>CM052540.1:45150099-45251264 GCA_028533065.1 Trachops cirrhosus | reverse complement strand
GGGGAGGGCAAGAATAGTATGGGAAATGTAGAAGCTAAAGAACTTATGACACATGGACATGAACTAAAGGGGGGAATGTGGGTGGGAGGGGGTGTGCAGGGTGGAGGGGAATGAAGGGGGGATAATGGGACAACTGTAATAGCCTAATCAATAAAATATATTAAAAAAAGAATTCTAATAAAAAAATAATTTGTTTTTTGTAAATTGACAAAGTGCTCAAAGTTCATCCAGAAAGACTAAGAACTGAAAAAGAAGAGCAAGGTACATCAGCAGTAGTTAAGACATATTACAACAACAACAACAAAAATACAATAATTATGACATTAGAATAAGAATAAAAAATGATCAAATAGAATTGAGTACATAGGAGAAACTTATCCTACTAATCTATACATTTTCTAAAATGCAAATTTAACAGATTAGTGCCGTCCCCAGTCAGTGGTTAAGGCTGCTGCAACAACTGGGTCAGTCACTTGTGGTCACCAATCTTGTGCCTATTCTCCCTATAGTTTCATAATTTCCCACATTATGAAAATTGCATTCCAAAAATAAGTTCCAGAAAAATTGCTTCTCCAATCAGATGAAACCATGTGACATTTTTTCTCAAAAGTAAGTGAGAAGACCAGTTCTGAGTATGTCCTGGCCTCGGTTTTGCTGGCACCAGAGGTAGCAGAGGCTGTTGCAGTTTCCCCACCTGGCCAGTCCTGTGGCAGAGCTCTGGGGATCAGTGCTGGAAGTTACAAAACCCCCCAACCCAGAGATACTGTGAGCCACCCAAAATCCTCAGAATATTCTGTGTCTGCTTAAGCTAGCCTGAGAGGGTTCCATTGTTTACAATTAAGGTGCTGATAAAATTGGTTATTGATTTAAAGAAAAAAGCTATTTAAACCCTCACTTCATACCACATACATTCAAATAAATTTAAAGAAATTTGTTTTTAAATCACATCCATTTTAAAATCTAGGGGAAAAATATAGGTGAGCTTTGGATAGAAAAAGACTCTCAAGAAAGAAAGCAATGATTTTTGGCTCTCTGAGCAGCACAGCACCATGGTGATCAGCAAGAACAAGTACCTCATGAAAGGTGGCAAAAAGGGAGTCAGGAAGAGAGTGGTTGATCTTTTTTCTAAGAAAGATCGGTATTTGTGAAAGCATCAGCTATGTTCAATATAAGAAATATGGAAAACCCACTAGTCGTGAGAATTCAAGGAACCCAAATTGCGTCTGATGGTCTCATGGGTCATGTTTTTGAAGTGAGCCTAACTCATCTGCAGAATGATGAAGTTGTATTTAGAAAATGCAAGCTAATTGCTGAGGATGTTCAGGGCAAAAACTGCCTGACTAATTTCCATGGTGTGGATTTTACCCATGACAAAATGTGCTCCATGGTCAAAAATGGCAGGCCAGGATTGAAGCTAATGTTGGTATTAAGACTACCGATGGTTATTTGCTTCATCTATTATGTGTTGGTTTGACTAAGCACAACAATCAGATTCAGAAGACCTCTTATGCTCAGCATTAACAGGTCTACCAACTCTGGAAGAACATAAGGGAAATCATTACCCAAGTGGTCCAGACAAATGACTTGAAAGAAGTGGTCAATAAATTGATTCCAGATAGCACTGGAAAAGACATAGAAAAGTCTTGCCAATCTATGTATCTACCACATGATGTCTTTGTTAGAAAAGTCAAAATGCTGAAGAAGCCCAAGTTCAAACTGGGAAAACTCATGGAGATTCATGGGGAAGGTAGCAAAATTGGAAAAGCTACTGGGGATGAGACAGGTAAATTGAAAAAGCTGATATCGAGATATGAGCCCCAGTCCAAGAATCTGTTTAAAATTCAGACATTTAATGCTGACAAATTAAAAATTCTATTTATTTGGGGAGGGGGGAGGAAAGCAAAAAAGAAAACAAAGGAAAAGTAAATATATTTTAGCCCTTAAAACATTAATTTCTCTACTGTCAATGGTGGCAGGTACAAAAGGCTAATAAATATGTATCTCCTTGTTTATTTATATATATTTTATAAAGCTCACTAGTAATGTTTAAAATGCAGTAAAAATAAAATGTTCTTCTTACCAAGTTAGCAAAGATTTTATTGGTAATATTAATACTCAATTCCAATAAAAATTTATTCATTTACTCAATTGGCAGGAAGGTGAATTGGTACAAACTTTCTGGAATACAATTTCACATATATATATATTTATTTCATATATAGTAAAATGTTTTAAAGAATGTATATATTTTCTTTAAAAATATACATAAAGGGCCTTTAAAATATTTATGCTCTACATGACTCTAGCACTTTTTACTTCTAAGAATCTGTCTTAAAGAAATAAATTATTTATACTTTTTATATTACTTTCATAAGCAGAAAAACAAAGGTATTACAAAAGTACTAAATAAAGGTTTAACAGAGAAGGAGGCTGCGATGAAATCTTCCAGCAACACTAATTTAACATAATACTGCCCATCCAAACATTCACAATTACATATGAATGAATGAAAATCAAGAAGGGCAAATTTAGTCTACAAATCAGAAACTTATAAAAACAAGATAACTATGCCCGTCAGACATATCAGGAGAAAACTCAGTGAAGGTGACCATATTCTCTCTCCCATATTCTCTCTGGGAAGCAGAAGAGAAGGAAGGCACAGCCAGAGGCTCACATGTCCCTGTAACCCAGGCAAGTGCAGGGAAAAGCAGGAAAGGTTTTAAAGTTCTCTGAGGATTTCCTCCAGTCCTAGGCTAAGGTGGGCATTTATTTAACCCACACTGCCCAGAAATACAATAGGGGGACTGAAAGAAGATCACAGAAAAAGATTTTATCTTTTCTAAGATAACAGTCTCAATAACACCAAAGTTATTTACTCCTACCCCAAACCAAAGACAACAACCCTCACTAGAAGCTAATGGCAGATACCATGGAGCAAACTGGATGAGGGTAAGAAGGACCACAAGGTGTCCGTGTAAGGCCAGTACCAGACCAGGCAGGTCAGCAGCATCCTGGGGCACAAGCCAGGGGGATCAGGAAGACAGAAAAGAAGTGGGAACTATTTTCTAAATTAAAATTGGGATGCATAGTCTTAACAATTCCCACTGTACTTGCAGGGGCTGCAGGACAGAGCATTAACGTTAGAATTACTCCAGAAGACCCAGTCATATGGAGTCTGTGAATCTAATGTTTTACCAGTACTTACAGAATGGCATCCAATGGGGGCCTATCCTTCAAGGGTAAGCCAGGATGTTGTGGGCTGCCCTGGTGCTCTCAGGGTACAGCCTCTGCCTTAGTTTGGTTACAGATATAATTGGCTAAAGGGTAAGACCCACAATTTAAAAAGTTTTGGAAGCAAAAATTGAACATAAGTCTAGCTAGGTACAGTAAATCTGAAAAGCATAGTAAAATATAAAATAATTCCCTCACCTGAGTTTTTATTAACAGTGTTGATCCAATCACTTAAACCTGGAAGTCACTTGTTTCAAGAACTAGATACTTAAATTTTGGATAATTCTCCAAAGACTTTTAGTAAACTATTTATTCCATTCCCCATTTGTAACTCCTGCAATTGTTTTTAAATATCACCTCAGTTATAGGATGATTGAGATATCTGGGTCAACCAATTTCAAGATGCCACAAAAACACCAGATTTGGTATAATATTATATGTCAACTGTAACTGAAAAAAACTAATTATTTTTAAATATTAAATTAAAAAATTTTTAATGATGCCACAAAACATCAGCATGAGGCAGAGAACACTAGAACAAAAGGGTTCAAAACTGCCAATGACACAAGTGGGTGTGGGAAGCAGGCGCCCAGAGTGGCGGGCCCTCTGATCAGAGACGGCTCTGCAGAGAAGGGAGGTGCTGTGTCTGTCTGCTCAACCCCACCCGTGTGAACGGGAATCGACATCAGTAACATCTTTAACATCCTCTGAAGACGTAAGGGACAGATTCAGGCTGGCTTTTAACTCATTCTAGCAATTTTGTTTCCAACTTTGAATCTATCTAACACTGGAAACATAACTGATATATAATTAACTTTTCATGGGGGTCATCCTTCCAACAATGATAACCACAGGTGATAAGAAATCAGAGCCAAAACCTCTCAATTCCCGAGATGGAAACTAAGATACAGGTACCACAGCCAAGGAGGGCAAGCACACACAGATGATCCAGGGGGAAAATGACAAAAAAATAATAACAGCAGTTTTTCAAGACAGAAACAACCATGATTTCAAAATTCCAGAATGTGCCATATGGCATAACTAGAAAATAGTCATTTCCTTCATGAATATCCAAGGAAAAACTACATGGTTTAATTGAAGGTATATACCATATGTCCTTAAAAACCTGTTTTAGTATTATTTATCAACATATGAAATAAAAATATATCTCATATGAGTCAATTAATTATTTCATCAGTTAATGCAGAAGCCAGCTCCAGGGCTAGCCTTTACTCTAGCATGAAGTAGAAAGGCCCTCCTTCAAGTGTTATCCTCATTCAAGGAAGATATTTGAGACATGTTTTGCAAGAAAATGTAGGGCTAAAACTAGAGAGTGTCAAGATCTTTCTCCCCAAAACTAATATTTCTGCTCCCTATTCTACCATACTGCTCAGCAAGTTATTCTCCATTCCTGCTCCTTTCACACGGTCCAGACTCAGGACATGAAGACAGGCCCTTTAACAACCAAAACTGAAACAAAAGTTCTGGCGTGAAGGAGACTCATCTTGTTTTCAAGGCCCTTCTTCATACAGATGCCACCTTGGCCTTTTTTCTGTGACATACAGCCCTTTTCAGCTCCTGGAAACTAATTCTCTAGGCTCTTGGTCACTCTTAGCCTTTCCTATAGGACTTCTGTATTCCTTGTGTGTTAACTGGTCCATCAGCACTCAAACCATCCTGCCCCATCAAGCAAGGCTTTCTCCCTACACCCCACAGCAGCTCCAACAACTTAAACTCTAGAAGATCCCAGACTCAGCCCAATTCCTAAGCCCACGAGGATGGACAAGAGGACATCAGCACCCTGCTTCCACCCCCATCTGATGGAAACAACACTAGGTCAATTGTATATAGCCAAGGTACATAGTAAGCCTCCTTCTGAACAATGAGGTCTGTGCAGAAGGTATTCATCCATGTAATATGGAAAAGAGACATTTATTGAAGAAGATGCAAAATACAAGAAACATTGTACACAGGACAAGGACACCTCAGTCCCCTTCAATGTAGGCACCTTGGGACCTCACACAGTTCTCCCAGTCACCATCAACTGCCCCATCATATTTTCCTGAATCTCATCAATGGTCTGCAATTTCTTCCCTTTCAAAGGTGATTTTAGTTTTGGAAAAAGCCAGAAGTCTCAGGGCACCAAATCTGGGCTGTAGGGGCACTGAGTCACCTTGGTGATTTGATGTTTCACCAAAAAACTCTGCATGAGACCTGATGCATGAGCAGGCACATTGTCACGATGAAGCTGCCAATCACCAGTTGCCCATAGCTGTGGCCATTTTTATTGCATGTCATCTCTCAACCTATAATGAACATTGAGGTAGTACTCCTTATTAATTGTTTGGCCTGAAGGGGTGTATTCATGATGGACAACACCTTCCCAATCCAAAAATACAGGTAACATGGTCTTGATCTTCCTGTGGCTTTGCCAGGCCTTCTTCAGGCATGCAGATCCAGGCAATATCCATTGGAATGACTAGACCTTTGTTTCCAGGTCATAGCCATAGCCATAGACCCATGATTCATCCCTGGTTATGACCTTCTTAAGGAAACCTGGTTCACTTTGAATCAAGTCATCAGCAACTGCAGCATGATGTTCCTTCTGCTCTGGGAGCAGAAGCTATGGAATGAATTTTGCCATTTCGTGTCAAGATCCTGAGTCAAAATCTCAGACGCAGTAGTTTTTGGAATCCCCAGATCAGCTTCTTGTTCTTGCACTGTCAGTCACTGATCTTTGTTGATTGCAGCCCATACATGTCCAACATTCTCAGGTGTTCTGTTTGTTACAGCCCTTCCAGATCATAGATCACTTTCAACAGATTCTCAACCATCTTTGAAGAGTTTGTACCACACTTTTATTTGCACTGGATGCATTGTATCATCCCTGAAAGCCTTCTGAATCATCCAAGTAGTTTCCACAGAGGAATGTTCAAGCTTAATGCAAAATTTGATGCAGATTCATTGTTCTACTTGCTCAGTCATTTTGAATGTGACAGCCACACGGTATACATGCTCACTCAATTGTGTCTACCATCCCCACTGACTAGTACAGTGAAGTCATCTTTGTTCATGCATGTGCATTCTAGTGCACTATCCTTGGCTTCCAGGTTGTATCAATGTCGTGCAAATTGTTCTCATTATATTAACAGTGGCTGGACTTTTTCCAGACAGACCTCATATAACCTCCCCCATCTCTCATCATGTTGGAGCTCTCCAAAGGGTAGAGCTTGTACCTCAGTTTCCCAATTAACACTCTCATTGATCATCAGAATGAGAGCCATGTGCATCATAGCCTGGGCCTTAAAGCCTATGTAGTTTTATGGCCTTCTCCCTATGGGCTAGATCTGGTTGCCTCTGACTTGGTCTAGACACAAGTAGAAAAACTACCTGGCATTGAACAACTGCCATCTGGGTGAGTTTGCATATATGCTGGTCAGTCTCTGTTTTCCCCTCAACCCTAACCACCCTCCACCCTTCTGTGCCCCAGGAGGCTGACATCATGGATTCCCTCACTACTGTATCCAGACTGGGTTGACTAATGATAGGTACCAGGAGGAGATGAGAGAGAAGAGGTCAAGGTATTTCTTCTCCATGTCCTCTGCTATAGACTGAATGTTTATGTCCACCCAAAATTCATACATTGAAATTCTAATGCCGAGCATGATTTCATTAGGAGGTGGAGCCTGTGGGAGGTATTTAGATCATGAGAGTAGAGCCCTCATAATAGGATTAGTGCTCTTACAAAAGAGACCCCAGAGAGCTCTCTCACTTTCCCACCATGTAAGGACATGAAGAAGTCTGCAACCCAGAAGAGGGTCGTCCCCTGACCAGGTTGGCACTCTGATCTCAGACTTCTAGGCTCCAGAACTGCCACCGCATCCCACTTGCCATATTCACCAACCCCCTACCTAAGACAACTCTGTTCTACAAATAGGGAATGTCCAAGCTCTGCATCCCACTAAGTGTCCCAATCATGCTATGCCCCTAGGCATTAGGCTCTGCCTATTCAGAACACTGCACTGAAGTCTCTCCACATGCCATCTACACAAGCAAGACACTCATGACTTCAATGTCAACCTGGACCATTTCTGATATAGACTGTCCCATTCACACTACTCATGCACACCATGCTTCTGACCCACCTTGCATTGACCATCAGTACTTCACTCTGGGCTCTTTCCCTTCTATGGAAGCCCAGCTCTACCCTGACTCCCAGCTTCCATGTGTTGCTCAGGGTCTGAGATGCCCCCATACCTGCTCTTCAATCCTGTAACTCTGTTCCTACCACCTTCTTGTAATCCGTTGCCGTTCCAGATCTGCCACAGGGGGGAATAAGGAGAGGCAAGTGATAAGACCTTCCACTGAATAATCCCCTCAAATTCTGAAAAATTCTATATTCATAAAACTGAGCAATATTTGGGATCATCTATAGATGCATTGTGGTCGTGGGTGACTTTGGATTGGCCAATAATACTTACTCTTAGAATTCTCTGCACTTTGGACTTAAACACTTCCTGCTAAAGAAGTCTTCATGACTAACTGCTATATACTCCCTCATCCAGTGTCTGACCTCACTCTCTGGGAGGCCCACTTCACTCTGGCAATATCTACCTCAGACATGAAATGAAACACAACTTCTCCTGTTCCCTGAGAGCCTCCTCTTTGCTCTCCAAAATGTCCCTCCCTTTCTTCTGAGCCTCCTAGTCCTCCCCCTTCAGAATATCCCCCCACTGCTTAATAAATAATTCTTACACCTTCCTCCAAAACGATTCCTTCTTCCCTTACCATTTTCATTTACATACTGATGTCAGAAAGGAGGTCTGGGTGAGGAAGGGCTATAGCCAGGAGGGAAGAAGATACATTATCTTCCTTGCAATTTACTTACAAGGTCTTTTTTTTTCTCCTCCTTACAAAATTTGAAGGGAACTACACAAGCTGGAACAAATTTCTTTCAAGCCTGTTTAGCCTTTCTTTTGCTTTTTCCATTATCATTTTTATAGTGGAGATTTCAGTGAGGATTCACAGTGAGTCATTTTATGAGGCCGCTCCATCTGTACCATCTGCAGGCATGACTTTCCCATCACTCTAGACATTACGTATCTCCTTATGGCAGGCGGACAGGGGGTGGAGATTGCCAAGCTAGGTCACATGCCAGGAGTCCATCACTCATCTGAAGGGGGCGGGCAGGGTCTGCTTACAATTACATTCAACTCCTGGTTCTGGATAATATGTCCCTCTGGCTTCAAATTCTTTCTTACCAGCTCCCTGATGGGCCCAGGAGGAGATAGGGTCCTGCCTTTTTGGTTTCTCTCCTTTTCTCTCTCTTTGATCCTCCTCCCTTTTCTCATTCTCTATTGTCCCCATCTCTCTATTTCTCTTTCTTTTTTTGGAGGGAGGGGAAGGGAGGGAGAGAGAGAGAGAAACATCAATTGGTTGTCTCTAACACTCCCCCAACCAGGGACCTGGCCTGCAACCCAGCATGTACCCTGACCAGGAATCAAACAGGTGACATTTCAATTCACAGGCTGGTGTTCAGTCCACTGGGCCACATCAGCACCACTGAGCCACACCAGCCAGGGCTATTTCTCTTTCCATCATTCCCATTCCACATCTCTCTTCATTTCCTTCTCCTTCTTTCTCTCTTTCCATCTCTCCCTCACCCATCTCCCACTGGGCCTTATTCTTCAGCTTCCTGCTCTTGTCTTTCTCTCTTTTCTGTCCTTCTCACTGCCCCTGGTACTTTACAAGAGATAGGAAATTTTTGTGTTACGCTAACAAGGAAAACAGCTGTTTCTTACGATATAACCAGAATGCCAGGATGCAGATCAAAACCTTGTTTTAAAAATCTATCTCCTAAGGGAAAGAATCTCATATTTAAGATGTTTTTGACTCATCAGGGCTTGTATATAATGCTAATTTCTTGGAAAAAAATCTGAGCCTTTGGGGGAGGGGTATAAAATCCATTTGTAAAATGAGGATGGGGAAAGCAGTCAACACTGAATGGAGAAGCAGGACTCTTTGAAACAGTTATTTCAAAGATATTAGTCACTGATGCAACTTAAAATTTCATTTAGAAAAAATATCCTTGGTGTCAATCACTTCTCCCACATTCTATTCCATTCATCATAAAGCATCATAATCAGATGTGAGGAATTTAAACAAAAATGCCCTTGTACATTCATTTACAAATAATTTGCATCTTACTTAAAAAATCTACATAAATACATAAACAAAGGCTTCCAAATCTTCAACACTATCAATTCAATTTAAAAGATGTCTAATGCTGGTGAAAGGAAAAACGTCTGTCTTTAATAACTAGTACAGCTATCACTCTATTAAAAGATGAATCTACTTCATAATTTTTTGACACCCACCTTGTTAAATCTCCTGTTTAGAGGGAGGGGAAAGGAGGGAGAGAGAGGGCTAATCAAGGGGGCTAATTGGGCTTTTATTTTTTAGCATAGCATAGATACTCTTACAGGTTGCATTAGGCACTCTGAGTTCTCATAGTGAATTCATTTGGGTTCAAGTCCCTGCTTTGCCAGCTTACATATTACATGTCAATTACTTACCTCTGAAAGTCTCACTTTCCTCACCTGTGAATGTGCACGATAACACCTATCCTGTAGGATTCTTAGGAAAATCTAATGAAATACTCTTTCTCTACTCCAGAAGAAATTATTAAATAATGCCTGAGACCTTAACCTTCTTAATAAGGACTCCATTAGCTTCTATAGATTAAGTCTCCAATTAAAACCACCCAATGATGTTGATCAATGAATAATTGTTTTTAAATTATTTGATAGCTTTTCACACATTTCATTGTCTCATCCTTAGAACTTCAGTCGCAGTAATAGTAAGAGCTAATATTTATTTACCCCAGTGCTGAGCTAAGTGTTTTACATACATTAACACATTTTGTCTCACAACAACATTTTAAAGTAGATATTTTCCTCATTTTTCACAAAACTGAGCTCACACTTGCCTAACATTGCATCAGTAATCAGTGGCACAGCTGAAAATTGAAACCCATGCTCCGATCCCTCGACAATGGTGGAACAAGAGGGTAAGATGGAGAGTTCAGCTAATCCTAATTCCCCCTAATAAAGTGGTGACTATTGAATGCTGTCATCACAGCTCATTTGGCTAATAGATAGGTGTCTGAGGTGTTGTTTTTTTTTAACCTATGAACAATCTAGAACGCTCATAGCAATGTCTTATTTGAACTAACAACAGTGCTGCCTCAGCATTTCTCCATCAAAAATCAAACATGGACTTGTGGGAAAACCATTTTGAAAAGAGCCCGAATCTTTCATTTGAGGCCCAACTCTGACTATGAGCTGTGCTGCGTGCCCTTGGTAAAATCCTGTCACCTCTTCAACCTCCATTTCCTCGGCTTTCAAATGTTAAAATATGGCTAGTATAAAAAATGGAGGATTGAGCTAAATAATAGCTGTAAAAGTATTTTTTTACGTAAATGTACTTTTATTTTCCAACACAACTTTTCCAAGAAATAGACACTATCAAAAGCTAAGCTTCCCTGAGGTAAGTGTGAGGCTGAGAGATAGCTGATCTGTGGGTCACGTGACCAAGGCAAGAGCATCACATCTGCTGCTACGTATCATGTAGAAACTCCAACAATGGGATGAGTGGGGATGGTGGAACTTTTGACAACACACCAGTAAAACTAAAATGCATCATTAATTCATGACAGAAAAAAGTTAACTTCTGGCAGACAAAAAAAAAAGCCTATACTTTTCCCATACATTAACTTCTTTTTTACATTTTAATCTACACATTAACATCATTTTGTCATTTATGGAGTTGAACTGGCAATTTACTCCAAGGTCTAAAATAAATAAATAAATATATATAATTTGTGGGATTTGATTCTGTTTGCCCACAGATGGTTCATGTCCATCAACACTTGTGGTGTCAGTGATCACAAGTATCTGTTGCTTCAACTGCCAACTCTTCAGTGGGTAGATAGGTCCTTTTTTTTAGCCATTGTCTCTTCTCTCTTGGGAGCTACCAAAGGATTTTGGGTACAACAAATGCTTTCTTGGACCCTGTGGGTTTCCATTTTGTCATCACTCATTTGGGATTCAACATGGACATGAACCTAATGTAGGAAATCAATAGTATATAGATCCATGGTTGCAGAATCATCAGAAAATAGAAGCCAACTCTTTCTGTCCTTACTTTTGGATCCAGGTGGAAGGTTTGCTCCCAGGCAAGTCCCTTTCTCCTCTTATCTCAATGATCTCATCTGTAAAATTATAGGTGTCAACAAAATGGTCTCTTTCTAAGCACAAGACTCAATCCAGTAGTGTTCAGGGTTAACTGGACTGAGCAAAGCTAAACTATTGTTATTTTTGATCAGATTCATTTTATTACTCCAAGAAAAATGGAAGAGTCCTATTTTCAAAAACAAATAGTTTAAGAAAAATAAACTGTCAGCTCTGGAGAGGTAATTCCACTTTGCTTTCCATGGTGGGCTTCAGGATCAGAATGCTGAATGTAATCTTAACCTGGGAATGAAACATGGAATTAAATCACCTAGCACATTGTCAATGCCAAGTAAATGTTATTTCCCTTTATACACCTTTTCCCAGGCCCTTCAGTGTATTCCTGACACTAAAAAAAGTGAAGGCTTCCCAAATATCTGCCTCAAGAAACACATCTCACCCACACAGTGCCAGCAATGACAAAAGAAGTCCCAATTTTTAATGCAGATGTTGTAGAACTCATTGCTTCCTTGCCTACTGGCACAGAAACTGAGATCTGATACTTGGGGCATCATTTTTTTCTTTGCACAAATGAACACTGGGCCCTTTGCTTAGAAACAGTTAAATTGATTTGTCTCCAAAATGGCACACATGAATAGAAGAAAAACAAATGAAATGAACAGAGTTTCTTCTTGTCTTGCAGGGAGCTCAAGAGCCTTTCTGTTCAAACTTCATTTTCCTAGTAGTAGGACAGTAATGAGAAATGTAAAAAGACTACTCAAAATTAGGCTCATTTTGGAGGCCAGATGTGTTAAAAAAAAAAAAGCACCTCCCACCCAATCTTAAGAGAGAAGACACAGAGGGAAGAAATCAGGACACAGACTTCTGATAGCTATTACACTGCTGTTTGGTGAATCGTTGCACCAAACATTTCAACCACCCTGTTGACTAGGATAACAAATTACAAAGCACAAATGCCAGATTCCAATAGACTTCTCATTCTTTGACTCAGGTTCAGCAGCAAAGACTCACGATGCTGATGGAACCAGTATCTAAATGGATAACACTATTTTAAAAAGAAAAGCAAAGACCAATAGAAAAAAAGCAGCCTTCTGGTGCACTGGCAGGTGGCCACAGGCCAGACACAATCATTACAGCAACAGTAATGAGGCCTGTGTTCTCCCCACAAGTCTGACATGGTAGCCCAAGCTCAACTGATAGAAGATGTCAATTAACCAACAGCTCCTTTCCTTGGCATTGACCAGAATTTAGAGAAGCTGCCTTTCATTGTCTCTGCAGCCTCGACCTACTTTCAGCAGCTCCATTAAGCTGTAAGAATAGCCTACTGGACACCTTAGGCCAACAGCAGAATTGGTTCTGCTCCACACTCCATGAAGGTCACATGAGCACAAACTATTCAGGGAGAAACCCACAGGGCAATGGACCAAAGCCAATAACAGAGTCCCTCACTAAGGCAGCATTCCCTGCTTTCTTCAGCATAAATGATCCATGTTTATCACAAAAAAGACTGTCAGGTTAATGTTTTAAAAAGCAAAGTCACCCATATCCTTACCATCCGTAGGTAACCATCTTTGCAGGTTTACATATGCCCTTCAAGAATTCATCCTCACAGAAATATGTATGCATTTGCATTTTATAAAAATAGAACCATGGCACATATATATACTATGCTACAACTTGTTATTTGGACTTAGTAATATGTAATATTCTATAGTACTTTTTAAAAAAATTGTTATTCTATTATAGTTTTCCTAATTTTTCCCTTTGCTGTCCTCCACCCAGCACCCCCCACTCCCACAGTCAATCCCCACACTGTTGTCTATGTCCATGGGTCATTCATACATGTTCTTTGTATAGTCCCTTCCCCTTCTGTCTACCATTATTGTATAGTACTTTTTAGAACACCAAATCCTCTATTTTGGCATATTCGTGGTGGTATTTCCAACTTTATTCTCTTAAAATGTGTGGGTGAAAAAAGCATGGCATTAAATTCTGGAAGGACATATACAAAAAAAATCACAGTATGATAACCATCTCTGACCACATATCTTTTCAATGAAAATCTTTTTTTCTAATTTTTTCTTTAAAACTTCTCAGGGGGTAGAATTACAGATATCAAGTCTATGCACATTTTTAAAGCTGCTGAGACTTAACCCCAATCCATAGTGAATGTTTCTTTAAGGGGAGCCCCCACACTTAGTATGGTGGTACGCAGGATGCCTAAAACTGGATATTAAGTGGCATGTAAATTCCAGCTGCCTAGAAGCCAATGGGAAACAAATTGGAAGACTTTCTAAAACATTAAGGTGATTATTGCTTAGTACCCAGAGATCTTTCAGCAATTGCATATAAAATATTTCTTCATGTCAGACCCATAATCACCTTTTCAAAATTGTGCCATTGAGAGTCCTCGATATGTGTTCAGCATGCAGGGCATAAATCTCTCAGATCCACACTGCAACCTGCACAGCTTCACGCCCACCCCCCACTCGAGTGGGGCTCCAGGATCAGCCAGGGCAGCTGAAAAGCATATGTTTTGGTATTCCACTCTCACCTCCTCTCCTGCTCCCTCCCCTAGCTTCCTTCTTCATTTGGGCTTGCACATTTCTCCATTTTTCCTTGATAAATGTTTTTAGAAAAATATTTTACAAGATACTTACCTATGCAAATCTGTCTTTCAAAACCATTAGCTACAATCACACCTAAACTACACAAAAGACTGCATTCATTGGGTGCCAAACGAGAATGGCCAATGACCAAAGGTGAGCACCAACACAGAGCCCGAAGCCTTTCTGGCCTAAGTCATTTGTCCAGAGGAGTGGAATGCAGTTGCTTTGCTGTCCAGTTGAGAGCTGGACACACACACACACACACACACACACACACGGACCAGGTAGCGGCTGGATCAGGCAAGGGTCATTTTCCAAGAAGTTGGTATAAAGCTGACATAGGAGAGGAGACTTTCTCACAGTCCTAGGGTGTTCCACTATCAGATTGGACACCTCCTACATTACTAAGGAAAAAATAATCTAAGTATAAATAGCTTCCCAGGCCCTGTACTGAGGAATCTGGCTCTTCCAAAAGCTGCCAAGAGTTCCCATTCGTGTTTCCCAGAGTTCTCTGTGTTCAGACAGGCTTGGCTGCCCTCACCTATGTTACCACACACAGGCTACCCAACCCTGGCTTGTTTGCATGCTGCATTTGCTAACATCGCAGCACATGAAATAGCTGTGTTGGTATTTCCACTGGGGGCTTGTATCCAGTGCCAAATGACCTACAACATCCTGAAATGCATCCTGAGATATGGCATGGGACAACTACTTAAAGCCCATGTCTATGCAGGAGCAAGAGTATTTGGGGAAGATCCTCATGCTTTGGCTGCCACCTATGTTTATTCCAAGTTCACTGTGGTACTCAGATGTTAGAATTCAGAGGCAGCTACTGGAGGTGGGGTAAAGATTTATAAAGGATGATAGCTAAGTTATGGCAGCTGTACAAAGCTAGCCCTCCCATGGAAGTTGGGAGGTAGTCAGGAGCTCTGGAAGCTGCTTAAAGAAAATACTCTTCACCCATGGTGATTGGCTATCTTTCTTCAACCAGGCTCTCAGAAAGTGGCAAATGCTTTTATTTCTGCTCATCAGCTCCACAGTAATGAAAAGTTTATCACTGAGATGTCCACACTCAGAACAGTCTTGGTTCAGAACAGCCTCAGTCCCTAAGAACAGTCTCCTGAGAGCCTGAGCCTGTTGATGGGTAGAGAGCAGTTGCTGCAGGCAGCCAGATAGCAGTGGCATTACCAATAACAGCATACTTCTTTGTGAATAAAACTATACCCACTTTTTTTAATCCTCACCGAAGGATATGTTTTAGAGAGAGAGAAAGTGGCCAGGGGAGAAAGAAAGATACAGAGAGATAGAGAGAGAGAAACATCGATGTCAGAGAGAAACAATATGAGAAACATTGATTGATTGCCTCTCATATGTGCCCCACCAAGGATCTAACCTGCAACCTAGGTATTTGCCCTGACCTGGGATTGAAGCCACAGCCTTTTGGTGCATGGGATGATGTTCCAACCAACTGAGCAACCCAGCCAGGCTGTACTCACTTTCATGTAATCCTCCTAAAGCCTTTATGTAGTTGGTGCTATTATCCCTCCTTTTAAAGATGAGTGTCCTGAGGCTCAGGGAGGATGCATTGATTACACAGGTCACACTGCCAGTAAGTGACAGAGTGGAGTTTGAAGCCAGATCTGTCTGACCGCAAAGCACCTGCTCTTAACCTTTGTACCAGGTACACACCTGTCTGCTCACTCAGAAATGAACACCAGGGCATGTACTAAGAAGGGAAGACAATCACGTTGTTCACACTTTTCTTTGCTAGCAGCAACTTGCCCATGTCCAATTTCCAAATGGTTCACTAGACCATGTCATCTGAATGCTGGCCCAATCCCACACTGCCACCCAATCTAGCCCCAAACAAAATCAGCCTCTTTCATCCAAATCGTGTATTTCTTCAGTTCTGACCATGGAACCACCATTATCCTCATCAACCAGATATGGAAATATGAAGTCATATTTATCTAACCCTTCTTCCTCACCTCTTTGCAATCAAATAAATCATGTCTTTTCCCTTTCAAAATGGTCCTTCAAAGCATATGATCCTTGCTTATTTATTCCAATTGCCTTGGAGCTGTGGCCCCTGCCTCCAGCCCCCCAAACGCATCCTAAATACCACTTCCAGACTAGGCTTCCTTCAGCACTGCTTCAGCCATTTCATACCTTCCCCAAGACCTAAACTCTCAAAGCTAAATTCCTTTGTCTGGATATAAGGGTCCACTATAACTAGCCCCACCCTACCTTTTAATACTCAAAGACACCCTTTATGCTATCAAATGAGACCACCTCTGCCAGTCCTCTCACTAACAAGACCCACTCCTCAGTCTGTACTAGTCCAATTCAAAGCCATATTCAAGTACTAGGGAGTCTTTAACTTTTTTTATGAAATCTTTTATATCTCCCACCATCATAGCCTCAACTTAACTCTGATCAAGACTTTTGGTCTACTGGACACAATTTATCATTTACATACTTCCTCATATTCTTCACTAACTGCTTTCTAAATAAATCTGGGTCTTTTCCTCCCAATTGGATATTTCTTGACAACAAGAACTCAATCTTTTATTTCTCAATATGTAGTAATGAAATGATCAATAAACTTCTTTTCTCATGATTACACAAATTTTATATTATTACATTTCACAGAGAACCCAATACATAGGTCTTGGTCAACACAGCCATTTCTAAATTAACTATAATGAAGTCAAGACAATTTTCCTGAATCAAGAGGCTTGGCTTGGCTTTGTATGAAAGAGATTATGACCTGTGGTGGGCTGTAAATTTAAGTGAACCAATTGAGGGACACTGCCACTGAAAAAGCCAAGCCAAGGCAATCTGGGCCTGTGTCATGAGAAGCATGATGCCCAGATTATGAATGTCCCAAAACAGCCTGCACTGAGCAGGGCACATCCTAAATGATGCGTGCAACTCTAACTGCTCTGTTCCAATTCAGTATACTATGTGGCCAAGCTATTGATCATCCATAGGAGTGGGATCAAACCCACAAAGAGATGTAGAAATGATTACAAATGAGAAACCATTGAAGGAATTGGTATGTTTAGAGGACCATCCAATAAAAGGGGCACTGTAGCAAAAACAAGGATTTGTTCTATGTTCCACCATAGGCCAGAACCACTAGCTGGAAATCTTAAGCAAGATGTGCAAAAGATCCTGGTTTCATATGTATATTAAGTCTGTATATTTGTAGTAATTTCCCTGTCATTAAAGGTGCTGAAGTAGACATGAAATGTCTATGTCCAGAATGCTTTGAAAAGGATTTCTACACTGAGTGAAGCTACAATGAGATGGTCCACTAGTGGCCCTACCATCTTCTCTCCTTCTTTTTTTTTCCTTTCTGATATTGGAGAAGTCCTAGATTTCTCTTGCCTTCTAAGAACATGAAAAGTATTTAGTTCCAATATTCATAGGCCTCACTCCTTTATTTTCTGAACCATCCACAGTGAACTATGAGTAGAAAACCCAAATGCCTATAGGTAGGTAACTAATTCTCTGCATCAGATTGAGAATAAAACAGTAGAATCCAGTGTAGAACTAGTAAGACCATGCACTGCTCAAAGTTATTTAAATTCCATTTATTTTAAAACATTCTAGCATGCAAATTGGAACATCCAGTTTGCAACCCCGACATAATCATAGTACAGAATAAAATACTGAAGTTTTTTGAAGGCTCCATGATTAAATAATTTTGAGTAATGATACAGACTATAGAAATCTTCTTGGAAATTTACAATTGATATTCACATGCTAACAGCACCAACAAAATATTAATTTGCTTTAACCTGGTACAGTTGACCACAAAACCTCTAGATTCTAAAATACACATCTAAAACCCCAAAACCCAGTCTTTTTATGAATACATTTTGGGAATGCCTTCTTTTTCTTTCTCAAAACATTCACTCTTTCTCCATTTATGCCCATTTCTACTTCAAAAAAAATATTTGAAGCAAATACTAAAGGAGTGAAAGAAACCCATTTCTCTATAGATTGTAAACCTCAACTTCTTATCTTTAATAGACTGCTTTCCTTCCCCAAATCCACTGCAAAACTTCAAAGCCAGCATTGGTATCCATTTCTTCATTTGAAGTCTACACATGCTCTGTCTAAACAATCACCTCTTCTGCACTACTGAATATCTATAAAACCATTCTCTTTTCCTGAAGTCCCCAGCCCATTTTCATACCTTTGCAGGCCAAATTAGTCCAATGATTGTTCTACAAGTTGGAAAGGACAGGAAAGTAGTATAAGACACAAGCCCCTTGCCTTATTGAGCTCACCTCATACTGGAGGATCCAGATCTACATTCATGTAGGAGTCAGAGGGTAGAATTCACAACCAAATCTGTGAGCTAATGGGTGATCTGAGAGGTCTCCCTTCATCTTGACAATGACTTTCTGATGTATTTTCTATGCAATAACTTAGAGGAATGACTGTTATGGTCACAAGGCAATAACTACCTCTGTCAAGAGTGAGTAAGGGGCACATCAGACTTCCAAGCACCAATGATATGGTTGAACCAGTGCTCATGTGGCCTGACTAGAGAAAAGTGGAAGGTTTTCATTCCCAAGAGTTCTTATAAACAACAGCTTCCTCAGTGTCACCCAGAACTTGCTTTGCTTCCATAAGGGGGAAACAACTTAACTAATGACATGGTCAAGAAATCAACTGTGGACTAATTACAGTAGCTGAGAATTTTAAGTCTGAGGCATTTTGGATAGAGTTTGGGGTGATCCAGACTTAGTTTGGCATAGTCCCTATTTAGTTTGGTCTATGAGACTTGCAGTGTTTGAAGTGTGACTTTGGGAGTTGATGGGGGTTTATATAGGTAAGTGAAGATTCATTCATGAGTTACAAGTACAGGGCATATCTGTTCTCTAAAACTGACCTACTCAGAGAGAACTGCCCTTCAGTGTGTGAAGATGCAAGAAATGGTCCTGTATTTCCCCATCACAGGGATAGTTTGGGGCTGTTATGTGTTCATTTTCATTTGTTTCCAGAAACTTTTTCATTTCTCCCTTGATCTCATTGTTAACCCATTCATTATTTAATAGCATGTTACTCAGTCTCCATAAATTGTACACCAACAATGAAAATCAGAAACAGAAATTGGGGGAAAATACCATTTACTATAGCAACAAGAAAAAAAAAGCACCTAGGAATAAACTCACCCGAGGAGGTAAAAGACTTGTACTCAGAAAACTACAGAACACTGAAGAAAGAAATTAAGGAAGACACAAATAAATGGAAGTATATACCATGCTCATGGGTTGGAAGAATTAACATCATTGAAATGTCCATACTGCCCAAAGCAATCTATAGATTCAACACAATCCCTATTAAAATACCAATGACATATTTCACATATTAAAACAAATATTTCAAAAATTTATATGGAACCAAAAATGACCCCACAAATAGCCACAGCAATATTGAGAAAGAAGAACAAAGTAGGAGGGATCACAATACCTGCTATCAAACTATATTACAAGGCCACTGTAATCAAAACAGTCTAATAGTGGCATAAAAACAGACACAAAGATCAATGGAACAGAATAGAGAGCTTTTGTCTCTATGGCCAATTAAAATTTGATAAAGGGGCAGGAGCATAAAATGGATTAAAAATAGCCTCTTCAACAAATGGTGTTGGGAGAATGTACATGAAAAAAAAAATGAAACTAGACCGCTAGCTTACACCATACACCAGAATAAATTCAAAATAGATAAAAGACTTAAACATAAGCCATGAAGCCATAAAACTCCTAGAGGAAAACATAGGCAGGAAAATTTCAGATGTCCCATACAGCAGTATTTGCACCAATATATCCTCTAGGACAAAGGAAATAAAGGAAAGAATAAAAAATGAGACTACATCAAATTAAAAGACTTCTGCATGGCTAAAGAAAACATCAGCAAAATGGAAAGGGAACCAACCATATGGGAAAATATATTTGCCAATGATACCTTGGACAAAGGTTTGAGCTCCAAAATATATAAATAACTTATACAACTCAAAACCAGGAAGACAAACAATCCAATTAAAAAATGGGCAAAGGACCTGAACAGACACTTCTCCAAGCAGGACATACAAAGGGCCCAGAGGCATATGAAGGAATGCTCAACATCACCAGCCATCAGAGGGATGCAAATTAAAACCACAATGAAACAACACTTCTCACTGGTCAGAATGGCCATCATAACCCAATGAACAAACAAGTACTGGCAAGGTTGTGGAGAGAAGGGAACCCTATTACATTATTGGTGGGAAAGCAGACTGGTGCAGCCACTGTGGAAAACAGTATGAAATTTCCTCAGAAAACTGAAGATGGAACTGCCTTTTGACCTGGCAATTCCGCTGCTAAGATTACATACTAAGAATCCTGAAATACCAATTCAATACAGCCTATACACCCTAATGTTCATAGCAACACAATTTACAATAGCCAAGTGCTGAAAACAGCCTAAGTGCCCATCAGTAAATGAGTCAATTAAAAAACTGTAGTACATTTACACAATGGAATACTATGCAGCAGAAAGAAAGAAGGAACTCCTACATTTCACAACAGTGTCAATGGAACTGGAGAGTATTATGCTAAGTGAAATAA
Source organism: Trachops cirrhosus (assembly GCA_028533065.1). NCBI lineage: Eukaryota > Metazoa > Chordata > Mammalia > Chiroptera > Phyllostomidae > Trachops > Trachops cirrhosus. The sequence goes on along the minus strand of CM052540.1, from coordinate 45,230,546 downwards.
ACCAGGTGGTGAAAGACAAATACCATATAACCTCACCTATAAGAGGAACCTAATGTACAAGAAACACAAAGGAGTAAAATAGAACCAGAAGCACGGAGACAAGGAACAGACTGACAGTGATCAGAGAAAAGGGAGTAGAGGATAAGGGAGAAAGCAGGGGAAGGGTCTAGTCAAGGAACATGTATAAATGACCCATGGACAAGGACAATGGGATTGGGATTGATGGTGGGGGGGCGGGGGCAGTGAAAGGCAGGAGAGAGCAACAGGGGGAAATTGGGACAACTATAATAGAACAACAATAAAAAAAAAATTAAAGGTGAAAAGACAGCACAAGTTTCCCATGCCCGCTGAATCACTGCAATAAGTGGCACACCAGTGTCAGCAAGCAGAAGAAAGCTTGCTCATGACTCATGCAGTTCACCAGCTTGGCCCCACTATTTGTGACACCCCTTGTCCCAAGGGGGTAAACCCACCATTTCAAAACCACATGGGTGTGATACATCCAGAGAGTGAAATATTATCTAGCCAGATGGGAAAGGGTTTGGGGGGAGGCGGTGGCTAGGGGAAAATAGTAAAGGGATTAAGAAGCACAATTGGCAGTTACAAAAGCAGTCATGGGATGTAAAGTACAGTATAGAGAATATAGTCAATAATATGACAATATCTATATATGGTGCCAGGTGTGTACTAGACTTACTGAGGTGATTGCTTCATCTACATATATGTCTAACCACTATGCTCTGTACCTAAAACTAATATAATTTTGAATGTTAACTGTAATTGAAAAATAAAATAATTTTTTAAAGAAGAAATGAGCTATCAAGCCATGAAAACACATGGAAGAATCTGAAATGCATATTACTAAGAAAAAGAAACCAATCTGAAAAGGCTGTGTGCTATTTGATTCCACCTGTATAACATTCTGGAGAAGGTAAAACTATGGAGACAGTGAAAAGATCAGTAGTTGCCAGGGGTTGTGGGGGGAGGATGAATGGCAGACCACGGAGGGTTTTTAGGGCAGTGAAGCTATTCTGTATGTTATTAAAATGGTGGATACATACGATCACTATACATTTGTTAAAACCCACAGAATGCTCAACACTAAGAGTGAAGCCTAATGTAAACTATGGACTTTGGGTGATGATGTGTAAAAGCCAGTTCATTCATTGTAACAAATGTACCACTCCAGTGGGGGTGTTTAGAGCGGGACAGGGAATCTGCATGTAGTGGGGAAGAGGATTTATGAGATATCTCTGTCCTTCCCCTCAGTTTTGTCATAAACCTAAAACTGCTCCAAAAAATAAAATATTTTCTAAAGTAGCTTCACATAACCAAGTTGTTCCAAACAAATTTAAAAATTCTCCCAGTGATGGCCTTGTGCATCAGTTTTAAAGTTTAAATTAGTTAAAAATAAAGAAAATTTCAATTTCAAAACAAAAATCATATAGGAATTACCATAGAACTTCATCCTCATTTCTTTCTAAGTAGAGGCTCCTTGCAGTCCCATCCCAGGGGCAATAGACCATGTTAAGAATCTGTTACCTAGATTTGGAAAGTCTTTCCAACATCCTAGCAAAAGTGAGTTGTTGCAGTTGGAACATTACCCAAATATGGAACCATTCAAGGGTCCATGTTTCCCCTTCACAGCATCACCCCAAGCCCCAAGAATAGCAGGAGAGTCTGTGGAACTGTCTTCTAGAAGTGGAAGCACATTGCCAGTTGTATGAGTCATCCTGGTCCAGCCAGCATCTGCTTCTCCCACCAGAACACGATTCTTCTTCCCCTCCCTCCTCACCCACTCCCGGAAAACACCTCCTAATGACTGTGGATGGTACCCCTGAGAAGAGGAGGAGGAGGAAAGGAGTCACCTTCCGGACCCAGCAAGCAATCTGTTCACACCTGGCAGCGTGAGCTTTGATTATCCTCAACTCAGGTTGTATTAACTACAGATGTCTCTAATTTTCACAAAGGAAAGGAGTTCTTGTCTGGAATAAATGAGATAGATAAATTAGAGGAGGAAAGGAAAGAGTCAAAGGTGTCCCCCCCTACTTTTCATCTGTGGCGATCTGGGCGCTCTAATCTATTGTACAAATGTCTGCACACAGCATGCCAACACTTGCTTGTAAACTCACAGGAGAAATATCACCTGGAGACAATGAATAATGTCTGTTTCATGCCTTTCGCCCCTAATATACTTTTTGTTTTGAAGGCATCATATGGATTAAGTTAGTAACACCCATCCTCACATTTTCAAACCACTATCTCCCCCTAAATCATCTCTCTTTGGAACTTGACAGGTTATCACACCTTGTCTCATTTCATGCTGCAGCTTCCCACGAGCAGATTAGTATTGCTTCACAAATCACAGGCTCCTTTCCTGAGTAAAACACCTTCAAAATTACAGCGACGTTCCCCAAGGGGTATTAAAATTCTTTTTTCCAGAGTCTGTGGTGTTCCACCAAGGGGTTTCATTGTTCTGAAGCACCATGCTTTGGATCATCTCCTTGGCTGAGGGTTTTATCATAAAACAGCCAGAGGAAAATTTGCCAAGTCTGTGATAACTTCATCTCCATGTTTAACAGGGTGTCCTCTGGGCAGGACTCCAGGTGGCCTCAGCCCTGTGAGCCTTCAGAGGGGCAGGCAATGCCTGGAGCTGCTCTCCCAAGCCCAAGGTGCAGAGAGAGAGACAGGAAACAGACGTCAGCATTGCCCTAGTGGTGCTCTAGTTTACAAAGTTCAAGCACAACTGCTTGATATTTGCCAGCTTATTCCAAACCACAGTAAGGTGCAGAAGTTTCTATGTAAATAGACACTATAGAAGAGGCAAAGATTGTGGCTGCTTCCCCCAAATGCTCCTATGATAGACTTCGTATTCGTAATGGTCATGTGCCACTTCTTCCTGCTCAGAATCCATTCCTTCATCTTCAACTACTAGCACCTCAGTTTCTCTTGAGGGGATGATACAACTTGGATGGAGCCTAGCCCAAGGTACAAGCACTGCAGGCAAACATTGACCAGGCCTACCCAAGGAGAGGACTCACCCGGGCCACAGTGATTGACTCAGTGACAGGCATGTGACCCCCATCCAGGAACTTCTCCGAGAACTGTCAGATGTTTCCTTTCCACAAGAGTTGATAAGCTGGTAATGTAAGTCTGAATCTGCTGGTTTCCCTCTGTGGCATTTGGGACACTCTAATCTACTGTACAAATGTCTACACATAGAATGCCAACACTTTCTTAAAAACTCACAGGAGAAATACCACCTGGAGAAAATGTGGTGCGGGTGGAAGAGATCCTGTGTGAGAATGATGCTCTTGAAGAAGAAAGCACTGTCAGAAGTGAGAAACATACATAACATTGTCTGACACCTGGATCCAGCCATGCCTGAAATTACTGCCTTATTTTAATCATGAGAACAAATAAATTTCCTCTCTTGCTTAAGACAGTTTTAGCTGGGTTTCTGCCCTACAAACAAGAGTTCTGATAGATACATCACCCAATAACTTGAAGGAAATAAAAGGTGTTAGCTGCCCCAAATGATCCATGCATTAATTTGTTCTAAAGGCACATATCAAACACATAACCTAAGTCAAGCTCAATGTTTGATATTAGGAATCCAGAGACAAATAAGACATAATTCTTGTAAAACCTTAAGGTTTTATAATCTAATACTCATTTGGCAACCAAATTCAGTTTCAAGTGTTCAAGAGATAGTGTTTATTGAATTTATTTTTATTAAGAAATGAAATAGCATGGATTAGCAAAAGGACCTAGCAACTTTACATAATTCAGATCAGCGTGCCTCCATACCTCATATGCAACTTACTTATTTCATGTTTTTGTGAAAAGAGCTAAATGTATATCTAATAAAGTCTGGAAAGGGGAGTGTAGTGGCCATGTGTTTGCTTATGCCTGCACAGGGTCCATTCCTTCGTCTGGAAAATGACTGTGGAACCACCTTTACCACGGTTTACAGTCTTGGTGAGGTTGTCACCTTGATAAGACTGCTCCCACTCCCAGACAAAGGCATGGCCATAAGTTAGTCCAATCTATTAGATCACTCCTTCTCAGTCCCCTTTTCAAGACCTCCCCATCCCCACCCCCACCATCACCTCATGCTTCTTTTCCATCTTACTACCAAGTTGATATCAACCAACCTCTTGGCTTTAAATGCCATTTATCTGAATTTAAAATATTTAACTTTAAATACCATTCTCCAGCATAAACCTCTCTCATGATCCCCAGATGGCCTTCTCGCATGTCCAACTGCCTATTCCTGATACTTCCACCCAGTATCACCCTTAATATACCCAAACCAAGCTTTCAACCCCAGCAAACTTGTTCTTTCCTGTGCTATTTTCCATCTTTGAAACTGTTCATGGTAAAGCACCTGGGAGTCACCATTGATTCATTTCTTTCTCTCACACCCTACATCCTGGCTGCCATCAAATTCTGACAGTTCTTCCTTCAAAACAGATCCAGAACCTGATCACTTTTCTTCATCCCCTCCTGAAATCATTCTGGCCCAAGCCCAACCCATCTCCCACCAGCATGACTGGATACACTTTCTCACTGGTGACCTTGACTCAGTTTCTGGCCACTTTCACTGTATTCTCAACAGAGCAACCAACATGATCCTTGTAAAGTGTAAGTCAACACTGTATCCTCTGCCAGGAAAGCTCATCGCCCACCATCCACATTAATCTCCTCCACGTCTTGACTCAAACGTCACCTTCTGGGTCAGGCTTCTTCTGACCATTCAATTTGAAATCACATCACCTTCCCACTGCAGCTCCCTAATCTGCCCATACCTTCCATCATTTTTCTCCATAACACTTATCACCATCTAACGTACTAAATGTTTTACTCATTTGTGTTTAGCAGTTTACCGTCATCTCCCCTAACTACAATGTTAGTTTCATGAGGGCATGGCTTTTGTCTGTTTTGCTCATTGTTGTAACCCTAGAAGAGTGAATAAATGGGTAAATAAACATTAAACATGGTGTTCTCCTACAGGAGGGACTCAGTGGCAGGACTCAGTGCTGATTCCCCCTGGGACAAGTGCTCAGAAGAGGCCACCCTTTAGGCTCTGCCACCTCGGCCTCCTGAGCCATCCTTCCACCTTCACTAAGGCCCAGTTCTGCTGCCTCTCTTCTGGTTCTATGAGCTGCTCCTGTTCAGCCAGGAAATTTCCCAATTGTATGTAAGCCAGGGTCAGATTTTATTGTTTGCACCCAAAGATTCCTGGTTGATTCAAGAAGCCATCTATCTAGGCTCTTACAACACCACCATTTATTGACATAAATGCACACAGGTATGGTGGACTGGTGCCTTGAGTGTCTTTCTCTTACACAATGCAAGGTAAAGCTTTAAGTGCAAGTGATACAAGGAGAGTTGCTTATAACTTAAATTCACACAAAAACAAGAAGTGACTTCTGTTTAAGTCTTTCCTGAAATGATTACACTACTTATTTTAAACCAACAGACCTTGTGCATTTATGAAGGGCATCTTTACCCCATAAAACAAAGATGTGTGCACAGTATTCCAGAGAGGTCTTATAATGATGAACAGTAGATTGATAAATTTAAAAAATGCAGAGCATCTTCATTTTCATATTAGCAATCAGGAGCCTAACATCAGTAAGCCTGAGAAGATAAAGCATGAAGGATATGAAAAACAACATAGGTCCTTGAGGTGACTCATTTCAATTTTTATGAACAGAGAAAAAGGATGTACACCAGAACATTAGCAATGGATCTAAGCAGATGAATGGTGATGATTTGTATTTTCTTATGGAACCCTTCCTGAATTTTTAGAAGTTCTGCAGTTAATAGAATTCTCTAGGATAAAATGAAGGAATAAAGGAATAAAGGAACAAACAGTATTCCTTTGGAATCTGAAAAAACAAAAATGTTTAAAAGATATGAGAAGAATCTGGAAAATGGTGTTCTTTAGTGAAAGCTCCCAACTACTAGTAGAAAGTCATGGGAGATTAAGTGAGATCCTCACCTTCAGAAGCTCCTTTCTTTCTGGAGAGCACCACAGTACTGGCACAGGGGTGGAGAGGAAATTCAGACTGTAGACCAGGGCTTCTCAAGTGGCACTCAGAAAACCACCTGAAACAGAATCACTAGGAGCACTTGTCAAAAAAAGAAGATTCCTGATGGCCCCCCCAGAACTGTTATGCCAGACTCTCTGAGGGTCAGGTCCAGGAATCTGTATTGAACAAAGTCCCCCAGCAAATCTGATGCCTGCTAAAGTCCAACAGCCCCTGGAAAGGTGAAGGAAGCTACCTGAAGATCTTTGAGGATTTACCAAGCCTCTGCTTGAATGATATCTACTGAATAATAAGACTTCACTCAGCAAAGAGGGAAAAATTCAATCAGTCAGAACCATCACCAGGTTTCCACTTTGCTTTCTCTTGTGTAGACACAATCTACATCAGATACCAGCAACACAGCATCTGCTATCCCAGCCTCCATAAATCCTCAGCCAGTTCTCAGAAAATACAGTGGAATTTTCATTATGAAGGCATATCTGACACATCCTAATAATTGATAATAAGACCATTTTTTCTCAGAACAAAACTATCCTCAGTGAAAGCCGATCTAATCCAATTAGCCCTAAATATATTTGTTAGTTCACTTCCCAGCATTTTGAAAGCCTAAAACTGTAATATTTAATCAGTTCAATACTTATCTGGTTTTTCCCATCTTTTCACCAAACATTTTCTAGCCAGAATAAATTACTCTGCAGACTATTCAATGCCTTGTTTACCAGACATGCCGCATTCATTCCCACCTCTGTGCCTCCTATGAATGGCCCTCCCCTCTCCTCTCTGCTTCCCTAGATCCTCTCAGTCAAGTCCCTGCCAATTAAGACTTAGGCACCTGGAGGAGAAACCCAATGACAGTGGCTTAACTCAAAAGACATTTGCTTTTCCTGCCCAAGTAGTCTGGAAGTACACCTTCCAGGGCTGGTACAGTTGCTCAAGGACTCATTGAAGACCCAGGCCCTTTGCTCCTTCTATTCTGGCTTGCTTAGCATACAGCTTTTGTCCTCCAGGTTGTAAAATGGCTAATCCCACCTCTGAGCATCACAAGTGCACTCCAGACAAAAAGATGGAGGTAAAGGGTAAAGGCAAAAGTCTTTTAAGCTAGCTAAGTCTGGCTTTTTTTAATCTTAAAAAAAATAAAGCTTCCTAGGAGCCTGGTCTTGTTCATATTGTTGGCCAGACATATACAGTGCTGCAAGTGGACTAACATGTTTCTGGAGTTTGATTAGTAAAGAAGAAGGGAGAAAAGACATTGGGCAGGCAACTAGCAGTTTCTGGCCACAAATATCATACTTAAATCTTCAGTGGAGCCTTTTTGGGCTCCTTTTTCCCATGAATATCTCTCACACAGCAAAAATCCCTTAGCATTTATTGTTGGTTCTCCTCGAGTTCAGAGCCCATCCATGATAATGAATCTGATCAGAGATGTATCTACATACAAAAATAGTAGGCAGGAATTTCAACCTATAATCCTGATGTATAAAAAATATCTTCTTCCAATTTCTTTAACTCAAATTGAATCTGACTCTTGGCTTCATCCCCATGAGAATCAGTTATGTGGAGAGACAGACACTCCTAATTCACACCCAAAGACATACATGTTACTTTGAATCATTCAGCCATTCACATTTCAATTGTCCCAGCCCAGTCCGTTCCTCTGAAGCTGGGAACTCTGTACACAAGGCACACAGGGGCTACAGGAATTCTCGGAGAGGTATGAGTTAGAGAGCACAGGGCCAGTTTCACTCAGGGTGCTATGCAGTTTTTCCCTCTGACACATTGCACCACCACAGACAAGGGAATTGGCCCTGCTCTTCTTTGATCCACCTCTGGGTTTTATGGGGTCTCAGAGAAATCCCTTCCTGTCCCCTACTGTTTCCTTCCAAGTCATTACACATAAAATTCTTCCCCATCCACTCCATTCTCTAATGAGCCTGGCTTTTAGGAAAAGGGAAGGCAGCCAGCGTCTTGAAGTCCACCTCTACATTAAGACTTACAAGGGGTTCAAGGGGGCCTAACTACCTTTGTAGATCAGGTGAGGGTAAAATACAAAAGGAGAATGAAAACACATCTCTTAATAAAGTTTCCTGTGACATCTGTATGACTTGCATCCACATCCAGGGAGAAGCTCCCAATCCCCTTGGAAGACACTTTGGTATTCCACACCTAAAGTGTCTGGAGTGAAGTAACTGTCCAAAGGGTGTTTTCTTCTGTGATATTGAACAACTTACTCAAAACTAAGTTTTGCTGTATCACACAAGTTGGAAATGAGGTGTATACTGTCTGAAGATGGTGTAGACAGCTGTTGACCTGATACAATTGAGTCTTCAGAGCTCATTTTCTCAGACTTAGTTATGTCTGGCAATGCCATAAATAGGGATTGGAAGTCTTAAACCTAATGAGCAATCATTCAAAAAGACTATGGATGGGAAGAAGGCCATAAAAACCACAAATGAGATGTGAAAACAAATATAGGCCAGGTCAGCTGTGTAGTACAGAGAAAAGCCCGTGGATTTCAAAAGTCCAAAAGATCAGGCTTTAAATCTCAGGTTGTGAATCAGTTGCTGAACTTCTCTGATCCTCTGTTTTCTCATCTGTGAAGTAGAGACAAAACCTCCTTAAGCACATCCAAGCAGCATATGTCACCTAGCTTAGAGGAGGATGAAGTGTCATGAAGATGAGAAGAAAGCGTGCCGAACACATGGCCTACTACCAAGAGTTGGTTGATTCCTCAGGAAATACTTCTTCCCCTTTCTGCTTCTCTTTCTCCAGTGATTTCTTCCCCTTGGGCTCCTTAGCAATACGGGAAGTTGTCAAAAATGACTGCCTTTCGGTTCAACATGAATATTAATATTCCTTAATATTTTAAGTGTCAAAACCAGCATTTACTATTGAACCTAGGAGTCATCTATGGTGTAATTCCTCCCACCTCCAGGCATTATTCCTTGGATATTACAGAATCTCCTTAAAACCATGTTCTGTGAAATTAAGCAGGGCATCCTTTTCAGCAAAACCCTCATGGACTCCCCCATCCTTCTTGGTCACTCTGACTTGATAAGTAGAGTCATCTGGGTTTCTTTTCAGGCCAGGCACTAATCTTGCCAATATTTCCTGCCCAAGACCTCTTCTAGTTATTCATTCTGTTCGTTTTCCTCCACAGCCTCCTGAGCACTGGTTCTCTTCACCTCACAACTAGAGTGTTGCCAAAGCTTTGCTCATGGTGGTGCCTCAGTTTGCCAGCTATCTTTTCACTGTGTTCCAGTCTTTGAGCCTCACCAGAGAAAAGGAAAATGTCTCTCACATCTCAGCTGCACTTAGCAAGTGCAAACACATAATGGGCCCTCAGAAAATACCTTATCAGATGGCATCATTTTTCAGTCCCTGTGAGGTCAGTCATGCATTGCAACTGGGGAACTGCACTTACATGAACAGAGCAATGCTTTCCATTTGCACCACATTTCTCCACAAGTTTGTTCATTAGGCCACAATCGCACCTTCCAAAAACACTTTCTTTTGAAAAAGTAAGTGTGCCTTTTTTTAATTGACAAGTAATTCATATAACACTTTTTAAAAATGTCTTCATATTCCCTTGACAAAGATCTGATTTAAACAAATAGTGTCTTACTTAATATCCTGAAAATGTAGTTTCAAATATATTTTCTCTCTCGCAGTCACATTACATCTCTTCATTGGTAAGTTGTATTGATTTTTATAAAAGCCAAGTGTTCAGTATCTTGTTTCTCTTTAAGTAATTTAATAAGCCAATGCAATAGCCTCTGTCTAAAATACTGAGGTTCTCTTCGATATTTTAAAATGCTTCTTATGGACCTTATGTTGAGGTTTCCCTTTTCCATATTCTGAGATGTGAAAATAGAATCGCTGTTGAAAAAGTCAGATTCTCCCAAAAATATAGGCAAAGCTTCCTTTGTTCACCTCCTTTTCCTTCTCAATGCTAAGTTTGACCAACCTTGTTTTCTAGTTCATTTAATGTTTCAGAGAAAAAAAAGATGTTTGGGGAAATTTGCTCTGTAAACAGTGTACTTTGTGAACAACTTAAAAAAGAGCTTAATGTCTATCCATAAACACCTCCTCTGTGGTTGCAACAAAGGTCATGGTTGTAAACAGTTTACGGTCAATTACTTGATCAACAGTCGTTGAAATAAAAGGTATTCCAGGTTCTCTTTGTGCCTCTGCCCTCCATGCACTCCTCCCTTCCCCAGCAGAAAAATACTTTTTAACCAACTGCAGAAGGACTTGTTCACAAATGTTTCTAATTCAGCTAAACATCTTGATAGGAAATATCATAAATTATATGTATGGGCCTGTCAGTACAATTTTCAACAGGAGTAACATGAGTTTGGTTTGAAATAAAATGAAAACTTCAGACCAATTTCTGAACTTGCTACCTTGAGTTTTAATCCAAAAATCACTTGTATAGAAAGTGAAGGCAAATTCTAGCCCTCTTGGATAAAAATCTACCACTAAGAAAGATGATTAAAGTGTGTGCACTAAACCTATTTTTTACAGTCTTCTGGGATCTAGAAGGAAAATATGAAAAGGCATAAAAATGTTAAGATAGAAAACCAGATCAAGGAAGACCTTTGATATGCTGAAATATCCACTACATTACTGAAGCTCATACTTGGTTTCCACTTAGGGGGTCCTTTGAATGTTTCCCTATCCTAGGCAATAAGAAAAGGGTCACAAATGGAGTAAACAGTATGTGACACTAAACAGAGAAGAAGAGAAGAAATGAGGGGAAAAAGAGGGTCCTAGATTAGTGTTGATGATCTTGAATATTAATTGCTTTATAAAGTTTGATGATCTTGAATATAAATTGCTTTATAAAATGCACTCACTAACAGCATTGTCAACAAAAAGGAACCTCGCCCTTTGTTGTTGGATTGTCTAGAAAGAAAATGGGCATATTAACAACTATTGCTGAAGAGCAAATTCAACCTGCTAGAAAATCGGTTCAATGTATTGCAGAAGCACAATGTACTCAGCTTCCTTTTGTTTATGCACATGGTGAACAGGACTTCCTCCAATTCCCCACTCCTGGAGAATAATCCTATACTCCATGTAATAAGTTTTTGCTTTTTAAGATACAATATGTAAAATGAAGAGAGAGGTTTAGACTGGCAGATTATGACTATAAAAACAAGGTTTCTCTATTTTCACTGACAGAGAAACCTATCTTAGGGTTTTTTGTGGGGGCTATTAAAAGTCTAAGATTATATAATCAAAAAAAAAAGAAGGAGAAGGAAAGGATTTACAGGAACAAATATAGAGGGCACATGGACAAAACTAGGGGGGTTGGAAATGGGAGGGATGGGTGGGTGGGCTGGAATGGGAATAAAGGATAGAAACTGTACTGAATAAACTAAAATAAAAAAATAAAAATAAATTTTAAAAAATCCAGAAAGATGCAGTATAATTGAAACCAAAATTTTCTTCCTTTCTTAAAATGAGCTATTTATATTAACTTTGGAATTCTAGTCCACAAGTTTAATGTATCAATACAGATGATTCCTCATCCAGATAACCAAGAAAAGTAGATATAACCTTAATTATATAGTGTTTGTTTTATGCAGAATAGAAGCTCATCAAGTAAGCGATACTGGTAGCTAAATTGCAGTTGGGGGAACTGAAGTATACTTTGAAATATCTATTATATCCTGTATAATTCTATTTCTGTGACATTCTGAAAAAGGCAAAACTATAGGAACAGAAACACATCAGTCATGGTCAGGGGCAAGAAGGGGGAAAGTGATTGACCACATAGGCGCAGGGGGGACCTTCTGGGGGTGATGAAACCATTCTATATCTTGATTTTATGGCAATGAAGTAAATAAATACTGTTGTGAAAACTCATAATACTATAAACTTATGTAATATATGAAAATTTTACCCCAATAAACCTTTTAAAATTATCTATTGAGAAGACAATTTGTTGAACAATTTTAGTACAAAAATTAGATTATAAAGTTATTACAAACTCTTCAAGCAGATTAGAAATAGTGTTTGCATACAAACTGTGACCCGCCGAAGGTTTGGGCTGTTACTGAGAAATGCTAATAACAATGGCTCCTTCGAGAAGGACCTCTGTGGACCACCAGTGATTCATCTATTTTTCCCTCGTGCACTTAATCAGAAGTAAGATAATTTCCATCTAAAATACACTGCAATCAAGTCTAGCTTTTCCTCACTTGCAGGAAGTAGTGGCGTTTTAGTCTGGGCCTGAGATTGGCAAACTTTCTGTTAAGAGCTAGATGGTAAATGTCGGAACTACCCCCCAAAGCAGCCATAGAAAATGAGAAATGAATGAGTGTGGTTGCATTCTAAGAAGACTTTATTTATGGACACTGAAATTTGAATTTCCATAATTTTCATATGACACAAAATATTATTCTTCTTTTGATACCTTTCAACCATTTGAAAGTGTAAAAACCATTGTTAGTTCACAAGCTATACAAAAACAGGGGCAACCCAGAGTTTATCGAGCCCTGGTCTAGGCTATTAGAGATGGTGATTAGGACTGCTTCAAGGTGTGTGTCTCTCACATATCACAAATTCCTTTCTGTTAAAGCTGCCCATCCCAAAATCCACTGTTTTAAAGTCACAGAACTATGCCTCCTACATACAACTAATCAGAGAAGATAAAAGCTGAGGAGCCTCTGGAAATATGCAAACCATGAAAAAGGAATCATGCCTGCAGTAAAAGGAAAAAGAAAAAATGGATCCACACCTTTCTGACTAAGGTTTTTCAGGTTTCCAGACCAAACGAGCCTAAGGAAACCAGGTGTGTGTACCTCGCCTTCCCACCCACCCACACCCCTGCCAGCAGTTTTAAGGGGTTAATCTCCCCTGTTTCTGTAATAAACTGCTGATATTAATATTCTTTCAAATGCTGTTTAGCCTGACCATAACTTTTGAACCTGTATTTTTAGATATAGAGGGTGGTTTGGTATTTTACTTTTATTTTTATTTATTTATTTTTTGTCTTACTGGGAACAGGAATGGGGTGCACTTATCTGAAACAGATTTGTGATGGGCAAACATTTCCAGCTGCACTAGTGCTGTAACTTCTACACCCAAATTAGCTCATGAGTCAACATATCTCGTTTGGTTATTACATTTATTGCATCAATTATCTACAAATGAAATACAGCTGCGTTGTCAGTATCCCCACATTCAAACATCTGCTTAATGAGCTTGCAAGGTAGGAAAGATCAGGAGCACTTGCTGACAACAAATAAAGAGGAAACCCAATCCTCTCGCCCCAGACAGACACTGCCCAGCTGAAATTCCTTTCCTTTATGGGCAATAGTAGTCATATTTTAAGAGACTTTAATCAGGTATTTATCCCAAACATGAATAGCAGTACATTCGATTTATTTGCTAAATAGAAATTGGGTAAATCTGGCATTCAGATCACAGTCACAGCTTTGCCCGTACAGCCCAAGGTCACTTGGGTCATCCTGATGGAGGGAGGGGGAAAAGCAGGGGACAAGAGCTACTTTTCCAGCAACACAATGCCAAGTCTGACGTTTTGACAGAGTCTCTCTAATCTTTTTCACATTTCTTTCTACAGAACAGGACGGTGGAACCATATGCTCCCAGTTTCCCTGAAAGTTTTTTGGGATTTCTTTTTTTTTTCCAAGAGAGATGGGGCTGAACTCCTGGATCCAGGCAGAGTCAGAGTTGGGAATTGTCTCCATATTTCTACCAGTTGAAAGGATCTCCAAGGATCTCCCCTATTGCCAGTATATATTTTATAGGCACTGGGTAGACACCTGTTTTCAATCGCACCTTCAGATCAGAGGAGCCTACTAGGAGTGGCCAGCAAGTGCAGGCCTGGTCCAGAGAGAGAGGAAGAGTTGCCTGCCCGGGGCTGTCTTTTCTGTTTGCTTTGTAAATGATTTCTGAGCCACGTGTGGGAGAAAGGCCTGCCCAGGCTCTCACTTACATCATGTGTGTGGAACTTGAGTCTCACCATAGGAATGCTATAGAGGAGGACATTTGTTTAAGCTGCTGGTCAGCCGGGGTCTTCCTCATTGCAAATGGATTTGAGCTCATAAACTATGGGAGATTAGTTTTAAGCCCTCACAGTAGACCTTGCTGAGCAGACTCCAGGTGACATGAAAGGAAGAGGAGGGGCAGCAGCCTAGCCCCATGCCCCCTTCCAGATGTCCGGACTCAGAACCCAGGGTGTGGAGATGGATGTCCAGGGCAGCTGGATCATGAAGATGCAGCCAGGGCAGGTTCCACCTAACAGCAGCCACATGTAACTCTGTGCCCTCCCCCAAGAAAAAATTCACTGGAAACAATAACCTTTCATCTCCAGGCATAGATGGGATTGTCAATAAGGAGCCAAACCAACTCCTCTAGTGGGATCTGAACTCTAAAGCACACATTGAGCAGCTTCTTAGCCACCAAGTCCCTCAGGACCAAGGAATAGGATTTAGGGTACCAATTCTCAGAGTTAGAGTAACCTGGATTCAAATCTCGTCTTGACCACTTTCTAGGTTTATGACTGAAGACAAGCCAGTTTCAGGATCTCTAAACCAGTACACAAATGCTAATTACTTATTGCAGGTATTCCACAAACATGCAATTCTAGGGTGCAGTTGGACCTATCAGAGTCTCTCACACCAACCAGATTGCAGCGAAAGCCGGACTTCTGTGTTCTCCCACAACATGCCACTTTGTGGGGTTACCCTTTCCTTCTCCTCACCTTGCAGGCTACCCTACTGCCAAATCCTGTATTTGATATTCCTGCTCCCCACGGCCAAACTCAGCCTCTCACTAAGGAACTGGAAACTCTCAGCTAGACCAATTCTGTACATACAAGAGAAGAACTGGGCAGCATGTCTGTAGTAGACCAAGGGAACACCTAAAACTCCAATGAATATAATTTCCTTCTTCAACAAAATGTGGAGGCAGACATCGCATGGAACACCATGGCCTTCCTGATGGCTTTCTTTGGGTCCTGCTATGTCATTTTTTAGGGAAGTCAACAAAAAATCAGCTAGGGACTATATTTGAGAGTGGTTAAGTCAGGGAGACACATTTAATGCTTCAAGCTCTGAAGCAGACCATCTTCACCACCTTCCAGGATGAAGAGGAGAGCTGCACAGTCGCCCAGTGACTGGTCAGGCGCGCTGGCTGAGAAGGCTGCTGCCCTGACATTGCCAATCCTGACGTTACAACAGCAACAACTGCTGCTGTCACCTTTTCTCTGCCCCACTCTTCAAGGTGCCACAACACTTCAGGTTTTTGAATGCTTTAAGAAATTTTTCCTTTCCTGGCCCCAGTCCCTCCTCCTCATTTGTCTTCCCGCTCCCCACCATGGAAGATAAGGACTAGAGTTTGGGATGCGCCATAGACTGAATGTGTGTGTCCCCCTCCTCCAAATTTATATGCTGAAACCTAACCCCAAGTGTATTGGTATTTAGAGGTAGGCCCTTTGGGATATGCTTAGGTCATGAGGGTAGAGCCCTTATAATAGGATTAGTGCCCTTGAAAAAGAAGCCCCAGAGGCTAACAGAAGAAAGACAGATGTCTATGAACCAGAGAGTAGAGCCTCACCAGACACTGAATCTGCCAACACCTTGACCTTGGACTTCCCCGCCAGAACTGAGAAATAAATTCCTGTTGTTTATAAGCTACCTAGTCTATTGTATTTCTATTACAGCAACGCAAATAGACAAAGACAGGATGTAATTGGTAAACTTGATAGTTACTGATCCACCATCTGCCTGAGCTTCCCCATATTCTTCTTGGCAAGATTTCATTTTGTTTTTGCAAAAGAAAGAAAAAGTTCCATGGCAGAAGGCTCAACCAGAGGGCCATGGCTCAGAGTGAAGCATGTAATTTGGTTTTCATTGACACCCATGTTGAAGTGCTGGTTAATGATAGCAAATCACCCAAATGGTTTACATTCTTATTCACAAAGGGTTTCACACATGAGACCCTCAGTGTTTTCCTTCCCATTTCCATAATTTCATAGCATGTAATCCCACTCAATGTTTTTTAAGTTATTTTGCCTTCATTTGATCTGTCATCATGGGATTGTTTTCCTTCTCTCTTTCACACCAAAGCCTAGCATTTCTCTCTTCCCTTCCCTTCCCTTCCCTTCTCTCTCTCTCTCACTCTGCCCCCTCACCCCAACCCCAAGTGCGCGCGCGCGCACACACACACACACACACACTCTTCAATGTGGGCCTGCCCTTCTAAAGCCGAAAACAACAAGATCAAAAAGTCGTTAAGTGGAGCAGATGTCAAGTGGCCTACCTGGACTCCTACTTAACCCCTTCCAGAGATGTGACTGGACCCTGACAAGGAATTGAGTTGGTGAAAACTCTGAAGGCTTGGTAAACATGGCCCCACCTCTCCCTATAAATCTCCAGAATGAAGGACACTGCAGTGATTCTACACAGTTGCCATCTGCTCCCTGGGAAATGTACACACAACTGCTTTCCAAAAGGAAACCTTAACTGTGAACATGCTTTGCTTAATTGGAGTTGTTTATGATCCAACCTAATAAAATTATGTTGCAGAGTGAAAGCATTATTCTTGTTTTCTTTCCTTAGACCTTCCTCTCTTCTGAGTCTAGAACTATTACCAAAAACCAGGTGTGTGAAATGTCTGAGCAGAAGTTAAGTAATTGGAACCTTTTATCTACCTGACAGAGATATATGGAGAATTTTAAGACCTAGTGATTACAAATGGGCAGGAAATTAGCATGAAGGAACTTTTCCATATCTTACCTCTAAATGCAGCATGCATCACTAATTTATCATATTAGACTGGGGCCATATTGGGATGACCTGCAACTCTTTAATATAGTGAAAAAATTGCAAATCATTTTGAAAGGACTCAAAGCCCTCTTCTCAAATTGCAGCTCCTTCCAAAATTGACAGAACATTACCCAAGTTGTATATATACAAGATGAAAACATGGAAACTTTTTGAGAGAGCTTGGCTGGAACAAGCTTACTAAATATTGACAGTAACCAGAACGATCGAGTTTTCCCTGTAACCAGATAACTTTTGACTTCAGTTGAGTGGCCACTTGGTGATGGAACAACTATGTTTATAAATCAAATATAGATTGTGATGTAGCATTGGACAAACTCCTAACTCCCTGAACCAAAATTCTGTAGTTATTAAATAGCACAAAGATACAAGCAACTTCCTTGCCTTAAAAAAAAGACTGGAGAAAATCAACTTCCATGTGGCTTTAGATTCATGCTCTTTTTAATCAGAAGCATTTGATAGTCATTAATTACATGTTCGTCAGAAAATCCTCACTGTTTCAAACGTTGTTTTTTGAACTGGAGTATCACATTCAAGGGCACTGCCAGGCGACAGCGGGCTTTATTGCACTTTCACTTCACCTTTTCCCCAGTGTCAAGGGATTCAGGTTGCATATGAGCTGACAAGCACCAGCAATGGAGAATCTATAGGGGATGATAGACAGTGGGGTCTGTAACTTTCAAAGACGTGGGCTGCCATATTTCAGGGGGCAGGCCTCAGTGACGGGTCTGCTTTCACTTATTTGTGCATGAATGCTTTGGTCTCAGGGCTCAGTTATGGAGTTTGACATCTCCCAAGGTGCTCCAGAAAGCCATATCCAAAGCAAAACTGTGCCAAGCAACAACTTAATCATAACCAGGAGATGCAGCATTGCACAGTTGGCCACTGTGGGCACCCCATTCCTGAAACCTAGGCTGCCCTCAGTTTCATTGGCAGGAGGCAGAAATCCAGCCTGCAAAAACAGGCCTAACAGGAAGGAGGCTACAAAGATCCAGGTTCTAAATGCAATAGAAAGAAAAGAGCCATCTACAATGAGAAGAACTGCAGGGGACCTAGAGTCCTAGGTTCTGTCCTAACTGGACTATTTCAAGTTGGGTCAGTTTCTACCTTTCCCACAGCCTGATTTGTGAACACCATAGGTATAGCCACTGATTATTATAACAGTCCCCAGCATCTTCCATCCTCTGTGCCCTTGCTCATGCTCATTCCTCCTCCTGGAATATCCTCCTTTTCTCCCCACAGCTTCCTGCTGAAGTCCAACCCATATTTCAAAGTTCCAATTCAAACCCTATCTTCCACAAGCTTTCTTAGCATCACCCAAATGTTGTCTCAGGCCTCATTCTTCTCAGAAATGTACTTAAACCTGACCCAGTTTCCAGTTCCATATTCTGGGCTGGCATGAAGTTTTCCTCCTGATACACATGAGTTCCTGTGACTCATATCCTCCCATTTCAATTCGCTGCTTGTACCCTGCATCCAAAATACCTCCATTCTGCCTCACTAAGGCCAGAACACATGACTCAGTCTAGGAAAAGGTATTTATATTAGTTGTTTAATAATCTTTGTAGGCATAAGTGAAGATTTAGCAGTTCTTAGGGAGGAGCTGTACTGACAAGCATGCAACTTTGCATTACCCTCTGGCTCCATGCCAAGCTCCCTCTCCAACCTTCCCTCTGTTTCCTTCCCTCCCTTCCACAACCAACAAATGCCTTGCTTTGTCCTTAGTAGGGCAATTCACTCAAGATACTTGGCATCTCAGCTTCCACCCACAATGATGTGTTAAGAAATTTCTTTTGAAAAAATAACAGCACTTACCCTGAACAAAATTCCTCTGAAAACCATGTTTACCAGTTGTGTTGCCTCCCGGGCTCCCATGTTGTATGCCTGTATGCCATCAATTCTTATAAATTAGCATATACATCATCTATACTGTATCTGAG
Organism: Trachops cirrhosus; assembly: GCA_028533065.1. Taxonomy (NCBI): domain Eukaryota; kingdom Metazoa; phylum Chordata; class Mammalia; order Chiroptera; family Phyllostomidae; genus Trachops; species Trachops cirrhosus. Next base: position 45,211,730 of record CM052540.1, on the reverse strand, counting down.
ATTTTTACATGTTTTATTCTTTCAATATTTTGAGGGCTCTGGAAAATGCAAACCATGCACATTTATTTTTGTACTCCCTTAAAGTACCTAGCTCAGTATCACACAGGACTTTCAAGGAATTTTGGAATTATATCAGGAAAAGTGTGAAATGTTGCCTCATTCTTCCAAGTAACATTCAATTAGTTCATTTTTCTTGAAGTGACATTCATGGAAAGTAAGCTCAAATACCACCCCCACTACCGCACTACTCCCATGTTACTAGAATCCAAGCAGATAGAATAGACACATATGTGCTTTGGGGAAACTAACCAAACCTGCCATTAAACACATTAATAGAGGGTGTTTTTTTTCAAATAATGCATCTCTCAGATGCAATACAAATCTGATTAATTATTTTTTATGGTTTACTATTCCATCAACAAATTTATTTCTTTAATTATGATAAACACTTATGTTTTATGCCTAAAAATGCCAGTATCAAAATCTTTATGGATCAATTCTATTACATGTTGTTTCTGTTTGTTCTCAGTTACAATAACTTTTTTCCTTAAAATGTTTAGTGAATCATAACACTGAGTTGCTTATTTTCCAGAATGGAATGAAAGCAGTTTCCTCCAAAAAGCATTTGAATTTGTTTTTCAGAATCCTGCAGGCTGGAGCACCTACTCTCTTCTACCACTTTAAATAAAATTTCTAGAAGAAAACATAGGCAGTAAGCTCCTTTGGAGCAATAAGCTCCAAAACATCAGTTTTGACAATGATTTTTTGGACCTGACACCAAAATCAAAGGTAACAAAAGCAAACACAAATTAAAAAGCTTCTGCACAGAAACCCAAAACTCTCATTTGAAAGAATATACGCACTCCTTTGTTCATTGCAGTGTTATTTACGACAGTCAAGATTGGAAGCAGCCCAAGTGCCCATAAATAGATGAGTGGATAAAAAAGCTGTGGTCCATTTACACAATGGAATGCTACTCAGCAGTAAAAAAGAAGGAACTCTTACCCTTTGCAACTACACAGATGGACCTAGACAGTATTATGCTAAGTGAATAAGCCAGTCAGAGAAAGACAAGTACCACACGATTTCACTTGTATTTTGAATCCAATGAACCAAGTAAACTAACAAAACAGAAACAGATTTATAGATACAGAGGACAGACCAACAGCTGTCAGAGGGGAGGGGGTTTGGGGGGCTGGGTGAAAAAAGTGAAGGGATTAAGCAAAAAAATTTAAAAAAAGACACAACCAACTCATAGACACAGACAACAGTATGGTGATTCCAGAGGGAAAGGGGATTGGGGGAGATAGAAGATGGTAAAGGTGAGGAATAAATAGTGATGAAAAGAGATTTGACTTTGAGTGGTGAACACACAATATAATATACTCATACAAATGGTGTATTATAGAATTGTACACCTAAAACCTATATAATTTTATTAACCAGTATGATCCCAATACATTCAATAAATACATTTTTTAAATAAATACATAAAAATAAAAAGCTTCTGCACACCAAAGAAACCATCAACAAAATGAAAAAGCAACCTACTGAATGGGAGAAAAATTTTCAAATCATGTATCTGATGAGGAATTAATATCCATAATGTAGAAAAAATCATACAACTTAATAACATAAACAATCTGATTTTATTCAGGGCAGAAGACCTGAATAAACATTTTTTTTCCAAAGAAAATATACAGATGGCCAACAGTACACGAAAGGATGCTCAGCATCACTAATTACCATGGAAATGTAAATCAAACCACAATGAGCTATCACCTCACACCTGTCAGAATGGCTATTATTAGAAATAAAATAATAATAATAATAATAAATAAGTGTTAGCAAGGATGTGGAGAAAGGGAACCCTTGTGCACCATTGATGGGAATGTAAATTGTTATAGTCATTATGGAGAACAGTAGTGGAATTTCCTTGAAGAATTAAAATAGAACTACCATGCAATCTAGCAATTTCACTTCTGGGTATTTATCCCCAAAAAAGGAAAAACATTATCTTGAAAGATATCTGCATTATTCATGGCAGCATTATTTCCAATAGTCAAGATCAGAAAACAACCTAAGTGTCCATGAATGGATGAATAGATAAGGAAGATGTGGTACTCTATATGCACAATGAAATACTAGTCAACCATACAATGAAGGCTATTTTACCATTTGCAACAACACAGATGGATTTTGAGAACGTTATGCTAAGTGAAATAAGTCAGACAGAGAAAGACAAATACTTGATGATCCCACTTGTATGTGGGGTGGGAGGGGAAGCTCATAAATACAGGACAGATTGGTGGTTGTCACAGTGGAGAGATGAATAAAGAAGTGAATAAAATGGGTAAAGTGTGGGGGGGTCCTAAAGGTATAAACCACCAGTTATAAAATAAATAAGTCATGGAGATGTAATGTACTACATGGTGACTATAGTTAATATCATATTGCATATTTAGAAGATTGCTGGCAAACAACTGGAAGATGGCCATACTATGACTATAATATTCAGGAGGAGTTCACCTTTATCTTTCATTGAGACTTCATGATGGCGCTAAGAAAAGGGAGGCCTCATACACCACTCCAAAAAAGAATAGGCATAAGAGAAAGACAGGTAAGCTGGCTGTCCTCAAATACTGCAAGATGGGTGAGAATGTCAAAATCAGCAGCTACTGCTAGACGTGCTCTTCAGATGAATGTAGTGCTGGAGTTCTTATGGTCACCTACTTTGACAGACATTATTGTGGCAAAGATTGTCTGACCTATTGCTTCAATAAACCAGAAAACAAGTAATTGTGCAGGGGTTAATAAAAGATATGAACCAACCCCACAAAAGCCATCTTCACACTTATCAACACCTTCCTCTGCTTAAATGATAAAAATCCAGACTTGATTGATTGAGCTGACCACAGTATGGCTCCAACCTACCTATCCCATTATTCCCTTATATAAATCCTCTAATAACCCCACATAATCTCATTATTGGGCCCCTCTTGTCACCTTCATTTAGTGGCTCACTTTCCTCCCATGTGATTGCAATTGTGCTTCCTTTTCATCCTTTCTAAATTCGTCCCATCTACCAAAGTCAAATTAGCATCCCATATCCTCCATGAAATATTTCCCAATTACATCAATACTGTTCTTGTAGTAGCCAGACAGGGAAGCTTTAGATATGAAAGAAACAAAACAACACAAAAGAAAAAAAAACTTTCCAATTTAAATTTTCCAGTAAACCTATGTCTTGATCCCCAAATAAGCTGTTCATTTTTTAAATCAGTTTTCTCTGCAGACTGCTCCCTAAATTTTGTGTCTTGCAATTGCTTACTTTGGTTGTGAATATCTGTATTTGCTTTCTGAGTATTCACCTTCTGCCCGCATTCTCTGCATCCCTGCTCTCTGGTCCACCTATTAGGCTAAAATATGACTTTTCCAGTCCAATATTAACAGTTCATATAGAAGCAGAAATTTTGCCCCTATGGTGGCAAACATTGTAAAAATCCACAAGTTCAAGTCCTATCTAACCACCTAGATTATAAATTCTTTGGAGACAGATCTTTATGCCCTCCACAGTTTTTAGACAGTATAATGATAATGAGGACATTAATAATAGAATATAAAACATTTATTGAGTTCTAGCTATGTCCCTGACACTAGGCCAAGAGCTTTGTAAGTATTACCCATTTAATTTCCATAGTAAGCCTTTGCAGCATTATTGTATCTGTTTTCTGTATGAGATAAGAAAACTGAAGCCCAAGGGAAAACAATGCTGGTAAGACATTTAAATCTAGTCAATAAACATTTGCAATGAAGTAAAAATATATGTCTTTTTTTCTTTCAAGTTCTCAAAGACAATATATGCAAACTTGTAACATTTTAGCTCTTTTCAATAATTTTATAAAATTACCAGGGTGCCAGAAGCAGAAATATTAATCTTGCTTAGAATTTTCAAAATTTTCTGAAACAGGGAACTTTGCAGAAATGTCCTAAGCCCCAGAATACAAGAAAAATAAGTCTCTTTCCATGTAGGTTTTCTTATAAATCATATAAGCATTGTGTAAGATTGTATTACTATAGCAAGAACTTTTTCTTGCCATTGAAAATAAAAAAGCAAATTTATGAGAAAGTACATTCTCTTTTTCTAGCTAATAGTATTCTGATTATTGACCAAAAAAAGTTAGTTTCTAGACCTGTAGTTCACCTCACATAAATATTACACAAACTAAGATCATAACATTGCAATGCCAAAGAAAAAACATTGTATATAAAAGTATGCAACACTTCATTAGGTTGATTTTCTGGCAAAAATAGCCAAAATATCTGTTTGATAAGAAAGTGATAGCTTTAAGCAATGAAAATGCAATCTGGTCTCTGAAGACATAACTCCTTCCCTAGAAAGAATTGGACTGCCTCCCTACCTAAATACTCATATATCCTTGGCAAATTATGGTCTTCTCAGGTTTGGGAAATACCATTCTTTTGGTCCAGCATGAATCTTGGGAAAATTGAGGGGTGGGGGACATCCCCTAACTAACCAGTCCAATGAAATCAACAGTAGTGACTATCACTGCCCTACAGTGACACTGCCTTTGCACTTGATATTGACTATATAGTCTTCTTTACTGCTGCCAGAGGGGCTATTGTCCCCATATGATTTTACTTAAGATGAAGAACTCTTCCAGATACTTCTAGAGATAAAGCCAGTAAACTCTGGAAAATATCACTATCAAGTTATTATGGCAGTTAGAAAGACCAACAAAAAAGTTCCAGATTCAAAGATGAATAGCAATTGCAGAGGACACATGGTCCTGGCCCACCACATCGCTCAGTGCACTCCCTTCCAGAACATAAGATACATGTGTTTAGTATTCAGGTGACTGCTGGAGACACTGAGTCATATCTGGAAGAATGAGCTCAGACCTGGTCTAGGATATAATTATAATTCTCTTCATACTTGGGAGGAAATGGGGGGGGGGGATAAGTAGAATCTGAAAAAAGTCATATCAAAAAAAAATAAGCTGGATTTTTTCTTATGCTGTAAATTCTCACTAAGTTAAAATTTGCCAAGGCAGTTTACTAGTCAGTAAATTCAAAACCCAATTTGAGATATAGCATAAACAATGTATAGTGGACCAGTGGGTTCAGTAATCCATGTACATCTGCTCTCTCCTCCCCTGAATGAACCTACATGCATAATAAGCACACCAAATCTGTCCCAGCAAAGCAAATCAATATTTCAGTCACTTTCCCTATGTGCAGAACCACCAATTCAATCACCCAGTAAAACTAGATTTGCACATAAAGTTACCCAAAGGACCCCAATGACTATGTCACCATTTACTTATAGCTACAGCCTACATTTCCTTACTACAAACGAATGACAACATCCACTTCTTCAGGGTGGCAATGAGCTAGTTATTAATGGCAGAGGTAGGTCACTGGCATTTCTTATCTGCAATAATGAGTGTCTCAAAGGAAAAGAAATTACATGAATTGTAGGGTTGGCATCTGTAGATTAAACTCCCACCAGTTCCAGAGAATTTGGATGCATGTTACTTCAAGTTCAGAAGTATCATTTATTTCAAAGGATTTCTCCAGCTGGTGTGTTGTGACTAGACAGACCAACTCTGCAGCCTTCCTGGGACTGCCTTGGGGATTGCACCGAAAGTCCCCCCTGCTGGGCCTCCTCTAAGAGTGGCCAGCTTATCCAGTTTGCCTGAATCTGTATCAGTTTGAAAAGTTTTGCAAGTCCTACTTCCCAAAGACCCCCTCATTCCTTAGAAAACTGGAATGGATGGTCACCCTAGCTGTGACACAGAGAAAATAAAAACATGTTATACATCTTCATTTCTTCTATCTTGAAAATCTGTACTTTCCTGGTTGACTTACATGCATGCATAAACAATAATAGCACTAGGCAAACAGCACATACAACAAACATGCTAATATTCATTTCTTTGTGTAATCTTCACAATAAACCCATAAAGACCCTGGCTGGTGTAGCTCAGTGGATTGAGCGCGGGCTGCGAACCAAAGGGCCGCTGGTTCAATTCCCAGTCAGGGCACATGCCTGTGTTGCAGGCCAGGTCCTAGTGGGGGCAACATGAGAGGCAACCACACATGATGTTTCTCTTTCTCTCTTTCTCCCTCCCTTTCTCTCTCTCTAAAAATAAATAAATAAAATTAAAAAATAAATAAAAAATAAACCTGTAAAGAGGATAGGAAAAATGAGGGGCAGAGGAGTTAACTTCCTCAAAGACAGTTTATTAATTAGATTAAGAGCTAGACCAAATAATATAGTGACACAAAAATAAGATAGTTCTACTTTCTCTCAGCTAACAGTACAGAGAGAAAAAGGTGGGCAGCTCGGCTGCTCTGGGTGATAATTTGGAGACCTAGGTTCCTCCTTTGCTTTTGCTTCACCATTCTCTACATTGCAGTCCTTACCAGCCTGGTGGTAGCTGGCTTCTCAGTGCCACATCAGTGTTTCAGTCCATGAAAACAACTACAGATAGTGATGAAAGGCTGATGATTTCCTTTACAGAGGTGATGCTGGTATTTTTCATAGCACTTCTACTCGCATTTCATTTAGGAGAACTTATCCATCTGCCCTTACCTAGATTCAAAGAATCTTGGAACTATAATTTCAACCTGCAGAGTGATGATGCCCACTGTTCTATTTTCAAAAGGAAGGGGAAATGAATACTTGGGGATAATTCATTGTCTCCAGCAATTAACTGGCTGGTGTTCGGGATTCTTAGGATCAGAACCCGATTTTGTCTGATTCTAAAGACCACACTTCTTCCTCCATGCCTTGCTACCCCTAGAATTTTTTTATTTGTTTTGCCAGGAAATATGTCAGCCAATGAAAGTGCTCTTCAGAGGTAATCTTAAGGGGGAAGGGTTTTCAGGAACAACTATAAAGGACACAGGGACAAAACCAACAGGGAGTGGAATCAGGGGAGGAAGGTGGGGATGTCTGGGGTGGGCAGGAGTGGTAGGGAGAAAGGGCAGACAACTGTACTTGAACAAAAATAAAAGAAAAAGAAAAAAGAATAAAGTCTATGTTTAACAATTTGTAAAAAAAAGAAAAAGAAAAAAGAAAGAAAACCAAGCCATTTTGAGCACTAGGCATCCTCCTTTCCTTCCAACTTATTCTGAAGAAGGTTTAAACAGGCTATAATCTTTCACTTAAAATCTGACAGACCTCTGCTTGAGTGTGAAGTGAAGCCCAAGGCCTGTCAACTGTAAAGTGTGATGTTTATACAAAGATGTGAGCTGCAGCGAGCACCGGGTCTGCCGGAGAAATGCAAAATACCGTGAGTAGTTTCTCCAACCCAGTCAACCAGGAGTGAGGAGGTGGGCCAGCTGATGGGTGCACCCACCAAACAAAGCGTACCAGTACCATCCAAAGGGAATAGTTAGGACATAGCATTCTCTGCCAACATGATCTGGAAAAATATTGCTTATTAGAGAGTAGCTTGGGTTACTTTTTAGCTTTTTTAATTGCTTTTGACAGTAACATGAGCCAGAAGATAAAATTTCACTTTGAGTTTATCCTAGCTTCTGTTGCTCTGGACAAACCTAATTTTCACAAGACAAAGCTATCTGTTGTCACTGTTACCCCCGTTCCATTTGGTTTTCTCATTATTCACAGCAGCGTCCAGCTCCTTCCCCACACTTTGGGCTCATTGTTGAGCCCCATAGAGCTCCAGCCTCTGAAATGCCAGCCTTGTAGCTTTGCTGTGAGGAAGTGAGGGTTCAGTCAGGATAGGCCTGCTGAAGATTTTCTCTTTGAAAAAAGACAATGGAAAGGGGAGGGAGGAGGGGAGGAATGGGTGGGTGGGCTGGAATGGGAATAAAGGATAGAAACTGTAATGAATAAACTAAAATAAAAAATTAAAAAAATAAATCATAGCTGAACAGCTTTGTTGCTGGAAAAGATATCAGAAAAGAATATTATTGGATGCATTTTTCCATTTAAAATTAACATAGCTTCATAGAGTCCCATGGAATGAATGATATTTTAGTGTTGTGTACACGCACAGCTCATGCCAAACAGATGAGGATTGTGCCATGGGATGCTGAAGCTGGAGCAAGTTCATAGAGGAGACTAGTGACCAGATAGAGCAGAAGTCCCTACCCATCCAACGGCCTAATGTTGGGACTCTTATTTTAGACACACTGCTTTTATTTGTTTGTTTGTTTATTTTAACAGAAAAAAAACCCCAGAAATTTCTGAACCATTTATTTATTATTATAAATAGTGAAAAATATTTCCAGGTGGCATTCATGCCAATAATATATGTGATTCCTTTTATCAGTGCTCATGCCTGTCTGGATATGTTTCCGCCTCTGTAGACCACGTCATATACACACACAATAACTTCCTCCTCCTTCAGAGTCACACTCAGATTTTCACACTTGCTTCCAGGACCAACAAGATGTATCTTTTCATTGGTGCATTACTCAGATTATATTGCTCATCCCATATCGTATTTTAAGTTGTAGACGTTTGAAGTCACAAAAAAGAGAAAGAAATGCTTTCATGGCCCCTAAACAAATCTCTGGGGCCCCTGTGCCTATATTTTGGGGTTTGAGCAATTTGCTTTGCTCTAGTGGACACATTTAAGAATATAAAACTGTCAGCCACAGCTTTTAAGAGACATACTACTTTTTAATCACTTAAATGCTGATATCGGGACAAATGTGAAACACAGGAGCAAAGAATCAGTTTTCTAATCTCTCTTGCTAAAATTAGATCGTGGGTTGTAAATAAAAGCTGAGCAAGCTGATTGTGACCCTCTGGTCAGGCACTGTTACTTCCATCTTTAAAAGGAAAAAGCTCACTAGCCATCTAAGAAAAACTATTTCTGTGTGAAATTGGACAAATCAACACAAAACCAACCAGTCATTCAACACAGGCTGCCAATTCCCTTTCTGGGCAGATCCCAGGGTGAGGAAGATCTCCTGGATTTTAGCCCAGGAGACAGCAGAGCTGCTCACAGCACCCTGCACACCCTGCATTCACAGTGCTGTCACATCCCATGCTTCCCTTCCTGAAGTTCTCTCATCAGATTAACCCTCCTAGAAGGTTCTGCTTCTCTCCGCCTTCCTGAGCGACTGATTCTAAGCTAAGCCTTCCTCCCTAGGAGCAAGCCAAAGGCAATTATGAACATCATTTAAGAGTAACTAAAGGGTATTTCCCAAGCCAAATGGTTTTATGAAAAATCATCACTTATTCCAAGAGGCAGTTTAGCAAAGTCCAAGTATATATGGCCAAAGGCCTTTCCTTTCCTACCTCCCAGTTCTCTCCACTGCAAGTTTCCTACTCATTTATAGTTGATTCATGCCAGTACCTTTCCATTAGGACAACTAGGTAGCCAGAAAAACCATATGAAGACTGTTACTTTCATCTAGAAAATTGGATTTGCCTAAGCTACAGAAGGCTGTTGAATTTCCTCAGGCATCTGTCTTCCACCTGAAAATCAACTCCTACTTGTGACCACTTATACATCATTGGTTTTAAGACAATATTCATCTTTACAGTCTAACTGTATTCTAACACATTACTATAGATAATAAATTTAACCATAAGATTCCCAAGGCTTGAAGACACAAGGAGGCAAACTATTGTTCATGGGCCAAAGTCAGCCCACTGTTCCTCTTTTATGAATAAAGATTTATTGGAACACAGCTGCATCCATTCATTTACACATGGTCTATATGCTTTTGCTATAATGCCAGAGACAAGTACTTGTAACAGAGCCCACAGAGCTGACAATATTTATTATCTGGCCCTTTACAGAAAAAGTTTGCCAACCCCTGCTCAGAGAGATTATCTAACTTGCACAAAGTTACATTTCAACAATTTTCCTAGAAGCCTCAAGTCTTATGAATTTCTAGGGGAAGTCAAATAATGTCTGTAGTCCACAGCATCTGACTCTTTCCATTCTGCCTCCCCTGAGCTGGCCATTCTCTACAGGGCTTCCTGGCTAGGGCAGTAAGAGGACAGGTCCAATTACAATTACAGAGCATCACACAGAGGAAGCTCCCAGGGCTGCACAGAGTATACAATGAAGAAAGAATGGTTACCCCACCTGACAGCAAAGCTCTTCCTTGCCAAGTTGTAGCAAAGACGGACACACATGCAACTCTTCAAAATGGCACCCATGACCTTGGGGTGCAAGTCTCAGGGACCCCTGCTTGTGGTTAACCCCTTGAAGGAGATACCACTGCATGTGATCTCAGATATGTTACTTATTCCAAGAACTTTGAGCGTATGCTGTTTTCTGTTTTTCCTGTTGCTGCTTCTATTGTTGTGGTTTGGTTTGATTGGTTTTTGTGGTTATTAACTCTAGTAGGTTGAGTCCTACTAATGGGAGTTTATTGATTATTTGGATAACTTTAAAGTGTGAAAAAAGCCCACTGAAATAAAAAACTACATTTGTAAAAGTCATAAAATGCCTATTATGCATCTAGGAGTTCTAGAGTCTAGAGATGTATTGTTTGTTTGGAGATTGTTTTGATTCGGTTTGTGTTTAATGGGATCAGGGAGAAGCAAGAAGTGGCAATAGGGAGTGCTATATTAACCAGTTTAGAATATATCTGTGTTCCCCAAAATAGCAAAACTGGTCCATTTGACAAAGCCAGGAATCCCCCCATGACTTAAACACACACCCAGTGCTTCAAGCTACACTGCTCTAGACATTGGAAACATGACTGGAAAAAAATGTGTACTCAAGGATGTACTGTCCTTGAAGGATTTCTTTAATGTATGAGGCACAAGCTTACACTCATTCAGCTTATGGTAAAAGAATTCTCAAGTTACAACTGGTTTGGAAGATTCCAGGAATGTATGTATTGAAATTTTTGTTTAGTTCCAAAAGTTTTGAGTGGTTTGTTTCCTTTTCACTAGTTTTCTGTTTGATTGTGATGTAGCTATTTGGTAAGTATGGTGACCTCAGAGCAAAGAAAAACACAGCCCTTCCAGTCTCCCAAGACTATGGATTACATGCTGAAGAGGCTGCATCCTCCAAGAATGGCTTCTCAGAGAGTACAGGCAAAGATGGAGACATAGGTAGAAACACTTCATTTCTTCACACAACCAAAATAAGGACAGCAACAAATGTGAAAACAAAAAACACCCAGAACTACCAGAAAATTAAACTGCATGACTGTCTGACAACCAAGGAGTTAAAGAAGAAACATTCATCCAGACTGGTAGGAGGGGTGAAGATGGGAAGCCAGAATGGAAAGGACGTGCAGCAAGGCGGTAGCTGGTGGAAGTAAGTTCCCACATTCGTTTGGGGATAAGTCGGGAGGAAAAACTGGGGAGTGAAATAAACCATGAAACCCAGGGTCCCAGCATGGGGAAATAAAGCCTCAAAAACTATGGCTGTAAAAACCTGTGGGGATTGTGGTGGTGGAAGAAACTCCTAGTCTCACAGGAGAGTCCATTGGAAAGGTCCACAGGATCCTAGAACATACACAAACCCACCCACCAGGGAACCAGCACCTGAAAGGGCACAATCCACTTGTGGGAAGTGGGGGAAGTGATGGAAAGTGGGGTGAGAGCCAAGCAAGCTAGCAAGCAGCATTGTTCCCTCTCTAACCCCTCGCCAACAGACAGCACCACAGCGCAGCAAAGTGGATTACCTGCACTGATGAATACCTAAGGCTCCACCCCTTACAATGTAACAGGTGTGCTGAGACAAATAAATATGGCCCAAATGAAAGAATAGATCAAAACTCCAGAAAAATAACTAAGTGACAAGGAAATACACAACTTATCAGAGGCAGAGTTCAATACTGGTAATCAGGATGCTCACGGAAATGATTGAGTTTGGTCATAAAATTAAGGAAGAAATGAAGGCTATACAAATTGAAATAAACGAAAATATACAGGAAACCAACAGTGAAGGGAAGGAAACTTGGACTGAAATCAATGATTTGGAACAAAAGGAAGAAATAAACATCCAAACAGAACAGAATGAAGAAATAAGAATTCAAAAAAATGAGGAGATCAAAATATATAAAGAACTTACACAACTCTACTCCAGGAAGACAAAAAACCCAATTAAAAAATGGACAAAAGACTTGAACAGACACTTCTCCAAGGAGGACATACAGAGGACCCAGAGACACATGAAAAGATGCTCAGCATCACTAGACATCAGAGAGATGAAAATTAAAACCACAATGAGATACTACCTCACACCAGTCAGAATGGCCAACATAAACAAATCAACAAACAAGTGTTGGAGAGAATGCGGAGAAAAGGGAACCCTAGTGCACTGTTGGTGGGAATGCAGACTGGTGTAGCCATGGTGGAGAATAGCATGGAATTTCCTCAGAAAACTGAAAATGGAACTGTCTTTTGACCCAGCAATTCCACTGCTGGGATTACACCCTAAGAGCCCTGAAACACCAATCCAAAAGAAACTGTGCACCCCAATGTTCATAGCAGCACAATTTACAATAGCCAAGTGCTGGAAGCAACCTAAGTGCCCATCAGTAAATGAGTGGATCAAAAAACCATAGTACATTTACACAATGGAATTCTACACAGCAGAGAGAAAGAAGGAACTTATACCCTTTGTGACAGCATGGATGGAACTGGAGAGCATGATGCTAAGCAAAATAAGCTAGGTAGTAAGGGACAAATACCATATGATCTCACCTTTATCTGGAACATAATCAACAAAACTATATATATATAACCAGAGTCATTGAAATTAAGAACAATCTAATAATATAATAGCCAGAGGGAAGTGGGGAGGGGACAGTGAGAAGAAGGGTTTTCAGGAACTATTATAAAGGACACATGGACAAAACCAAGGGGGAGGGTGGAAGCAAGGGAGAGAGGTGGGTTTGGAGAGGGTGGGGTGAGGGGTGGGAAGACAATATGGACAACTGTAATTGAACAACAATAAAATAATTTAAATTTTAAAAAATGAGAGGCTGAGGAACCTCTGGGACAATTTTAAATGTTCCAACGTCTGATCATAGGGATGTCAGAAGGAGAAGAACAACAGCAAGAGACTGAAAGCACATTTGAACAAATAATGAAGGAAAACTTCCCCAATCTGGCAAAGTAAATAGACATGCAAGTCCAGGAAGCTTAGAGAGTCCCAAAGAAGTTGGATCCAAGAAGAAACACACCAAGACACATCAAGATTAAAGATGAGAGAATCTTAAAAGCTGCAAGAGGAAAGGAGACAGTAACCTACAGAGGAGTTCCCATAAGACTGTCAGCTGATTTCTCAAAAGAAATCTTGCAGTCAAGAAAGGGCTAGAAAGAAATATTCAAAGTTATGGACGGCAAGGACCTACATCCAAGATTACTCTATCCAGCAAAGCTTTCATTTAGAATGGAAGGGCAGATAAAGTGCTTCCCAGATAAGGTCAAGTTAAAGGAGTTCATCATCACCAAGCCCTTATTATATGAAATGTTAAAGGGACTTATCTAAGAAAAAGAAGATGATCAAAAACTATGAACAATAAAATGACAACAAACTCACAACAATCAAAAACAGAACCTAAAAAACAAAACTAAGACTAAGCAGACAACTAGAACAGGAACAGAATCACAGAAATGGAGATCACATGGAGGGTTATCGGCAGGAAGGGGGAGGAGGGAGAATGAGGGAAAAGAAGCATACAGGGAATAAGAAGCATAATTAACAGGCACAAAATAGATAGGGGGAGGTTAAGGATACTATAGGAAATGGAGAAGCCAAAGAAGTTATATGTATGACCCATGGACATGAACTAAGGGGTGGTGTTGGGGGAACGCTGGAAGGTGGGGGTTGCAGGGTAGAGGGGGAGAAAGGGGAGAAAAAATTGGGACAACTGCAATAGCATAACCAATAAAATATACTTTAAAGAAGTTAAAAAAGAAAAAGGATGGCTTATCTCCCAAGGGCTTACAAGTGAATCCTGCAAGCACAGAGTTACCTAGTGAAAGGACCCCCAACAAGAATGTTAGGTAGTGGTGCTATTGAAACAAGGCTGAGTGCCCTGGGATTTGTCCCCTTTTTTTGACTCTCCCAACACATTATCCAATGCACTATCAATCAGGGTATCTCATACCTCCAGAGAAGTAGGAGCTCTCAGGTACTGCTGCAGAACAAATTTTTAACATACAAATTGAGCAACTCTCTCAGGAGACAGGAAGAAGAGAAAATAAAACAGCATTTCAGATATGAAGAAGAAGAAGAAAAAACTGCCTCTATCAGGGTCATGGAAATTTCAGGAAGACAAAAAATAAAGAGGATAAAATGTTTGAAGCTATAATGAAGATAAATTTTCTAGAAATAAAGCTAGATAAAAAGCTCTAAATTAAAAAGGCCCATAGAATGCCAGAGAGGAGATATAAGGCAAAGTATATCTCTGTCTAGAGATGAAATTTAAGATTGTCAAAACAGAGCAAAAACTCTAAAAGATTCCATCTTCAGATACAGCTTTAGCTATATCCCATATCATATAAAGATATGTTATACATGTATTTTCATTTGCATTCAGTTGAAAATGTTTTCTAATTCATACTGTGATTTCTTCTTTGACCAAAAGAGTTTCAGAAGTACACTGTTTAACTTTCACACATTTGAGGGTTTTCTACTTCATTTTTGTTTATTGATCTGTTTCCACTGGGTTAAATAACAAAGTTCAGATAACTTTAATCCTTTGAAATTTCTTAAGACATTTACTTTATGACACAGCAATGTTCAACTTTGATAAATTTCAAGCACATTTAGAAAAAAATGGATTTTTACAGACATTAGGTACAGTGTGGTAGTGTATATGTGTGTGCCTTATTAGCTCAAGTTTTTACTGTGTTGCTCCAATCTTTTATATCTCCATTGATTTTTTTTTAGTTGTCATACTATGAAAAAGTATATTTAAAGTCTCCCACTATGATGTTGGATTTGACTGTTTCTTTTTTAATTCTGTCAATTTTTGCTACGTATTTTTGAAGCTAAATTATTAGCTACATAAAGATTTAGAATTGTATTCTCCTAGTTAATAAACCTTTTACCTCTATTAATATTCTTCTTTATCTGTCATATGCTTTTTGCCTTAAAATAAAGTTTTTCTACTTGTAATTTATTAGTTCCCTGTTCCGTGTTCTAGTTCCTACCCTTTATTGTGTTCTATTAGATTAAGCAGTTTATATTATTCTATTTTTCCTCTCTATTGTTATACATTCTTTTGCTATTGTTTTAGTGACTACCTTAGAGATTACAATACCTCTGACTTCTTAAAATCTTTACCACTTCCCAATGAAAGAACTTTATAACACTTCAACTCTACTTCCCACTTGACATGTATTTTAAATTCAATATAATTCTTTATTTCTCCTTCAATTTTAAAAGACTCTTTAATGAATATAAAATTTTAAGTTGGCAATTTTCCTTTAGCGCTTTAAAGATATCATTCCATTTTACTCTGATTTTTACTATTTCTGTTGAGAAATCAACTGTCAGTTTTCTTACTGCTCCTTTGATGGTAATACAGATTTTTTTCTTTTCCCTGCCTTTCAGATTTGTTTTCTTTTTCTTTGGTCTTCACCAGTTTTTCTCTAATGTGTCAAGATGTGGTTTTTCTTTTTACTTATTCTCCTTTGTGTTTACAGTATTTCTTGAATCTGTGGTTTCATAGCTGATATCAAATTTGGAAAGTTCATAGCCATTACCTCTTCAAACATTGCTCCTGCTGCATTCACTCTCTGTTCTCATTTTGAAATTCCACCTCCAGGTATGTTTATATCTTTTCATGATAATTCACATACCAGTAATTCTTAGTTTCCTATCTATTTTCCATCTTTTTGTCTCTCTCTGCTTTATCCTGATTATCTTCGTGACCTATCAGTTCACTGAAGATTTTCCTGAGCTTGTATTAAGCTGTCATTAAATTCAATCCACTATATTCTTAATTTCAATTATTGTATTTTTATACCAAGTATTTCTGGGGGGGTTAATTTCTAATTTTCTGCAGAAATTTTCAATCATAATTTTACTTTCTTAAGTATGGTTATTTTCAAGTCTGTGTCTGATAATTCCATTGTCTGACATCCTAGGAGGCTGTTTCCCTTGAGTCATAGTCAAGTCTTGTCAACTTTTATGCCTGGTAAATATTTAAAAATAGGACAGATGATTTGAACCTTGGACAGATTTAGCTTTCTTCTGGCAGGCAAGATTAGGGTATTAACAATCCCTGATCACCATAATTCCATCAAGGATTGAAATTATTCAAAGCTAAACTTCAGTTTTTATGAGGGCTGGTCTATTTCTGGTTTACCCTTACTCATATAGTGATGCTAAGCTCTTTGTGGTTTTAACCCAAAGATTGCAGTTTACTCAGGCCCCTTCTCTTTGAAGGTCACTAAAATCCAGTTTTTGGCATTAGAAACTCATGAGTCTGTCAAAAGTTCTGTGCAGCTCTTTATCAGCAAGTGAAATAAGCAAATGACTCCAGGGTAAAATCAGTCCCAAATGCTGAACTCATCTTTCCCAGATCCTGGTCCTGGAATATCTCAGTGCATTTCTTATAGATTTAAAAAGCCTTTTAAAAAGATTTTTTTAAAGTATCTGGCCAGCTTTTCCAATTGTCCTAAGTGGGAAAAGAGGTCTACAGCAGATTGTATGTGATTATCAAAAATAGAAATCTCCCCACTAAATATTTTAAGGCTAAAATCTCTCGATAACATTATTTTAGTTACCACTTCTCTTTTAAAAGATTTTATATTCACGATGTCTATCTCTTCACCTCATGCTTACAGCTCAACCCACTCCATTATTGTTGCCTCAGTGATCCACCAAAAATATAAGGCTAACATCTTTAATGCCCTCTTTTTCACTAAGTCAGCATGATGTTTTCAGTCCACGTCTCCTTTGACTTCTCAGCAACAAATCACTTGATATCTCCCTTTTCCCTTCCTGAAATATTCTCTTTTCCTTTGTTTCCATGTTAAAATTTTCTCCTTGTGCTGGCTCATCCTTCTCTGCCTAGAAAATAAATGTCTTGTTGCTCAAGTGTTGAAATATAGCCCTTTCTTTTTCATACTTGACACTCTCAGATGATCCCATTCATCCAAGCTGAATAACTTATCTATTTACAAATAACACATATATTTTATATACAACTCAGACCTCTTCTGTATGCTCCAGATCCATAAATCCAGATCCATAAAGCTATCTGAGACTTTCTCTTGAGAGTCATAATGTCATTTCAAAATCAAACTCACAATTAAAAGTTGAGAAGTTCTCCTTCAAGATTCCCTAGCATAGGAAATGGCACCCTTTTCTATACTGAAGCATAAAATCTAGTATTTATATTGAACACCATTCTCTTCCTTATCCCACATAACAAATCCATTGATAGGAACTAAGACTATCATTTCTTAAATATCACTCAACTCCACCCATTTTCCTTCATCTCTACCACTATCCACCTAAACTATTGGAGCAGACTCTCAACCACTCCCCACTTCCCCTCTTCCTTCTGCCATTGCAACTGGCTGTCCATATTGCAGCCAGAGAGATCTATCTTACTGATAGATTTATCTGACCACAGCCCATGTACTCCCTGCTTAAATTTTTTTAATGGCTTCCCATTTCTCTTAGGAAAAAAACAGACCCCTTGACACACCTTAAGGTACCTATATGGTCTGAAACTTACCTATCTCTCCAGCCTCATCTTCTACCCAGTGCCCACCCCTATAGTGTCTGCCTTCCAGCCACATAAACCTCCTTTCAGTCCTTCATATTCCTTTTCTCACCAGCAGAACTTGTTTTTGTATTTTGGCCCTTTGCAAGGAGTGTTTTTTTTTTCCTTCTTCAACTAGTTAATTACTACTCATCCTTCAGATCTCTATTCTATTTCATTTTTCTCAGGAAGTTATCCATGACCTCACTGGCTAACTCAGGTCATCCTAATCTAGGCTTTCATAGTACCTAGTATTTCTCTTTCATAGAATTTGTCACAACTGCAATATGATACTTCTTATTATGATTTTGTAATTCTCCATCCCTTGAGCAGACTGTAAATCCTATAAAGGCAAGAGATATGTTTGTTTTTACCCATCACTTTATCCTAGCACCTAGCTGAGTGCCTGGCACATCATAGATTCTCAACAATATTTGTTGGATGGATGGATGGATGGATGGATGGATGGATGAATAGATGGATAAATTTGATGAGGATTAAAAGAGGTGGAAGATAAAAATATTCTGAAACAAAGGTGCTTACATACATGTATGTATAAAATGCCTCTGAAAAAATACATCAGAAGCATGAAGTAATGATTATACCCAGCAAGGAGAACTGAGTGGCTGTAAGAATGAAAAAGAGGCTTTTCACAGGATATTTCCTTATATCTTTTGAATTTTCAGTCAAGTGACTGTATTTCCTGTTCAAAAACATGCAAATACACTTTTAAAGAAGTGGTTAGAAGATAATTCTTTTGGTTTAATATTTTGAGCAGTGTAAAAATACAAACACCCTGGGTGGTTACAGCAGATCTGTGTACATTCTTGCTTATGCTATTTCAACTTACTTGCTAAAGTCCAATTCTATTCACAACCCCTTTCACTCAGGAGATGTCCTGGACTACTAGACCAACATGAGATGGGAATCTCCTCTTGACTCCTCTCTCTTAGTTCCATGTATTTCTCCTTGTATCAGCATACCAATCCAAGTGTAATCCTCATGTTTAAAAATGCAATGTGCAACACCTGTACCCTGTACAAATATCCCTAAAACATAAGCAAAGTAACTCATTTTGTCCAAAGAACTGTTCTAAACCAAGTAGGGAAAAAACACATCTATGCTGGATTTTTCAAGAGACAGTATGTCTGTTTGCCTTTTTTATGATGTCAATGGTGATTTAAGGGATTTTTGCTCACTTTAGGAAGATCCTCTACAAAATATAGTACAAATCCATTGTAATACTCAGTCATTATCAGTAATTTATACATTCAATTTAACTTAACAAATATTTATTGAGTGCTTGCTATTTGTTAGGAACCTTTTGGTGCTGAGGGCCCAGGAGCACACAGATTTAGTATGAAGCTTGAGTTTGAAAGAAAGATTGCCCTGGCTAGTGTGGCTCAGTGGATTGAGTGCCAGCCTGCAAACCAAAGGGTCTCTGGTTCAATTCCCACTCAGGGCACATGCCTGGGCTGCAGGTCAGGTCCCCAGTAGAGGGCACTTGAGAGGCAACCACAGACTGATGTTTCTCTCCCTCTGTTTCTCCCTCCCCTCCCCTCTCTAAAAGTAAGTAAAACCTTTAAAACAAACAAAAAAAAAGAAGTAAACCAGGACAAAGAGTCAAAGACAACAGTGTGTTTATCATACTAATAGCATTAGGCATCAGAGATCTCCTAAGGTAAGTCTTCCCTTTGTTATTTTTATTAACAGTAGGCCCCATCAATAATTTCAAGTGCTTCCATGTTTTTCCTGATCCCCTCTTGGGGAAGTGGAAATAATTACTTCATCTGTCTAGTAAAAAATAGTCAAAAACCAGCAGACTAGTAATGTACCACTCCTGTTTTCTGTATCCATAATTGCCCCACAATTTGCTATTTGGACTATCCATTCTGACACATGGCCCTCCATTTCTCATTGACTGGAGACTCTGCAGTCAAATATCTTTCAAGGGGATAAAAATGCACTGGCATATTGCTGGCAATGCTCCAGAAAAACAAATTATACAATACAGCTCCTACTCTCAACTTCATGGTCTCACTAAGAAGGCATGACAAAAATCCCTGCAAGGTTTTAACAAGGCAGCATAAACACAAACACATTTTTTTTTTGCCTTGCTATGTAATAGTTAGCTTCAGGTGGTCCTATCCAAACCAGCTTGCATTGTGCCACAGGTAACACTTGAGAAGTTTTTCTTTAAAATTATTCACTAAGAAACTTTTTAAAGTGAACTTGAGATTTACTCTGTTTACGTGAAAAGGAGAGTGACAATGACACACAATCATGGATATACGAGGATGAATTTCTAATCTATCCAGAAAAGTAAAGGAATCTAATCTGTCATTTCTATGACTTAACCGGGCATGAAGAGTTAAATGCAGCAGCCTGGAGCAGAGAAAAAATATCTATGTAGTGGGAGCAGACCTAGTTTCAGAAAGTTCAGCATGGTCAGTGGAATACAGTAACAACTAATAGATGAGCAATGACAGGTGAACAGGTTAAACATAAAACAGGAACTACTATCCCTACTCTTCAAGATACAGGTAAGTAGTCAAGTAAGCAGGTAGTTTCCAGAAGCAGATGAAGGATGTAGGTACCAAAGTTTGACTGACAGAACTCCAAATTTTGGGTAGCATGTTGCAAAAATGAGCAGGTCCCATATCATTCATTCATTCATTCAAAAATATTTATGGAGCCAGTTCTGTACCAGGACCTGATGTTACTGCAGTGAACAAAATAAGCATGGTTCCTGGCCTAAGAAATTTATTCCAACTAAAGAAAATGAAGAGACAAAATAATTATAAATTGTCATTGGTGTTATGAAAAACAACAAATAAGGCATTGAGGTAGAGAATAGTGGGGGAAGAAACCTAGAAATGGTGATTAGGGCATGTTCTCTGGGGTTGCACTATTTACACTTCAGTGCAAAGGATGAGACAGCTAGCCATGTGAAGGGAAGCATTCCAGACAGCACTGCAGCAAGTACAAAGGCCCTGGGGAAGGAAAACACTTGATGTGTTTAAAGAGTTAAAACAAGACCAATATGGGTTGGGCACTGTGATAAATGGAAGAGCGGCTTGAAGAGTTCAGCAGGGGCCTGCTCATGAACAGTCTTATGGAACATGTTGAGAAGCTTGATTTTATTCCAAACTCAGTGAATGAGTAGCCAATGAAAAATGTTACACAAAAGAGGGATACATAACAATCCACAGTGTGGCTGTTTTAGGGAGAGAATTGAATGGAGAGGGCAAGAAGGAAAGTGGGAAAACATTTAGGAGACAGATGGTGGGATATCAGACTCAGTGAAACAGTGGAGATAGAGATAAAGGATGGACTGAAGGCATCTTTTGGAGTTTGAATTGAGAACTTGCTGCTGGATGAAAAGTAAGGACTTAGGGAAAGCAGACAATTAAAGATGACTTCCAGATTTCAGGCCAGAACAACTGAATTAATTGTTACTATCAATTTCCATATTGGAGAACACTAGAAGGATGGGAGAGATCTGGAGAGCAAAATATATATGCTACCTCCGAGATATCTGTAAGACCTCCAAGTAGGGATACCGAATACACAGATTTGTGCATCTGACGCTCAGATAAGAGGTCTGGCTAGTGATGTAAATTTGAGGGTAAGTGGTCTAAAATGGTACGAACAAGATCACCATGGTGAGGGAATTAAGAAGGAAAGGATGAAACCCTGAGGAATCCCAAAAGGTAAAGTTCTTAGGTGACTTTACATTAGAATCCTGTAGGAATGCCTGTGAGGTGGGCCTGCCGCAGACAATCAGTGCCCTCTTTTGGTAACACCCAGTTCTCGCTGGATAACTTTGGATTCCTATAAATTCACTAAGGCCCAATGAATTGGCCTCAGGAAAAAAAATGAGATTGGAGCAATGGCTATTGAATTTGGAAAACATGAATGTTTATGGTAACTTTGACAAGAAGAATTTCAGTCCTTAGCTTTAGAGAATCTGGGGTGTTGGACAGGTTGTTGAGAGATCATCTTAATTAACCTACCTGGGCTGCAAGCCCGACTTGGTGCCAAGACTTCTATGTAGTTCTGACAGCTCCTTAAACTACCCAATCCTAACTGGGCTCAGGATCTGGGTCGGGGAGCTGTGGAGTGGCCTCAAGCATGAGAGAAGGAATATTGTGAGAGCTAGGAAGTACAAGAGTCAATGAGAACTAGGAAGTACAATGGGCTTAGAAAAAAAAGAACACAGAAGCAAATTGGTATTAATGGTCAACTTTCCGCAAGAATGGAGTTCAGGCACAGATGAAACAAAATTATTTAATCCAAAATAGGATTTATGGATTAATTATTTCAACAAATATTTCAAGCTCTGAATAGGTGGTAGAATAGAATAGAGTCAGGTTATCAGAGGTAGTAAATAAATATACAGAATATCTATTAGCTAAATTTGAATTCCAGATTAACAAGAATAATATTTTAGTACTTGGAACATAAAAAATTTTTCACAGTTTATCTGAAATTCAAATTTAACTGGGCATCCCAACATTTTAACAGGCAATTCTAGACCAAAGCATTAAAAAGACTCGCCCTCTCCTCATGGACATTAATAAAGTAACATTATCAGTTTCAGGTGAATTTGAGTTTGTCCATGGCATGGAGGTCTCTAACAGCAGAGAACCTGATGAGTGGATCCTGAGATATTGGTGAGCAGGTATGAGTTGCCCAGCCAGTGAGGGACATTGATAATTAGCCTTGTCTGAAAGCAACTCTGCCACTCCCTCTTTGTATTAACTATATTTTCTGTATTCGTGATGCTCCGGCATTGGGACCTTGATGACTAGGGAAGGACTCCAGGGTTAGCTAATTCCTAGAGACAGCAAACAGCTTAGCAGGGAACTCACCTTTCATGTACAATCTAACCAATCCAAAGCCCAAACCCAGTCACCTCCTCTATGGGTTCTCACAGCTGAACCAATATCCACCTGTCCCAATCACCCTAGCATCTGGTATCAAAAAACTAGGGATGACCCCTCTGCCCCACTGAAATTATTCAACTAGCCAATCCTAAGCCTGCTTACCCCGCCTTGCCTTTTCCAGGGAAAGTATAGTAAAAACTGTTACCCATGGTTTCCCCTTGCTCCTTCTGCCTCCTGACCAAACCTGGGGCTTCCTCACGTGGCCCTGCATGACGCACTGTGGCCCCTCCTCTGGGGAACTGTGAGTAACTGCCTTTTCAATCATCTCCTGATCTCACAATACCTTTATAATGATAAAACCTACATTTTAAAACACTCTTCTTTTAGGGGTATTCCAAAACCTCCCTGTAGTTATAAATAGGAATAGTAAAATATTTTTTCTTGTCCAAAACAGCCAAGTAAGAACATTTTAAGTGTCAGTTAAACTTGGAAAAGCAGTTCCTTGGACTCTGAGGAGATACACAGAAAGCAAAGGATTCTCAACAGAAAGATTCAGAAAAATGGAGAACCAATACAAACCCCCTGAGTGTGACTTTGGGGTTTAGGGAAGATTTGCAGGCATGGCCACAACAATGTATTTGGTTATAAAAGAGTTTCAAAAGAGTAGATTTCTCAATCACATTGAAACATATGGCTAGATCCCAATCTATTTGAAGCTTTGCCTACACAAGTACAAGCATTTAGCTAAAATTTAAGACATAAAACTCCCTGGATCATCACTGCACAGCAAAATCCAGCACCTGCATTAGAATAATAACATCTAATACTAGTCAAGTAATTATCATGTGGTAGCCTTCTTACTAGCTGCTTTTCATATATTGACTCACCTAATCCTCACAAGTACCTTTGACATAGAAACTATTATAGATCACATTTTACAAATGGAGAAACAGACCCAGAGGGGTCGAGTTACATCCCCAAGTTCACACAGCTACTGAGGGTCAGAGTCAAGATTCATCCCCAGACTGTCTGAACCTGCACATTCAACCATGAACATTCCTGACTCTGTTTCTGGAGGAAGGAAGATACTGAGTTGACCACCTATGATCTTCACAGCACATCATTTAAAGCTGACTCCGATGACCATTAGACTATCAGCTTTCTTTCTAAAGCGAATTGTCTTTCTCTTTGAGACACTCGCCCTAAGGCTCTGGTTCTCCCAGTGTGGTCCCCAGACCAGCAACATCAGTATCCCTCCAGAAATTGTGAGAAATGCAAATTTTCTGCCCCACCCTAGCCAACTGAATGAGAAAACTGGAAAATGGGGCCCAACAATCAGAATCAATTCTCCAGGTGATTCTGATTCATGCACAGTTGGAGAACAACTGCCTTAAGTGTTCATATATCAAGGATGTCTACACTTGCACCCTATCCTCCTGTTTCTGGAAACCTTTTGTCACTGACTCCTCATATTCAGCTTATGAAGGCATTTGTAGGGAAAATCTAAGGATGCTGGTAGAGATGGAGTTACCATATATGCACTTTCCTGAAATGCTTATAACTGAAGCTCAGTTCCTGTCAGTGCTCAAAGAGCTTGTGTGATGCCCAGAGTTTAAAATCTCACAGAAAACAAACAAAATATCAACAGTAACAATGTCATTCTAGCATTTTGATTAGAGAAGGCCATGAAATATTCAAAAATTTTTAATCAAATTATTATGTTCTTAATCAGCTGGATCTCTCCTGGTAAGCCCAATCATTGCCACCCCTCTCATTTGACCCAAATATGTACCTTCTTGCTTCTTCCTGCATATGTACCTGCATTGCTTCTTCCTCTCAAGGCTTGTTTTTCTATGTACCTTTGCACAAAAACAGTGCCTGGCTCATAGTTGGTGCTCAGAAAGTGTCTCTCAGACATAATTGCACCCTCCAGTCACAAGTTCACACAGATGTTCCACAGCCTGCTGTAAATCAAGCCACGGAATTAGCATGTTTAAAACCCACATTTACCTTTGGTTACTTTCTGTCCCTAGGGAAGAGAGTTACTGTAGAATTCACTATATAACTTGGGGAGGAGACTGTTTCTTCATAGGACAAAAGTAAAGTTCTGGCCAAAGATCATGATTTATTGGGCACTGGGAGAATCTGATCACTACATATTTATAGCAGTAGCTAGAGATAAGTGCATTCAGCAAAGTGCTACTGAAATGCATTTCCTTCATTTCCTTGACAGCAAAAGGAAGCAATGAATGCTTTAAATCACAGAAAATATTTAGAATATGAAAGACAAATGGAAGTCACAACTTTCTCAACCTGCAGAATAACCAATATTTTACAAGGGTCACCAAGAGTTTGTGGGAAACTTTCATCCCTCTTCTTTCTGCTTCTAGAAGAATCCATGAGGTTCCTGTTTGTTTACCAGGCTCTGGCAAGATGTTGTTACCAAAGAGACAAATTTGATATCAAATGGATGGCCATTGCTTAAAAATACGTTTGTTTCTTCATACCCCTCTCACTGTTCAAGGACATCATCGATTTTTAAAGGAAACTAGCTGCGGGTTTACTCTCGAAGTAAGGGGAAATTTCTACTTCAATCCTTGAAACGACAAATGTGAAAATAAAACAGGACTTGATTCTGTCTTCCACTCTTTTTAGTATTTTTATGACAAAAAAATCAAACAATATAGAAGTATGTAAGAAAAAAGCTTGATCCCCATCACTCTAGGTTCATAAACTCAGAATAACCACTATAAACAGTTTAGAAAACAGTCTTTGAAATTTTTCTCCACACTTATTTGTACAGATTTTCATTCACTGTACACATATAGGGACATTTATTTTTCAAATGCTACTATACTTTTATACTTCCCATCTGTATCATACTTTTTTCTCACATATTTACATCTTTTTCTCTTATTTTACAAGTTTTTATATTGAGCCACCCCCCGTACTTTTTTCCAGCTTTACAGAGACATAAATGACATATAACATTGTGTGAGTTTAAGGTGTGCAGTGTAATGGCTTGATATGTATTACAAAATGATTACCACAATGAAATTAGTTAATATCCATCACATCACATAATTACAATTTTTTGTGGCAAGAATACTTAAGATCTACTTTTAGCAACTGTCAAGTATATAATGTGGTATTGGTAACTATAGTTGCCATGCTGTATATTCGATCTCCAGAACTCATTCATCTTATAACTGGAATTTTTTTACTCTTTGACCAACATCTTCCCATTTCTCCCAACACCCCACCCTTGGCAACCACCCTTCTACTGTTTATATGAGTTTTGAGGGGGTTTCTGGTTTTTTTGAGATTCCACAAGTAAGTGAGATCATACACTGCCTTTCTCTGTCTGATTTATGTCACTTAGCATAATGACCTCAAGCTCCATCCATTTTGTCACAAATGGTAGATTTCCCTTTTTAATGGCTACATAATTTTCTATTGTATGTGTATATACCACATCTTCTTTATCAATTTATTTGTTGATGGACACTGGTTACTTCCACGTCTTGGCTATTGTGAATAATGCTGCAATGAACATAGGGGTGCAGATTCCTCTTCCAGGTCCTGTTTTGATTTCCTTGGATTGTGTACCCAGAAAAGGGGTTGCTGGATCATTTTATAGTCCTATGTTTAATTATTTGAGGAACCTCCAAACTGTTTTCCATAGCGGCTATACCAATTTGCATTCCCACTAACAGTGCTCAAGGGTTCCCTTTTCTCCAACCCTCACCAACACTTCTACTTTTTTCATACTAGTCATTCCAACAGATGTGACATGACCCTGTGGTTTTAATTTGCATTTCCCTCATGATTAGTGATGTTGAGCATCCTTTCCTGTGCATGTTGGCCATCTATACATCTTCTTTGGAAAAATGTCCTTCGTCCATTTTTTAATTGGATTATTTGGGGCGGTTCCTATTGGGTTGTATGAGTTCCTTATATATTTTGGACATTAACCCCTTATCAGAGAGATGATTTGCAAATATTTTCTCCCATTTGTAGGTTGCCTCTTATTCTGTTGTTTCTTTTGCTGTGTAGAAGCTTTTTAGTTTGAGTTAGTCCACTTGTTTGTTTTTGCTTTTGCTGTTTGTGCTTTTGGTGTCATTGCCCAGACCAATGTCAAAAAGCTTTTTCCCTAGTTTTTCTTCTATTTTTATGGTTTCAGGTCTTACATTTAATTCTTTAATGGATTTTGGGTTAAGTTTTGTGAGTTGTAGAAGATAGTGGTGTAAGAATTTCTTTCTTTTAAATGTTAATTTCTAGTTTTTCTCACACATTTAAATTTTAATAGCCCCAATCAAGTTGAAGTTCAAAAAGGATAGGTACTAATTTACAATTCCATAAATGCATATAATTCCTCATTTACTCTGTCACCATCACCCCCACCAACTCTGTCACCATCTGATATATGATTGGCACCTCATTGTTGCATTTAATTTACATATCTCCTGAGTTGATTTATGCTTCTTTTTGGTTTTAACAAGTTTATCATGTTAGCTCATAATGTTACATAAAGATATGAAACATTAATATGTGATTAATATGTAATCTTGGTATTGTGGGGGTGTGGTTTAAATCTTACTTAGAACAGAGTGAACATCTATATAGTATTCTCATCTGGAAATGTATGTTTCTTCTTTTATTCAGACCTTCTTTTTATTGTCCTAGAAAATTGTATCATTTTCTGCACATATGCCTTACATTCCCTCTCCAGTTTATTCCAAAATATTTGAGGAATTTTTTCTATTTCAAATGGTTTTTTTTCTGTTCATCTTTCTAGATACCATTAAAATGTAAGATGCTATCAGTTTGTAGCTATTAATCATATTTCTGGATACTTCCCAAACTTCCTTTAATTAATCCTAATAATTTTCAATGGATTGTCCAGGATCATCTTGACATACAATTAGGTGATGTCTAAATGTAGTTTTTTCTCTTACCTGATTGCTTTCCCTCCACTCACTGTATTGACTGGTACCTCCAGAAAAATGTTAAATCCTTGCTTTCCTCTTTACTTTAATGGGAATGTTTCTAATATTTCATTACTAAGTATGTTGCCGACTATATATATATACATATATGTGTGTGTGTGTGTATATATATATATATATAGTTTCTTATATACTCTTTTTTTTCCAAGAAACGTTCCTTCCACTTTTAGATTATAGTTTCTTTTCATGGGAATTGGTGTTGAATGTTAAACCCTTATTTTATGTTTATTGAGATGATCTCATGGGGGCAGGGTAGGACACAGTGAATTACATCTAAAGTTTTCTAGTGATGAAACCTCCCTGCATTCCTGAGGCATGTTTGCATTGGCTTTTGACTCAGTGTATATGTCAGTACAGAGTAGACTTAAAAAGAGAGGAGATAAAGGGAAAATTTTTCTCCTCCTCATATTTGGGGAAATGCATTCCTCAGCACACCTAGGGATCCGGGTCTTCAATCACTTCACCTGACCTCAAGATTTCTGTTATACTGCTACCCCCAGCTCCAAGTCCTGTAGAAAAACCAAATAACATAACAGGTCATGGAACTAGTTTACATTAAATAGTGTTATCTTAGGGGAAACAAGGAGGAAAATTAAATCCAGTGGAAAACCAGAAATCATGTCCTCATATCCAGGGAAAGAAAGCACCCAACTCATAATAGAAAACAGCTCGCACAGCAGTTCTCAGCACTGGGCTGAGCACCCATGCAATCCTATCCCCAGGTGCGTTCTACCCCATTTTGCCCCCAGTCAATCCTCCTCTTAGCACAAGCTCCCAGTGGACTTAGATCAAATTCTAGCTATAAGAAATGAAAATGTTAGAAACAAAGGATGATTTTAATTTCAAGATATGATGGGAGTCAGAGAAATGGCAGCAGAGAAATGAACCTAGCATACTTCTCAAGGAGATGAAACAAGCATGGGATAGGACAGCTTGGCCTAAAGTTGCCATATTTAGTAAATAACAACACAAGATGCTTGGTTAAATTTGAATTACCCCATGCAATATTTGGCATATACTGTGTATACCAAAAAAAATAAAGAATTATGTTTTGTTCATCTGAAATTCAAATTTAACTGAGTATCCTCTATTTCCCAGCTTAGGCTCCAAATTAACTTGCCTGAATTTCTATCGTGGTCCCACCACTTAATAACCATGTTAGGAGCCACTCAAAGCCCCATTTATCAATGGTTAAATGAGTTATTCTGAAGATTAAATGACTTGAAGTATATAAAATGCTCACAACAGCCCTCTGCATACAGCAAACAGCAAATGACAGACACACTTTGGGATTTAAGTAATGATTACACCAGGAGTTCAGGGATGTGGAGGAAAAAGTCCTGGACCAGGAGTTTGGAGACCTGTGTTTTGGTCCCCATTATGTCTCAAACTAGCTGTGTGCCCTTAAGCAAGTCCCTTAACCTCCTTGGGTCTATTTTTTTTATCTATAAAATAAAAGGGCTGAATTAAATGGTCTCTTCCCACTCTTAAGAGTCTCTGATTCCTGGATCCCTATTGCTTAAATTTTGGAAACATACAGCAAAGTGTTGTTAATTCCCCTTAAATGAATTCTCTCCATGAAGCAGTATATGATTGATATCTTTTGAATACTGCTGAGAGTAAAAGTATGCTGAGTTGAGACTTGAGTAGCATTTGCTTTGAGGAATACAGGTGTAATTGGTCATACTTATTCTGACAACAGTCCATGTGGTTTCATACTTTCACCTCCAGTTATAAATCAATTCCTGGAGCCTAAGCCCAATCCAACACCCTGAATGCAAGTTATAGAATCTTCAGCTTTAATACAATAAGCAATATGGTATCTTCGTTATCACTGTACAATGGTTTATGGTAGATGTAAGAGTAAATTGTGGGGTTTCCAAATAGAATGTCCCTTTTAAACTAAACAAATATTGTCCTCAAATCTCATTTTAATTTAGTTGAAAATTAATTTCTTGATTTTTTTCCCTATAGCTATTAAAAAACTTTTTATTTTCATGGTGGTATTGTTACTGTTGTTCATTAGGCCAAAAAGAAATGATTAGCTTATACAATTGTAAAGTCACTTAAACCCATGTGCTTCTGATTTTCAGAATAAAAAAACCACTTTCCCATATATTATGTCTAAAGAACAAGCCAAACACATACACATGTATATATAATGTCTCGATCAAAATTCTTATTATGTAAAAGTCTGTATTTCAGGATTTAGGGGTTTTTGCAGATGGGGGGTAGATTATGTAATGTTAGCACAGGAAAGAAATTTCGCGTTCTGACTCTTTTACAGGTAAGGAAGCTCAAATTCAAAAAAGTTAAATGAACTTTCCAAGATCAAAAAGCAGCAAGGCCATATTTTCTCCGATGTTCTCTTTACTGATACACTATGATCAATAGCAAGTCCTCTGGTCAACAGCATTTAAGTAGTGAAACTGTGATAGACAAGAGTTTCTGCTGATCTTGCCCAGAAATCCAGGAACCCTTTGAGTAGCTACTTTATGCTAGGCACTAGGGTGTTAATAACACAAGGTCTTGCCTTTGAGAAGATCTTGCTGCTTCCTGTGATCAGAAGAATCTATAAGCCAAGTCACTTGTCCATTTTACATCCACAGTAATCCTATGACATGGATCCAAAGAGTATTGGGACTATTGGGTACCAGAGTTCATGGGAAACCAGTAGAAACAGCCTTCCAAAACATTATTTTAAATTCTATTTCTGGAAGTCAAGTTTGCTACTTCAAGAGTTTCCCCTGAAATTACTACAATTTATATAATAGGCATATGTCCAGGTACCATGGCATGGAGGAAAGAAATGTGGGCTCTACTCCCGGACCTACTACTAACAAACTGGGTCACTTGGAATAAGTGACTAACTTCTCTGGTTTCCAGTTTCTCCATCTATAAAATGAGGAACTTGATCAACAGGACTCATGTCTCCTTTAAGTTACAGCACTCTAAAGATCCGTCTAGAGTGTAGTACATGCAGTCGGCACAAGGCATTAAATGATGGAGAGGAATCAGGGGAGCACCAAGCGGGGCTCAGAATGGAACCAGCTAACCCTAAAACTCCAGGTCAGTACACTGGAGGTATGACACAATTCCTTCCAAGTCTCATCCCAGAAATGAGTTCAACAAAGATAGAGTGTTCTTATGTCTAAGCAAGTGTCTCCATTTCATTCAAGACCCCAGAAGTAACTAGGGACTCACTAACTGACACAGTTGGCGGTGAGACCACGTTTTGGGAACAATAATCCACTCCACTTTGTGGCTCAGTTTAACACCTAGCCAAGTGTTCTGAGCTACCATATCATCTATCATCTATTCACTTTCTCCCATTTGGACTTCTCAGGCTCTTCTCATAGTTACAAATATTTATTTTGACCTAATAGGGGAAAGCTTTGGCCCTAGACAGCAAGCAAAACTACCCTGGATTATCATAAATATACCATACTGCAAGGGAACAATTTTACAGAACATTGTCTTTTTTTGTATTACTATTACAGGAAGGCATGTGGTTTTGTCAGCTCTCACCTGGCCCATTCCAGCAAGTTCTTCACATCCTACTCCAAACAACCAGCCGAGCTTATTGTATCAATGTCCTGCTGCCTCTACAAGACTGGAACGGTCACTATTCAAGATGAGGAGACTGTATTTTTCACTGGTTGTGTTCAGAGCAAGCTAGGAAATCCTGCTGATGTGGCCAATTTTGTATGCTTCATATATTTCATCCTCAAAAAACCATCAGCCTGCATAAATATTAGGCCACTGAAGTTTCTTATCCAGAAGGAAAAAGAATAAAAAAAATACACACCACTCTGAACTTACAAATATACAGTGCTATACAAATATCAAGTGAATTCTTTACCACAGAATTTATGGTCACTTTTATTAGTTGTTGGATTCAGAGACAGAAGAGTTAGAAAAGCACTAGCCTTGAAGTCAGAAAACCTGAATCAAGTCCATCTGGAAGCAAGTAGCTGAGTGACTTTGGGTGAGTCACTTCACCTCTTGAGTCAGTTTCATTGACTATTAAGATTTGGGCCATATAATCTCAGGGTCCCCCACTACCACCCACTCCAGCACTTAGGTCTCCTGATTCCATATTCCTCTCAATTGCTGGCCAGTAAATTACCTGCTTTTGAACATGTATTAACTCTCTTAGGCCACTAGGGTACAATTTAACACATTCCTGATGCAGTAAATCAATAGCTCCCCTTTCCCTTTGCATTAGCCTTGTATTTTGTCTATCACCCTGCCCATGGAGGACTACAGAGGAGTAGGAGCCTCCAGGAGCAGGGTGGATCCTGGAGCTGGGACCTCTGACATTGGCTCTGTCTTCTGTCTTCCAGGT
This sequence comes from Trachops cirrhosus, assembly GCA_028533065.1. Lineage (NCBI taxonomy): Eukaryota > Metazoa > Chordata > Mammalia > Chiroptera > Phyllostomidae > Trachops > Trachops cirrhosus. The sequence goes on along the minus strand of CM052540.1, from coordinate 45,179,772 downwards.
AAACTGGATGACTTTTGTAAACGTTCTTGTTTGTAAAGTGAGAACTGACTGAGGGCTCCTCTAACGTCAAGTCACTCAACACCCAAACAAGGGACAGAAAGATGTGGTGGCTTGGGGTCTGCACTCAGAGCTATCCCTTCCCCAAAACTGAGCACTTGGAACAGAACTTTTGGAACCAAGCACAAAGTGGAAATTCTAGGTCCCCCGTTTAAAAAAGGAAAGGAGGTAGGGTGAGTTCTGAAATAAAATACATTGAGTATTCCAGTCTCTCTCTTGACCTGCCATAGTCAATAGGGATGTACGGTGCTAGCGAGAGCTGAAGGAGGGCCAATTCAGCATCGAGTACCTGCCAGTCCTGATGAACCATTGGCCACAGACTTCATCAGCTCATGCCCACAGGATGGGTAGGAACCAAGTCAACACACACAAAAAAAGCCCAGAAACAACTCAGAGCTAAGTACCTAACATGCTTTGGGATATAACAATGGCTAGACTATAGGATTTGCTTTCAAATTTCTTAGGGTCATGGGAAAGACAGACTGACATAAATAAATGTAAATCAAGTTTGATAATACTGTATCAGAAGTGTGCCTGAGGTAAAGTAACATGGGCAAATATAAGGAAGGGCAGAGCAGGCGGGAAAGACTTCACAGGAGAGGTGATGCCATCATGAGTTTTAAAGGATGACTGGGAATTTGTCAGACTTACTAGGTGGGAAGGGACTTGATGGAAGACAGTGGGCCCCGTATATGCAAAGGCTTGGGGATGTAAGAGAATCTGAGCTCTCCAGGCAGGAACAGCATCCATTTCCTGGACTTACAAACAGTACAAAAGTACTTAGGGTTTGATGCTCCATGGTCATCTTCTGGATATTCTTAATAAGCTTATCTTTGAATTCATGTTTTATAAATCAAGTTGGTGGGACAATAGAGCATGTGCTAGAGATTTGGAGGAGTGGCTCACCCTGGGTCCCACCTCTCTATAAAGGAATCTTGGCAACAGGGCCCTGCCTGACTTCTCTCTTCCCTACTTCATTCTCCTAGCCAGTGACCACTAGCAGCCTCTGCCCCAATGGGGATCTGGGTGTGGGTGCTGGGGGCACTGGAGTAAAGCAGGGCATGCTGGTGGCCACACCTGCCTGGACTGGCAGCACCACAGCACATTTGCAGGTCAGCTGGTGAGGTTAGCCACTTGCCCATACTAGTTCCAGATACTTAGCACATCCTGGACTGGGGGTTGCCCATCTCCAATGGATTGGGGAAGTAGGTTTGTCCCATCCTGGTGGAAGGGGAAACTGGCAGCCAGAACTGTGCATGTTCCAGGTCACCCTGGTACCTGAGAAGGTTTGAACTCTCCCTGCAAGTATTTCCATGCCAAAGGGATCATGACATTGTATAGCAAATAAAAAACTCCCACTTGATTTCTATTCCAGGGAGTTATGCTGCCTCCCTCAGTTTCTGCTTCATTAAGCTTGGAATACCCATTCTGAGAGTGCTGCCTGCTAGGCCCATCAACCACTGTCCATTCCTCGACAAGGCACAGGGGGGTTTCTGGACTTTTCCTTATCATACATACAAGCCAAAACAGACTCCCAAAAGCCAGTTCAGCCCAGAACCACCACAAAACACAACAAAGCATTCCCATCAAAAGCTGAGTGTGCAGTGACCTGTGGAGGTGTGCAATGCACAACCCACATGGCTGTATGCAACGACCCTGATTCAAGTCTTCCTTGCCCTAATGCCACTACAGTGACAATGTTCTCTGATACAGAGCATATCATATAAGTCTGTTTCCTACAAAATCCTTATTTCCACTTTCCTTTCAATATATCTAATGTGTCCCTTCCTCAGGATTTTGACCTTGGTTGGCAGTGGAGGAGTAAGTGTAGAGTCATACCCAAGAAACCAATAGCTTTTCTGCTTTTGCCTACCTCTATTATTTCCTTTCTTTTTCCCACAGACCACCATGGAAAAAGAGACAAATCTAACTGCACTCCCCCTACACTGCATCCTATTCCTTCATGGAGATGCTGTGCCTTAAAAGCTAAGGAGTAGTCTCTACATTAAGAAGGAAATTCTCTAGTGACCAGCATGCAATCTTGGTATGTGAGCAAGGAAACTGAGGAATTCCTACTCTAATACTACTTCATTTAAGTGTACTTTTGTGCTCTGGCCTAATGAAATTTTATACTCTGCATGTCAAAAACTGATGCTGCAATGTACCCAAATGCGTAAGGGTAAAGCAAGGCTAGACTGCCTGGGTGCATATTATATAATTGCACCTACCTTGTGGGGCTACTAGGAGGATTGAATTCATGTATGTAAAGCAGAGAGAACAGCACCTGAAAATAGTATGCACTGTAACAGTGGTGGCTTTAATTATTTGCTCTTTCTCAGCATCTCCGCTATAGCTTCTCTATCCTCTCTGAGGCAAACTAATGCCTCTGGAGAATAGAAAAAACGTCATGCCCAAAACAATGAGGAAGAGAAAAATCAAATATTTCAAAAAATATTGTTACACACGTTATCTCATTTAACATTCAAAAGTTAACAAGCAGTAGAGAATCCCTGACTGGTGTGGCTCAGTGGATTGGGCACTTGCCTGCAAATCTAGGCATTGCCGATTTGATTCCCAGTCAGGGCACTGGGTTGCAAGCCGAGTCCCCAATAGGGGATATGTGAGAGGCAACCACACATTGATGTTTCTCTCCCTCTCTTTCTCCCTCCCTTCCCCTCTAAAACTAAATAAATAAAAAAATTTTAAAAAGCAGTAGAGTAGATTAGTAGAATGGTCAAGAGCAAACATCTAATCATATACGATAGAGCTAATATGAGAATAAAATGACATTATATATATTTTTTTTATCCTCATTCACAGATTCCACATTTGCTAATTCCCCTACTTCCTAGAATTTATTTGTAACCTCAAAGTTAATACTTGTGGCTCTTCTGCAGTCATTCATGGACATGTGCAGAGTGGTAAAAAATGTCACTCACTCAAAGCATGCAGTCCCAGCTGAGGTCAAACAAGGCCATACTCTCTCTCTCTCTGCCTTCTTGTTCCAACTCTCATACTTCAAACAAGTGTTTTTTCATGGTATATTTAATGTCATGTTTTTCTTTTGTTGGTGATTTTGCTGTTTGAAACAATCCCAAGCATAGTACTGCAGTGCTGTCTACAGTTGCTAAGCACAAAAATCTGTGATATGCCTTACAGAGAAAACACATGTGTTATTAGGTAAGCTACACTCAGACATGATAATGGTGCTGTCAGCTGGCTGTGAGTTCATGTTAATGAATATATTAAAGGTCTTAAAACAGAAGCACACTTAAAAACCTGGTTATGTATTGACTGGTTGATGAAAATATTGACCAGAGACTCTCAGGAACCTGACCCTCTCTTTCCCCTAGAAACAATTCTCCAATATTTGAAGATTCAGTGTTTACAGTTATTTTGTGGAACATAACTACCATGAATAAAGAAAATTGATTGTATAATATATCCATGCATATATGATATATAATTATGTATATGTAAGTAAAAGGCAGTTAATAGATGATCAATATCACTATCACTAACCCTGTTTGAAGATAAAGAAACTGAGCTTTAATGTTAAATAGCTTATTCAAGGTTGATCAGGTACCAACCATAATACCTGTTCTACTTATCTAATTACTGCATAACATACCTCCCAATACTTAGGGCATGAAAACAACCACCATTTTATTATGCTCATGAATTCTGCAGGTCGAACTCTGACAGGGAATATACAGGGTGACTTGTTTCCACTCCATAATGTCTGGTTCCTTCCATTTCCACCAAGAAACAAAGGACTGCTTAAGCACCATTTTGTGAAGATTTTTATCCTGGTCTAGATTTTTCCATGTGACGGAGATCAAGTTGTGAAGCATTACACAAAGAAAAGATTTCAAAGACAACAGGGGTAACTGTGGTTCTGAATGAAAGTGCAGATACCTCTATACAAACATTTTGCTGTTTCTTTAATTTCAAATTGCCTGTTGTGATTCCTCCTTATAAAGAGATGATGGCAAGTTGGAACATTCATGCAACTAGAAAAACTCACTTTGAAATACAGATGCAAATGGATTCTCTTCCTATAAAGCCCAAGGTAAAATGCCTTATATGCCAGGTGATGGATTAGAATATTCCAGCATGGGTTTATGTTGTCAGCCCATATCAATACAGCCTCAATCAGAAGAGATTAGACTGGCATTGTCAAGATTCTTGTCCAACAATCATAGCTTAGAACTTAAAAGTGTCCTGTCTCGCTTTATATCAACATCACTGCACAGTAACATCGAATAGAGAATAAATTGTATGCAGAGAATAATTTTTGACATGCAAGTTTAAATATAACAAAGAAAGCCTTTTACAATGTCAATGCATTCCAATAAGACAACATGTCTTTTATCACTCTGACCGAGCATATATGGATGTTTTGGTATTCAAAAACATCTCCAAGGTCTTTGGGGTTTTCTCACTCTTGTTGTAAAGTTTCTAATTTTTTAAAAGGCATTAATTCATGAAGGAGAGAAACTTTACTTTTCACCAACTTAATCCACACATGCTTTAGAATATTTGATACTTTCATCTATGTCCTTCCTAGTCTCACCTTCACAGAGAGCCAGTAAAATACATACTTGTACCGACAGAATTTGGTTGTCTTGTTCCATGAAGCATCTAATCCCTTGGAGCTTCAGAAGTTGAACTTTTGTTTGTAAAGAGGCAGTTTTGTGTCACCTTACAAACCTCTGCCCAGACATAACCAAAAAAATGTCTCCTTATTCTGGCTAGAATAAGGAGAGAAAACATTTTGTCAGCATCTTGACCAAAAGTCAGCCCTGGAGTTTTGATCTCATCAAACTAACATTTAATGTCTAAAATGTCTCTATGGCCCCTATTTGCCCACAGGAGTAACTTCATTACCTTGTTCTAGAGGGCCTCTCATGATCCAGCCCTGCCTTATTTCCCACTGCCTCCCCCACACTGCCCATCTCACCAGCAAGCTTGCATTCCAGCCACAGTGAGTTGATGGCTTTTCTCCAAACATCTCCATGGTCTTTGGTGCTTTCTCTCTCTTCTCCTCTCTGCCTGGAGTTCCCTTAATCTACTTCTCCAACATAAAGTTACCTCCCCTACGAAGGCTTCCCTTAACTTCCCCCCAGCACACATGCATTCTCACACATACACAACCACACACACTTTTCAGGCAGTTGACTTGTGTGTCTCCCTTCTCTGTGTTGCCAACGCTTTTGGTTCAAGTCTCTAATATAAATGTTTCTTGCACTGTGTTGTATTTGTCTGTGCCTCTCCAGAATTATAGTTTATTTATATCTAACCCCACTACCCAGGAGAGCACCACTCAGCTGTTCATTCAAAATAATTTACTGAGCATCTGTAATATACCCTGCCCAGTTCCCGAGGGTCATCCTGAGGGTTGTGGGGTCCAGAGTGGATCACATGGATCTCTTCTCTTGACAATGTCTGGAGGAAACATCTGCTTAAAATTAACAATAGAGGCAACCTTGGAAAACCTCAGAGCTGAAAGCAATATTAGGCATTATCTGGTATTGTCTAATTCTCACCTGTAAAGGTGAAGAAGCAGCACACAGAGAGGAAGCAACATGCTGAACATCAACAAGGGGAAGTAGTGGCAGTTCTGGGGCTACAACACACAACTCTTCACTCCTACCAGGCTCGGTGGTTGGTTTCCCCTCCCTCACCCACTCCACCATGATGCCTCCTCTCAATAGTTTTGAGTCACTACTAAACATCACATTTGGCCTTACAGGGTGAAAATGCTCATGAGATTTAATAGAGTATGCCTCCAATTCTTCAGTTACTCCCAAACAGGACAAGGTTATGGTTGCCTATCAATTAATTACTAGTTGTATACATCAGAAACTGACAGACTGATCTGAGAAGAAGGATTGATTGAGAGGATATACAGTAGCTCATGGAACTCCCAGGAAGTCTGAAAAATCAGACTCAGAAAATAGGTAGGAATAGGGAAGAGTGGAAAGTCACTCTTTACAATAGAGCCGAAAATCATATCACAAGAACCATCAGGAAAGGCACCACTGCCAGCACCAGCCACTGCCCAGTGCAGGTGACTGCATCGCTACTGTTGCCCTGGACAATGGATTTGACTATAGCCATCACTGCTTCCATAAGCTCTCTGCTGTCCCTCCATTTTTATGTCATTTGTTCTAGATTTAAAGCCTGGGACCATTGGGTAAGTCACATGCCCAGGCCTTACAGCCAGAAGAAGAGGCACTCTTATTATCAATTGCTACCTACAAATTGCCCCCCAAGTTTAGCAGCTTAAAAAGACTTTATTAATATCTCTCTCAGCTCTAGGGGTTGCCTGGGGTCAGCAGGGCACTTCTTACTCGGGGCCTCTCATACACTGCAAACAGAGGTCAGCAAAAGTGAAGGCTGGTTTGGAGAGTAAAGGGCCAATTTTTCTAGGCCTATTTTTCTTTCCTACTTAAGTGCTTGAAATTTTTCTTTTTTCCCCTATTTTTCTTGCTCCTTTTTTTCTCATTCTTTGTTTTCTTCTTTTTCTTCCATGTACAGATGGCACAGTCTTCTCTGATTGTGCTTTCAAACCCCTGAGGATCAGACTCCTGAGGACAAACAGATGAAAAGGCAGTAGGACTTGAGAGATGGCTGGATTTACTTGGGGGCAAATTCAGAGTCCTGACCTGTGGGGGGAGGAGGGTCTTCATATTGAGGAATAGACAACCCTCAGGCAGGTAGGGAGGTGGTGAGCTGCTATCCCCTGAAAGGTGGGTCTGGATGAGTCCAAGGCGGCTCACTCACATGCTGGCAGTGATCCTGGCTGCAGACCAGAACAACTACACGTGGCCCTTGCATGTGGCTTGGGCTTCTCTCAGTATGGTGGCTAGCTTCTGAGGGGGAGCATCCCAAAAGCAAGATTTCCAAGAGATAGAAGAACTTCCATGCTGGGAGGTATGATGCACTGGGGCTCAGCTTTTGAGATTAGAGAAAAGCAAAGTCTGGCCCTTACAGCTTTTGTGGTGGGGGTTGCTTGGGAATGTTTGGTGCTAGACAGCCAAAAACATTGAAAAGCAATTTCATGGTACAGTAAGTATACGGTTTCTCGTGGGCATACGGGTTCCAGTGTACAGGGGTGGGCAAAAGTAGGTTTATAGTTGTGAGTATGTGAAATGCAGGGTTTCTTCTTGTATTATTTATTTATCAATTATAGTATTACAACAGTAAACCTACTTTTGCCCACCCGTGTATTTGTTAGATCAACCATACAAAGTTATAGCATCATCACAGATAAGCACTTTTGGTCATTTCGAACAGGAATTGGAAAAGTCATGTGCACCCCACACACACACCTCTACTACCTACCTGAGGGTTGTCTATTCCCCAATATGAAGACCCACCCCCCAAAGGTTAGGACTCTGAATTTGCCCCCAAGTAAATCCAGCCATCTCTCAAGTCCTACTGCCTTTTCATCTGTTTGTCCTCAGGAGTTTGATCCTTGGGGATTTGAAAGCACAATCAGAGAAGACTGTGCCATCTGTACATGGAAGAAAAAGAAGAAAACAAAAAACGAGGAAAAAAAGAGCAAGAAAAATAGGGGAAAAAAGAAAAATTTCAAGCACTTAAGTAGGAAAGAAAAATAGGCCCAGAAAAATTGGCCCTTTACTCTCCAAACCAGCCTTTACTTTTCTTGAATTTTCATTTTCAGTGAGTCCAAAAATAGCCTAACTCTTTTGATAAAATGATAAAAACATTATTAATATTTTTTTCTTAGAAGAGTATACAACTTTCATTAAAGTCTTCGGGGTGGTATCTAGAAGCAGCAATATGACAAAGCAGCAGGGTATTCAAGTCACTCGGACACTCTTTCCAAACTGTTGCCTCCGTGGTGCGGGTCCCTGGCCAGAGTGAAGACACATTTCAGCTTCTCTGGTGATGATAGATCCACAGCCATTCATTCCAAGACCATTTATTTGACAAGCGCATTGTGGGTTCCCAGCACTGTTCTGGGTCCTGGGGGCAAAGACTGCAAGTCAAATGTCCTTGACAGACTGGCTAGAGGAAGGATATCTGTTCCAATGACACTGCTGATAAAGATTCCTACTGGCTTACACAAATGAACAGAAGAAAACACACCAATATGCCAACAACAGTTATTTAGGATGGTAGAATTGTTCACAATATTGCCTTTATCTATGTTCAAAGTTCCTGAAATAGGTTATGTCTGAAAAGATTTTTGTTATAGGTTGAATTATGTTCTCTAAAAAAATGAAGTTCTAACTCCCCAGTAGCTATAAACATGACTTTATTTGGAAATAGGGTCTTTACAGATGATCAAGATAAGATGAAGTTGCCCTGGCTGATGTGACTCAGTGGACTGAGTGCTAGCCTGCAAACCAAAAGGTCATGGGTTCAATTCCCAGTCAGGGTACATGCTTATGTCGTGGGCTGGGTCCCCAGTTGGGGGCATGCAAGAGACAGCCAATGGATGTATCTCTTGCACATCAATGTTTCTCTCTCTCTCTTTCTCCCTCCCTTCCCCTCTCTCTAAAAATAAATAAATAAAATCTTTTTTAAAAAAAGATAAGATGAGGTTATCAGGATTATGGTGGCCTCTAATCCAATATAACTGCCTAAGTCCTTATAAAAATGGAAATTTGAACAGAGACACACATAGAGGGTAGACAATGTAAAGACACAGGGAGAACACTACAGAGAGTACTAGAAGCTAGGAGCAAGGCATGGGACAGATTCCCCCTCACAGCCCTCAGAAAGAAGCAACCCTGCCCATATCTTGCTTTCAGACTTCTAGCCTCCAGAACTGTGAATAGTAAGTTTCTGTTGCCCTAAGACACCTGGTTTGTAGAACTGTTACAAAAGCCCTAGGAAACTTAAAACATTCACGATTAAATTTTTGAATCTTGGTAAGATGAAGTTTTATATACTTATTCAACAAACAGCTATTTAAAAAGCACTTTAAGAAAACAGAATTTTTGCCCTGACCAGTGTGTCTCAGTTGTTTGAAGCATCATCCTGTAAACTGAAGGCTGTGGGTTCGATTCCTGGTCAGAACACATATCTAGGTTGCAGGTTTGCCCCCTAATTGATTGGTGACTAATTGATGTTTTTCTCTCATCTCTCTCCCACATTTTCTCTCTCCCTCTCTCTCCCTCTCCCTCTCTCTCCCTCCCTCACTCCCTCCCTCCTCCTCTCTCTAAAATCAAAGAGCATGTCCCTGGGTGAGGATAAAGAAAAAAAAGAAAGAAAACAATTTTTATGACTGGAGATTAGGACAAGAAAGGGAAAATAGACAAAGAACAAAGAAGAATAGAAAGCCTTGTAGGGTTTATTAGGAGTGTTCTGAAGCAGAAGAAAACAATTTAAAGATTATAAGAAGAGGTATGACCTTACTAGGTTTTTATTTAGAAAACCCATTCAGTCAGTGTGCAGAATAAATGGATTCAAGAACAAGACTAGAAGCAGGAAGGCCAATTTGGGAGACTGTTAAAATAAACTAGGCAAGCCATGAAGATGACTTGATTGCATGAAGCCAAAGAAAATGAAAAGTAGATAAATATGAAATATATTTAGGAGAGTGAATCAATCAATAAACCTCAATGACAGGTCACGAGGTTGAGAGAGTGTCAAAAATGACACCCAAACTTTTGGCTTTGTTTGCAGCTGGTTGGATAATAAACCTACCTCGTTCTATGAGTACTTCTGTGCAACCAGTGTGCTCTCTCGTTCAATGCACAGGAAGGGATCACCACTGCTGCCTTGTTCAGCCTGTCACTCACACAATCAAGGTCTAAGTTCCTCTCTCCGGGATGCACTTAGGAACCTCATTTTTTACCATCCCAAACAAAACCAGTGTCTGAGTGAGGGTTATTTCTGTTCACCATAACGGTCTAGGGCCACATTCAGCCAATCTGCCACAGCTTATTACAGCAGTTTCGGGTACAGATGCTGGAGCCAGAACTCTGAGGTTTGAATCCTGGTTCTGCCAGTGTAGGACCTTGGGCAAGTTCCCCAACCTCTCTGTGCCTCAGTTTTCTCCACTATAAAATGATAATTATAATATTATCCACTCCATAGATTAAGCTAGCAAATGATTCAATATACATAGGATGTTTAAGAACAGTGTCACTCATACATAATATGGATTAAAATTCACGGATGTCCAACTTGTGGCCCACAGGCCACATGCAGCCCAGCATGGCTGTGACTGCAGCCTAACACAAAATCATAAATTTACTTAAAACAGCATGAGATTTGTGTGTGTGTGTGATCACATGTCACAATGTATTTAATGTGTGGCCCAAGACAACTCTTCCTCTTCCAGTGTGGCATAGAGATGCCAAAAAGTTGGACACCCCTATAAATAAAATTAATCACCGTTGTTAATGATAATGATGACACTGTTATAACTTGCATAAACCCAAAGTTCCCAAATGCTCATCTCTGATGAATTTTATCAGAATGCTGCAAAATTTTTAGTTGAACATTCCATCTGTCTTTTCTTCAGGAAGGATTGTCCTTTCTCTGGGATTATAGCCTTCCTATGTGAAACGGGTAGGAAAAGAAGGGATGTTAAAAATATGCTTTCCTTTAAAAAATGATGATGATAATAAAGGATAGTTGGTTGGGTTTCTTTTTTGATGTCCAAACTTACAAAGTAGAAGTTGGTCTATCGTAAAATAACTTTGAAATCTTATTCTATGAAATCCAAAACTCTGAGAATCACTGATTAAAATAATAGTATGAGGAAGTGGATGTCACCAAAGCTGTATTGTAGCAAGAAAATGACACCAGATGACAACTCAAATTCAGAGAGACAAATGAAGAAAATTAGAAGTGGTAAAAAAAATTAATATAAAAACTCAAATATGTATTTGTTCTTTCAACTTTTTTAAAAGACATAGATTACATAAAATAATTTTTATAGTGTATTGTTGACTTTGTAATATACATAAACACAATATATATAACAATTAACAGTATAAAAGGGGGAGGGGATAATGAAACCATATAGGAATAAAATTTCTATATGGTACTGGTAGTAAGTCAGTATAATTTAGATTTGGATAATTTATTAGGGATATGATAAGCCATAGAGCCACTAACAGAAAAACAATTTAAAAAATGTAGTCTTAAAAATTAAAGGGATTACAGCGTTACACTGGAAAAAAACCACTTAACACAAAAGAAAAACATAAAGGATGAACAGAAGAACAAAGATAACATAAAGCACACAGAAAACAAAAGGAATATAGCAGGTATACACTTAATAATATTAATAACATTAAATAGAATTAGATCAAACAATCAAATCAAAAGGCAAAAAATTCCAGACTTAATTTTTTTTAAATCAAGACTGACTATACAATGTTTACAGGAGACATACTTTACTTTCAAAGATACAAATAGGATGAAAGTAAAGTGATGGAAAAATACATACCATGCAAATAGAGGACTGGAATAGATATACTAATATCAAATGAAGTAGACTTTAAAACAATTTTTTACTAGAGATAAAGAACATTTCATAATGATAAGAGTTCATCCATCAGGAAAATAGAACAATTATAAACATACGTGTCCATAACAGAGACTCAAAAATACATGCATTAGAAAATACAGAAATGAAGGGAAAATAGACAATTAAACATTAAGAGTTGGAGATCTTGCCCTGTCTGGTATGGCTCAGTGGATAGAGTGCCAGTCTGTGAACCAAAGTGTCGTTGGTTTGATTCCCAGTCAGGGCACATGCCTGAGTTGCACTTGAGAAGCAACCACACATTGATGTTTCTCTTCCTCCCTTCCCCTCTCTCTAAATAAATAAATAAATAAAATCTTTTTTAAAAAAGAGTTGGAGATCTCAACACTCCACTTTTGGAAATAGACAACTTAAAAATCATTATAGACCTGGCTGTATATCTAACTTGGTTAGAGTGTTGTCCCAGTACACCAAGGTTGGTGGTCCCATCCTCAGTCAAGGCACATATAATAATCAACCAATGAATGCATCAATTAGTGGGACAATAAAATTGATGTTTTTTTCCCTCTCTATCTCTGCCTCTCTCTAAAAAAAAATCAATAAATAAAAATTTTTTTAAATTAAAAAAAATCATTATAAAGCAACAAGACTAATAGACATATAGAGATGTCTACAGCACTACACTCAACAACTGGAAAAGGCACTTTATTTTCAAGTGTACCTGAAATATGTGCTAACCCACAAGATAATGCTCAATAAATTTTGAAAGATTAAAGTGATTCAAAGCACTCCAACCACAATAGAATGAGAAATCTACAAAACAGTGTTTGAGAAATTCACAAATGTGGAAAGTAAAAACACACTCCTAAATTACCAATGGTTCAAAGAAGAAATCACAAGGAAAGTTAGAAAATATTTTGATATGAATGGAAACAAAAATCCAATATACCAGAATTTACTGGACATTAGTGAAATAATTCTTAGAGGGAAATACATAGTTTAATAGACAACATTGTAAAAAAAAATCTCAAATCAACAATGTAATCTTCCACCTTAAGAAAATGGAAGTAGAGCAAACAAAACTAAAATCTAGCAAAATAAATAAAATAGTAAATATTAGCATAGAAGTGACAAAACAATTTTTTAAATATAGAAAAATCAATGACACTAGAAATTGGTTTTTGAGAAGAACAAATTTTCAAAACTTTAGCTAAACTGATGGAGAAATAAAAAGTAATGAATAATTACTAAAATTATAAATGAAAGAGGCAAGAATATTATTAACAAAAAGAAATATAAAAAATACTGTTGAACAACTGTATGCAAAAAAAATTAGAAAACTTAGACAAAATGAACAAATTCCTATAAACTACTAAAATTTATCAATAATTATAAAATATGTATAAGCCCATAACAAGCAAATAGAATGACTTATTGATTTTAAAATGACCCACAAAGAAAAGGCTACATCCAGAGGCCTTCAGTGATAAATTCTATAAAATAATTAAAGAAGCATTTGTAATATTCCTTCATAAATCCTTCCAAAAAGGTAGAAAACTTACCAAACTCATTCTATGAGGCCAATATTACCCAGATACCAAAACCAATACCAAAGAGATCAAAAGAAAAAAATCCAGACCAATATCCTTTATGAATATAGATACAAAAATTTTCAACAAAATACTAGCAAAATGAATCCAGCAGCATATAAAAAGGGATTATACACAATAAGCAAGTGAGATTTATCCCATAAATGTAAGTTTGTTTAACTAATATAATAAACCACAATCAATAAAGAATAAAAGTTGTATGATCTATAAAAGAAGAAAAAGCATTGACAAAAGTCAACATGCCTTTAGGATAAAAACAGTCAACAAATTAGAAATGCAGTATAAGGGAATTTCCTCAACCTGATAAAAGGCATCTACAAAAAACCGACAGCTAAAATTATACTTAATGGTGAAAGACTGAATGCTACCAGCCTAAGATTAAGAACAAGATAAAAATGGCAAACAACTTCTTTTCAACATCTTATGGAAGATTCTCAGCAGAATAACTATGAAAGACAATGAAATAAAAGGTATCAATATTATAAAAGAAAAAATAGAACTATTCACAGAGGATATGATCCTGTTTACAGAAAATCCCTATGAAATCCCCTAAAAAACTATTAGAATAAGTGAGTTCAGCAAGATTGCAAGATACAAAATTAATATGCAAAATTCAATTGTATTACTACACACTAGCAATGAGCAACACACACATGAAATTCAGAAAACAATTCATTTACAATAGTATCAAAAAGAATGAAATATATAAGAATAAATTTAACCAGAGAAGCACAAAACACTCTGAAAACTTCAACATTATTGAAGGAAATTTAAGAAGATATAAATAAACAGAAAGATGTTCCATTTTTATATATCAGAAGACATAATATTGTTAAGATGATAGCACTCCCCAAATTCATGTACAGACTGAACACAATCTCTACAAAACCGCAGGTGGCTTTTTTGCAGAAACTGACAACTGGTTTTAAAATTCACATGGAGATGCAAGGGAACAGAATAGCCAATATAATTTTGAAGAACAAAGTTGGGAGACACATTCTTCCCAAATCAAAACTTACTAACAAGCTACACTACTCAAGACAGCGTTAGGATAGACATATAGTTCAATGGAATGAAATTGAGAGTTCAGAAATAAGTGCTCACATTTATGGTAAAGTGATCTTAGACAAGGGTGCTAAGTTAATTCAATGGGGAAGGAATAATCTTCAACAAATGGTGCTATCATGGAAAAGAACAAAATTGGGCCTTTACCTCTATATCTGATTTAAAAATGCTTTCATTAGTCATCTTATTAGTGCCTAAAGGAAATGTAAGTCAAAACCACTTCACACCAACTTCCAGTCAAGACGGTGCCATAGGCAAACATGGTTCACTTCACAAAACCACATCAAAATTACAACTAAAATATAGAACAGCCATCACTCAAAACTGTCAGAAATTGAATTGAATATAAGTCTGGAAACTATGGAATTAAAGAAACCACATCCATCCAGACTGGGAAGAAGGGCAGAGATGTGGAATGGCTGGTCCCTCATCCACGTATGGTAGATAAAAATTCTGGAGGGATATCTCAGGAGTGAGGAGCCCCAACCCCACACCAGGCCCCAGCCTAGGGTTCCAGTGCCAGGAAGATAAGCCCTCACAACTTCTGGCTGCAAAATCAGCAGGAACTGAATTGATGGAAGAAACTGCTGGAGCACCAAGCAGTTTCTCTTCAAGAACCCACATACAGACTCTCTCCTTCTAAGCTCCTTAGGTAGCAGCTTGAAAGACACCAGTGCCATAAAGGGAGAAACTGAAGTGTCTGGCATCAAGGCTAGCAGAGGCCATTGTCCCTTTTCTAAATCCTCCTCCCACAGAACTGGCAAGCTGGTACCATATCTGAGACTCCAACAACCTGACTAACACTGTTTGACCTGCCTTGGAGATCCCCAGAGACTCTGCTCCACACAACTTATGGGCCACCCAAGCTGCTTTTCCATATAAATGGCTGGTCTTGGCTCATGCTTGACAACTTCCTAAATCCTCTCAAACAAGTAACTGCTGGCCTCATGAGTCCCAGGCCTGGCACTAGCAGCAAATGAGCCTAGATTCACAGCTTGGCTTCACCTGAGAATCTTCAAGCTCAGCACAAGTATCAGCCTTCTCATTGCTTTGTAGCTCAGGCAGGGTGCCCTGGACAAAACACAGATTGGGGCTGACCTTGGCCTGCACCATCCAGGAAATCCCAGGGCTTGCACACCCATGGACAGCTACAGCCATTAGAGTACCACCACCCTGTCCCTGCACAGCTGATTCTCCAGAAGGGTGGAGGTTGGCATTCAGTGGCCACAGGCAGTCCTTGAAGCTGATTAGCCTAGCTAAATCCCTCCCATTGACCTGCCAACAGTAACCAAAGCTCAAATACAAGAGGAGAGTGTACTCAGCCCACACAAAGGGTGCACCTCAAGTACTCAGCATGGGTGATAAGGAAGGCTGTGCCACTGGACCCTCCAAGACATCTACTACATTAGGCCACACTACCAAGACATGGAGACAAAGCAGTTCTACCTAATACATAGAAACAAACACAGGGAGGCAGCCAAAATGAGAAGACAAAGAAACATGGCCCAGATGAAAGGACAGATCAAAACTCCAGAAAAAGAACAAAAGGGAGATAAGCAATCTATCAGATGCAGAGCTCAAAACACTGGTTTTAATGATCCTCAAGGAACTTAGTGAGGACTAAACAACATAAAACAGATCTAGTCAGAAATGAAGGATACACTAACTGAAATAAAAACAATTTACAGGGAAACAACAGTGAACTGGATGAAGTCGAGAATCAAAACAATGATTTGGAACAAAAGGAAGCAAAAAACAATCAGAACAAGAAGAAGAAAGAATCCAAAAAAATGAGGACAGTATAAGCAACCTCTGGAACAACTTCAAGAGGTCCAACATTGGCATCATAAGGATGCCAGAAGGAGAAGAGAAAGAGCAAGAAATTGGAAATCTATTTGATAAAATATTGAAGACAAATTCCCTAATTTGGTGAAGGAAATACACATGCAAGCCCAGGAAGCACAGAGAGTCCTAAACAAGATGGATGGAAAGAGGCCCACTCCAAGAAATATTATAATTAAAATGTCAAAGGTTAAAGATAAACAGAGAATCTTAAAAGCAGCAAGAGAAAAGAAGTTACTTACCTACAGAGGAGTTCCATAAGACTGTCATCTGGTTTCTCAAAAGAAACGTTGTAGGCTAGAAGGGACGGGCAAGAAATATTTAAAGTCATGAAAAGCAGGGACCTACAACCAAGATTGCTCTACCCAGCAAAGCTATCACTTAGAATCAAAGGGCAGATAAAGAGCTTCCCAGACAACAAAAAACTAAAGGAGTTCATAATCACCAAATCATTATTATATGAAATGTTAAAGGGACTTATTTAAGAAAAAGAAAAGTAAAACTATGAACAATAAAATGGCAAAAAGTACTTATCTATCAACAATTGAATTAAAAAAAACAAACTAAGCTAACAAGAAGAACAGAAACAGAATCATGGATACAGAGAGGGTTTTGATGGTTGCCAGATAGGAGGTGGTTGTGGGGGAATGGGTGAAGAGGTGACAGGATTAAGTACAAATAGGTAGTTACAGAATAGCCACGGGGATGTAAAGTACAGTGTAGGAAATAGCATAGCCAAAGAACTTATATGCATGACCCACGGACATGAACAATGGTGGGGTGATTGCCTGAGGGAGTAGGGGTTGCTGAATAGAAGGGAGCAAAGGGTGAAAAACCAGGACAACTGTAATAGCATAATCAATAAAATATAATTTTTAAAAAACCCACTTCACACCCATTATAATAGCTAAAATTTTTTAAAGACACAGCAATAATATTTGTTGGCAAGGATGCAGATAAAGTGTAATTCCCATTTATTGTTGGTGGGATGGTAAGAGAGTACAGTCATTTTGAAAGATAGTTTGGTATTTCTTTAAATTAATAAACAATTACCATAACCCAGCAATTTCACTCCTAGGTATAAGAGGTTGGTCCAAAGGTGTCCAGTCATGTAATACAAAAAATAGAGACATTTACTGAAGAAGATACAAGAACATTGTACACAGGGCAATGAGGCTCCAGTCCCCTTCAAAGTAGGCACCTTGGGACCTCACTCAGTTCTCCCAATCACCATCAGCTGCCCCCTCATATATTCCTGAATCTCATCAACAGTCTGAAATCTTGTCCCTTTCAGAGGCGATTTTAGTTTTGGGAAAAGCTAGAAGTTGCAGGGTGCCAAATCTGGGCTGTAAGAGGGCTGAGTCACCTGGCTGATTTGATGTTTTGCCAAAAAATTATGCATGAGACGTAATGCATGAGCTGGCACATTGTCGTGATGAAACTGCCAATCATCAGTTGCCCATAGCTGCCCTTTTCTGAATCATCCAAATAGTTTCCATAGAGGAATGTTCAAGCTTAACACAAAATTGGATACAAATTCATTATTGTACTCTCTCAGTCATTTTTAATGTAATGGCCACGCAGTACACATGCTCACTCAGCGGCATCTACCTCCCCTTCTCACTAGTACAGTGAAGTCATCATTGTTCACTCATGCTCATTCAGTCCATTCTCCTGGGCTGCCAGGTTACACGGATGTCATGCAAACTGTTCTCATTATACTAACAGTGTTTGGACTTTTTCCAGACAGACTACATATATCCAAGAGAAATGAAAACCTATATCCACACAAAAACTTGTACACCAATATTTATGGCAGAATTATTCATAATATCCAAAAGATAGAAATAATCTAAGTGTCCATCACCTTAGGAATGAATAAGTAAAAAGTACTACATTCATACAATGAAATATTTGGCAATAAAAAAGAACAAAGTGCTGATACACGTTGCAACCTGGATGAGCTTTGAAAACAGGATGCTTAGTGAAAGAAGCCAGTCACAAAAGGCCACATATTGTGATTCCATTTATATGAGATATCTTACATAGGCTAGTATGTGGAGAAATGATTTATCTAGATACAGATATATGTAGATATAGCCTGCTAATGGGTTCAGGGTTTCTTTCTGGAGCAACAAAAATGTTCTAAATATAAATTATGGTGATGACTACACACTGAATATACTAAAAACAATTGAATTGTACTTAAACCTATAAATTGTATGGTATGTGAGTGTTATGGACTGAATATTTATGTCCCCTCAAAATTCATATGTTGAAGCCATAACCCCCAATATGAGGGTGTTTGGAGGTGGAGCCTTTAGGAAGGAATTAGGCTTAGATGAGGTCATGAGGGTGAGGTCTCTGTAATGGGAGTGGTGTTTTCCTTAGAAGAGATACCAGAGCACTCATATGCTCTCTCAGCTATCTGAGGACACAGCAAGAAAGCTGCTCTTTGCCAACCATAAACAGATACTGCCAGTACCTTGATCTTGGAATTGACAGCTTCCAGAACTGTGAAAAATAAATGTCTATTGTTCAAGTCACCCAGTCTGTGGTATTTTGTTACAATAGCCTGAGCTAATACAGTGAGGTACCTTAAGAAGGATTTGTAAAAATTTATTGGGGTGACATTGGTTAATAAAATTATATAGGTTTCAAGTGTACTCTCCTGTGATACATCATCTGTATATTGCATTGTATGCCCACCACCCAAAGTCAAATTTTATGTCTCCATATACAGAGGCAGGCAAAAATAGATTTACCATTATTTGTATTGAAAAAGACATACAGGTTATGATTATTACAGTAGCTTTATTAACTGTGTTTCACATACTCACAACTATAAACCTACTCTTGCCCATCCCTGTATTCAACCCCCTTTATTATATCCCAGCATCCTTCCCTCTGGTAACCACTATACTGTTGTCTGTGTCTATGAGTTTTTGTTTGTTTTTCTTGTTTGTTGCTTTCAGTTTTATATCCCACATATGAATGAAATCATGTGGTCCTTGACTTTTTTCTGCCTGACTTTTTTCACTTAGCATAATATTCTTAAGATCCATCCATGTCGTTGCAAATGACAGTATTTCATCTTATGGCTGAGTAGTGGTCAGAAGACCTGAACCTACACTTCTCCCAAGAAGGCATGCAAATGGCCAACAGATATATGAAAAGATGCTCAACTTCACTAACTATTAGGGAAATGCAAATCAAAACTACAATGAGATACTACCTTACACCTGTTACTATGGCAATTATCAACAATAAAAGTAATAAGAAGTGTTGGAGAGGTTGTGGAGAAAAAGAACCCTCATTCACTGCTGGTAGGGATGTAAACTGGTACAGCCACTATGGAAAACAGTATGGAGTTTCCCCCCAAAATTAAAACTAGAGTTACCAGATGACCCAGCTACCCCTCTTCTAGGCATCGATCCTAAATATTTGAAGACATTTGTTTGCAAATATATATGCACCCTTATGTTCATTGCAGCATTTTTCATGGTAGCCAAGACATGGAAACAACCAAAGTGTTCTTGGTTGGGAACCACCCTGCCTGGTTTCAGAAGCTGTAACCCCCATGGCTAAGTCTGAGCAAAAAGACCTTGGGACCATAAGCAACTAAGGGGACAAAGCTTATCTCCCTGGCAAGGACACTGCCTCTGCTCCCTTTTACTTCACCCTGCTTGGCCCCGGGCAGATGACTGGTTAGCCAATGATGGGTAAGATTCCTCAAGGGAGAGATGACCTAAGACAGGCATGGTCACAAAGGGGCCCTCAGGGAAGGACTTGGGGGGGCTATAGTAAAAGGGAGTGATGGACTCTCACCCCTCAGCTTTGACATAGCCTGAGACCTCATTCTGTCTGTGAGAAGTCTCCTAATCTCTTGGCTGCCTTAGTCTCCTGCCTGACGTAAGCCTGAAACAATGCCGGAGGGCAGTGCAGACCTAGGCAGTGGTTCCCCAGGGTGATCAGGCCTAAGAAAGAATGCATAAAATCCTGTGGAAACTGCTTTGCTAAGAATCTCCTCAACTTTCTGATAAGGGTCCAAGCATTAAATTAGTTTGTTTCCCAAAGTTTTATGGTCCTTTAGCTAACTGACCCTGACTCAGAATAAGCCCTCCTAGTTCTTTGAATGTTATCTATTATTTGGTCATTACTGCCTGACAATGATGAATGAAGACCTTCATTGAGGTAATGCTTCCAGAAAAGCAATAAAAGCCTGTCCAGGCAAGGATTGGGGCACTTTCTCACTCAGACAGTGGCCATGCTGTCCCTTTTTCTCCACAGTACTTCTGCAGTCCGTGTGAATTTGTTCGTCACATACACAACACCGTGGACATCACTGGTCAGAGTCCACATCAATCCTTCAATAGATGATTGGATAAAGAAGATGTGGTACACATATACAATGGAATAAAGGGTGGTTTTTTTTTTAAATGAGCAAGAATTACTTGGGCATAAAGAAAGGAGAAGAATGTACCATATGTAGAGTTTTTAAGCAAAGGCATAAGGACAGAAATACCCAAGGGACCCAGGCAACTAGAACACAGTTTGGAAGAAAGACTAGAGGAAGAGAACTTTGAAAATATAACTTAGTGCCTGCCTTAAATGGCAGGCAGAGACAGTTTGTGTTTTCTTACTGATGAAGGACACTTGGATGTTACATTATCTCTGCAACATTTCCTCCTCCAAATAAACAGAACACTTTGCTTTCTAAGGCAAATAACCAGAAGCTGTGATTAGGATCAGATTGTCTTACAGACACACAGGACTTAGTAAAACAATCTCCCTACTAACAAGTACATTACCATAGTAGTTTCCAGTTTGTTTATTTTCCCCTTACATGGCTGCCCATTCTTCTAGCCCGCACTTTCCCCACACGGATCAACACTCTTGCACCCTGTGCCTTGTTCACAACAGGTTTTATTTGCACTGAAAATGGAATAAACAAACTATCTGGGTGAGTGAAAAAAATGTGGTATCTTCCCTTTCTTCCCTGCCCCCAAGTATTAAGCTAAACTACATTGGCTTCATTTTCCTTTACCTCTACCCTAAGAAATACCACCAGTCGTAAATATTGTAGCTGTCCCCTTGACTCTGGCTGACATTTCATGCAAAATTCATTTTAGAGAACATCCACCTTTTAGTGATTTATAACCAAAGTGTTAGGGATTTCAGAAAGTACAAGATTTGAAATACAACCAAACAAAGACCTCACCTTGTCAGTCACTGTGTGCTCTTTTTCCGGTGGGTGGTGGAACATTAAAAACTTATTGTTCTGAAATTAGAAACAGAACAGAACAAAACCTCTATGTTCTTGTGGAAGGAGTTTCATGCTCATTATATGAAAGATACAGGGGGAAAATGCCTGCTGCCTTGCTATCACCTGAGGCCTGAATATTTCAGTATGAGAAGGAAACACCAGTCCTTAAGGGGACCTTGGTTATAACTGGGGATAAGACACAGCTATAGAATACTTATCTTCCCAAGAGATGCTTTAATAGAGGGAGTTCAGGTGGACAGGCAGGTCTGAAAAATGGAGGTGGGGCCTGAAAACTCAAGTCTAGGACTCTGTGTTTCCAGTTTGCATGCTAAACCAAGTAACTTTTAGCTTATCATTTAGCTGTACTGAACTACTTGTGGAATGGAGATCATCAAACTAACCTATCTTGTACTGCATAGAACCTTTAGTTTAGAAAATAATTAAAAAGGCAAAACAATAATAAATCTGTAGAAAAGAGTATGTCACATGAGGAAACTTTGAGCAGTAATAACACATACTTCAAGAGTAGTTTGAGATATAATGGGATTAACTATTTTAATATAAACTTACATACTCACTCTCACCTTCTCTAAAGGAACAAAAGAGTTTTACTCAGGATGTTCAGAAACCACTGGCTTTGTACTCTCACATAACCTTCTTAACCTTGACTTGCCTGTCACTTTAAATATTTAGCCCATTTAAAAAAGCACTTGAACACCTGCAGTACAGAGAGAACATTTCATTTCCCTACTAGAAAAACCATCAAGCAAATTTAAATAAATCACCTCAATGCATCTCCAGTAATGGCCCAGCTGCCTGGTTATTCGTCCCCGACTTGCCATTAGATTTAACTTATCCCTGCCCGGTGGATTTATCTAACAAAAGCGCAACGTGTTGTTGACATTCTTTGGAATAAGGAGAACATCTGAAAAACTGTACAAGGAAACAGGGGAGTGATTTTGCCATAGCTAAGAAGGAATTTGTTTACACTACTTCACAGTTCACCGTCCCCCTGCCCCTCCACGACGTCCCAGCTCCCAGCCTCCATCCCTCTCCCCCCTCATAGTTACAACAGAATGCTGTCAGGCAACGGTTCCCTAAATGGGTTCCCATAGCAGCAGCAGCAGTATCACCTGGGAACTTGTTGGAAATGCAAATTCTCAGGCCTCACCCCAGACTTTTTAAATCAGGAACTATGAGTGGGTCCCAGAGGGCTGTGGTTTAACAATCCTTCCAGGTGATTCTGATGCACACACCAGTGTAGGAACCACTGCTACCATGAAAATTAATCACACCTGACTCCAATCTTCTTTCCAGAAAGCCCATAATTAAGCTTATCATCCTAGGACCATCAGAAGTCATCTTAGTTTGGGGAATTTTGTTTGCATTTTTAAAGCACAATCTACCCAAAAAATATAAAGCCATTTGGGTTATGCAGGGGTTTGGTTCTTTTTTTTTTTCCCTGCTTTCATAATTAGATCATCACGTAGACTAAGCAGAGATATCAGTATTCCAGTCAAAAGAAGGGAGCTGACTGGGATCCTCACATGCCCTCTCTCTGAGCATTAGGTACAGAACAATTTCTTTAAGGATCTTGCCACTTCAGCCTCTTCTAGACAAGACATAGGCCTGGCAAGGAAGGCGCTGCAGAAGCCAGTACTCTGGAAAGCCTGTGCCATCCACAGGCGTCACCTAGTGGGCATTGCTGAGAGGAAAGTGGCCTTGGGGGCTCTCACAACATGCCTCACACCTGACTTCTTGTGACTCAGGGACAACCACTGAGACCTTGCTTTACAGCAAAAACAGCTCTAGGCAGGGAACGTAGGCCAGGCTGGCTACAAAGTGGAGCTGGGGGTTTCTAAGCAAACGGTGCTACATTGCTCTGATAGGAGCTGGGAAGATGAAAAAACATTTTTAAAGAACATACATAAAATACTATATTTAAAAGCAAGATCTGAGAAGTTTGTCACATCCCCACTTTTAGGTTCCAGAAGAAAGTACTGTCAAAATAAACACGCATATCTCTGGTTTGCCTCCAGGCACAGCCCTGGTTTCTATCAGACTTTGTCCCGTAAGAACTGTCAGACTGGCCTGTCCACTTTGTTCTCGATTTTTTAGGATGCTGTGACCCTCCAGGGCACTCTGATGTATTAATCCATGACTCCTAGGCCCTTGCGACCCCTAAGCCCTGGTCTCCACCTTCTGCCTCTCTCTTTGGTACTGTTCCTGGCTCTAGCTGCTGCCTAAACCGCTCCTTCCCCATGACTCATGTTATAAACTCAGTCTTAGAGCACCACTCAGACTCTACTCACGTCTTGTGAACGAGGTGGAACATTCTCGAGTGATGCAGCACTGTTTTACAGGAGGCTCTCGCGTGACTCTCTCTCACGTAGGTAAAGAGGGAACTTGTGCGTGGCCAGACACACGCCGGTGAACAGGGAGGTCTTCCATGAGCTCTGCAGCTTGTTTTCTTAGAGGGTGCCGTGTGGAATAAGGGTGACATAGCACACTACCAAATTTCATTTCAACGCCTCAAAATCCACTCTCCCTTCCCAAAATGTACAGGTTAAGGTAGAAAAGAAATGATATCTTTATGGTTTGAGAATTTTTTCACACTTAAAGGGAAATTAATAAAAAAACTTTCTTAAGGAGGTGGCTAAATTATATCAGGCTTGAATGTCACAGTTGTAAGAACCCATAATATCGGAGACAGGGTGACCCCCCACCATGGAGAAAGAACTCCAGAATGATTAGGAGGAAATCTGGGAAACCACCTGTGACCCAAATTGCCTCCACTTTAATGAAAGGACTGTGACCTTCACAGGGGGAACAGAGCACAAACTGCGGCTCTACACTTACTTGGACAAATGACTTCAGCTTCCATTTCCTTATCTCTGAGGGGGAGAAAATTACATTGGCATACTAGTGAGAAGAACGGTAGATGTTTAATTAATGTCATCTGTCATCCTTCTTGTTAAATATTGACTATTATAGAATAGAAATTATTATAAGTATTAAAATAATAAAATAAATGCTGTGATTACAACACAAGGAAAGGAGTCTTTGCAGTATCTGTGAAACACCCTGGGCACTGTAGTCCGTCCTCCACCTAAAGCGCCACTGACTTTTCTTCTCACGCCCTGAAGTCTGCCTCATCAGCCAGAATAAGCAGGTTAGCGCTTTAAGGCTGGCACCTTTTTACTTATTGGCCCAGCAGAAATCGTCAAAGGCTTCAAGGATAGGCCTCACTTCAGTTGTGAGCTCTCACATTCCCAGACTCCTCAGATCCAGTGTTTCCCCAGCTTTTCACCTGGTTTCTCACCTAGTGCCTCCTTTTGAGCACAAGGGTCAATGTGTTCCTTGGTTTCTTACCAAAGGGTCTAGGCACTTCCTGGTCCAACCCATGCCTGGATCTGGCCCCTGCCTTCCATTCTCAACCTTGCTTCTGTTTTCCCCATGCTGAATCCAGTCACCACCCTTGCCCAACTCAATATGAAATGTATCAGAGGCAGGTGAGCTCTGCCCTCACGCTGAAAGGTCAGGGACAATAGCAAACAAGGTGGGAGAAAGGATCCTTGGAGAAAAGATTATGAACCCAGGAACAGAAGCAATAAATCTCCTCTCTTTGGGGCCTGCCGGTGCAATGACAGTGAAAAGTTAACCTGATTCCAACCCCAATAAGACAGCATGTTAAGTTGGGAGCCTAACATTTCAGACTAAAAGACTGTGCTTTGTAAGAAATTGCAGAGCTGTGCACAGGCATGTTGGGTTTTCAAGACACTGTTGCGGGGAGAAGTGTCTTAAGCACAACAAAAATGGCTGTTTCTTTTCTTTCCACATTCACTTGCCCCTCCATCAATCTCCCCCAAGCCAACAACTCACTCATATGTCCTTGGTGCCAGGTCTTATATGGTGCCAAGTCCACAAGCCAAATGAAACCATCTGGTCCACAATAATGAGAGAGGCCTGTTCCTAGCACCCCAGGACATGCCAAAGGAAAGGGGAGACCTGGCCTGTGACTACATACCAGAAAAAGACAATAAGCCTAATTAAATATGGGGCAGGGCACAAATTATGGAGCTAATACTTTATATGAGACCAATTACAGTTGTGTAGCTATTAAGCCTTATGGCAATTGTTCTCAAAGTGCTGCAACATCAGCCTCCCTGAGAATGTGACAGAAATGCAAATTCGCAGCCTCCTTCCAGACTCACTAAGTCAGAAATGTGGTGGAGGTGGACCGAAATATTTGGTTTAACAAGCCTTCTAGGTGATTTTGATGACCACTAAAATGGGGAAACCACTGCTCTGTAGCAGTTTCTCAGCCTTGGTACTACTGACAATTTGGGATGGATAATTATTGTTGTGGGTGCTCTGCTGTGCATTGTGGGATGTATGGCAGCATCCCTGGTGAATCCACACCAAAAGCCAATAGCATTCCCCACCTCAGTCATGACAAAAAAAGTCTCCTGACACAATGAAGTGTCCCTGGATGACAAAATTGCCCCAGTTGAGAACTACTGCTTTATGGTAAAGTGTTCCCTGGTGTGATTGGAATTATTCTGATCAATGTAGTTACACAATGTAGTATCAATAATAGTGCACAACCCAAAATTATCCTATACTTTTGTAGAATATTCAAGGGATAAAAATCTGCAAAGACTCTTAAAGGATATCAAATTAACCCAAATTCCCGGAAAATCTCTAGTTTCTGATTATCTTTGAATTATGGCATTACAGGTGACAATTATTTTCTGTAAGCTTTTTGCTTGTTTTGTTTTCCAAATGTTCTACTCCATATGTGTATCATAATCAGAGCAGAACAAAGAACTTACAGGAAATAAAAGAAAAATGACTTGGATAAATGTTGGCATTTTTTCATTCAAATATTTCTTCCTTCACTTCAGTTTAGCAAGAAAAGTATGAGTCCAGAATGACACGTGTGCTTTCTTGCCAAATCTGCTCTCATCTGACATCTGAAGACTAGCATTTGTATACTGTGCTTTATAAATTACCTACTGCTTCATATATACCATCTTGTTTGAGTATCACAATAATCCTTTAAATAAGCTTGGAGACCCAAGTTCCCTCTATCAGTAGGTTTCAGATCTTTAAACTTTAAGTCAGGTGATCATTCCAACTATTTTCTCCATAGTAACAACCTGAAAGCTTTGCTCTGCTTGGAGACCCAGACTCTAGAACTGACTTACCTAGACCCTTGGTAAATGAAGTGTGGTCCCTATACCAACAGTGTTGGCATCACCTGAGCAAAGTAGGAGTCTGGGGAGAAGTGAGGCACCATAGATCAGAATCTCATGGCCCCTTCAGACCTAGTCAATCAGAATCTTTAGTTTAGCAAGCTCCCCAAGTGATTTCTATGCACATTAAAGTTTGATGATCCCTGACTTGGGCCACTGTACTGGTACCCATCTAAAGGCTGCAATCAATATTTTATTCCTTTTTATAGTCCCCAATCCATAGCACCATTTGGTACTTGCTCGATTTATCAGTTCTTTATCACTGCTGCAATAAATTACCACAAGCTCAGTAACTTTAACAGAAAAAAGACGCTATTGCCTTACAGTTCTGGAGGTCATCCAAACGGGTTTAACTGGACAACCTCAAGGTGTCATCAGGGCTGCATTCCTTCTGAAGACTGTAGGGGAGAATCTGTTCCCTTTCCTTCATAGATTCTAAAGGTCATATGCACTCCTTGGCTTTGGCCCTTTCTCCAATTTCAAAGCCAGCAGTGTCTTCAAATCCTCTCCTCTCTTCTCTCTCATCTCTCTCTCCCTCTCTCTCTCTCTCTTCTCTTTCTGTCTCTTTCTCCTATATTTCTCCTCTCTCCTCTCTCCTCTCTCCTCTCTTTCTCTCCCCCTCCCTCTTTCCCTCTCCACTCTCTCCTCTCTCTTTCCCTATCTCCTCCCTCTTTTACTCATCAGGGCCCTGTGATTACATTGGGCCCACCTGGATAATCCAAAATAATTTCCTCATTTCAAGATCATTAATTTAATGACATCAGCAAAGTATAAAATAGAATATTCACAGATTCTAGGGATTAGAAAATGGACAAATTAGGAAGGTGGTATTCTACCTATTGGAACTCATTAAATGTTTGTTAAATTGGATTCAAATGGGCTAAACTGATCTGCAGTGGCTCACTTTTCCCCTGACTCCTGTTTTATCTGGAACATCATCTCCCTTCCAGGCATTAGGCACTTCCCTGGAGTTAGTCTACCTCCCTGTCTTCTTTGCCACTTTCCTGTCTGCACCAGAGCACCTCCAGCTGGCCCCCTTCTCCTGCCTGCTATTCACACTTTTCAGCTTGGTCTTCAGCAACTATCAGTGTCAGCACTCATTTCCGCCCACTCCCATCTCACCCGCCCAGCCTAGTTCACTACCCACTGCCTGTATTTCCTTCCTTTTCTCCCTTCCTCCCTCTGTCTTCCCAGGATGACTATGGTTGAGGCCACCAGCCTGCCACCCAGCTACCACCCTTCCTTTCTTCAAATCTCCTTTAACATTCCCTTCTTCAAAAATACTTTTAATGTTACCTTCCTGGTAAGACATGGTTTCTTTCTCTACTTACTTCCCACACAAGCTTACAAAAAAAAATGAAGAGAAACTGCAAAGAAATATATTTCATGTTTACGAAGCACTTTTGCAAGGAGATGCTCAAGAACGTATCATCAGGACTTCACTGGTGCCTCTACATCATGTGAATGGCTTAGGAGGCTAAGAAAATCATTAACCCCTGGTTGAGAACACAGACCGAAAAGATTTTCCATACAGTGACAGCCAAAGTTCACCTGCAGGTTTAACCTCTTAATGTGTTTTCCCCATGGACAAGTCCATCTGATTAGCTTCATCACCACATAGTTCCCAGGGGCAAGGGAACATAGGAAAGACCAAGATTTTGACTGGGAAATTTGGAAAGCATGCCACATTCTGGGAGGGACCAAGCATGACAGGCTCTGGAAACTTAGGCGTAAAGTGGTAGGATTCAGAAGAGATACGAAAGGAAAAGGAGCCACTATTCCCAGCTCTACAAAATAGGGTTGAAACAACCTCGCAAGGTGACTTGGAGAAACAACTGAGCTAATATAAGTGAAAATGCTCTCAGGCTTCAATCTGCCGTATGCATTAAAGTACTAATGGTGACAACAACCACAAAAAAAAGGACATTAAGTTATATAAGAATAACAGAACTGAGACTAACAGCTTTGCCCACTAAGCATAGGTAAGAATAGCGCTAAGGTGGCCTTACTGCCTTACTCTAAAATCACTAGCAGCAGAAAAAACAGGAAGCTGGGGCAGATACATTCTGCCTTGCTGACAATATCCTAATTTAGTTTGGGGCATCAGCGTGCCAAACTGAAATATTTCTCAGCCACACTTCGAAGCTACAAATGGCCCAAGGACAGCTCTGGACACATAAATAGAAGCCTGCTGAGAATGTCTGGGCAAGTTTTGCTTTCCCGACAGAGACAGTGACCTCTCTTTCTTGTCTTTCCCACCTGCACCTGTGCGGAAAGCAGAGGTAATGGCTGGCCCAGCAACAGCATGTTGTGCACAGGACAGAAGGGGCGGGAAAACCACAGGCCTCAATGCTGAAATCTGTGCACCACTGAGTTAATACTAACAGCTTCCTCTCCAGGCTTCCTGTTACATGAGAAAAAAGTAAGTCCTTCGTTACTTACATAGGTATAATACCCACTTCCTGAGTTTTCTCCCCCTTGCAGCCAAACAGAATTCTTTACTGATACAGCAGCTCCAGAGAGGAGCTGGCCTGCTTCTAGGCAAACTTTTGCCTTAGATAAAATGAACACCTGAAGTTCATCTCCTCCTTCACGAAATCCTCTCCTCACTGGCCCACTTCTCAGATGCTCAAGTCTCAGAGATTTTAGTGCAGTCCGGAAAAGTGACACTCTAGTAGATTCCACTGCCTAGCTCAGGAGGCCTTTCTGTCCTCACATGATTAAGTTAATCTCTGGCATTTCACTGTGCTTAACAATTGTAGGAAATCCCCACTTTGCCTGCGCCCCGCCCGGAGCCAGCGGTTCTTTACGCACCTGGCTATCAGCGAGACTCGCCGCGCACCGACGGAGCGGACATGGGCAGAGCCATGGTTGCTAGGCTCGGACTGGGGCTGCTGCTTCTGGCGCTGCTCCTACCCACGCAGATTTATTCAGATTCATCCACTGTCACACCTGCAAACACCGCCCCCCGCACTAATACCACGACTAACCCAAATCCAACGAACACCACCACCACCAAGGCAAGTGATGGTGCCCTGCAGTCCACCGCCAGTCTCTTGGTGATCTCCTTCTCTCTTCTACATCTCTACTGTT
>CM052540.1:45130061-45149599 GCA_028533065.1 Trachops cirrhosus | reverse complement strand
TGTGTGAAAGAACATTCCCTTTTGTTTCAAACCTGAATGCTGTACATCTATTTTGGATTGTATATTGTGTTTGTGTATTTATGCCTTGATTCATAGTAATTTCTCATGTTATGGAGTTGATTTGCATTGAACACAAACCATAAATAAAAAGAAATGGCTGAAAAAGCAAAAAAAAATTGTAGGAAATTATTTTACTTATATTATCCCGCTCCCAAAACAATTCTTTAGAGCAGTGATTTTCTTTTTTTAATTATTTTTTTTGTTCAATTACAGTTCTCCATATTTTCTCCCCACCTCTCCCCCCCACCCCTAGAGCAGTGATTTTCAAAGCGTTGCCCCCAGTCTAGCAACGTCAGCATGACCTATAGAAATGCTCATTTTTAGGATACAACTAAGATCCAATGAATCAGAAACTTGGACAGTATCAGTTCTCAGCAAAGATCTGAGCTCTAACAAGCCCTCCAGGAGATTCAGATGCATGCTAACGTCTGAGAGCCACTGCTACAGAGCAGTGCATACATTTTTTCAGATAAAGAAATTAAGGCTGTTGTAGATTATCTTGACTTATCAAAGGCATCACAGTAAGATGATGGAGACATTACAAACAGTAATGTTCTGGCTCTAAACTCAGGGCTATTTTCACTACATGTGAGTATTGTCCATCCAGACATTCCTGCTAACTGCTTCATTCTACAGGGAGCTGTCATTTTGAGGGGGGAAAAAGAAATCTTACAAACTGATGTAGAATATTAACGTCTGACAATATTTGTTTTTCCTTCTCAAGGGAGTTTACATTTAAGAGGAATACTACTCAAATCACAATGAGATACCACCTCACACCCATTAGGATGACTGCTAGCAAAAGTCAAAACAGAACAAAATAATAAGTGTTACAGGTGATGCAGAGAAACTGGAGCCCTTGTGTAACATTGGTAGGAATGTAAAATAGTGCAGCCACTTCAGAAACAGTACAGGAGTTCCTCAAAAATTAAAAATAGAATTAGTATATGATCCAGCAATCCCACCTCTGTATATACGCCCAGATGAATCGCAAACAGAGACTTGACAGATGTGTGTACAAAAATGTTCATACCAGCAGTATTCACAGCGGCCAAAAGGTGGATGTAATCCAAATGCCCAGTGATAGATGAATGAATAAACAAGGTATGGCACACAAATACAGTGGAAAGCTGTCCAACTTTGAAAAGGAAAGAGACTTTGACATATGCTGCAACGTGGATGAACCTTGAGGACATTATGCTAGTGAAATAAGTCAGTTACAAAAGGACAAATACGGTATGATTCCACTTACACGTGGTACTTAGAATAATCAAATTCATAGAAACATAAAACAGAGTGGTAGTTGCCAGAGTCTGAGGGGAGAGGGAGGTAGGGAGTCATTGTTTAATGGGCACAGGGTTTCAGTCTCACAAGAAGGAAAGAGGTCTGTGGATGGAGGGTGGTGACAGGGGCACAACAGTGTGAATGTCCTTAATGGCACTGAATTGTGCACTTAAAATGGTTAAGAGGGTAAAGTTCATGTTATGTGAATTTTACCACAATTTTTAAATGTATTTTAAAGAAAGATACAAGTCAACTTGTAAAATGTCTGTTTATTTCTGATAACGAAAGTATTAGAGAGACTACATAGGGTGACTTCCTTGGTACCAATCAAACCTCATCCCATAAGTAACTCTGAACTCCATACAGAACTTTGGAGCACAGCTGGAGATTAAACCAAAGATCAAGAGTACAAGTCCCATCAGGTGCAGGGTATCATTGAAGGGTGATTTCTCATGGATCATTGTTATAAATATCAAGTTAGGAAACAGAGATGTGAGAGACTTGGCAAGGTTAAAACCGTTAGGCTTAGCATGCACAGTTTTGAGTAAAGGAAAAGATAAAACCTCTATTCACCAACAAATGGCTCCTGTCCTTTAATAATGTTACTAAACTTATAAACAAAAGAAGGCAGTTAAGCCAAGACTTAGGAGGTCTTGCTTCTAAGGTCCATCTTGAGGACAAATATGGCCTTCAGGAGTGCTATTAATACATTCTGGGAGGAAAACAGATGGCATGAGGCAAAAGCCAATGGTCAGCATGTGTCAGTATTTTTGACAAACAACCTTAATTGCTAATTTTCCCCAATTTTTGAATTCTGAAATAATTTCATATTTAATAAAAGATTTAAAAATCATACAGAGAACTTCCATATTCCCTTTATGCAGATTCACTAATTTTTACCATATTGCCACATTTGCTCTCACTCTTCTAGCTATATGTATTTTATCATTTATCTCTCTCTGAACCATTTGAGAATGCCCCCTTTCCCCTTGATACTTTGGTATATATTTCTTAAGAACAAAGATATTCTTTCACAATGCTACACTAGTTACTCAATTCAGAAAATTTATCACAGATACAAAAGTTTTATCTACAGTCTACAATTCAGTTTTGTCAACTGTATCAAAAATACCTTTTTTCAAAAGATTTAATTTCTTTTTAGAGACGGGGAAGGGAAGGAGAAAGAGAGGGAGAGAAACACCAGTGTGCAAGAGAAACATCAACCAGTTGCCTATCGCACACTTCCAACAGAGCTGCAATCCAGGCATGTGCCCTGACCGAGAACTGAACTGGCAACCTTTCAGTGTGCAGGATGACACCCACCCGCTGAGCTACACCAGTCAGGGCCCCATAATGCCTTTTATAACATTCCCTACAGGATATAGTCAAGGATCACATATTGAATTTTATATGTTATGTTGTTTTAATCTCTTTAAATCTGAAATAGTTCCTCAGTCTTTCAGTAGAGATCAGTGATTATATAGAATATTCCTCAGTTTGGGTTTGCCTAATGTTTCCTTATTATTAGATTTGGTTACATCTGCTCAGCCAGAATAATAACATAATGTTGTGTCTTCAGAGTATCATGTATAGAGGCACATAATTCCATCACTGGTGATAATTTGTATTAACTACATTAAGGTGTTACTCAGTTTCTCTGCTGTATACGTACTGCTTTCCTTCTGTGCACCTAATAAATAATGCATGGAAAGATATTATCAGACCTTGCAAATATCCTGCTTCCCACCAGAATTTACACCCTAGATTTAGTATCCATTCATGATACAAGCCTAAACCAACCTTTGCATGATCACTGCAAAACAGTAATTTTCCAACTGCTCCCCACCACCTCCTCCATGTTTATCAGTTGGCATTCTGCCTCAAGGAAAAATCTTATTTCTCCCCCTTTCTTAACTTATTTAATTATAAATATATATTCATGAACTCTTATTTTATTCAGTGGATTACAATTAATTGCTATTCATATTTCTTTTGCTGCTCAAACTTTTCCAGATTTGGCCAGCAGGAGCTCCTTCAAGCTGGTACCTGTATCACTCTGACAGGTCCCAATCATTTTCTTATGAGGACTTCTTTACTTTCTGGCAGAAATGTTCCAAGTTATCTGGTACTTTCATTGTTTCAGTCCTAAAATCACTCATTTCTCACAGAAGCTGTAGTTTCTTTTTTTTTCCCAAATTTGTAACATGTTGAGATGGAATTCTGTTTTGTTTTCAATGACCGGGTTTTACTTTTGTATATATCTCTTTCATTCTTTCATTAGACATCTTTTAAGGAATATGATGTGAAGTGTGGGAAAGACATATATGGCTATCAACAAGAAGACATAAGACAACAGTTGCTAGTGAGGATGTAGTGGGATGTAAACTGGTCCAACCACTAAGGAAAACAGCATGGAAACTCCACAAGAAAAATTGAAAGTAGATCTACCAAACAATCCAGCAATTCCACTACTGGGCATATTTCTAAAGTAAATTAAAGCAGTATTTCCAAGAGATACATGTACCATCATGTTTATTGCAGCATTACTAACAATAGCCAAGATACGGAAACAACCTAAACACCATCAACAAATAGGTTTAAAAGATGTGGTATAAACACAGTGGAATATTATTCAGCCATGAAAAGAAGGGTTTCCTGCCATTTACAACAACATGGATGGACCTTGAGCACATTATATTCCAACAGTTTAAATCAGAGAGAAACAAATACTGCATAGTAACACATATATGTGATATATAAAGTTTTAAACTCAAAGCCATGAAAGGCAAAGACCTACATCCAAGATCACTCTATCCAGCAAAGCTATCATTTACAATGGAAGGGCAGATAAAGTGCTTCCCAGATAACTTAAAGGAGTTCATCATCACTAAGCCCTTATTATATGAAATGTTAAAGGGACTTATCTAAGAAAAAGAAGATCAAAAATATGGACAGTAAAGTGACAACAAACTCACAATTATCAACAACTGAACCTAAAAAGAAACAAAAACAAACTAAGCAAACAACTAGAATCAAACAACAAGAAACAAACAGGAAAAGAATTGCAGAAATGGAGATCACATGGAGGGTTATAAGCAGGGAAAGGGAGGGGAGAGAATGGAGGAAAAGGTACAGGGAGTAAGAAGCATAATCAGTAGGTACAAAATAGACAGGGGGAGGTTGAGAATAGTACAGGGAATGGAGAAGCCAAAGGACTTATATGTGTGACTTATGGACATGACCTAAGGGGGGGTGGATGTTAGAGGGAGGGTGGCATAGGGGGACAGGGAGAAAGGGGAGAAAAAAATGGGAAATCTGTAATAGCATAATCAATAAAATGTACTTTAAAAAGTTGAATTAGTAAAAAACAGAGAGTAAAATGCTGGTTAGCAGGGAACCATGAGTGGGGAGAAAAGACCAATGTTGTCTAAGGGCACAAACTTGCAACCAGTAGTACGTAAGTCACCGTAGTGATCTAGTGGCCATATAACAAATCTAAACAACAATATCGTACTATGACCAAGTAATGTGACAAGTATAGCTACAAAGACTGTCATATTACAATATATAAAGGTATGAGCATAAAAGAAACATTATACATCTTAAATGTACAATGTTATATATCAAATATATTCAATTAAAAACAAAAACATAGAATATAAATTTTAAAGTAAAACAAAATAAAATTAAAAAATAAAAAACAGACAATTTTAAAGAAAATGTACAACAGTATGTTTTTTATATAGGGGTGGGGAAAAGACCTCTGAATAAGCCCCTAAAAACACAAAATAAAAAATTGATTAATTTGATTTCTGTCAAAATAAGGAATACCACAGAAAAAGTAAAGAGGAGATTTTGGGGGGAAAATATTGGTAACACACAAGACAGCAAGAACTTAACACCTGCAAAACCCAAACAACTCCTAAAAATCAGTAAGAAAAAAAAGAGAGAAGCCCAACTTTAAAATGAGCAAGTTCAATTGGATAGACAATTCTCAAAAGGGAAGCCCAAGTAATTAATAAGAATGTTAAGAAATAATTCAGATTCTTCAGCAAAGAAATTGAAATGAAAATAAGATTATTAGAATGAAAAAATTAAAAGTTATAAATTTCAGAGATGGCAGAATGTAAGAAATAGAAACTCTGGTATACTTTGTGGGAAACTGTAAATCGGTACAATCATTCTAAAAAAACAATATATCCTCTGACCCCCAAATTCCTTTCTGGTTCTATATATCAGAGAAATTCTTGCACAGCCTCACAGGGGATCCGTATGAGGTCATTGACTGTGGTGTGGTTTGTGGTACTGGAAGCTGGAGGCAACCTAAGTGTCCATCTGTAGGGGAAGAATAAAACACAGTGGATGCCATGGTGGTTGCCAGGGACTGAGGGGAAGTGTGAATGGGGAGTTACTGTTTAATTGTTACAGAGTTTCAGTTTGGGAAAATGAGAAAGTTCTGAAGAAGGATAGTGGTGATGGTTATAGAACAATGTGAATGTACCTGACGTCAAAAAATTGTACACTAAGCCCAGGCTGGTGTGGCTCTGTGGATTGAGCGTGCACCTGTGGAAAAACTGTACACTTAAAAATGGCTAAAGTCTTAAATATTGTTATGTATATTTTGCTACAATTTTAAAAATATTTTTAAATACAGTGGATGCACACTAAGAAATACTTTGCAGAAGTAAAAAATATTGAGCTAACTGTGGTTATAGCCATATGATCATAAAAAAAGATTGAATGATAAATTAAAATCACAAACACATTCCAAACAACACACCATATTTTACTAGGACACATGCATCTTTAAAGATTCATTATAGACATATTAGTTTGGAAAATTATTGGGGACAGAGGACTAGAAACACAGGTTGGGAATTAAGGGAAAAATAACAAAATAAGAGGGGTGTTACATGGACCAATGATGAGTGACAAAAAGACATTATGAACTGAGAAGTTTATACCTTCAGTTAAAAAGAAATTACTTCATACAAGTGAAAATCCTTTGAAAGGATGTAAAGTTTTACAGTTTATAGTTTATTATTTCCTTCATTTGAAGAGGAGTGAAATGAACCAAAATAGACTTGCCTCCTAATTTTTTGGATCTTCAGTGAATTCTGAAAATTGGTGATTTACACATTGCCTAAGTATCCCACACTGGAAGTTTATCTGTATTTTATGAGCTTTTAAATGTCTCCAGTGATCTCTCATTACCACAAATTTCTTCTTTCTTCTTTTCATATTCTATTCCATACTGAGGCAGATTAAAGGGTGTGTCAAACAGGATTTGCCTGGGGTGCTAGTATTTAAGAGGTGTTAAAAATGTCGCTAGAATTATAGCAAGATGGAAAAAATTATTTTCCTTAGCAGTCCTGTTACAGAGAACACTTTGCAAGGTTAGAAAGAACCCAGTTATGAATTGTGTGGGGTGGGGCTGTGTGTGGCCCCTCTCCCAGGGAAACACACAAGTAATAGAAGTTATTTAAACTCAGGGCCACAAGGCCACAATGAAGAGCTCTGCACAACTCCAGCATCTGTTGTTTCCATACGACCTGCAAGACTGTCCGTGGTGGCCCTGTTTAAACTAACTCCTTGAGAAGATCGCTCAATCGGAATGCAAGGCTTTTGCTTCATATGTTGGATAATCAGGGTTGGTGCTGGAGTTGAACTGTTTAGGAAAAAAGAGGACAAGCTGAACACTAACAAGGCACCAAGTTATTGGACTGCCTGGGAAGCCACCTGCTCCTGGCCAGGTCTACTTCCAGGAAAAAATTCCAGAAGGTCCTTCATTTAGGATGTTGAAGCCCAGCCATTACTCCCATTGTGTGTCAGGCTTTCGGAGTCTGATCATGCCCTTCATCTGGCCATCCTTCCTTAAGAGGCAGGAAGTGGAAGGTATAGGGGACGGGGGATGGCAGATGACAGTCAAGTGGTCCTCTGTGGATTCCATGTGCTGATGAAGCAAAGGTAGCATGGCTGTGCATAAAACCAAGCCAACAACAACCTTGGCCTGGCCATACAAAAGGGTATTTTTGAGAAGACGGAGAAATGCCTTTATTTGACCCTAATTCTTAAGGAAAGAGGGGCGGACCACTACCAATTCCTAAAGGCATTTTGGGAATCAGTGGAATTGCTCATTTGTTTAAGCATATCTCTGTGGGATGTTTGGCAACCATAATTCTTTAGCCTCCATTCTCAACTCATTTAACACAACTGAGTCCATAAAGCGGGCATCTAAAAAAAGTACTTTGACTGACAAATTAGGGTTGAACTACACTCTCCTACATCAGTTAGTGGTTTTCCTTAAAATATCCCAATTTTTTTTTGCTCAGTTCATATATTAAGCTGTTCACAATATTGTCCTACATAAAGCAGTTCACAATATTGTGTTCATTGACTCTTCAGAAAAACCTAGAAACTAAAACATAAAGCAAAAAACAACAACAAAGGATCTCTTCTGGTGACATGTCTAGCATTCCTGAGTTTCACTTGCCAACTGAACGAATCTCCACTGAGTGCCAAACATCACAGCAAGTGCTGAATACCCTCTGGGGGCCCTGCCCTGGTGCCACCAGGAGTCTGGAAGTGTGATTTCACAGAAGGACTGGGACGTGTTCCTTTTCCAGCTGACTCTACAGGTCATCCCTGAGATAGCCACAGGCCATCCCAAAATGATGAAGTCAGACCAGATGACTTTAAAAGTCTTTTGCAGCTTTTGAATTTGAAATTTTTAATAAAAGTTTAATACTTTACCACCTTTTTAATATGTAATGAATTCTATGGGGAAAAAAACACCTACATTGGAATATGGCTAAGCATTTTGTACTCTGTTTTCTTATTCAGCCTCCGAACAGTCCTCTGAAGTAAGAATGTATACACCCAGTTTTCAAAGCAGAAAACTAAGTACCTTCTCTAACGTCACATAACTAGTAAAGGCAGTGTGGACCAAAACCCAGGTGTTTGGGAACAGAACTGGAGACTTAGCACTGTCCTTGCTTTTTAAACTGCCTCTAATGTTTGTCCTTAGTTATCAGCAGTATCTTTTCCAGGTCCTGACTGTGACCTACCAGCTAACAAATCTTGGTGTTTCAGTTCTGTGCAGTTCAACCATTTATTTCCTCTCTGAAACGAAACAGCCTCCGTAAGAGGATCCGTTCCTACCACGCTCCAGCCAACTGACCAGCCAGTCGGGGAGAAGCGGTGCTTCCCCAGAATGGGCGGAACGCACCAACAGACAGC
This sequence comes from Trachops cirrhosus, assembly GCA_028533065.1. Classification (NCBI taxonomy): domain Eukaryota; kingdom Metazoa; phylum Chordata; class Mammalia; order Chiroptera; family Phyllostomidae; genus Trachops; species Trachops cirrhosus. The sequence goes on along the minus strand of CM052540.1, from coordinate 45,141,016 downwards.
AGTGTTGCGCATGCTCCTGGAAGCTCTCACCGCTGGTTGCTGAGGAGCGTTCTTATAATTTACATGCTCCACTCGAGATGTAGATGCTGAAGCACCAGAATTATACATCTGTTCCCTTGACTTTTTAACCAAAGAGTGCTAGTTTATTGCTGAGCTTAAGGATAAAAGAGGCAAGAAATGAAAGTTGGATTGGGTTTTTTAAAGTTTCCTCCCCACTAAGTACAATCAGATGTTGACTCTGTGAGCCGGATGCTGGGTGGATGTTCACTTCACTTTGCCTCTCAGTTTATCAGCTCGTTTTTTTAGGTAACACTTTTCATCACAAAGGAAAACCGAAGGGTCCTATACAAATATTTTCAGTTAAATGCATCAAACAGCCCCAATGTTGTGGTGCCAGAAGAAATAAAATAAAATAAAACAGGAACGGTACGAAACTGATTTATGAGGCTTTGTGGGGAAACAACTGTCCTTTCATCTCTGGATACACAGTTTATCTTTGACCCTGGAGTACTCGCTGGAATTCCGGGCAAAGGGCACCTATTCAGAAATAATCTGTCCAAGACCTGAGGAGCTCCATCATGAACCAGAGATCAAACGCCTTTTATGTTCTTTCTGCTCCAGGATTAAAACAGCAGACCTATTATATTTTAATGCACAAAATAAAGAATCAATCAGGGGAATCTGCTGCCTCAGCAAACACCTTCTTCCAAAAGAACTATTTGTGATATAAAACCCAGTACGTGTCTCCATTGGGTATCTCAAAGATGGAGAGGTGGGCTGCATCTTTTCAAAGGTAGGAAGGTAAATGAATGAGCTAGTGGTATGACATGCATTTTCATGGAGAAAATAAAATGTCAAAGGACTCATGTTCACCCCTGCCTCTAAGAAATGTGTATCCATTTAGGATGCAGGTAAAAGAAATTTCTCTACAACTTTCCCACACTTTCTCCTTTGACCAAGAGAATCTTTCACCCTAGCCCAGAGACTTGTATGTGGTCTCCACGTGTATCATCGAGAGTTCCTCCAGGTTTCTGCACCTGGAGATCAGCACAGAAGCCTATCAGGTACACAGGGTTTTGGCAGGAAATGCAGAGTTGCCTGGGCACCTGGAGAGATGGAGGACCATGGGCACCAAATGAGGTCTGTCTGACTCAGGAGTCTCTTTTCTGGTCTCTAATAACCTGGCTGTGCTTTGTGTCTTCATCTTCCTGGACAAGGGTGATTGGTCCCAGGATGGTTCTTTTCCCATGCCTGCCTAGTGAAAGTTGTTTCTCAGGACTTTCAACTAGGACAAGGGCAAGAATTCAGTATTTTCAGGCTGAACAATGTAAAAATATAATGCTTGGGAGGGAGAGCTGGTCTGCAATGAGAGAGAATTACTCATCCAAAATGTAGGTTCCTGGACCCTGTCCTAGATCTGCTGAATCGGAATCTTTGGAGAGGCATCTTAGAAACTGCATTATGAACACAAACACCAGATGATTTTTATAAACCTAAAACTCTGAGTACCTCTACTCTAGGAATTTCAGGAGGGCTTAAGTGTGGGGTAGAGGGTTATATTTTTTAACACTATCTGTCTTTCCACTGATTTTTGACAATATCTTCCATTCAAGAGGCACAATATCAGTGGCAGTTAAAAATAACCAACTTGACCCTTCAATGTAGGTAAGAAGTACAATGATGTTTCCTCTCATCAGTGCTGTCACAGAGTGAGGGTGGCCCACATGATGTCATCCTCCAAGGTCCAATGAATGGAGCACCCTCCTGGGGAAAGTGGGAAGATTTCACAACAAGCTGAGAAGCCACAATGGAACTGGGTGGCATGTTCCAGGGTTTAAAAGGAAGAGGGGTGCTGGCTAGGTTGGCTGGCAAGTTTGATCCTTATGGATGTGGAGTCAGTTGGCAGTGTCACACTGAGAACACACCTATGTGAGTGGGCCTCCATCATGAAGCTGCAGTGTTCTCAGCACACCTGCAGGCAGCTTCCAGCAGTCTTCCCAGTTACCCTCTCCTCTTCCAGCGCATACAATGTACCTTTCCATCAAAAGACAACAAAGTCATTTGTTTTTATCAGAAGTACTTTATGTTTATGTTTCATCAACACCTGTTATCTTTACACCACCCCTCTTCTTTCCCAGTCCTGTCCCCTCCAAGAGGGAGAGAGAAAGAAGAGTACAGTGCATGGGAGTATGGGTTTTAGAGTTGGAGAGAACCAGAAACCTTGGGCAAATTATTTAATTACCTAAGCCTCACTAACCTCACTTGTATCTATAGCTCTTGTTATGAGTTTTAAATGAAACAGCACATCATAAGCAGTAAATAAATATTAGCGAACTCACTGGCCAATATGCTCACATGCATGTGCATGTTCAGACACCTAGACTCATACAAAGCATGATGGCATTAAAAACTGGTTGAACGAAAATCACGGGATCTGCAACCTTGAACAATTCACACTTACTCTGGGGCCCACAGTGTCCACATCTGTGCAATGGAGTGTTGTACTAGGTCATATCTAAGCACCCATCCAAGACATAGAGTCCAACAGTCTGAATCAGCATTAAAGCATCTCTGTATGAACTGGCATACAATGGTCTCCAAGATACATTACTAAGTGAAAAGGGCAAAGTGCATAACCATGCACATATATGTTCCCTCTCATGCATGTGTGTTCACAGACTATCTCTGGAACAATACATGACAAATTGGCTACTGTAATTGCCTCTGGAGAAAGCATTTAGAGAACCAGAATAGGAAGCCTTACTCTCTACTATACCCCCTTATCCTGGTTTTGCTTTCCAAGTTTCAGTTACCTCACAGGCAACAGTAGTCTGAAAATGTTATATGGAAAAATACAGAAATGAAGAATTCATAAGTTTTAAATTGAATGCCATTCTGAGAAGTATGATGAAATCTCACACCATCCCACTCAATCCTGTCCAGGTCATGAATCATCCCTTTCTCCAGGGTATCCATGCTGTATACAGTCCCCACTGCTTAGTCACTTAGTAGCCATCTCCATTACCAGATTGATTGTCATGGTATCACAGTGCTTGTGTTCAAGCAACCCTTATTTCACTCAATAATGGCCCCAAGTGCAAGTGCAATTGTCCGAAGTTTGCAATTCAGACATGCCAAAAAGAAGCCGTAAAGGGCTTCCTTTAATAAAGAGATAGACTCAGAAATTTCACTTCTGGTACTATATCCAAAGAATCCCAAAACACCATTTCAAAAGAATATATGCACCTATGTTCAGAGCAATGTTATTTACAACAGCCAAGATTTAGAAACAGCCTAAGTGCCCATCAGTAGATGAGTAGATAAAAAAGCTGTGGTACATTTGCACCAGGGTGTCAAACTCATTTTCACTGGGGGCCACATCAGCCTCACAGTTGCCTTCAAAGGGCCAAATGTAATTTTAAGACTGTATAAATGTAACTACTCCTTAACTGTTAAGCAAGAGCTCAGTGCTGCCACCAGGTAGAAACAAGGTGCCAGGCCAGATAAAGCAAGGTGGAGGGCCGGATTTGGCCTGCAGGCCTTGTGTTTGCCACCTGTGATTTCACAATGGAATACTATGCAGCAGTAAAAAGCAAGGAATTCTTACCCATGTGACAGCATAGATGGAACTGGAGACTATTATGCTAAGTGAAATAAGCCAGGCAATGAAAGACAAATACCATATGATCTCACTTATCATTGGAATCTAAGGAAGAAAAGAAAAACTAACAAGTAAAATAGAACCAGAGGTGCAGAAACAAGGAACAGACTGACAGCTGTACGAGGGGAGTGGAGAGGTTGGAAGTGGTTGAAAGAAGGTAAAGGGACCAGACAAACAACATATATGTGTGACCCATGGGCATGAACAATGGTGAGGGGATTGACTGTGGAAAGGGAAGGGCTGCAGTGAAGGGAGAAAGGGGAAAAAGTGGGACAACTGTAACAGCATAAACAATTTTAAAAATTTTTAAGAAAAAGAAAGGCAGAATTCCCAATTACAATGTTCTTCAAAGAGGTTCAGGAAAAAAAAAAAAACTTTTCAACTATCAGGATCCCCAACCATCAAACCATCTGCTTCTGACATAACTGCCAACACTGTCATGGTCTATGATCCAGGATCATCCCAAGCAGATGGTCTACCTTTTGGTATCTCATCAGGAGGTCAATAGTAGCCTAACACTACATCACAATGCCTGGGTCATTCACCTCACTTCATATTATCATGTAGACATTGTATCATCTCATCTCACTTCAACACAAGAAGGGTGAAAATAGTAGAAGAAAATATCTTGAAAGCGACCATATTCGTATAACTTTATCATAGTATATTGTTATAATTATTATATTTTATTATTAGTTATTAATGTTAATCTCTTACTGTGCCTAATTTATTAATTAAACTTTATCATAGGTATGTATGTATAGGAAAAATCATAGTATATATAGGGTTTGGTACTACACACAGGGGTCTTAGAACATATCCTCCATGGATAAAGAGGGGTATTTTATGGGGGAGAAACACAAAAAAACCAGAATTATCTTTTTTGGAGGACAGGCCCCTTGTAGCAGTGGTTTCCCCCACTAGGTGAACATTCTAGGAACCCACCGGTATCAGTGCATCTGTTGGCATTGCTGTAAGAGGTTGCATTCGGCTTCCGTGAATTTTTTTTTGAAAAATCTTTCAACACATTTCACACGCAAATCTTTCAATGCATTTGCGCATTTCATGGCTGGTGACTTACGAGCGCACCTGCCCATACCGTGCTGAGTGTTCGGCAGTTTTGACCAAAAACATCATGACCCCTGTGCCCCACCCTCCCTATTCACCCAATCCCACCCCTGGAGACTTTTTTTTGTTTCCCTAAATTAAAAAAGCCCTCAAAGGGAAAAGTTTTGCCAATGTGGAAGAGGTGAAACCAAACAGAGTAGAAGCACTAAAAGGCAACAAAATCAATGAGTTCAAAAACTGCTTTGAGCAGTAGGAAAAATGTCTCGATAGGTGTATTACATTCAATGGGGAGTATTTTGAAGGTGACTGAAGATTAAACATGTAAGAATAAATACCCAATTTTTTATAAATAAATTCCAGATTTTTGTGAGTCTTGCCTTGTATACCCTTTGTAGTTTTATACCATGGCCATTCTTCACCTATTTTTTTTTTAATTATTTAAAACCTAGAAAAGAGACCCACATTACAAGTGGGTACTGAATGGCTAGTTTTTATTATAGTGAATTTTCATCTACATTTAGTTTGCTTTCATAATAATTTTATATTTATTAAAATATTAAAAAGTAAATGGTTGCAGTTCTGTGGAATCTTGAGGCTGAATTTTTCCACCTTAATAAATAGTTCTTGCTGTGGTTCAGCGGGCTGAGTGCCGGCATGTAAACCAAAGGGTTGCTGGTTCAAGTCACAGTCAGGGCACATGCCTGGGTTGTTGGCCAGGTTCCCACTTGGGGGCACGTGAGAGGCAACCACACATTGATGTTTCTCTCCTTCTCTTTCTCCTTCCCTCCCCCCTCTCTAAAAATATATAAAATCTTTTTTAAACAAGTTGTTAGTTCTTAAAACCACTCAACTCTTCTTGTAGGCTGTTGAAAGTTACAAGTTCCTGGTGAGAAGGAAATTGCTTCTAGGGAATACCATGGGTCTAACATCAGGAGAGTGACTTAATTATAAAACAGGCACTTTATATGTATTATCTCATTTAATCCTTACAACAATTCTCTGTGCTGTTAATTTCTCCATCACACTGTGGATGGGGGAAGGAAGCTCAGAGAGGTGAGATGGTTTGCCAAGGAGAAGCTGAGGTTTAAATCCAGGTTTAACTTGACTCCAAGCCCATATGCATTCCAGGTTGCCATGCTGCCTCCTGGAAGTAATCTAAGGGAATGGGTTCACATTAAGAACATTAGTCATTTATGTGAGTAGAGAAAGGAGGGGGAAATGTCATATAAAAATTGGTAGACTAGAACTGAGTTAGTCACTATGAGCCATGTCTGTTTTCTCTTGTAGGCTTTTCAGCATCCAGGTAACCATCTTCAAACACATCCTCTGGTTCATGCCTCACATGTGCCCCTGGACAATTTAGCTCTATTCTACAGGAAGTGTATTTTTAAGAGTCTCTTCCTGGAAGATTAAAGCTGCAGGTAGAGCCTAGGCTGACTGGATTGACCAGAGCCACCACAACTCAGTTGGTCTGTTGGGTCTTCCTGCCACGTGACAACCATATGACCCAGGCAGAACTAAAACTCAGGCCTTTCAACAGCCGAGTCTTTAGGGTCCATTTCATCAACTTCTCTCATTTTACATATGGAGAAAATCTGAGATCCAGAGGAGCAAAAGGACCAAGAAAGGAAGCACTGAGGTCAGAACTCAGACCTCCCACCTCTGTATCCTGTATCCTTCTTTCTATATCAAGATGCTGCCATGAAAATGAGCCCTTTTTCATTTCTGGGAGATGATGTGAGACCCTGGTTAAGATGGTTAGGAGTAAAAACTCTGAAATTCCAATGACCTGGGATTCTTCTCTATGCAGTCACATCCTATATACATGATACTAGGCGAGTTCCTTCACTTCTTTAAGCCTATGTCTTTATATGTGAAATAAGAATAAGAATTATACCTAATTCACAAGTTAAAAATTGTGTGGATTAAATAAGGCATGCAAAGTGTCAGATGAAAAACAAAGACCAGAATAAATGTCAGCTATCATTAGTAGTAGTAATATCTGACTTATAGTTGGAAATGGACTTTCAAAAAAACATTAAGCATATGGATGTTTCCCCTTCAGTAGGCCCCAAGCTCTTGGAATGCAGAGTCCGTGTCTTATTCTAAACTATTTTAAACTAATCTGGGAATTTATTATATTCCAAAGATCCACTACATCCAGGCTTCCAAGGAGGTGTTTCATTTGTGACATTATCATGGCTTATACCACATGACTCCCCACAGAAACCAATGCAAGTACCTTACCTGCAATGCAAGGCTTGGCCAAAAGAAGACAACAGGGATTCACTAAACTCATCAGGTCCCACTCTTAGGTTTGAGAAAAGTACTTACAGTATGAGGAGACAATAGGTGGTAGAGAAAGAAGCCAAAAGATGCACAGAGATGACGAAAAAGAGAAGTCACATGGGGAAAGAAAATTGAGAAAATAGAGTGGGAACCATAGGAAAAGCAGACACAGCCAGTAGACACTTCATCCAAATCTATAAGCCCTTCTTTATCAGGAGGAATTATATTCAGCTGTTTGTACTAAGACCTAAAGACAATGGCTCATGCACATAAAGAGTTATTATCTCTCATAAAAGATGAACAAACAGAGGAAAGCAATCCAGAGCTGGTATAGATGATCCTCAAAGTGAACAGGCATCCAGGCTGCTTTGATTTCTCTGCTCCAAACTCCTTTGAACATGGCTGCCAAGCTCAAGGTCATAAGAGGCTACCAGAGTTCCAAATTCCAAAAAGAAAGAAGATGATAAAGGCACTCTTCCCTGTTGTTTCAGTCCCTTTTAGAGAGATTTCCTGAAGTCCCACCCATGACTGTCCACCTGTATCTTGATGGCCATACCCAGATGCAGACTAGGCTGGGTAATGCAGCCTTTCAGCCGGGCACATCACCAGCCCAGATAAAAGGAGGGCTCTGTTACTAAAGAAGAGGAGAATAGATATTGAATAGGCAACTAGCCATTTCTAGTATTTTCTCCTGGCCATGAATTTACTTAACTGCCAAGGGAACAACAGGAAAGAAGGTTGCTAGACCTGGGCTGAACCACCTTCTAGTGCCCAGACCACATTCCAGTCATTGTGAGATCTCCTAAGTATCAAGATTTCCATCCTCTTTAACTCTCCTTAAAATAAACTACTTTTAAAAATAACTTAAATAGGCCTCTGAAGTTTTTTTCTACTTCAAAGAATCTAAATAACACACAGGCCCAGTTACTGGCATGTATCTGGCACCCCTGAAGTTCTCAGTAAATGTCCATTAAACTGAACTTAATTCCATGAACAATCACACAATCACACCACTCTCTCACTCACCCTCCTGCTCTCTGCCTGCCCTGAGCCTTCAGATCCGTTACCTCAGAAGACAGTAATGGGTATATTGTGCTTGTTTTTCACTGGGCTTTTGCAAGTGTTTTATGCAAGGTCATCATTAACAGCAAGTGCTTCAGGGCTTTTTGAGTTGTGGATCACAATGGGCCCTTCACTGCTTTAGTGTGTGTGTTGAAGAATGATGATCCTTCATTGATTTCATGGCCATGGCCACCAAGCCTGAGTTTCATAACAAATTGGGGCAGCTGAGGCCAAACTGCTTTCCTACAGGGAGCTCCTGAATCTACAAGTTTCACTTTAAAAAGCTCTGACTGAAATGAAAACTATTGAGAGAGAGAGAGTGAAAGAGAGCTGAGTCACATCCAAACAATCCATGCCTGAAATGACAGGAAATAACTGTGGGCTCATTCCACGCAGGAGAGAGCAACTTGTGAAGCAGAGGGCTGTCTGCACTCACAAAGTATAATGGAGAGTAAAGTAATGAATGTAATCTACATTAACTTCCCAGATTATAAATTTTTGAAAGCAGTACCTTAAATTTATGGGTTGTCCATAAATGAACTAGTCTGCCTTGTGAAAAAAATGTCCATTCGTGGACATCCCAAAGTGAAACATGGTCCCCCTTTAATTGAGTTCTCCTTCACCCCCTGTAACATCCTCTTCTTAGCCATGGTTGTTTCTTATAGAGACCCCCAAGGCACCTTAATTCCTTCTCCGAAATGACAGTATTTCAAATATATGAAAACACAAATCAAGCCCTTCTCCCTTAAGATATCTCTTCTCCAAGTCATCATTCTCAATGTCCTTAACTGTCTATAGTCAGACAAGACTGGAAGACCTTTCAGCACCCTCATCCTTGGTTCCATTCCTCCTATGGAACCAAGTCTATCAATGTCCCATTAAAAATTCAACGCACAGAACTGGATATCAAATCCCAGATGTGATCTGATGGGGGGAGGGAAGACCTGTAGTTACCATTCCCTTTGATCTGGAGACTCTATTAACAGAATCTAAGTTTGCATTATCAATTTCTTATAACCATGACTCATTCTTGGTTCTTTTTTTGTAATTGAATTTATTGGGGTGACATTGGTTAATAAAATTGTATAGGTTTCAGGTATATGATTCTTTAATACACTAACTGTATTCATTCTTGGTTCTTTTTTGGCTTTCTGATCCCCTATGACTCCTAGATCATTTTCACATAAACTAATGTCAAGTCAACTCTCCCTCGACATATAGTTTCATAGTTGTGTGACAATTGTTTTTGAAATCCAAATATAGGATTTTCTCCTTGATGTATAGTCCCAGTAAAGCCTAATCTGCCATCAACAATGGTGGTCAGAGCTCCCAACTTAATGTCATCCAAAGATTAACAACAAACTGTTTATGCCTTCATTTGCTAGCCAGGATGGTCCAAAATAAGAGAACCATGAGCTCTAAGACTAAAGACTGTCCTCAAAAATTGTCATGGATTTATTACTCAAAGTATTTTGAAGGTAACTCTTCAAACAGCTAAAAAATCCACCTGACTTCACTGTTTTCCATCCTAAAATTTTTTCTTACTCAAGACTTTGTTAAATGCCTTGCTGAATTGAGCCATATCTTGTCTTTGGCATTCCTCTCCCTGATACCTCTCTAGCAACCCTGTCAAAAGAGAAAATAATAATTTGGCTTTAAACTTTCACAACATCTCAGGTACCTTCCTGTGATAACTTTTTATGATGATAATCCATGACAATTTGGTGATGAATGATAGAAGTACAATCCCCATGGGTCATGCTACTTAATAATATCAAATGATACACTCATCAGTGAAATAATACTTTAGTACTTGCCAGCATTTTATATGTAATGTCTTAATTCCACCTGGGGTAAATGAATTGATTCCTCTACTTTTTGCTTTTATTCTAGTGAAAAAAAAAGTGCACACAATCTTCAGTCTAGTTAACACACATACAGTAATCACGCCAGTCTTTGGCCCCTAGCTCGTATCTTCAGCAATGACCTGAACCCTTCTAGGGTTTATGGTCTTTGGATTGATTTTAATTCAAAACAAAGAAATAAAAAATTATATGTTAATCAAAGGGTAGAGATTAGAGTAACTTACCTGGTTGGTGAGTATGGAATAGGGAAAGAGGCATGAATAGCCCTGACTTCTTCTCTCCCCTCTCTTTCAAGAGCAAACATGCAGGCAGAGAATAGAAACAGTCAACCACTCTCTGCCTGCAGCTGAGGTGTGGTGAACCAGTGCAGACTGTTTTCAGGTGGCTACTTCTATTTAATTCTTGGTTTAGTATTAGAGATCAATTCTAGGGGTTAGTTTTGGAACTTGCTCCTGGATATGTTATTCTCTGATATGATCACAGTCAGTAATAAAGTTAGGTAAGGTATATTCTAATCTCCAAATGTCAACTCCTTTGTTCTATTTCTTGACTGAACTCCAGGCATATAATAGCAGTGCTCATTTTTAGGCTCCTAAAACATCCATAACAAAATACTTGGGTGGGGACTTCCCACATGAGGGGTCCCCTATCAGGACAAAAAAGGTTCCATTCTAGAACTTCTCTGTCACTTGCTGGAAGCAGCCTGGGGAAAGTGTGGCATTGATATAAACACCACAGTGGATTCAAATGTGAGACCGTTGAGACTGCAAGTTAGTTATCCTTCCCCAGTAGGTTCCCTTTCTTGTTCTTTTTTTTTTTTAAAGATTTTATTTATTTATCTTTAGAGGGAAAGGGAAGGAGAGAGGGAGAGAAATATCAATGTATGGTTGCTTCCTGTGCATTCCCTACTGGGAACTGGCCTGCAACCCAGGCATGTGCCCTGACTGGGAATCGAACCATGATCTCTTGGTTCACAGGCCCGCACTTAATCCACTAAGCTACACCAGCCA
>CM052540.1:44952909-45129561 GCA_028533065.1 Trachops cirrhosus | reverse complement strand
TTTAAAGATTTTATTTATTTATCTTTAGAGGGAAAGGGAAGGAGAGAGGGAGAGAAATATCAATGTATGGTTGCTTCCTGTGCATTCCCTACTGGGAACTGGCCTGCAACCCAGGCATGTGCCCTGACTGGGAATCGAACCATGATCTCTTGGTTCACAGGCCCGCACTTAATCCACTAAGCTACACCAGCCAGGGCCCTTTTTTGTTCTTTATCTCATTTGTTCTCATCACTCCATGAGATCATGTGTATATGTGTGTTATTATACTTTATGAAGCTAAGGTAGATATACCAATGTTTCTACATAAAGATATATGTAGTCATACAGGTAACATTACACATATATAACTTATCATATATATTATATATTATAAGCATTTGATGTACTTAACATTTACATACAAACTCTTAGAGACAGATTAGGTCATGTCAGGTCATACATATTAGAAAAAATCTCCCATGTACACACACAGAAGATGTAGATCCAATTATTGGTATGGTCATTTGCCAGTTTTATATAGAACTTACATGAGGAACAAAAGAGATAAATATGAATGTTTTATAAATTAGGAGGCACTAAACACATGTTATTATTATGACACATTTTTCATTACATCAGATGCCAACCTATTTCAGATGTCTCTGTCTAGCATGCCCTAAATGTGTTCAGATATAACAAGTTGAAAAACAAAATAAGGGTAATTGATATGATAAAAAGCTTGGTACAATCATTAAAATAAAAATAAGTGGGTGCCACAAACCCAAGTTTATACATTGCAGCATCCAGCATATCAAGAACTATCAGCTCTACAAAGTAAACCCTAGAAGAAAATAACCCTGAGCTTACAGATACAGAATAGGAACAAAGGAAGTTAATCCAAAAATAAATAAAATTAGACAGGGCAGTAAAAATTCTAGCACTGACTGAAAAACCCAACATTAATACTAAGTTATTATTTTACAGGGAATTGTAGATTTTCCTTCTTTCTTCATCTCTTTAGCACTGCTGATAATTTGTAGGAGAAATTCCAGAAAGCTTCTTAATACAAGTTAATAGAAGTCTTTCATTCCACAATTAGAATTAAGCTTTTAAATGCAGATGCTGTGTTAACACACACAAATTCACATTAAAACATACACAAATTCACATTAAAACGTACACAACTGACATTGGAGCCTCTCTGAGCACACTGGTGTTGCCTAGGTGAGAAATGAAGATGGTCCACGAGCCCAGGGAGGGGGAGAGTGTGGAAGGGTGGCATACTTGAAAAAACTAAGACAGGAAAAAAAGTGACATCAGGAAGCGAGGACTAGGTGGAGAGATATTTGTACACCCATATTCACAATAGCAAAAGGGGAAAGCAACCCCACAGATGAATGGACAAACAAAATGTGATATATACATACAAAGGAATATTATTGTCTTTACAAAGGAGGAAATTCTGACATATGCTACAACATAAACGAACCTTGAAGACACTATTCTAAATGAAATAAACCAGTCACAAAAGGACAAATACAGTACGATTCCATTTATATGAGCTACCTAGAGTAGTCGAATTTATAGACAGAACGATTGCAGGGATGGGGGTAAGAAGATAAAAAAGAGTTCTGTGAATGGATGGTGGTGATGATTGCACAACAATGTGAATGTACTTAATACCACTAAACTGTACACTTAAAACTGGTTAAGATGGCAAATTTTATGTTATTTGGATTTTACCACAATTAAAAACATATAGTATATTTTTTAACTAAATTAAAAGACCTAGGTAGAGAGAAGGGAAACAACTTTTCTACTTTATAGCTTTGTTTAGGTGTTTTTCCTACTTCAGCCACCAAAGGGTTAAAAGGGAACTTTTTAAATAAACTATTAACTGCTATTAACTATTCAAAACTGCAAGTTGAGCAAAAACTAATAATGCTAGATCAGTAGAGATAGAAGAAAAATAATGCCATTAAAGCTGCATTAATATGAGTTAAATTGAGAAAAAGGCCTATTACATTCTTAAAATGATTAAAGCTACATTCATTTATTGCCTTGAACATAGAAAATGCTTAAATTGAAGCATAAGTTTGATTTAATATGTCAATGACAGTGTCCTTTGAAGGCTCTTTATAGTAAAATAGTAGCTTTTTATGAGAGAAAATGATTAAAAGAAGCAAATTAAATGATTAAAAAGAAGGTAATGTGAGGAAAACCACTAATACCCACAGCCAACTGGATTCACTTAATGAGATGAAAATGATACACAGAGAGGACGGAAAAGACATCCCAAAATTTTCATTGAATACAAAAAAGACATAATTGACAAATATAAGTATTCAAAAAACTACAATAAAGTAAGAAAGAGAGAAAATCCATGTTTAGATTTAGAAGGTCTTCTCCTTGAGATTTTTTTATGTGGAGTTATAGTTTTCCCCCATTGCCTTGCAGCAGTTAGATTTCAATACTAAGTTTACATCTAACACTTGACAAAAAATAAATTCCTGACAGGAAATAAAATTAACAACTGTAAAGATACAGCAAAGATGACTGGGAGGGGGCAGTGGGTGACCACAGTGAGGCTCCGTCTCTGACACCAGGGCATTCACGGCTAGAAAACATTTTTCCACTTAATGATAATCTTCAACAGTTATTGGGATCTCTGCCCGCTTTCATTTTCTTTTCTTCTGGCAAACTTCCATTCACTCTGGCTTTTGCAACAGTAAAAATAAGTAAATTTGACTCAACAAAACCAAGTATTATTTTACAAATACAAACTGAAAATCAACCTAAGTTTGGCTTGTTGTTTTTGAAACAGATGCTAATTTTAAGCAACAATTCAGAGAACCCCTGGAGATTTACATGAGCTCATCAGTAGCAAAATCATTTTTGAATAATTTTAAATGTTTTCCAGAGCAAGAAACTCTTTAAACTGCCAAATTTCTTGGCACATTCTACACACCCACCTAATAGCCTTGTCATCCAAATGAGAGCAGAGCTGAAAATAAACTCACTCCACAGCAAAATTAAAAGGTGAGATATTTGGCTCTTGATTTTCTGTGTTGAAATGTCTGAAACATCTTAGAACTTGACTTGGGGTCCACAGATGAGGTCTTACTTTATCAATCATACAGAACAATAGTTAGCATTTTGTTGAACTTTAAAAACAGAGGAGAAAAATTTAAGAATCAAGAAGCCACCCTCATGCTATGATAAACATCTCTTGGCTACCCCCCACAACTGGCAGATAAAGCAAATTGAATAATAAAAGCTTTTAACTCCAAAAAGAGCTCCACTGAAAACCTCTGATGCTGCTGAAATGTGAGAAACATAAAGCTGACACCCAGGGCCTGCCTCTGAATGCCTGCTGCCACAGGTCCTTAGGAAACAGAAGTAACACAAAAGCTGAGAGGGGGTCTAACCTTGAGCCGTCATGGTTGAAACTGATTGCACCCTACAAGAGAATCTGCTCTGGGCTCCTAGCAACCCCAAAACCATAGTATGAAGGTTCAGTTAAGAAAAGAAGCTTGAACCTCTACATACACATCCCCATCAGGGAAGGACACCAGGATCCAAAGAGTTAAGAGATCCATTCCAAGAACCCATGTCATCATATGAACAAGATATTAAACTTGATTTCTCTTTAATTTAATTCAACTTTGTCTAATCACACAAAATTATGATTCTATAAACATGAAAATCTTCCCTATGTTCTCTGTAAAGCTATTTTGCCTCAGTCTTGAATAACTAAATTTACATACCCTCCAAAATGCAACAACTAAGGCATTATAAGGGTTCTCCTGTAGCCCCCATGAACCATTAAAAGCACTTGGAAATACAAAGAATCATAGAAAAATAAAGATCACATTTCATGGATATTAGCTTTTTTGCCTAGACAGGGACAACGATTTACTTCAGCAAATACTGGATCTTTTACAAGGCAGTGTCAATTTTATTGCTTTTTAAAATAATGTGTAAAATGTGAAACTTTATAATTTACACATAAGCAACTTCCATTTTTAAGTTTAAACAGGTGGTGAGAAGTACATGCATATGAATATAAATTTTTTAATCACCATCATTTACACTAGAAATTCCTTTATACAAACATCTTAACTTTTTTCTTTTAAAAAAATCAGCAACTGGTAAGAACCATCTGAGACTGCAGAAAATCCAGCTTTCCATTTCAGCAGGCTTTCACTGAGAGATGTGAGTGATGGCAGATGAAGGCCTCTTGAGAATAGACTCAACAGAAAATGACAGCGGTTCATTCACCGAGAGTTTTGTTCCAACTTGTTTGGCTACAAAAAAGTCTTTTGCACATCTATCTATTGTAAATGTGTACTTCTGGTTCTCCTTGACTAAACACTCTCTGTGTTTCTTAGGGGCCTCTTCAAAGGCCTCTTTGACAAATGGTGTTTTCAACTCAGAACCTGATTTGTCATTAAGAGTTTGCTGGAATAATGAGTGGAATGGATTATGTTTAAGTGGCAGAGGGTGCCTGGTGCTTTCTTTGCTGATCTTGGTTAAGATGTGCCCTTGAGCTGCCAGGGAGTCCGTGTCAACAACAGGAGAGAAATTCCGTTGGGGTGGGGAGAATGCAGACCTCTCAGGGACAGTCTGGTGACCCTGAAGGTCACTTCTTAAGGTCTGGACATCAGGAGTGTGAGGCAGCACCAGAGAACCTTCCAGTTTTGGTGGCATCATATCGTGTTCTGCAACCAGTCCATCCTGGACTTGCACTCCCTTCAAGTCCCAGCTGGCCCCAGGTTTCAGGGCTTGAACCGAGGTGGTGGTGTTTAGCAGGCATTGCTGGTAGAGGAGAGTGTCACTAATGGGGCCACACTTGGGCCAAACTAAAAATCTTGAGGACAAGGGATACTGTCTGTAAGTCGTGGCCACACTGACATTAGAAGAAATTAGTTCCATATTCCCAGACCCTGAATACTGCATGGTTAGATCAAGGCAGGTGGGCAAAAAATTACAGAACTCTTTGTTTGGTGGTTCCACTGGGGTGGGGCTGTAAGCACTTTTGTAGGAGTTGTATTCAGGTCCATGTACCATGTGGTTGGGCAGGAACAACGCAACAGCTTGGGAAGCTTCCAACATCTCCCTCTCTTTATATTCTCTCTCCAGCATAATGTTCTCCAACTCTTTATCAGCAAAGGCCCGCCTTTTCCTCATCCGGTCACTTACTGGGGGAGGTAGAGGTAAGCTCCCTCCCACATAAGTCTCTGCTGGGATGGGGCGGTAGCCTAGAATAAGCAAGCATTGCATATGAAAGAGATTAACATCTAAGGAGGGGAATCTAGAAATCCAGAAAGCAATAGACACACTACAAATTGGCAGAACAAGTGTTTATAGTTCTATGTCACTAATATGTTTATACAGAAAGCAAAAGTATTGGTTCAATTTAAAATTGTTCCTTTTGGGAGAAAGGATATCCGTGTTCTAACTTTTTGTTATTGTTGCTTTAGTACTTATAAGTGTGTTTGTTTACTTTGACAAGCGTACTTTACTGGCTGAAATTTTGATATTCTTCCCAGGCTCCTACACATCAAGAACAAGGCTGCTAATCTTACTTCAGTCAATGATTCATTACTATCCATGTCATCTTTTTCCATTATTAAAAAAGGTATCTATACCTAGAGCTGATGTCACTTTTATTTTCTAAAGATGGCTCATTATGAACACATTGTTACAGTTGGAGAATAATCCAAGGAGAACTAGGAAAAAAGAGAAAGTTAAAGCAGATTAGTGAGGAGAAAAACAGAAAAGACATAAGGAAATACAGAAAAGACATAAGGAAACTGGAAAGAGCTGTTAACCCGTCAAACAGACTCTGCAGTGAACACTGACCCAGGCCCGTCCCTGACTACCAATAAAAAACAAACAAACAAAAGTGGGGGCTGGCGCTGAGATCCCCTTCTATATTAAAAAAAACTGCTCTAATGCATTTTTCCCAAGCACTAATCATGTTGGCCAGACACCCAAATGGTTGAACAAGCAATCATTAGAACAAAGATTAAGTCATCTCCAATTTATGAAGTGGAAAGCAAAAATTAATCTAACAATATAAATAGATTTCTTGGTGGTAAAATATACTTTCATCATCCCCAAGCACTTGCTTGCCATTATCAAATTTGTTTGAAGGATCCATTGTAATGGTTGTGTTTACATAGTGACAAATCCATCATAGTCATTTGCAAATAAAATAAAATTTGAAAATTCATGTTTCTTTTTCTAAGGTAAGTTTTTGTCAGAAAGTTATTTACTCCAATTTACTATTACATTTATTTCTTCCTCCCACTTCTCAAATTGCATTGGCACAATTTCAGTTTATCAGTGTAGGCCCTATGGTTATAAATCTGTTTACCCAGTTTGTAATCAAACTCACTTTCAATGCATCAGAAACCATTCTAAGGTCAGGAGTACACTGCACAGGGTAAGACATGAACAAACTTTAAAGCCTGTCCAGACCAAACTCAATTCAGAAGCTACATAAGAAAAAACAAAATTCAAATGTCTCCTTAAAAAAAAACTGCTTTTCAACCTTTGAAGCAGCAGTACTTAGAGCAAATATACACATTTCTTTTGCTTAATTGGTGAAAGGTAGTCAATATATTATTTATCAGGTTCAAAAAAAATCCATACCAAGATGCTTTCAAAAATCAGTATTTTGAGAGAAATTAATGTAACCCCAGGCTTTAAAGGAAGTAAAAACATGGAGAGGGTTAAAGATTTCACACCGTTCAAATTCAACCTTCACTTCGCCTGTTTGATTCTACAATCTCAACTGTCAAAATGATAAAATAAACTGTGGAAAAACCACAATTATAGATAATCCAGGGAGGGAAATGGTAAAATGAAAATGAGTGGAATTAGAGGTTAGATTGCCCAGACTAGAAGTGTTAGTGTGGGTAGCTGCTAAAGTCCTCACTTGACGTACTCCACTTAGCTGCAACAACCAAATAAGTTTTTAAAATTTATTTCCTTCCAGGACATCTGCTCTGGGATCACTTGGCAGCATATCTTTGTACATCCCTCACACTAGGGCAGTTTCATATGCACTCCCTGCTAATCATTAACTCTTAAGCAGACAACAAAATTATCAGTGACAAAAACAGAATTGATTCATTTTCCCATGTCCTGATTTCCTTCCTAGAGCAAAACCTTCTAATGAAAGGTAAATTTCCCTCAGATTGCTCCTTCGAAGGTTAATAAAAATACCATACACCAGAATGATGAGAATCACTCAGAACTTGGTTTTAAAGGCTAAAGGGACGATTTTGCATTGCTTTACCTTCCAAAATACTTTTGGCCAGCAAACTGGGTGTCCTGACTTGCCTCTGATACACAGCTTTGCGCTCGAAGTTATTCTGTTTCCCAGAAAGCCCCTTCTTGTCCTGTAAACACAAGAAATAATCAATAATGCCTTTTTTAAAAATGTGGGAGAAAAACAAGAAGGAAAGGGACTTCAGTAAGGCTCCCGGGGCCAAATGAATTCATGTTTTCTATCCCACGTGAAAATGATTCCAAACGAATTAATATTAGCACTCTTTAATTCCAACACAACGAGCTAGCTCTATCCGAAGCCACCAACTGGTGAGCTGAACCCTGGCTTTCTCTAGGGCTGCTTTGCCAGAGTCATCCCAGATACGCCCAGCAGCCAGAATTAGGGGAACGATTTGGAGGAAGGAAATGCACAGTAGACAGTGGGAACCCGGTCCTGGGCCCTGAAAGACAGCTGCAACACCGCCGCCGCCACCAAGCACCACATCCTCTGAACCCAGAGACAGGGCTGAAGGTGCCCACGGCCTGCTACTGGGCAATGACTTGGTGCTGGTTTCTCCCCACAATAGGACGAGTAGGATGGGTGCAGCGGGTCGAGGGATAGATATGAGGGTCCCTATCTCTTAGACTCTTCCCTGTTCTGGCCGGAAACTCTGGATTGTTCACTGGGCGAGGGGGACTCAAGACGGCGAACAAAACCCTCCGAAGCTGCGAGGGCTGCCGGACATGGAGACCTTCCTCCCGCAGTCACCGCCAGGTGGGTAGACTTCTGCGCCCTTCTGGTCTAGTGTCCAGCCCAGCAGGCCAGGGGGTGCAAGAGGGAACGCAGGGTCCCAGGGTCCGCGGTGAAACACACAGGACGCAGGAGGCAGCCGAGGCTGAACCCGGACCAGGGCCCCCTCAGTCATCCAGCTCCCTCTCCAGGGACCTTGGAGTCTTTCCATTAGGGCCATTATTTTCGGTGTGTACAGAGATCTACTCTCCAGCCCCTCCTGGCCAAAAAAGTAAAATAAAAAATCTTTCCCCTGCCCTGAGTGTGAGAGGGAGCCGCGAGTAGCCTCCCTCACTCTGAGCTCCCCTCCTCCTGTGAAAGGAAAGTGGAAACATCAAGTCAGATGTTCAAGAAACGCCTCTCCCTTCAAGAAAATCCTGGGTCCTTCCCACAGCTGGGGCCTCATGGTGGGAGGCGGCAGACACCCCTCCAACGGCTTTTAAGAAAACTCTGGTTACATGATCTGGTTACATGAACTGTGGACACCTAACTTCCCACGACACTTCTGATCTCATCTGTAAAATGGGCACCACATTCAGCCTATATTAAGCGACCCAGAACAGCGGGAGCAACCTGGGTCCTAATTGGTTCTTTTTCGCCATCAACAAGAGTCCAGCACTGAACGTCGAGAAGGATGCCGCACTCTAACCCTCCTCCTCCCTACACCACCAATAAACTTTAAAATATAAAAAATAAAATAAAATGCCTTTTTCACAATGTCCCGAGCAGGCCTAATGACTTCCAGGGCCTAACTGCTTTTTAACACAAAATCTTTTTTACGAAGTTTCCCAGCAACGCCCAGGGCATCCTACCTTTCGACCCTGCAAGCCAGCATTGGGAGAAAACTGTTCTCACCACACTCCCGAGGAAGCGCCAGGAGCCCCGAGGCCCTAGGCCCCCATGTGAGGGGTGCAGCCTTGTCCCCTATGGCTCCCCGACACCCACGGAGGCTCGGACGCCCCGCGGTACGCACCTCTGTGGCCTGCTGCCTCCGGAGCGCCACCTGGGCGGCCATGACGCGCTGCCGCTCCACCACCAGTAAGCAGTTGGCGCACTGGCAGTCACGCCAGCGGCAGAAGCGTTTGTGACCCTTGAGACAGGACACTACGCCGTGGTTGCGGCAGCGCGCGCACTTCGGCGTGCGGCTCAGCTTGCGCGGCTCCGCGCCGCCGCCCGCGTGCACGCTGCGCTCCGGGTGCCCGGCGGGGGCCTGCGAGGCCTGCGAGGCCTGCGGCACGGGAGGCGGACTGGGCTCTGTGACCCCCTGCTGCTGTGCCCGACAGGACACCCCTGGGGACGCGCCTGCCTCCTCGCCGTCGCCCTCGTCGTCCACGTCGTCATCATCCTCGTCCTCTTCGTCGTCATCCTCGCCGTCCTCCTCGGGCGGCGGGCTGTGCCCGGTCGGCGTTGGCGGCGGCGCCCCGCGGTCGTCCTCCTCCACCTCCAGGCTCTCCACGTCGATCTCCCAGTCCCCGGCCGCCGGGCCTGCCTGCCTGTCGGCCATGGCGCGTGGCACTTCGCTCGGCCCACGCTCAGTGGCCTGCACTCTGGGAGACACAAAAAGACCCCAGAACCCGCCGCAGTGAGGCACTATCCCCAAGCCTTGGGGCCAGACCTCCCGGTCTGCCCGCCTCCAGCCCCTGAGGAGCCCCGTTCTTTACCCTTTCCTTATATCCAGGCCACACATGCCTTGTCTTGTAACTTTAGGGTCCCCCGGGATCCCAACCCAACAAGGATTTATCTATTAATTCTAAGTGTTCTGTGAGCACCTGACCTTTAACAGCAGCCCATTCTAGCTGTGCTCACGCTTTCGGGAGAATCCCTGGGTAATGCACTGATCACACTCACACACACACACACACACACACACGCATTGTCTCCAAATAGGCCGGCTTAGGCAACTTGTCAGGCTTTCCTGTAACCAACTAGTATGGCCACGATGAATATAAAAATGTCTATGGGAGAATTATTTTCTTTTGCTTCACAAGGAGCCCTTCAAATAGAGAGGTACCGCCCTTTGGCTCCTAAATGTCTCTCATCCACTTACACCCTCACGAAGACCGACCCCTCCGTGGGCCTGGAGAGGTCCTCTCATCCCCCTTCCCACCCCAGCTAATAAGTGACTAATAACCAAAGTGTAGGGCTGTCATTACAGTCCCATACGGACGCTGGGCACAGAGTTGCAGATGCCTTTCCAGCATCAACAGTGTTTGGGCCGCGCTGAGCTGAGCCGCGGGGCTCTGTGCACATCGGGCATGGTTTGCACTGTAAGACAAGACTTCCAAGAAAAATAGAAAAGATAAGGAAAGGCGATTCTCACCCTTTGCCCTCCCTGACACCCCAGCAACATCACAGCACTCACCAAGACTCTGAAGCCCGGGCTAGCAGCCGAGGCAAAAGATATCCAGCCTTGGGACCTGGCTCTTGGACTGCTGGCTGAGCTTGCAAACAGAAATCGGGGTCGCCACGCCCTGCCACGAAATCGGGGTGAGGGGGGCTGACAGCTGCAAGCCCGGAGCCCACTGGATAGGGAGTAGGGTAGAAAGGGGATGGAGAAAGTGAGTCAAGTCCTTACGGCCTCGCCCTACACATCCCGGTCTCTGCAAAGTTAAGATCTTTCCACGGCTGCCCCTGGCGCTTCACTTCGCTGAAGCTACTTTCGGCTTCCTCTGCCCCAAGCTGGGCGGGAAGGGTCGAGCCGCCCCGGCCTGCCTCAGACCGAGGGCTCTTGGGGGTTGGCGAACGCACCCAGCTACGCGCGAAGCAGAGTTCCTAGCTGCAGTCTTCTGCCTCAGCTCCCTTTTCCTAGTATTATCCGTTCGGGCCCCCGAACTTCGCGCCCGCTGATTGGCCAGTTGTCAGGCGGTGTGCACGCTGATTGGTCGAGGCTTGCGGACCCGGCGCTTCACCTACCCCCCTCCCTGCTGCGTCTCCGCCCGGCGGCGGCCACGCTCCTCCTAGCCGCACTGCGCCAGAATAGCCCCGCGCTGCCTTCGGTGCAGCGGGGTAGCTAGTCCCGGACGCTAAATCCGAAGCGTGCGGGCGCCTGCGGAGGTGAAGTCGCCATTTATATCCCCGACTAGGAAACAGACACCCACTATTACGAATCGCGTTGCCCACAGGAGAAGGTAATAGACGGCATGGCAGAGATAGAAAGCTACTGTTGATCTCTACGTTGTGAGCATCACCAGTCGTCTGAGGCTCGATCTTTAATCCAGATAGGGCGCAAAAATGAGGCCTCTCTAATCGGGAGCACAGCGGCATTCTACTTTCTTCCGCAAGATTAAGTCAATAGTACCTTGCACCGCAGCGCGGGGGTTAGCGGACAAATGACCTGTAGATCTCTTTCTGGCCAACGCCTGTAGTCTTCGAAACGCAGAGTAGTTCCTCATTAACCTTCACCTAGCCTGGGAGGCAGGCAGGTCGCCAAATCACCTATGTCAACTACATTTTTCAGCTTTCAATTACTATTACAGTTGATTTGAAGGAGAACGGACATATATGCCTTTAAGAGATTTAGGTACAATATATTCACTCTAAGCATGTTTTAAAACGAAGTTCTTTTAGTGAAAAGATTACTTTTTTAGTGTGCCTTATTTATAAATAAAAAAGACCTACTGTCTGCCTCAAAATCCTTACATAAATATTTAATAACAGTTTAATTAACAACACGTTGAAAGGAATTAGACCCCCAATTCAATGCTGCATTCTATTTCTTGAAGTAAATTTAAAACCACTTAGATGCTTTTCTAGTTACACCTCTAAATAATACCTCTCAAAATCGGTTTAGGAGACAGATTAGGAAATTGAGTGCCGTTACATTGAGCACATAGTAGGCCTGCAATAAAAAGGAAATTGCTGTACTGAATCTAATGTAGTTTTCTCGGAGCCCCTCAGGAAGTTAGAAGCTAACCAAGTTCTGAGAGTGTGCGACATGGGAGCTTACGAATTGCTGTGAAACTAATGCGAACTGCTGGGCGCAGGTATTCTCCAACTTTTGGCTAGGTTAGAAAGTTCTTCCCCAGTGACTAGGCGCTGTGATTTCCCTTTGTGCGGGGACTTCTCTGCCGCTTGCGGTAGAGTGAAGGAAGTAGAGAAACAGCCCTGCTTATTCCTATGGGCAGCTCAGCAGCTCTGGGCGTCTCAAAGGGTGACTTGAGAGCTGTGCACGCGCAGACAGGGGACCGAGTCAGCCCCTCGCTTGGCACCACCAAATAACACCAGTGAGTTTTAGCTTAAATACTTACACAAGTGCATTTGTTCATCTATGTTAGTTTAGATTCTTGACTGCAGAAGAATTCTTTTCCCCGTTTTGTCAATGACAAAACTGAGGTTTAAAGAGGAGCCCTAGATCACGCGCTGGTCTTGGGGAGGGCAGTGGACTGGTGAGCAGCCTGGTCCTATACCGACCTCTGCTCTTAAGCTCTTAAGTCTGAGAAACTAGGTGGAGCTCTTCGCTCCCAGCCAGAAAGATTCACATAGGTTCGCGTTTTTTATTTTATTCCCCTGCACCGCTTTTCATTTTAGTACCTGGCGTTTTGAGCAGCCCTGCTTTAACAGGACACAGAACGTTAACAGGACACGTTTTGATCAACTCATTCGGTTTTTCTTTTCTGAGACTACCCCTGCTAGCTGCATTTTTCTGCCTCTGCAAACACAAGCTCCACGAAGTGTATGCAATCTACAACCCACCCACTCACCTCCACCTGGGGGCAGGGCTGTGTGTACCACTCAGATTGGCGGGCTGGGTTTTTATTAATTGCTGGGGCAGGCAAGAAATCATTAGCCTTTCTCCTGTGATGAATATTAAGAAACAAAATCAAGAAAGTAGGTTTGTTAATTTGAGGTAACCAGATTGGGGAGAAGGGGACCAGGAAGGAACAGGAGAGGACAGGGATGTGAGCTTCTGTTTACTAAAATAAACCAGATGGGCAGCCCTGAATTAGTTCGAGTTGTACAAGCTGCTATATAAGGAGGAAACAAGTGAGATTTGTGTACAGTAAACTACACCAGCTGAAGCCAAGGTGGGAGGCGAGGGGTTGTGCGGGCACCCAAGGGCAGTAGAGCCAACTCAGGGAGCCAACCAAGAGAGCAAGTCCTTGGAATATGGATCAGAGCCAGGTGGCTTCCTCGGAGCAGCATCCAGCCAGAAGTGGAGAAAGTGGCTCCCGTGTGCTTCCTGGAGCAACTGGGCCCACAGGGTTCTGTAGGTAGGCCCAGGACAATTACCTCCCCAGCGTGCTCCCCCACCCCTAGCAAAAACCTATGCAACAGTCCCACTGCTTCCTCCAGACTTCCCTGCCCATCTCCATGTGCCCCCCTCCACCTGTCTTACCCTCCCTGAACCCCATCTGCTGTACTTGGGGGCAAGGAGCTGTAATTGTGACCCAGTTGAATTACACTCCACTCCCTGGCCCTGAGAATTATGACCCCACCAACTGCTGAGAGGTGAGGTGATGAAGAAGGCTGGAGGGCAGGAGATTTGAGCTTAAGAATTATAAGGAACTCCAATACTAAATGTGAAATTATCTGCATTTTTTCTGGGGAAATTTAAAAGGAATCTAAAGTTGCACAAACTGGTTAGTAGATTAAATATTCAGAGACCATAACAGTCAGAGAGCCTAGGCTCAAGGCTTGTGGTTCCACTGTTTCCCTGACCTTGATCGATTATTTTTCTGTTCCTCAGTCACCTCAGGTGCAAAATGGAAAGAAAGGCCTTCTTTCACCTAGTGGTTGTGAAGACAGGAATAAAGAGGACAGAGAGTCTTCACATAGTCTTCACACAGAGTTCAGTAAACGTCTATTTATCCCGGAGGCAGCAGTGCCATGCAGGTCCCAGGGCCCAGCCACCCAGTGCCTCACTGGTTGTACTGAAAGGCAGGGCACAGGGAATCCAGCTTCTTTCTCCAGGTTCCAATCTTTAAAGGGGTCATGACGTGGCTGAAGACCTGTTAGGTGAGGAAAGAGAAGTGCTTTGGCTTGTAAACTGACACCAAATTACGGAGTGCAATTTGGAGCCCCTCTTGTAAATTACAAAGCAGCGGGGCCGCGGCTGACTTTGCCAGTCCAGTTGGTGGGGGTGGCGCGCGGAGTTTTCTTTTCTCCTAGCTGGCAGTTGCGGGCCTTCGCCCTTTCACTTCCCTATCCCTTTACCCCAAATCTCTCTCACCTGCACCCCATCCCGTCCCCACGCAGCTACGACCCACCCCGTGAGAAGCCCGCTTTCAGGGAGACAAACAAGGGAACCTGAAAATACAGCCGGAAAGGAAGGGGAGGATTTTCTATGTTTTCCTTATTTTTTCTTGATGAGGGTGGCTTTCTTTTATACTACCAATAACCACTCTAAAAGAGGGAAGGAAGTGTGTTTCATTGGCTCCTGCTGGCCCATCCAGTTCCTTGCTGCGAATCCTAGCTGGCAGGACCCCTGCCACTCTGCAGGCGCTGACTCTGTTAAGCAGTCTGAGATGCGGCTCCAGGACCTGGCCATCTTTCGCCCGGTTCCTTGAATTTTGGACCCTCAGAGTGGAGCAGTCGTGAGCGGTTTTCGGAGCCTTGGTTCGGCGCAGGCGATGGGATTGGAGGCTGATTCGGATCGGACAAATGGGTTAAAATGCCGGATTTGCAGCGAAGAGGATCTTTAACCTCCCTTTCTGCTTCACTTTCCTCAGTGGAGTTAACGTTAAATAACGCTTGTAGACAGACCCCTGGCAGGGTGACCGCCCATTCAGTACTTGAGAGGTATCACTTGTATTAGTTTTGTTATTAACTCAGTGAACTGACCTGCAGGGAGCCCATGCAGCTGGAGAAATTCGAGGCCCGTTTACCAGCTCTGGAGGCCTTGGAGATGTGGCTGGGCGAGTTGGAACTGTGCCCTCCACCTTCAGCCTCAGTCACCTCGCTAACAACCTGCTGCACCGCCCAGGGTAGTGAAAGATTTGGGGAACTTTTGGACAGCTCTGTAGAAGTGCTTTACTCTGGTCTGACTATAGCCCTGATTTCTCCAGAGATGACCTCGAATCCACTTCCCCTCGAGGAAAGTCACTCTTAACATTGTATCGCCTCACAATTTTGACCCGCTGTGGACGCGGCTAAATAAATAATCCCAGATGGGATTGCAGAGATACAATTTCCCAATTTGCTTTGCGTAATGAAATATACGACCTGTCACAAGCAATGGGGTGGGGGACAGCTTGCGAGAGATAACTTAGAATTCTCCCTTTTTCTGCTCTGCATGTCCAAAAAAAAAAAAAAAAAACGGCTGAAGAAAAGGACAATGTGATCTGGGCTCACATCCCTCTCCCTCGGGAAGTCGGGTTTAAATCACAGGCATTTGACCAAAAGAGATGCACTTAGTGTGTGCCCCTGTGTTCACAAATGGAGAGGAAAACTGAGGCTTAGAGAAGTTCCTGGGATCAAAGTGGCTGCAGGGGGCCGAAGGGGCCACAGTAACTCCAGGGCCCTCCAGTTGATTCCGTCATCAAGCTTTTTTTGTTGTTGTTTTTGTTTTGTTTTGTTTTTTAAGTGCCCTTTACAGCAGGTTCTGGAATCAGATGCTGGACTGTGAAGCAGTCATGCGGCGCATATAGAAGGATCTGCCTGGCCATCCATCCCAGCCACCAGATAATTTCCAACGTCCTTGCTGAGAAACACGTTCAGTTCCCTTGGGGGTCCTGTAACAGCTAAGGAGATGATGCAACCGCAGGCCTCCTTGACTTCTCAGTACCCATTCCAAATGGTCATCGGGGGAGGGAGAGACACAAGGTTGTAGTGGGGCCTGGGTTCCACAACACAGTGGTGTCCTTGCTGTGGAAGGGAGCCATCAGAGGGCATGTGGCTTCTGGCCACATCAAGAGGCCAGGCACACACACGGATCCTGCTCTGGGCCTCCCTGCAGCCCCTAGGGGACCTCATGATTTACCAAGACAGTAAACCCTGAGAACGGTCCACCCCTACACCCATTCCATATTTGGGGTTTAACATTTTATCCACACTGAAATCATTCTCCATGTTTTCCCAAGAGTCCAACTACCAAGTAGAGAGTAACAAAGAGGGGAAGGAGGAAGCAAAGCATTGATGGGGCAGGCACTATGGTGAAACTTAATTTCATCCATGTGTTCCATTGGGCAAATCTTTTCACCTTCCTAGGTCTCAGAGTCCCTGACTATAAAGTGAGAAGTAAAATTCAATGATTTCTAAATTCTCCCTCAAACATTAAAAACTTTAACAAAGTAAGTCTTTTGACGCACTCATGGCTCAGGTAACAAAATCAAGGGCCCAGAAGAAAGTCTAAGAAGGCGGGTGGGGTACGGGATTAGAAACAAACCTTGGTGTTGATTT
This sequence comes from Trachops cirrhosus, assembly GCA_028533065.1. Lineage (NCBI taxonomy): Eukaryota > Metazoa > Chordata > Mammalia > Chiroptera > Phyllostomidae > Trachops > Trachops cirrhosus. Next base: position 45,113,174 of record CM052540.1, on the reverse strand, counting down.
TGACATCTTGGTGACGTTTCTGCTCCTACATACTTGTGTAATTGATTTGCCTGACAAAATCCTAGTCAATAATGTGAAAACAAACCCCCAAAATCTGTCAACTAGTGAAAGATGGGGACATGGCAGAGTTTCACAAAAGATGCAGTTCCCTAGAGCCCAGACCCAGTGAGGTCTCATTCATGTGACAAAGGCTTCTCACAAGGCATCAAGGTCCCATGATACTGTTGTGGGTTCTAGATTAAGTCTATTCCAGCTGAATTTTAAGCAAAAAAAAATATCGCCAGCCTGCTTAAACAGGCCTGCCCAGCCATGTCCTATGTGATAAACAGCTTCTGGAGTCTAAGTTTAGGTTCTGGGAAGAGCCAAAATATTTCTTTTGCTGTTATCTCTGAAAAGTCTCTCTACGGTGTCCTTGCTGGCGGGAGGGATTCCTCCCAAATTCTACCAGTAGAATCCCTATGCTCAAGTTCTGCCCTGGCCTGGGGAAGACGGCAACAGAGTGACTTGCATAGCATAAGACGCTCCACATCTGTCCTGATGGATTGGGGGTGGGGAAGAAGAAAGGATGAAACAATCAAACTGTACTTGGCTCAGTTTTTGCTTTCATATGGACAGCAAGTGACTGTCCATATATCCAAGTGACTGAAGTATGATCCCATGTCTCAAAGCCAATTGGCAAAAACACAGATACCTCTAAAAGTACTTGACCTGCCTAAGATAGAGTTCTGGAATTCTTTCCATCTATGAAATAAATGGTGAAAAAAAAGTAGTAAGACTCTCGGGACCCTCCTGTTCTGTTCCTGGTTTTGCCAGCTAAAGTAACCCTTGATCTTGAGCCATTTTACTCACCATCACTTCTTTAGGCTTTGGTTGGCTACTCGGCAAAATAAAAGACTTGAAGTTGAACCAAATCACCTCTAATGTTCTTCCCCATATTTTTTTTAATACTTCTACATGGGGTGAGAAAATGGAAAATGCTCACATGAAGGTTTCTCCAAGGAGGTGTGTGGGGAGGAGAAAGAGGAGACAGGGAGAGAGAAAGCCCAGCTTGAGGGCATGCCCCTTATAACAAAGTGCTACATAAACTTTAAGAGCCCACAGGAAATATATTCTCTTTGAAAACATTGACCCCAGAGAGCAGGCGGGTGTTCTAAAGGACAGAGATGAGAAGGTAGAAGGTAGAAGGGAGCATGCAAAAGGGAGACGTCACTTGCTTCACACTGATTTAATGCAGCAGCGGGAGCGCAGGTGCAAGAAACTCTCGTTCCCTAGCTTGGCCACCAAGCCCCCCTTACCCCTCCACTCCTGCCCCTTCATTTGCAGAAAATTTATTGTCAAGGTGAGACCAGGCTAACAAAGTTGCGGCCCGGGGCGTTTCGGCCCCTCAGGAATGCTTTGATCCTCCCCCAGTGTCTAGTAGTTCCCATCGGACTACACTCACTGCCAAAGGGCAGAGACCCCGGGTGGGGGTCACTGCTGGAGGACCCAGCTTCCCTGAAAACAGTGGCAGGTGTGTCCACCCTGAAGCAAGAGGCCGTGCAGGGGTGCTGTGGGGCTGGCTCATGGACCTTTGCTCAGCAGAGTCTGAGACCCAGTGACCCCAGGTCCCACCCAACCACTCATGGGCCCAGGAGCCCTCAGATGTCTGGAATAGGGCAGTACCAGCACACCTGCAGCACTTAATCCTCGCCACGTCCTGCCCCCCCCCCCCCACCGTTTCCAGGAGGCATCTGAGGTTGGTGGCAAACAGCGATGGATTGGAAACTTTGGAGGATCACCAGCACAGGAAGGGGAGACTGTAGGAGTCGTTTGATTCTCTGCAGGTTCCTAATCACTGCTTCTTCCAGCATTTGAGCTTCTGCTCTGAAGAATGGAGAGGGTTCTTCTTGTGTTGATTTCTTGGTATGATTTTGCCAAAAAGGAAAGGAAAAGCAATTACAATTATTGAGAGCACACCATTCACCAGATTCTGTCCTAGACCCTTCCACCTTGGCACTATTGACTCTTCACAGCTTTTACAGTTAAAGCAGCAAGTTCCAAGAGTCTGACTTCTCCACAGTACAGGACTTAGACAACAGAACCCAGATCTGAATTTGAAACCATCCCATTTCAGCACTCATCCACCAGGAGGTAGACAGACCAGCCCTAACAAAAAGGGACCTAGGTGCCAGCTGCTTCCGCAGGAAACCAATCCCAGCCACTCCCAGGCCTCCAACTATTTGTTCCAGAAGAAGCCAATATTATCTCCCTGAGCAGAGATTCTGCAGACTCTTCTCAAACCCTCACCGCCATCCCATACCATACCCTTGTTCTCAGTCCTTCTCCCCACCCATACTCTCTCCACTCCTACTTCAACTTGGCAAAGCTCTCATGCAGAAACTGCCCTGAGAAGAGAGGGCATTTTCAGTGCAGAACAGATTTTCAGAATTTCACTGTGTAGCCAGTGAGGAAGTCTAAAATGTGGTGGTAGGAAATGACCCAAGACAAATCCACATAATGTAAAGATTACAGGCAGCTGTGTGTACCAGCCTGGGCTCTGAAAGCATAGCCAACCCGAAGTCATTTCTGGAGCTGCTGAAAGTTTTGGACAAGGCACTTAACCTCTCAAAACTCACTTGTAAAAAGGGATAATAAGTATTTTCTTTGCCTATATCAATAGTTTCCAAAGTTTAAAATGAAAAAGAAAAAGAATCCTTTGAGAATCATAAGGTGTTTTGAGCATAGGACATTAATGAGGTCTCTGCTGTCTTATTTTGTTCACTTTCAAATCAAGAACATCATGCCCAGAGTAGCAAGTTGATAAGATCAGAAAAATGATGCCTGTAAAAGGCCACAGAGGGAAATACAGGTGCTGTTTTATTTATTAATGGTTTTTCAAGCAGTGCCCTTCTCTCAAATGAAGCTGTCATTATACTCCTTCATTGGTCAAAACACAACAAAAAACAAAAAGACAAAACAAACAACAATAACAAACACACACACACACACACAATAACAGTGCCTTACCTCCCTTGGGGCCACCAGGGAACAAAGCTATGGAAATGTTTGCATAGATTTCTGTATTGCTGTGGAAGCATTAAAAAGGAAATACTATTCTCACTTTGAAAAGCAGGAGGAATGCAGAAAGGTAAAAAAAAGCCTTGCTAAATAAACAAGTTGATCCAAATAGTTTTCATTTCTTCCAAAGAAACTTGATTATTATGCAGAAACAAAAGGTTCATCTTCACTCTTTCTCAGTCTGCTAAGACTGCTTGCCAACTGCAACTATAAGATGAACTGTTTTCTTTCCCCCTTTTTTACTTACACTTTTTATAGTGGAAATGTTTAAGAATATATAAAGTAACCCAAATAGTATAACATCCATTGGTCTACATCAATAGTATGATATCCATGTTATCCATATATCTATGTGGATATATTATATCTGTATATCCATTAGCCAGATTTAACAGTTGTCATGGGCCATTCTTTCTGCTCAGAAGAATGTTTCAGAAAGGCCACTGCCTTTCTGTAAATGAAAGCTGCAGCTCCATTGACTGAGATGGTAAGATTTAATTGTGTCCATTGGATGGAATTTCTTGGGCCTCGGATCTGATACTTTCTAGAATTCATAAACTTGTGATAAATTATTCCAGCAAAATACCCATTATTTAAGCACGTGGCTTGGTGCCAGTGGGCTGTGGACAGAGACACAGGAGGCAAAAGTGAATCATGGCTCTAGAGTCTCAAGTCTAGAGACTGAATTTCCCATTGTCTGCTTTTGTATTCAACTTAGGGGACTTCCTCTAAAACACACAGTAATTACTCTCTCAAAGGTTTAGGACTGTTCCACTGGAAAGGCCTGGAATTAGTTCCTTTAGCAGAGAGCTCTCGAGTTAGAACTATGAACCTATTGGATTCTGCCTCTCTCAGAGAATTCTACGCTTTGCCCAGGAATAAAAACATGTATTGAGTCTAGCCTAAGACATATTTGCCTGCATCACATTTATAAGCAACTTCCCAGGATCTCAAAAAACAGCGTTTTTGTTGTTGCTGTTGATTTCTTTCCTGCAGTTTTTCTTCATCCCTTTGCACAATTCATGCAGACATCTGCGCGCTTAACTTTCATCTACTTAAGAATTACAAAGTCAGTAGACTTCACTTATCTCTTCCAAAAGAACTAGATCTGGCCTCAGTACACAGTCCAATATATGAAAGCACATAATCAAGTTCCAGTTATAGCTTTCTCTATAGTATTCCCAGATGCCCTGTGTCATTTGGCAAATCTATGATGCAATAAATATTGATAGTTCCCTTACATGTGGTGTCAATATCTGCTCAGCCAAATGTTTTTCTTTTTTCCCCTGCACTCTCTTTTAAAAATATGTCACTAGAGTTGTCCTGAAATTTGTTTGTACTCTGGCAGCTTCATTTAAATGTCAACCAGATGCAGAGTTTCATTGTTATGATTCCTTTTTTTTTATTTGTCCCTGTGGATTGTTGGTGTTTTGAAACATTTTTTTTAAAGTCTTTCCAAGATGTCTGTTCCTAACTGAAGATAAAACATTTTAAAAATCAATGAACTTCCTCGCTTAACACGTTTTAATTTTCCTTTCTGGCTTCAGGATCACAGTTCCTGAATTTCAAATGTTTTTTCAAGTCAAGACACAAGTTGGGTAACTGCCTAATTGAGTGTAGCTTAATGTTACTGTAACGGTGACTTTTGCACCGCAGAAGGGACCTGTCAATTACAGTCTTCCACCCTCCACTTACAGTTACACACACACTTTCACTCAAAGCCCCGTTTTCTTTCACTTCTTTCCAAAAATATTATCCTTCTGGGGTGAAATTTTTTATGCATACACTCCACTCAACACAGCTTTTTTAAAAAGAAAGTTTGAGAAAACTAATTCTTAGTTATTTGACAGTGGTAACATACACACTAGTGTCTTAAACCTAGACTTGAGCATGGTGATCATTAAAAGTTGAAAGAGGAAAAGAAGCCATGTGTTAAGCCTGTCATGAGAAAGACTCAAGTCTTTAGGAAGTTACCAAATGTTTAGTAAAAGCAAAATTGTTTGAAAAATCCATTTACATTACAAATTTTGTGACTCATCTGAATTATTTCCACTTTCTAAAGTTCCATAATCATAAGCAATTATTGCTGTAGGGGTATACAGATTTGGTAGGTGCATATAAATAACTAATTTTGTTATTACTACTATAGGAAAGGTTTTTGTTGTGTTTTTATTTTTTAACAACTCTATTCTTTTTTAAAAAATGGGAAAGAGAAATAAAATTCTGTTCTGTATAGTACATAGAAAACAAAGTAAATATCAAAGGAAATTTTAGAACACTCACCTCAAAATTCCCACTGTTTATAAATGATATTTTCTGGGAAGATATTAAATGTGGGATTTTATATAGAAATTTTCATAAATTTATATCATAATGAGATTAACCTCACATTTGTTTTTGTCTGTATGTTTATAAAGCATTAAAGTTTTATTAACCAAATTTCTCATATTTGACACAAATTAGTTATAGAATTTTAAAAAGCTTTCCAGGAAGTATAATTAGCTTTCACTTCTGCAAAATTCATTTCTCCAAAAACTATAAAACTAATTAAATTGATATGAAAAATACAAAATCTGCGGTGCCTGGTCTGGGGAAAGAGACTTATAACCATTCCATCTCTATTTCTTATTGTATGAAAATTTTCATTTTATTTTTTTAATGTTTTTAAATTGATTTTAGAGAAAGAGAGAAATCCATTTGTTGTTCCACTTATTTATGTATTTATTGGTTGATTCTTGTATGTGCCCTGACCAGGGATCAAACCTACAACGTTGGCATATCAGGATGATGCTCTAACCAACTGAGCTATACAGTCAGGGCTGTTTACAAAATTTTAAATGAAAACAGCCAAAATAGGCTACATTTAAATTATTTAATAATTTTCCAGAGTTCTAGCCAAGATGGAGGCATAGGTAGATATGCTTTGCTTCCTTGCAAAACCAAAAGAAGGATAACAAGCAATTTAAAAACAAAAAACAAACAGAACTGGAGAAAATCAAACTGAATGGAGGTCTAATAACCAAGGAGTTAAAGAAACATTCATCCAGACTGGTAGGAGGGGCAGAGACGGGCAGCTGGGGCAGAGAAGATGCATGACAAGGCTGCAGCTGACAAACTGGGGCAGGCCAGGTGGTGGCTGGCAGAATGGGCAGTCCCACACTCACATGCAGATAAGCCCAGAGAACAACTGGTGAGCAAGACAGACTGCACAACCCAGGGTTCCAGTGCAGGAAACAAAAGCTTTGCAAACTCTAGCTATAAAAACTTGTGGGGGTTGCTGAGGCAGGAGAGTCCATTGGAGAGACCCACAAGGTCCTAGAATGTTAAAAAACCTACCCACCAGGGAATCAGCACCTGAAAGGGTACAATCCACTTGTGGGAAGCCAGGGAAGTGACAGAAAGTGGGGTGAGAGAGCCAAGCAAGCTAGCAAGCAGCATTTTTCCCTCTCTGACCCTACCCACACACACAGCACCACAACACAGCGAAGTGTGTTGCCCACCCTGGCAAATACCTAAGGTTCCACCCCTTACATTACAGGTGCACGAAGACAAAGAAATATGGCATGAATGAAAGAACAGATCAAAACCTCAGAAAAAGAACTAAGTAATGAGGAGATAGCCAGCCTATCAGATGCAGGGTTCAAAACACTGGTAGTCAGGCAGCTCACAGAAATGATTGAATTTAGTCACAAAATAAAGGAAGAAATGAAGGCTATACAAAATAAAATAAAGGAAAATATTCAGGGAACCAACAGTGAAGGGAAGGAAACTGGTACTCAAATCAATGATTTGGAGCAAAAGTTGAATAAATATTCAACTGGAACAGAATGAAGGAAAAAGAATTTTTTAAAAAATGAGGAGAGGCTGAGGAACCTCTGGGACAACTTTAAACATTCCAACATCTGAATCATAGGAGTGCCTGAAGGAGAAGAGGAAGAGCAAGAAATTGAAAACTTATTTGAACAAATAATGAAGGAAAACTTCTACAATCTGATGAAGGAACTAAACATGCAAGTCCAGGAAGCTCAGAGATTCCCAAAGAAGTTGGATCCAAGAAGAAACACACCAAGACATATCATAATTAAATTACCCAAGATTAAAGATGAGGAGAGAATCTTAAAAACAGCAAGAGAAAAGGAGACAGTCACCTACATAGGAGTGCCCATAAGACTATCAGCTGATTTCTCAAAAGGGACCTTGCAGGCAAGAAGGGGCTGGAAAGAAGTATTCCAAGTCATGAAAGGCAAGGACCTACATCCAAGATTGCTCTGTCCAGTAAAGTTATCATTTAGAATGGAAGGGCAGATAAAGTGCTTCCCAGATTAGGTCAAGTTAAAGGAGTTCATCATCACCAAGCCCTTAATATATGAAATGTTAAAGAGACTTATCTAAGAAAAAGAAGATCAAAAATATGAACAGTGAAATGATAACAAACTCACAACTATCAACAACTGAACCTAAAAAGCAAAAAAGAAATATAAGCAGATGACTAGAACAGGAACAGAATCACAGAAATGGAGATCACATGGAGGGCTATCATTGGGGTCAGAGATGGGGAGAATGGGCAAAAAGGTACAGGGAATAAGAAGCATAATTGGTAGGCATGAAATAGACAGGGGGAAGTTAAGAATAGTATAAGAAATGGAGAAGCCAAAGAACTTATATGTACCCATGGACATGAACTAAGGTGTGGGAAATGCTGGAGTGAGAAGGGGTGCAGGGTGGAGGGAAATAAAGGAGAGAGAAAAATGGGACAACTATAACAGCATAATCAATAAAATATACTTTAAATAAGTAAATGCATTCTTCAATATTCTAACAAAGGAAGTTGGGAATGCAATTTATCATGTGCACTAGAATTATTCAGGGGTGACAGGTAAGGGATTTTTTTATGTGAACCACTTGTTTTATGCTGCTGTGTTATTTGATAACTATCCTCAGGGACCTTGGGTCCAGTCCTACCTTCATTTTGAGTCCCATCCAACCTAGAGGTAATTAATCTCAATCTAAGTCAGCCCTAGTAAGCTTCAGTAGCATCATTTTGAAATTTTGGGCAGCTGCTCACAGAAAAACAAAAAAACAGAATAGAAGGAAAAATAACCCATAATATTCTACTATTCATTGCTTCTGTGAAAGCAGATCTTAATGGGCTTTAAGAGACATTTTCATGAATGTATTTTTTCAGTCTCACTTATGTTCTTATCACCCAGTCTACTTAATAGTGAAAAATATTGAGGCTTCCTTCCTTTACAAGCAACGAGTTTTTTTTTTTAATTTAACTGTCATTGACACTTTAAGATTTTTTTAAAAGACTTTATTTTTAGAGAGAGGGAAAGGGAAGGAGAAAGAAAGGGAAAGAAATACCACCAACATGTGGTTGCCTCTCACACGTCCCCAGTTGGGGACCTGGCCCGCAACCCAGGCATGTGCCCTGACTGGGAATCGAACCAGCAACCCTTTGGTTTGCAGGCCAGTGCTCAATCCACTGAGCTACACCAGCCCAGGCAACACTTTAAGAATTTTAAGTCCACATTTGATGTCTCTCCAAGATTCCAAGTTGTAGCTACATCATTATAATATGTTTGAGAAGTTAAATTCACATCCATCACATAGGCTGTTACCAAAAGAACCCCCAGAGGATGATTGAGGCAAGAAGCTAAGTAATTAGAAACTCAAACTGCTCTTCCCCTATCACTTGGATTCTGGGAGTGGGGAAGCAGGCCATGTCTCTAAACAGACAGGAACAGACAATTCTTAAAGGCATAAGCAGTAGTCCATTGACCTGATAGTGCCTCAGAGACCAGCAAAACATTTGTTTAACTGCACTGTTCCGCCTTGCTAGTGGAGCAGTATCTAAGCAAAACTCTTGTGAGCTTCGCAGTCAGAAGGCCAAAACAGTTTTCAAGAGGGAGCTCACATCTCTATCTCTAGGCATTTGGGACTAGGGATGGGCAGGTGAAGTGAACTAATCTTGCTAAACTCACAGCCTGATGTAATTAATGTTTATAAAACATTAAAATTAATACTCACAATGTTTATTTTTTTAATGTTTATAAAAGCCCTGGACACAAGTCTCCACCCCTCTGCAAACCCATTTTAAAAACCAGTGTGGCTCAGTTGGGCATCATCCCACAAAGTGAAAGGTGGGCAGTTCAATTCCCAGTCAGGACACAGGCTTGGGTTGTGGGTTCATTCCCCAGTCAGGGCCCATTCGAGAGGCAACCATCGATATTTCTCTCCATCTCTTTTTCCCTCCCTTCCCCTCTCTCTAAAAGTAAATAAATAAAATCTTTAAAAACAAAAAAGTGGTTGAGAAAGGTTTTTAAACACAAGTTTTCACCCTTCTTATCTAAATTAAAGGGGCCAATGAGTCATGAAATGACCACAAACTAAACGTTGATATAAGAAAGTTATAAAGTGACACTGGGCCTTGATATTTTCAAGCTCTCTAACCACCCCCTGTGTAATCAAGAGCTCATTTTCAAAGCCAGCCGTGCTTTCCGGGGGGGTGGCCCAGTCTGCCATGCCCTCAGCCTGGCTTGTCTCCATAGCCTCCTATGTTGGTAAGTCTATCCTAACTTAGTTCTCCTGCAGATACATTGCTGGATGGCATTGCCGAGGTCCACTCCCCAGTCCAGGGCCCCAGTCCAGTGCCCCAGCCCTTACACTCCTGTGCAGCCATCTACAACCTCACCCTACTTTTGCCACTAAGAATCCACCCACGTGGGGTTGGCTACCCAGTGCCGTCTGCATACTGCAGGTCTTTACTGACACCTCCTCTATATCCTTCCAATGCCGCCAGCCCCTCAGTTCTCTGCCGATCACATTCTGATCACAGTCTACAATCTCTTAAGTATTTGCTCAGATCCCACTTTTCACGAAACACCTTCTCTCCCCACACCCCACCCAATACCCTTTTCCTTTGACTTCTGATTTATCTCAATGTGCATGCTCTTTATCATCTACTACCTTGCATTTTTAGTTAGTTATATTATTTTATTTAGTTTTCATCATTTGGGTCTAAGTCATTTTTTCCAAATCTAGGCTATAAGCTCCTTAAAAACAGGGACCCCATCTTAAAACTTTTCATGTTCCTGACCATACCTAAAACAACACCTGAAAGAAAATATGTGGTCAGTCGATATTTGTTGATTAAATGATTGTTAATCTGTGAGTGGCAAATGAAAGTCTTTAATGCATTTATTTAACAGACGTTTATGGAGTACTTACTGTGTGGTGGGCTCACGTCTGTGCTCTGGGAACAGAGCAGTAAACAAAACATAAAGTCTCTTGGCTTCATGGAAAGAAGACAGACAAGAACAAACAAACAAGAAAGTATATAATGTGTCAGATAGTGATAAGTGCCGTTAAAAAAAAAACCTGACTAAGAGGAATAAGGAGTGGCTAGAAGTGGCTAGAAGGAACAAGGTTTCATGCACAGTGGCCTCACAGATCAGGGACACGAGCAGAGACCTGAAGGAGGTGCTGCTATCTGATGGAAGGACATTCTAGCAAGAGAAAATGGTAAATGCAAAGGCCCTGGGGTAGAAACGTGCTTGGTGTGTTTAAGGAACAAGAAGTGGCGAACACAGCAATATCAGAATGAGTAAGGGAGACAGTGGGGGTGAGTAAGTGTTTGAGGAATGGGGAGGGACAGATCATATGGATCCTAGAGGACCTGGGCCATCACTCTGAGGGAGACAGGAAACCTAAGTAAACAAAAGTATAAAGCATTAAAGCAGATTGTATCATTCAGCATGAATGCCAGTGTCTGAGATCAGACCAGCACTCAAGCTATTTGTGCAAAATTGAACACTATTACATTTAGAGAGCACCCACCTAGGCCTTATGGATGAATAGATTATCTAATTCATTTCTCAAAACAACACTCTGAATCAGCATTATGTCCATTTTTTAGACTTAGAGAGTTTACAAAATCGGCCCAAGGTCACACATCTGATTAATCAGTGGCATTCCTAGAATTCAAACCTAGGTAGGTCTAACTTCAGAGCCCATCCCCTTCCAGGGGGTCCAACCTGCGGCCCCCAGACTGCATGCGGCCCAGGATGGCTATGGATGTAGCCCAACAGAAAATCGTAAATTTACTTAAAACCTTTCTTTTTTTAGCTTATCAGTTTTCGTTGGTGTGTGTGCATTTAATGTGTGGCCCAAGACAACTCTTCCTATGCCAGTGTGGCCCAGAGACACCAAAAGGTTGGATACCCCTGCCTGTGGAAATGGCAGACATCTCAAACATACATTAAAGTGTACACTTGTAAGTACAGATTATAAAATAGCCGATGTCATCTATATGAGTGTCCCTTTGTATTATCCGTAACATCCAAGAATCTGGATATAGACCGTTGGCAGGTGGCACTACAAAGATAAGTGATAAATTGATGGCCACTAAGGTATCATTAGCAATGCTCTCATGGTACTGAGCTCTACAGAGGCCTGACAGCAAGAGTCCTGCAGGGAGAACCCCTCAGCGAGCAGGCCCCCACATCCTGTTACTGCAGCCTCTCCACTAGCCTCAGCAATACCCAAAGGGGCAAACACTGTACCTGCTCCCAGTGACAGAGGTTCTCAACTTCTGGAACAGATGAAAACCACCTATGAGATATTGACTGTTCCTTCCTCCTAAAACAGCCACCCAGGCCACTACACCTGCAGGTGCCGAATCAACAGATATGAAGTGGGAACCAGGCTCTCTGGTGCCCACTGTAGATTACGAGTCATTGACCGAGCAGTTTGAATAGTCTGTTAGAGCTATGATTCCTAGGAAATAGTTCCAGTTTTGGCTTAGTAACTGAAAGGCCCACTAGCTAAATATTTATCCAACAAATTCTTTTTTCCTTTTTCCTTTTAGAATCATCAAACATTGTGTCTATAAGATAAACTTCTAGACTCAGTGTTTGGATGTGGATATGTAAAAAGAGGAACTATTGACAGGTATTCTAAAGAAGCAAAAAATGAGTAGGAAGTATTGTCACTACAAAGAGAAAGTACCCACTGGCCAACCGGATCCTTGAATCAGACAGCGGCAGTGATCAGAGGCAAAATGGCAAATGGGTTTCAGTTCCAGCTCCAGCTCAGAAGGCTAGATTGTGGCTGCCAGGGATTCTGAGGCTGGGCAGGGGAGAAGGGAGTGGGCACTTAGCGATGTCTACCGTGGATATGCAGATGAAACAACATACTTCATACGAGAGTTGAGTGGGAGAATATCAGTTAGAGATAGTCATCCTACCTGATCTAAAAAAAAACTGAAATTGCAAGAAACATTAAAATTGACATTTAGCAGGTAAAAATCCTGCTTATTCTCCACTTAACAATAAGAGTACACAGACTGTGATCCCAATAGAAAGCCCAGATAATGCTAATATTTAAAAGGAAGGATTCATTTAATTATCAGGGGTTTATCAACCAAATCCCAGTTAATGAAGCTACATTTTAATATAATCCCACAGCTGGGTCAAAGCCATCAACAATTTGCTAATTATCAGATTGTCAGCGTGCTGACACTGCTGTTCTTAATCTAATTGTTTGTTTATGTAACTGCTGGCTACTGTTTCTACTCTGAGCTTTTGGCTTCTTCCTCTGATGTTTTTTGAGCCTGACAGTGTGACATTATTTACTTGTGGTGTTGTGTTTTTTTTGTCTTTTTTCCTAAGGTTTATTGTTGGTTTGTTTTAATATCCTCTTGATGTGCCTACTTGTTGGTCAGTTAGATAAACAAATCCCAAGGCTGAGAATATGTGAGAAAAAAAACCATCACCTACCAACAAACTGATCTTTAAAAATTTTTAGACAGAGAGAAACACAAGCAAACCACTTTTAGGTCATCTTTCTCTCCCCTAGAATACAACTCTTAAAACTCTTTTAAAATTTTCTCTTATTTTTATGGAACCATTTCTCATATCTAATTTTTAGATACTATAATATTCTATATTATGCATAGTTATTGTTTTCTATATCATGTAACTATTATGGATGTGGTTTTTAAAATATAATATCTTACATCCCACAAGCCTTTTTCTGCATTACATGTTAGGTAAACTTCAACATTAAAAGATTTGTTGATTCTGAAAAGATGATAAACATCCCACATAAGATATGTACTCACACAAATGTTTCCTGATTATGTTATGGAATGATAGATACATTAAATTAAGAGCTGGGAGAAATCATTTTACTCAAGTGATTTTCAAACATTTTTTAGTTTCATAACTCTACCAAAAAAAATTCTAGAGGACCCCAATGTGAAACAGTTCAGTTCTGAGCCAGCTGGCTGAAACAGGAACGGGGACCCTCTGCTTTTCGGCTTCACTTCTCCCAGCCCAGTGGTCCTTAAATCATGGAAACTGAGGAAAAGGGGGCTTAGCTGGGCACTACACTGCACAGGGTTTGTTTGCCGAGCATTTCAACACCAGACTACAAACACTTTATCATAGTTCTCTGGGATAACCCCTTTATGGGAGGCCTCTAAAGCAGGAGTTTTTAATATTTTATATACCAACCACTGGTAGAACATGAGGCTCCACCAGGAACAGACTTTGAACATGTCCTTCCTTTAATTTTTTAAAAATAATTTATAAGTTTATACCTGTAATCATGTGAATTAATGAGAATGATGTCATTAGAGAATGACCACAGGATTTAACAGAGGGTTACGAGTGCCTGTTCCCATATGACGAACCTCAGCATCTGTTTCCCTTTCTTGTTTTGACTATAAGACACTCAGAAATTCCTGACTCATTCAGGTAGGTAGCTGCAAAGCATAATTTTTTAAACTTTTTCATTGAGGGAGAATGTGTATTCAGTGAAACACACATGCATTAAGCATACCTTAACATGATTTTTGATAACTGTGTGTGCCCATGTAACCAACACCCAGTCAGGATACAGACACCTTTCTGTTTGGCTGACTTTGGGGTGTGGGATAAATGCTCTCCACACTCTACAGGTACACCAGTTTGCAGTGAGACAGAAAGTCTTTCCGAGAGGCTCATGTAAGAGCTGTGATCCGGGTAAGACCTGCACCCCTAGTCTGAACAGTAGCCCAGGAAGTTAAAGAAACACTCCTAATTCCCAGTCAGGGTAGGCCTGGAGAGCCCTACCTCACCACTCTCAGAACTGGGCATCATCCTCGAAGCTAGAATGCCAAAAGGACAGTGGACACCTCAGTTATAAAGATGCACAGTGACTTTTTTTACTTAGTGGGGCAGGTCTAGCCAGGGAGAAGTGGCTGGAGCTCCTTTTCCCAATGTGTGCTCTCACTGGGTCAACAGCGAGACTGTTATGAGAGCGTAACCCAAGCCGGGTAGTGTGTGTAGGATCTGTGGCTTTACTGTGTCCCTGCTATGTTAATTAGTATTAGGAGCATGATGGATTGGCAACACGTGTGCGCTCTGAGTCTCAAACCAGCCCTGAGAGTTTAGCACTCCATTAGTTACACATCACAGAAACCCAGGGGATGTTTACTCAAAGAGAGGATCACTTACAAGAGGGAAACATGCTAATTCATTCCTGATACCTTCTGGGGAGAGGGACACCCCATTGCCCATGAGTAGTAACTGGTCATCCAAGACAGAGATGGAATGAGAGGCTGGCAGGAAACTACAGAAAGCCCTGGCTCCCCTGGCCTGGGAACCCTGAAATCTCAAATCCTCAGTTGTTCCTACTCGAATCAGTCTGACACAGAAGTTCAGAGAGGGCTCCTTGTTGACATTTTAATTCATTATCCTGTTTCAGAGGCATGGAGTTGCAGAGGCATGGAACCCTCGACCCCGTCTCTCCCATACCCTGGCCAAGGCACAGAGAAGGGAACTCCCACTCTGCCCTCCTCCTCACCAAGCTTTCCACCAGCTGCCACCTCTCAGGCCTGGGCCAGCTGTGCGCACCCCACCTCACCCCAGTGGGTATCAAAAGTGCCCAGAAAGGATGTCTAAAATCCTGGAGCTCCTCCAACACAAGTCACTATTCCTGGCCTTTTTTTTTTTAACTCAAAGACTTGAAAGATAAACTCCAAGTTCTCTTCCTTACTCTAAGGTTCTAGAGTTTTAATGTTGCCAAATCAAGTATGTAGACATGAGAAACTATGGGTGTGGCTAGAATATTAATGAATCCATGTTTGCTCCAAATTAGCCTGTACAATTGGTATGCAATATTGTTAAGAATATATAATGATTAAGAACACATTTAGGCAGTAGTGTGCCGGTAAGTGTGTAACAACTGGCTGAAGTGGGAGGAGGCAGGGAGCCCTAATTTGCAGTGCCTGATAGTTTCTATGGTGTAAATATTCCCACCATGGCCAATTTCAAGTTACCAACCTGACATCACTGGATACAGATCTGGCAAGAGCAGATGTTCACAATTGGTTCTCACGAGCCGGTAGGAACAGGCTCCAGCACATGGTTACCAGCTGGATAACGACATTTGAATAAAAATCATCCCTGCTTGTCATCATCTGTAAAGCATGTCTTCTTCCTCTCCCCTGTTATCGTCCACACACCTCAGTGTAGTGGTGAAGATCCTGGGCCCTAAGCCAGCATATCTGGTTCAAATCCGAGCTCTGATGCTGTGAAACTTTGGGTGTATTCCTTTGTGTCTTTCCTCATATACTATGTTGAGACTTTTAAAAATAGGTTCTACTCCATAGGGATGCTGTGTGGGTTACATGACTTACTTAGCACACCATGAACAGTGATACTCAGACTTCAACGTGCTCCAGGCTCACCTAGACAGCTTGCTAAAACAAAGATGGCTGGAACTCGCCTTAGAGATTCTGATTCAGTAGGTCTCGGTTGGGTCCTGGGAATGTACATTTCTCACAAGTTTCCAAGAGGAGCCTGTATTTGCATTTCTAACATTTTCCCAGGCAATGATGACATGGTGGGTCCAGAGCCCAAACTTGGCGAATTCCCACCCCTAAAGGTCTCAGTATGGTCCCAGGAATCCATTACATACTAGCTGTTACATTGTCAATTCTAAGAGGTCAGAGCCATCACCTCTAAATAAAGACCATGCCACGAAGACACCAGGGTCCTTCCCAAATGACAATCCTATCCCAGAAGGGCTTCACAGGATCTAGAGAAAGCCCAGCTGCCCTCAAATAAGCACTAGCAAGGAGAGCATTCATTCATCCCCTGCCGTTCCCTCCACCAGTCACACAACAAGTCAGCCCCACCTGAGTGTCTACTGTTGCCAGCTCCAAGGAATGAAGATCAGGTAGAGCAAAAAGGCACTTACATTAAAGAGGCAGAAATCAAAAATGCATTATTCCCTGAGGCCACCAGCCACAAGGCAAAATCCCCGAAGGCTAGCTATACTTCCATCAGTCAAGTCTGCCTATCTGCTTGTGTTCCGATAGTTGGTCACATGTAATCCTGTACTGCACTGATATTCATTGGTGACGAAGGGCTGATAGGGGACACTCTTAGCACAAGGCATGGATGAATCTCAAGTGAAGCACAGAATTCATCTTCTGTGTCACTAATTATTCATGAATCTCCCATTTGGAGTTTTGCACTACATTTCAACACTCAATATTAAGTAAACTCTTATATTTACCTCTCATTACAATTACTAATTGCTCTAAGCCCACTGTGTTCACTGCATAAACATCATGGAAATTCCAAATGGTTAAATCTTAACAGCTTTTTAGATCAATTAAGCTAATATATCAAGTAATTGCTTTTTGCTATAATATGTCACCAAAGCCACATGCTGTGGTCAGACCACAGAGCAATGGTAGCTTATGTGTAAATAACACAAGGGAAAATAGGACTCACCCATCAAGAAGCAGTATGTTTATATCCCCCTCATTCCCATGTGAACTGCCTGGACAGTAGTTCCCGGCTGCTGGGGAGTGGTACACATGCTCTGTTTGATTATGTAACAACTAGCACCCTCCCTGCCCTGCACACGGCCACCATGGGAAACAGAGTAGGTATTGAAAACCCAGATGGGAAACCCCGAGAGTCAGGCCCTTTCAACCTTACCTTTGAAAGCCTCCATATTCCGATTTTCAGATATACCCAGGAGACAGCTGGCCTAACATTTCCACCTTATTCAATGGCTAATTTCCCTCTCTTCCATGTAATACAGTTGCACACCGGGGCCAATATCAACATTCCCTCTGTACACCGATCTCCCCCCAACTCAGCCCAAAAAGCCAGCTTTTCTGAGCCAAGAAACACTGACCCCATCCTTCCTTTTTTCCCACAGTTTTCACCTAGAAGGTAGTTGTTTCCTCCAAATGCATTTCACTGGACAATCCCCTTTTTCCCTCCAACACTCAGGTCACCTGCCTTTCTCCTCTCCTGCCCCCTTCATGGTCTTCACAAAGGATCAGGGGAGAAAAAATGAGTTTTCTGCCTGTTTGTTCCCGTTCTCATAAAACAAAGGCACAATACCAAAGTGTTGGAACTATATTATACCCTTTCAACTATGTGTGAATAATCTGACTCAAAATTTTCAAAATTAAATATGGAATGAAGTGTAAACTAGCCAGCAACACAAAACTAGAGAAATTTTCCCACCTCATGTATTAGGTGCTTCCCTTTTTTCTCTGTTACCAGTGTTCATTCACATTTTTATGGCTTATAAACAAACAAGTCAAAGAAAAAGGTCAATAGTTGACTAATTGAACAATCAAATAATAGAAGGAAAAGGAAAGGAGGGAGGGAGGGAGGGAAGGAAGGAAGGGAGGAAGGAAGGAAGGGGAAATGGAAGGATGGGAGAAAAAGAACGGAAACAATAACAGACTAGGGAAAACATTCGTAGCAAATAGGATAAAGAATTAATACCTTAATTAGATAATAATGTTATTTAATTGATAATAAAAAACAGAATGAACAGAATTCACGAAATCTTAACTACAACCAATAATCAAATTCAGAAAAATAACTTCACTGGAGATCAAAGAATGCAAAATTAAAATATCAGGATACCATTATTCTCCTAATAAACTAGCAAAAAAGAATTTTATGTTAACACTCAGTGCAGTAGGGATAGTGTGAAAATGGCCCCCAAACATTGCTGTGAGTATTTGAAATTGCTATAATCCTTGAGCAAAGAAGTTTGGAAATAAATATCAAATGCCATAAAACTGTTGATATCCATTGACCCAGAAATAGCACTTCTAAAAGAGAAAATAATACAAAGATAAAGCTACATACACAAATATATTCAAGAGAACACTGTTTATATATATTTTTTAAAACAGAATCAACCTGAAGTCCTCTATCAAAATGCCAGCATAGTTAAACACAGGTTGCGTCCTTGTACAAGCACATTAAAATTACAACTAAAATATAGAATAACCATCACTCAGAACCATCAGAAATCAAGGTGAATGGATGTCTGACAGCTATGGAATTAAAGAAACCACATCCATCCAGACTAGTAAAAGGGGCAGAGATGCGGAACAAGCTGGTCCCATATTCACATGGGGTGGAAAAAAATTTGGAAGGGATATCTTGGGAGCAAGGAGTCCCAGCCCCACACCAGGCCCCCTAGCACAGGGTTTCAGTGCCAGGTAGATAACTCCCCATAACTTCTGGCTGCAAAAACTAGTGGGGATGAGTCAGTAGAAAAAGTTACTGGAGTCCCAAGCAGTTCCTCTTAAAGAACCCACACACGGACTTACTCAGACTCACTCCCTCTGAGCTCTAGCACCAGGGTAACAGCTTGAAAGGTACCAGAGGCATACAAGGAAGAACTGAAGCTTCTGGCATCAAGGTGAGAGCTAGGGAACAGCTTTCGCCCAGACATAAAGGCAGGCAAAAGCCACTGTCCCTTTTCAGAACACTCCCCCCACAGAGCTACAGAACCAGCAAGAGGGTGCCATATCTGAGACTCCATCAATCTGGCTAACACTGTTTGCCCCACCTTGGTGATCACCTGAGGCTCCATTCCACACAACTTATGGGCCCACCCAAGCTGTTAACCATGACTTTTCCATATAAATGGCTGCCTTTGGCTCAGTCTTCACAACTTCTTAAATCCTCTCAAACAAGCAGTAGCCCACCTCAGTGAACTCCCAGGCCTGCTACTTCTTGCTAAGTGGCCCCAGGCCTGGCACTAGCCGCAGCCATCCTAGATTCACAGCTTGGCTTGTCCTAGGACTCTCCAAGCCCAGCACAAGTATCAGCCATCTCAGATTGCTTTATAGCTCAGGCAGGGTGGCCCAAGGCAAAACATATGTGGGGGCTGACTTTGGCCTGCACCACCCAGGAAACCCCAGGGCTTACACACTCAGTGGACAGCTATAGACCATGTCAGAGGACCACCACCCTGTCCCTGCACAGCTGATCCTCCACAAAGGGAGGAGGTTGGTGGTCAGTGGTCACAGACAGTCCTTGCAACTAGCTGGCCTGCCTAAATCCTTCCCATTGACCTGCTAACAGCAACCAAGGCTCAACTAAAAGAGGAGGGTGTACACCCCCAAACAGAGGGTGGTGCACCTCGAGTACCCAGCTTGGGTGATAGGGGAGACTGTGCCACTGGACCCTACAGGACACCTACTACATTAGACCATGGTACCAAGACAGGGAGTCATAGCAGCTCTACCTAATACATAGAAACAAACACAGGGAGGCCACCAAAATGAGGAGACAAAGAAACATGGCCCAAATGTAAGGACAGATCAAAACTCCAGAAAAAGAACAAAAGGAAGATAAGCAATCTATCAGATGCAGAGATCAAAACACTGGTTATAACTCTCCTCAAAGAACTTAGTGAGGACCTAAACAACATAAAAAAGATCCAGTCAGAAATGAAGGATATACTCATTGAAATAAAGAACAATATACAGGGAAACAACAGCAGACTGGATGAAGCTGAGAATGAAATCAATGATTTGGAACATGAGGAAGCAAAAACCAACCAATCAGGACAAGAAGAAAAAAGAATCCAAGAAAATGAGGATATTGTATAAGCAGCCTCTGGGACAACTTAAAGAGGTCCGACATTCATATCATAGGGGTGCCAGAAGGAGAAGAGAAAGAGCAAGAAATTAGAAATCTATTTGATAAAATAATGAAAGACAAATTTTCTAATTTGGTGAAGGAAACAGACATGTGAGTCCAGGAAACAGAGAGAGTCCCAAACAAGTTGTATGTTTGCAAAGAGGCCCACTCCAAGACACATGATAATTAAAATGCCAAAGGTTAAAGATAAAGAGAGAATCTTAAAAGCAGCCAGAGAAAAGAAGTTACTTATCTACAGGGGAGTTCCCATAAGACTGTCAGCTGGTTTCTCAAAAGAAACTTTGCAGGCTAGAAGGAATTGGCAAGAAATATTCAAAGTCATGAAAAGCAGGGACTGACAGCCAAGATTGCTCTACCCAGCAAGGATATCATTTAGAATCAAAGGGCAGATAAAGAGCTTCCCAGACAAGAAAAAATTAAAGGAGTTCATCATCACCAAACCATTATTATATGAAATGTTAAAGGGACTTATTTAAGAAAAAGAGGAAGATCAGTCCAGGCTGGTGTGGTTCAGTGGATTGAGTGCCAGCCTATGAACCAAAAGGTCACCAGTTCAATTCCCAGTCAGGGCACCTGCCCAGGTTGTGGGCCAGGTCTCCAGCTAGAGGCATGCAAGAGGCAATTGATCAATGTTTCTTTCACACATCAATGTTTCTTTCCCTCTTTTTCTCTCTCCCTTTCCATCTCTCTAGAAACTAAATAAATAAACACTTTAAAAATATGTTAAAAAAGAAAAAAGATCAAAACTGAACAATAAAATGGCAATAAATACATATCTATCAACAACTGATCTAAAAATCAAACTAATCAAACAAGGAAAACAGGGACAGAATCATGGATATGAAGTGCATTTTAATGGTTGCCAGATGAGAGGGGTTGTGGGAGAATGGGTGAAGAGGTGAGGGGATTAAGAAGTACAAATAGGTAGTCACAGAATAGCCACGGGGATGTAAAGTACAGCATAGGAAATGGAGTAGCCAAAGAACTTATATGCATAACCCGTGGACATGAACATTGGTGTGGAGCTTGCCTGAGGGTGTGGGAGGTGCTGGGTGGAGGGGGACCAAGGGGAAGTAATTGAAACAATTGTACTAGCATAATCAAAATTTAAAAAAGAATCAACCTAAAAGCCCAACAATGGGCCTGGCTGGTGTACAGTGGATTGAGTACGGGCTGCGAACCAAAGGGTTGCCAGTTTGATTCCCAGTCAGGGCACATGCCTGGGTTTCCAGCCAGGTCCCTAGTGGGGGCCACACGAGAGGCAACCACACATTGATGTTTCTCTCTCTCTTTCTTCCTCCCTTCCCCTTCTCTCTAAAAATAAATAAATAATATATTTTTTAAAAAAGCCCAACAATGGGGAATAGTTAAATAAACTATGGTACACTTACCCATTCATTTATTCAAAAAGTATTTCTTAATTACTCTCTATGTGTTAATCATTCCTTCCCCTCTGTCAAATCTTAGGACAATCAATAACAGATAAGTGAGACAGAATACACATTTAGATGATTTCCCTTTAAGTAAAGAAATATCAGCCTTCAGTAGACCACTGACATATATGTATCACTCCCAAATCATTTGGGAATAAAATGCCCAGGGTACTGTTATGACGGCTATCATCAGAAACACATGAGGTAATGCATGTTGGCAAGGATGTAGAAAAAGGGGGATTTTGTGCACTGTTATTGAGAATACAACTGGTGCAGCCACTATGGAAAACAGTAAAGAGGTTCCTCAAAAATTTAAAAATAGAACTACCTTATAATCCAGCAATCCCACTCCTGGGTATATATCCAAAGGAAATGAAAACAGAATCTGCAAGAGGGTTGTGCACTCCAATGTGCACTGCAGTATTACAACAGCCAAGACAGGGAAACAACCTAATTGTCCATCGATAGGTGAATGGATAAGATGTGATGATATATTTGTATTTATGTTTATATTTATACTTATGTAGTAGAATATTATTTAGCAGTGAGAAATAAGGAAATCCTGCCATTTTCAACAACATGGATGAAACGAGAGTATTTTGCTAAGTGAGATAAGTCAGACAGAGAAAGACAAATACTGTATGATCTCTCTCACTTACATGTGGAATCTAAAAAAGCCAGACTCATAGAAACAGAGTAGAATAGTGGTCACCAGGAACCGGGGGTGGGGAAATGGGGAAGATGTTGCTCAAAGAGAACAAACTTCTAGTCATAAGGTGAATAAGTTCTGTTAATTTAATGTACAGACTAGTGATTACAGTTAATAAAGCTGTATTTATATTTGCGAGTTGTTAAGAAAGTAGATCTTAAATGTTGTCACCACAGAAAAGAAATGGTAACTACTGACATGATGGAGGTTTGGCTCACCCCATATTGGAAATCATTTAATACACTTTTACAGTATATAAGTGCATTAAATCCACACATTGTCTACCTTAAACTTACACAATGTTATATGTCAATTATAGCTCATTAGAGATAGAAAAATACAAATAAAGTGAAATAATTTTAATAAAATGCCTTGATAGCATTTTATTAAAAAATTAAATAACTATTTAATTAATCGTTGTTTGTTAATTAAATAGAGACCCACTTAACTATTTGTGGCCCTTGAATGTAAGCCTTGGGAAAATCACGAGAGACAGCTATGTCAAGGGTTCCCAGTAGCCCAGAATTCATAGTCCACTGCTTTAAAGAGCCGAACTTAGGTATACTGGAGCCCCCAGGCCTGAGCAAGCACTTGCCTTCAAAGGGCCTGGGTCCTGGCAGCAGCAGAGATAACAGGCAGAAGCAGGTGAAGCTTTGCTCCCCAGTGGGGCTCCTCTCCTCAAACACGTTACCCTCGTTACCCTCGCTCTTATTATGTTCCTGTCATTGCACCCCCAGCTCTTTTGGAGACCCCACTGACTGCTCCCGGAAGCCAGGGAATACTGAGCATGGCAGAAGGGGAGTAAACTTGCAGTCAAGGGAGCTGACCTGCCTTCAGACCCTGGGCTGCTCAGGTTCACCTGCCCAAACAGAGTTCGTCAAGCTGCACAACTTGCCACTCACCTCTGAGAACGGTGCCTGTCTCCCAGGCAGAGAGAGCCGCCCCTGCACCAACAGCAGACACCTGCCTCCAGTTATTGTTAAGGGCCTCCCTCTAAAGAAACCACTTTCTAAGCTCCCTAAAACCTAACATTTTTTTCAATAAGGGATAACCCTTTGTTTCATAATTAGAGATAAGGCTTAAAATTGATACCCTTGGCAGAGATAATAAAATAGCAAATTAAGTTCAATATTTGCTATGTGCCAGATATTTTTCTAAGTGTTTTACATATAGTAATTCATTTAATTCTCACAACAAACCTGAGAAGAAACTATTATTACTTTCAATCCTACTTTACACATGAGAAGGTTTGAGTGTAGAGGTATTGAATAATTTCTAAAGTTCACACACCAGTGGGATGCTTTTGACCCAATGATCCCACTTCTAGGAATAAATTAACCCACAAGAATGAAACTCTCTGTATACAAATACATTTGTGGTGGCATTATATAATGCAGGAAACAGTTGGAAGCACCATAAACAGAGTAGCAAGCAGAGAATAGCTAAGTAGATGCATTCATCAGTGTGGGATTTGGGGTCCGGCAGACTGACTGTAATACCTTAACCACAATGCCACTCCGCCACATTAGAAAGAGACTCAAACGTCACACTATGGGGGAATGGCTGATATGCAGAGTCCTCCCTGACAGTTTAGAAATGAGAGAGAAACTAATGCCTGAAAGATGAGGAATGTGGAGGCGCTGGTTAGTATCAGGGCTCACACAACACGTGCGCTGACCTCCCGGTTTTGCCTGTAGTTGGGTCTGGATGCCCTGTTCCTTTCCAGAATCAAACACCCTCCCTCTCCCTCCTCCTCTTCTTCAAAATCAAAAATAAGCAGGTACTCATCTAGGTACTGACCTATTCTTTTAGAGTAAATAATTGTGCTTTTATTCTCCCCCAATGTCTGTAACCATGAAAGCTAATCTAAACCAAAACAAAATTCTCTGCTGCTTAGGGTTGGTGAAGGACCTACTAACAGCTTTTGGTGGGGAAATTGATCAAAAGCCTCAAGCTGTGCTGACCCAAGAGCCTAGCAGATTCCCATGGTTCCAGGCTCCTGAGCAGTGCTCCTGAAGTGGGCTTCCTCATTTAAAGCGCCTTCAGTCACCCATGCCAGGGGACAGGCCAGGGGACAGAGCTCACACACGATCACATGTGCATGCACACACACACACACCCCACCTCCCACCCACTATTCATGGGTGTGCACAAGCACACTCCACCAGGCACACTCAGCGTGAACCTCTGTGCACACACACGCACATTCCTTCTCCAGTTTGTCTCCCTCTTGCCTCCTCCATGATTCTCACTGCTGAGGTGTCTAAGGACACAGGTAAGGCCTTCCTGAGCCTCTGCTCCCCTATGGACTTTGGTATTTCCAGCTCTTACTTTTGAAAAACCCTTCCCTAATTCCTTCTTTAATTTAATATTCTAGGATGTGGACAAAGTTATTTGGCACAGACATCAAGGACTGTCTTGGATTAAGTAGTGTGGACTCTTGGCATTCCCAGTTTTACGTTCATGGTTCCAACTCCATGAACAATCTTGGAGATCAGGACATGCAGACATGTGTGATTTTTCTGGGGTCCAAAACCAAAGCAGACTCTCTGCATGGATGGTATGAGCTCCTTGCTGAGAGTGAACAAGCCTGGCTAAGTGCACAGTGTGGGCATCTCACCTCAGGTGGGTGGCTCTCTCCTCAAAATCTCAAATGCTTTTTATGGAAAAATGAAGGCTGCTGAGACATGGGGGCTCTTGTGAGGTCCTGGAATGTATCTGCAGAATGTCATGGGTCAGCCTCCGCTCTGTCGTAAAGAAACCAGGGCATATATCCTTAGCAAGGGTAGGGACAAAGGACTGGTTGTGGGAGCTGTGTTCACAGTACAGTCTGCATGGATTGGTCGGTAGGTCAGCATGTAGATGATGTAGAGCCCTCTGCTTCCCCCGCCCCAACACACACAAATCAGGAAATCGGTCCTGAGCAAAAGACTCAGAGAAGCAATGGGTCCCACCTGCTCCTCTGCGGACTTGTGGGATCAGCAAAGAAAAGGCAGCCACACAGAAAAAAGGAAGTGTAAGCTAACAACGAAGACTAACTCCTTGTCTGTGTGGGGAAAAGGTTTCTCAGGTAGCTCAAAGCACAGGTGTGGCGTCAGACATGAGTGACTGTCCCAGCTCTGCCATTATCAGTCATATATTCTCCCTAAGCCTCAGTTTCCTTATCTGAAATGGGGATAATAAGAGTGTCTTTCTCTTGAGGTTCTTGTGAAGATTCAATGAGAAGGTCTGTGTGAACTGTTTAGCACAGTACCTGGCAACTCGTAAGTGTTCGATCAACATTAGACAGGATTTCTATTCTTCCACTGCCTGCCAGGGAAGGATGGAAATGAAAAGTTTCCTGACCGCAGGAACCACCACTTTCTCCTTCAGGTGCACTTGGCTTCAAGGTTCATTTCCCTGGTTGGATAAATGCCTCTAAGGTCCCCCTCTGTAGGGCAGGCATGGATGTCAGGGACCACTCTCTCTGCCTGTGGGAGAACCAGGACCTACCTGCGGGTGTGGGTAACTTCACTCTGTGCTGAAAGAGAATCAGAGAGGCTGGACGGCCCATCTGGTCAGATGGCTCACTAATAAAAGCCAGGACACTGTGGAAGAAAGAGACAACGGTTCAGAAAGGGGGCGGACCCCCTGCTGCGTTGGACAAAAACATCTGTTTGTTCCATCCTGCAGATTTGGGGATATTGTGTCTGAGAGCTGTTTTTTTCTGACAGCACTAGATGGAATGCTGTTTCTAGGCTCACACAGGCTGTCTTTTCAACTCCAAATGTAAACATTTAGCTCCAAGAACGGAAGAAATACAGCGTTGCAGGGGCAAGCAATTATGTGGTGTTTCTTTTCTTTCTTTATTTTTTTTTCCCACTGAGGTAAAACTGGCATATAACATTATATTAGTTTCTACTCGGTGTTTCTTTATGGGATCCCTGGGTTGGGACTACTTGAGGACCAGTTTACTCTTAATCAACATCCAATATAGCTTAGAAGGGGTAAAGGTTATAAAAATTAGCTTGGAAGAAAATACTTACAAAACATATATCTGACAAAGGACTTGTAACTGAAATTATAAAGAACTCTTTCAATTCAGTAACAAAAAGGCAAACAATCCAATTTTTAAAAAAATGGGTAAAAGTCCTTTTGAGACAGCATGGATGGACCTGGAGTGTATTATGCTAAGTGAAATAAGCTAGAGAAAGACAAATACCATAAGATTTCACTTATATGTGTAATCTAATGAACAAAATAAACTAACAAACAAAATAGACTCATAGATGTCAGGGAGGAATCAGTAGGGGACAGGGTAAAAAAGGTAAAGGGATTAAGCAAAAAAAAAAAAAAAGCCTCTCTATAGTATGATGATTACCAAAGGGAAATGGGGGTGGGGAGAGGTAGAAGGGGGTAAAGAGGAGATAAAGAGTGATGGAAGGAGCCCTGGCTGGTGTGGCTCAGTGCATTGAGTGCCAGCCTGTGAAGCTAAGCGTTGCTGGTTCGATTCCCAGTCAGGGCACATGCCTGGGTTGCAGGCCAGGTCCCCAGTGGGGGGCACGTGAGAGGCAACCACACACTGATGTTTCTCTCCCTCTGTCTCTCCCTTCCCTTCTAAGAATAAATAAAGAAAAAATATTTAAAAAAAGAGTGATGGAAGGAGACTTGACTTGGGGTGGTGAACACACAATACAACATACAAGCGATATACATAGAGTTGTACACCTGAAATGTATATAATTTTATTAACCAATGTCACCCCAATACATTTAAAATAATGGGTAAAATACTGTAACAGACACTTCACCAAAGATACACAAAATTCCTAATAAGCACGTGACATGATTAGTCATCAGTGAAATACAAATTAAAACCATAGTGAGCCCTGGCTGGTGTGGTTCAGGGGATTGAGTGCCAGCCTGCAAATCAAAAGGTCACCAGTTCAATTCCCAGTCAGGGCACATGCCTGGGGTGTGGGCCAGGTGCCCAGTAGGGGGTGCTTGAGAGGCAACTACACACTGATGTTTCTCTCCCTGTCTCTCCTTCCCTTCCCCTCTCTCTAAGAATAAATAAGTAAGTAAGTAACTAAATAAATAAAATAATACCACAATGAAATAGTACTATACTCCAATTACAATAGCTAAGGTTTTTTTAAATTTGACAATACTAAATATTGGTGATGTGGAGCAACTGGAACTCTCATACATGGCTGGTGAGAATGAAAAGCAGAACCCCTCCTTTGGAAAACATTTGGACGTTGCTTTTAAAGTAAAATACACTGGCCATATGATTCAGCAATCCCACTCTGGGTATTTACTCAAGAGAAATGAAAACATGTATTTGCATAAAACCTTCTACATGAATGCTCATAACAACCTCATTCATAATAGCCCAACCTGGAAGTAAGGCAAGTGTCCATCCACAGGTGGATAGATAAACATATCATGATATGGAGATACCACTGTCACAGAGAACTCAATAAAAGTAAGTGAACTAATATGTATACCAACGTAGCTGAACCTGAAAAACACTGCGCCGAGAAAACTAAGTCAGACACAAAAGACTACATACTGTATGTTTCTACTTACATGACACCCTGGAAGAGACAAATCTACTGTACAGGGACAGAAAGGAGGACAGCCATCACATGGGGCTGGGGTTGAGGGAGACTGGAAAGGGACAGAAGAAAGCCAGAGATTTTTGATCCATGTATCTCTTTAGCTGTAGGACTAGGTATCAAGATTCCTTATCCAAACCCGTCTTACCAAGTAAGAAAGAGAAAAAAGTTGCTATTGAGAATTTAGTCTAAGACTAGACTTTTTTTCTATTATCCAAGGTGAAATGACACTAGAGAAAACTCATATATACTTACTCTCTGCCAGGGCCCTTTCTAGAAACTTCAGGTATTTAATCCTCTCAGGAAAGTATGAGGTACATACTGGTATCATCCTCACAGTGGGGAAACTGAGGTACAGAGAGGATGCCTCAGGCAGTAAGTGTCCTGGCCATATGTAGCAGACCTAGACTTTGGATGCAGGTTGTGTGGCTCCAGGAATCTGCTTCCTTAGCCGCTTTGCATACTGCCTCTCTGAGCGGATATTTTGGTCCCAGAGACTTTAAATTCCCAGAATGAAAGAGATCTCCAAGGACAGAACCAGGAAGATCTCCTCTGAACTAAGACTAGCTCTAGATGGCAAAAGGAGGTACTTCTCAATAGGGATAAATAGGTTTTCCCGCTGAGAATATTTTTTGAAAGGGAATGGGCAACTCAGTACACTGTGGGCAGAATGGATTCAAACAAAATCTGAAAGACCCTCCCCAACCCTTGCCTCCGCTAGAGGGTATGAAAGGGTGTCCGTGGCTAATGGGCAGAGGTGACACACACCTGAGCCAACACACTGAGTCCCAAACTAGTTAATCCAAAAAAGGGGCATAAAAAAAAACTTGAGAAAAAACTGGTCTACCAGGTCCCCAGAATAAAGAAAACAGCCCGTTTGAGAGAGGCAGTAACTGGCAACTCCTTCGTGTGCACAGGGGACTGAACAGGAAAACAAGAAACTAAAGTCTCAACTCCTACCTTTGCAGGAGCACACTAAGCTTCTCTTTGGCTCACCCCTAAAGGCTGGATCAAAGGAGGTTAGCCTCGGTGTCATTACTGATATCCAAACAAATCGCCGGACCTCAGAAATCTTCCTAAACAAGCCACGCAAGAGAATGAAAAAAAAAAAAAAAAAAGAGAATGAATCAGCCCCTTCCCAAGGCAAGATAACAAGCAGGAAACCCCCATTCCTATAAGTCTTCAGTCACAACTACTTAATCACTGTCAACAGCGTCCGCCCCACCAATCTGAGGTGGTGTCCCTGCTTGGAATGACTTTTTTACAGTCTTGGGGTACTTTTTAGATTGTCCTGCCCAGACTGTGGGGTTTTTTTTCCACTGAAATGAAAACTCCATGGAGGCAGGAGTTTAAGCCCCTGTTAAACTTCTGTCTATCCACCTCAGCACCTACTAAACATTCATAATGGAGCATACTCGATGGATGGAAAGCAGGAAGGGAGGGAAGAAGAAAAGGAAGGAGAGACAGAATGAGGGGATAAATGAATGAATCCATATTTTCTTAAAATACTAATAATAGTAATCAGAAGTGCTATGAAGAAGCGAACTTCCCCAGGCCGCTAAGGCCTCAAGCTCCCTGACATTAAAACCTCCCCGATGGCTTTGTCTTCTAGACGCCCCATTGCTTCAGACCCTAGTGGTGGCTTCTGTCCCTGCACTGTTATTCTGCCACCTCACTCCAGGCCCATAGATAACTCTGGGGATTGTCATCAGTGAATAATATTTTCCAGGTGTTGAATGCAGGATAAATAAATTTGCCTTACTAGAAAGTTCAGGAGGATTTCTTCTTTTAATGAGAAACTATAAAACTCCAAATGGACTTGCTTCTGCTGAGTCCATCCTCCTCTACCATCCTCTTCCTGGTCTGAGTAACAAGGTCCAGATGAACTGTAACGTAAGTTCATTTCTCTCTGGGCTCCGACTTCCTATGAGAAAGGAAGGTGAGTGACATTTCAAAAGAACTCTCTGAGATTTATGCTTTTGTATCCGTGGAGGTCTTTCAAGAGCCTGGCATTTTCTCATAACCTGTGGAAGCTCCCTTTGTCTGCCTTTGAACCTATTTATTAGCTGGACAATTTTTTAGGTGAATTGAAAAAAGAAATAGTCTGCAACTAGAAATAGAGAGGGGTTAGGAAAAGTAATAAATCATTTATGGATTTCCAGTGATAGGAAATGATCTTGCTTGAAGATATACATGTGTGTGCATTTTTTTCAAGCAAGATCATTGTATATATACATACACACACACACACACACACACAGGGCCCAGCAGAAGTAAGGTCTGCTTGAGTGCAGTTGGTAGGGTAATAATATGGGTATAACAATTTATAGTTTTAATTTGAACATTTCACCTAAAATGTCATATGGTATGCTTGAGTGTGATACTGTTATATTACAGAATTACATGCTTATGATTTTGTAATAAAAGATTTTGTAATAAAAAAGGGATGTTATTTGTGCTGGACCCTGTACACACACACATATGCATACATATGTGTGGGGGTGTACATGTGTGTATGAAGAGAAAGGCATTTATCCTTTTGGTACACTAAAATACCTCTGCTTTCCCCATACTGTGTTACAGGGAACCCAGATATCCTATTCTCATCTAGTGCAACCAAACCAAACGAACCTCTGAACCTACAGGTAAGTGAATGCCTACATGAATCAGCATCCAAACACACCCTGCCAGGCCCTGCCAAGTGCACAGCACAACGCCCGCTCTGCGAAGCACATAAAGAAACATAAGACCCTGACCCTGCCTGAAGGAGTCTACTGTCTTCATGGAGACCCTCAAGGCACGAATATAAAATCTGATCAGATTGTTCCCCTACTGAAAACCTTAGAATGGTCTCCCACTGCACCCGGGATAGAAAGTCAAATATTTAGCACATCTCCCCAAAGCCTTTGAGTCTCATCTCCTTGCTCTCCGCATGTTCACCCCAAACACACTGGTTTCTTCAATTCTTTAAATGGACCAAGTTCATTCTGACCCCAGACCCTTAGCACCTGCTGTTTCCTCTTCCTAGAACCTTTTTCCTCCCACTATTCCCCCTTCAAGTCTGTTGCATACTCAGAATCCTCCAGAGAAACAAAGCCAATAATATATATGTATATCCATACATATGGACATATGGCTATCATACATATAATAATATATACATATCCATACATATATATACATATATGTGTGTATATATGGCTATCCATATATAAAGAGAGAGATTTATTACAGAAATTGGCTCCTGAAGTTACGGTGGCCGAGCAGTGCTGTGACCTGCAAGATGGAGCACCAGGCAAGCCGGTGGAACAATTCTATCCCCATTGGAAGACCTAAGAACGGGTGACTGATGGTGTAAGCCTCAGTTTGAAAGCCCAAGAGCCATGGGCACCTGCGTCAGAGGACAGGTAAAAATGGACATCTCAGATCAGGCAGAGAGAGCATGACTTCACCTTTCCTTTGCCTTTTTGTTCTATTCGGGCCTCAAGGGACTGACTGGGTGATGTCCATCTCCCCTGAGGAAGGCCATCTGCTTTATTCAGTTCACCAGTTCAAATACTAATCTCTTCCAGAAACACGTTCACAGATGCACCCAGACATAATGCTTTACCAGCTTTCTGGGCCTCCCTTAAATTACTTAAATTTACACATAAAATTAACCATCACACTCAGAAAATCTTTCCCCTAATTAATCAGGTTCTTTGCTACCATATTTTATTGTAGCCTCTAATTTTTTCATCATTTAGTTATTAGCTTGTAGTTTGTTTTTATCTGTATTTATATCTGTTTTCAGATTTCCCCACTGGACTATAAAAGCTCAACGGCAGCTGAACTCTTTGGTTCCTTGCTACCTCAAGCACCATGCCTGACACATAGTAGGTGTGCAATAAATATTTGTGGATTAGGTCAATAATATGAAACTTCACTGGCAGTTTGAGACAAGGCAAGGTGATAGGTACAGAGTAATTCAGTGAAAGGTACATCCACATCTTCTCAACTTGTTACAAATGATTTATCTAAATTTTTTATCATTTCTCCTTTTGCATTCTTCAGAGACATAGCAACATGGGATATGGGCCCGCCTGCTCAGCTCACAGCTGAGCCTTCAGGACATCAAAGACCCTTACCCAGAAAGCCCTTCCTCTGGTGGCTCCACAGTCCCTCCCAGGAAAGCTCCCTGCTGCTCTAGCACAAGCACAGTGTAGGAGGACGGTGGATGAGGTCCTCCCTAACCATCAAGAGTTTTGGTGAACCTTCCAGAGGAAAAGCCAAAAGAGATTGTAGAACATGGGGCCAGGAGAGAAATTGCAGGAACACAGTTCTTCATATGCATCAGGCTGTCATCCAGATAGCTCTATACACTTCATGAACAGTGTCCAGAATCAAGGACTCTATCCCAAATTTCAGGAGGGTAGTGGTAATTTTGTCTCTATGCTTGAAGACAAAGACTACAGCCCTAACTGAGTAGCTCAGTTGGTTAAAGCACCGTCCCAACATGCCAAGGTTGCAGATTAAATACTTGGTCAGGGCACACACAAGAATCAACCAATGAATGGATAAATGAGTGGGAAAACAAGTCGATGTTTCTCTCCCCACTCCCCACATTTAGAGATGTCTCTCTAAAATCAACAAATAATTTTTTAAATAAATAAAGACAGAGACTACAAATCCCCTCTTTCTAGAAGAGAAAAAGTTACATGGCATGCTCAAAGTTACATGGAAAGACCCACAGAGTATTAATTAAAGAGCAGGCCTCCTGGTAGGTGGGCATTGGACACCCAGGAAATCTTCAGGCATCTGGTTGCATTCATGATGTCCCCTTTGGAAAAAGAAAAGGTCATTTGGCTTTAACGGCCGTACGGGCAAGAGTCAGCACCCCATGAGAGAATGCACAATGGGAGAATGGGCTTGGAGGCCAGGCTCCAATAGAAAGAGCAATGTTGCAAGTGTTGGAGCAGAGCTGCCTCTGACAGCCAGACCACGTGTTTTCTTCCACCATACAAAACTGGGGGCTTGTGGGGCCAGTCTCTTTTGCAGAACAATAGCCTGACCAAGACCTTCCCCCTATCCTTCCATGAAATGGCATGTATTCCACACCACACTCTGAACAGTCCTTACTCTGTGCTAAGTCCTGAAGATAGCAAGGCCAAAATTCTTGAACAAGTCTACTCTAGGTCCTGGGAAAGAAATGGGTAAAAATCAATTGCATTGTGAGGGAAATATCCCAGAAATCAGCAGCCTCTGGGCAAGTACCATGCCATGTGTGATGTAGGGTCTCGGGGCCTCTGAGGGGAACATGATGGAGGGACTATTTAAAAGATGTAGGACAAAAATACCATACACAAAAATTAACTCAAAATGGATCAGAGACCAAAATGTAGAGCTAACTGTAACAGCTCTACTATAAAAAAAGTAAAAGCTAAAACTATAAAACTCTTAGGAGGAAACTTTGTGATGTTGCTTTAGACAAAGCCTCCTAAGATATCATACCATACCAAAAGTACAAACAACAAAAGGAAAAATAAATGAACTGGACTTCATCAACATTAAAACCTTCAGTGCTGCAAACCCAAAATGGGAGAAGATGCTCGAGAATTGTATATCTGATAATGGGCTGGTATCCATAATATATAAAGGACTCTTACAACTCAGTAATAAAAAGACAACACAGTTTAAAAATAGACAAAGGATCCAAATAAACATTTCTCAAAAAATACATAAATGGCTAATAAGCACAGGAAAAGATGCTCAATATCATTAGCCATTAATCAAGTGAAAATCAAAATCACAATGAGATACCACTTCACACCCAGTAATGTAACAGTGTGCAGCCAAGAGGGGGGGGCCCAAACAGGGATTTGGAATGGGGTCCAGAACTCAAGGTGTCCAGGAAATATTAGGATGTCCTCACCCCTTCCCCCTCAGGTGTGAGTTGGGGGAAGGGACACATGGAGCAGGAACATGCAAGACTGTTTTGTACAGCAACAGCTTTGCAGCTAATCTCCAGCATGGCCATTTAACATATCTATAACCTTTAACTGGTTGCATAGATATGTTAAATAGCTGTGGCTATGCTTTGAGCCAGGGAGAAGGGAGTCACTTCCACCCAAGATGTAACTGGGGGGCAGGTCCCCCAAGTGACAGCACCTGCGTGAGAGCTTGGAAAAGATTGGCTCCGTGACAAGGCGCCACACCTGCCCAGACTCACTATGGCAGCCCAGTAAAGCTGGAAGGATATGAGAGTGCTGGCAAGTGTAGCCAATTATGGGAGGAGTTGGAAATGGGGCTGCAGAGGAGGATTGGCTTGGGGATTTAAACCCAGACATGGCAGCCATTAAGGAGAGAGGACCACGGGCCTGTGGCAATAGAAGAAGAGAACCACAGGGCTTTGCCAGAGTGCGGACCCCTGCAGCTTTGGTAGAAGAGGATCATGTGACTTTGGGGTGCTCCCTTTGGCCACGTGGCTTGGGAAGCAGGAGAGACTTTGCCTGGAAGAAGGGTGAAAGAACTCTTGCCACTAGGCCATGAGAAGGTGCCACATGGCTTTGGATTAATTGGAGATCCTGCCTGGACAGCGACACAGCTGATGGTGCCCGCGGTCTGAAACACAGACGTTTGCTTCTTTTCCTGAGATACAGTACCCCAAATTAGGGCAGGGGGAGAAGGAAACACTGGGCATCTGAGGGTATCCAAAAGGACTTTGATATTTTAATGAAGACATTAGGTCATTACTTTAAGTCTGTATAGCTTTTTTTTTTTTTAAGTCTGTATAGCTTTAAATAAACATTTCCTTTCCCTTTCACAAATCTCTGGCATTGAGAGACATCTTTCCTAAGACGGTGTGGACAAGCAAACCTAGTGGGGGGGTCCTTTCAATAATAGTATATAATCACCCCAGGTGGGACAATAATTGCCCCCCATCTGTTCTGTAACAGTAAGATGGGTACAATTTTTAAAATACTAATGGAAATAAGTGGAGATGTCTGTACTCAAGAGCTCAGAATAAAGACACGCACGGGGAGGGGGCCTGACATTCAGCCCCACTTTCCCCACCAGGCATCTTCCAATACATGACCATGAGGCTCGGAAGCTAAGCAGAGTTTTTGGAGCTGAGGAAACACAATTGGGGTGTCGGAAAGACCTTCTGAAACACCCCAGGTTTTGTTAAGACCCCTCAAAGCCTCCACTCTAGGATTAAGGATGATGGAAATAAGCCAGCTATTATAAATAGGCCTCTAATAAATAGGCTTCTAATGAGCTCAGATCCAGAGTGGATAAAAGTAATTCACCCCCACCCCATCTTCCTGCCAGACTCAGATGACAGGATTGTGGAAATAAAAACAAACAAACAAACAAACAAAAAAGACCCAGAGGACTCAACAGATAAACCATTAGAATTAATAAGTGAATTTATCAAAATATCTGATTAAAAGGCCAAGGTACAAAAACCAATTGTACTTCTACATATCAGTAAGAAAATAATTGTTAAATGAAATATTTATAACTGTATCATTTACAATAGCATTAAAAAATAAAATGTTTGGGAATAAATCCACCCAAAGATATGCAAGGCCTCTATACAGAAAACTATGAACTATTACTGAATGTAATTAGAGAAGAATTAAATGGAAGGGCACACGCTGAGTTGGAAGACTCACTATCGTAGTGGTATCAGTTCCCCCCAACTTGAGCTATAGATTCAATTTATTACTGATGAGAAGCCCAAAAGGCTTTTTTTCTCTGAAGAAGTTGACAATCCAAGTCTAAAATTTATATAAAAAATGCAAATGACCAAGAAAAGTCAATAAACTCTTAAAGAACAAGACTAAAGGACTCATATGACTGATTATGAAGCTATAGTAATTATGACAATGTAATACTGGCAGAGGGATAGACTGACCAATGGACCTAAAACAGACCAGGAACAAACCTTCGCATACTCACTGGATTTGCAACAGAATTGCAGTGCAGCGCAGGAAGGATGTTCTCTGCAGTAAGTGGAGCTGGATCGACTGGAAGTCTACGTGGGGGAGAAAAATGGATCTTGGCCCTTACCTCATCCCAGACACAAAAAATCAATTCCAAATGGGTTGCAAATCTAAATGGGAAATGTTAATAGATGGAACATAGGAGACTTCCTTCATAACCTTAGACTTGATTAAAACTAACAACTCCTGTTATTAATACATTTAATAGTAGACTTCACATAA
This sequence comes from Trachops cirrhosus, assembly GCA_028533065.1. Classification (NCBI taxonomy): domain Eukaryota; kingdom Metazoa; phylum Chordata; class Mammalia; order Chiroptera; family Phyllostomidae; genus Trachops; species Trachops cirrhosus. Next base: position 45,077,175 of record CM052540.1, on the reverse strand, counting down.
AACTTCTACAACTCAATATGAAAGACAGAGAATCTAATTTTTATGGGAAAAATGTAAACAGTCAGTACATAAAAGAGACTACCCAAATGGTTAATAAGCATATGAAAAAACCACACAATATCATTAGTTGTCAGGGAAATGCACATAAGATTACAGTGAGATAATCACTGAACACCCACCACAATGGCTAAAATTAAAAAGACTGACAGTACCAACTGCTGGCAAGGATATGGAACATCTGCACCTTTCATGCACCGCTGGGGGAAGTATAAACTGCTACAGCCCTTTGGCAAAATAGCCTTAAACTGAACATATGTATAATCTGCCCAAGCAACTCCACGTCTACAAATATACATACTAGATAAATGTACACATGTTCACCAAAAGATATGTAATGCTGTCACAGAAGCACCATTCATAGTGGCCGAAGGCCAGAAATAGCTCAAATGTCCACTATGAGCAGATCGAATAAAACTATGATACATTCATACCTGGGAAAAGTATGCAAAAATGAAAAGAAACTACAACCACCTGCAAAAACATAGATGACGATCACTGACGTAATGCTGAATGAAAGAAGCCCGTCCAAAGAGGACACACTGTAATGCTCCCATATTTACAAAGTTCGAAAAAGGCAAAACGAGCCTGGCGTTAGAACTCAGATTTGGGGTTACCTCGACTGACAAGGGAACCTTGGCTGAGGGGGCCCTGAGGCACTGGCGGCGCTGCAAGGCTCCACCCGGTGCTGACCGCGCGGACGTGCTCATCCTGTGAGAATCCATTTTGCTGCACAGAGATTTGTGCTCTTTTCTGTACATGTTTTACTCAAAATCTCCTTTTTAAACTATTGTTCCTAATCTGAATTTTACTGGTTCGCTTGTACTTTCTTGAATAAGAACTACAAGGATATAAAGACAATATATCCAGTCATGTTAGTACATATTTAAATGATATTAAAAATAATTCTAAAAGACATTAGGGGGGATATCAATACATTAGAATCATTTCTAACATCTTGATTGAATTTAGATATTGCTAAATGATGCCAGGTTAAATAAATTCAGGAAATTAAACGTCTTAAACTTCCTTCCACCTCCCTTCCCCAACTTGTTTTTGTTAGTTTTATTTCACTTTTCGTTGGCGTATTACATTTACATCCTATTCAATAATCACAACCTCATGGTTGTTTTATTCTCAGTTCTGGTTTGTATTACTCACTTCTCACCAGTGATCCTTTTATTTTACTGCAACCCTTTCATTACTGAATTCAGCTCAGGATGAGAACACCATTCAATATCTGAAATAAGACAAACCTGGAGTGCTGCTTTGGTACGGTCTCTGCCAGCGGAGCAGGCTATTGATCTCCATGGGATTTGGGGCAAGTTCATTTAGAGGCTTAAGTGGTCAGCGTCTTCTGATGAGACTGTTGTTGATTGGTTGGAACGCAGAGGCGTGTTTATTGCAGACCTTCCTGATTGGCTGACTTGCGGAAGAGAGGCTCTGGCACTGATTGGTTGGCTTGTGAAAGCAAGTTCCTGCATTCTGTTGTTGATCCTTTGACAGGGTTTTAAACCAGGGATTTGTCTCAAGTGTCTTTAAAATGTAACGGCTCCATTTTCTTTCCATTTTTGTCATCTCGCTTTTGCATTTTCCTTTCCTTTAAGTATCTTGCTCCTTCTAGACTGGGTTGTTCATCTATCTTTCTCATTCCTTTTCTGTAGCATTTTATAAATTTGCCATGTCATTTATTATCTTTCTTTTTCTTTCTTTTTTAAGACTTTATTTGTTTATTTTGATAGAGAGGGGAAGTGAGACATTAATGTGTGGTTGGCTCTGGGACACCCCAACCAGGAGACCTGGCCCACAACCCAGGCATGTGCCCTGATGGGGTATGCAACTGGAGAGCCTTTTGGCTTGCAGGCCGGCTCTCAATCCCTGGAGCCACACCAGCCAGGGCTATGTCATTTATTTTCATATTCTTCATGCTTAATATGGGCAATTTCATCCAGACGTTCTACACAAACTTGTTCCCCATGAAACCAATATACTGTTTGGTTCACTTATTATTTTCTGCAAAATGCAAATTTCTTACCAGCAAATTTAAAGATTGGAGGTTCCACATAAAATTCAAGATTTACAGCTTCTCTTGGGGGAAAAAAAACAATCAGCCCTGACTGGTGTGGCTCAGATGGTTGGGCATCCTCCCGCAAACCAAAGGGTAGCTGGTTCTATTCCAGCCGGGGCACATGCCTGGTTTGTGGGCCAGGTTCCCAGTAGGGGGCACTCGAGAGGCAACCACACATTAATGTTTCTCTCCCTCTCTTTTTCCCTCCCTTACCCTCTCCCTAAAAATAAAATAAATATATATTTTTGAAATGTCAGAAGAGATAACAACACTAGACCTATATTCTCAGATGGCAACAATCAGCTACAGACTTTTTACACTGGTAGTTCTCAAACTTTAGTGAGCACTGGGACCACACGAGGAGCTTGTTAAATCAGGTTTTCCTAGGCTCCATTCCCAGAGTTTCTTGAAGAAACAAGCATTTCTAACACGTTTGCAGGTGTTGCTGATGCTGCTGATCTGAGGACCCCACTTTAACGACCATTGCCAAAGATGAAGTTTTTCTTCTCCTATTACCACAAGTCATAGCACTCCCTGTTGTATTATATCTAACCAGCCTCACTTACAGCTCCTGCCTGGTCCCAGTAGGTGATTATATTTATTACACTTGTGATCTACTTGATCTGAATTTCCATCGACAACCTGAGACCTGGTTGTCCACAATCCAAACTGCTGTTAGAAGGCTGCATGGTGTGTGTAATTAACTTTCCCCAGCCTAAAAGCACAGAGAGGCTGTGTAGGTCCTTGCTGAAGGTCCTGGGGCCCTTGTCCACAGGAGATTTTATGTGCGTCCCGTACAGAGAGATGAATTCATTCCCATGAGGGGATACCCACAGGTGACATTCACCCAGTTCTGGTGGATCACGGAAAACAGCCAGACTGGATTGGTTGGTTTTCTTGCCTCTGCTGAGGTATCAAGAACTCACAACGCTCCCCCCTTTTCTTTTAAGCTGCCTATTTACTATCTTGGGTTCTTTTTCTTTATATGATTGTGGATGATAGTGAGAATTCTCATAATTATGTCACCAGCCTTCTTTCCTGGGGGTAGGCAGGTACTTTTCTGTTCCACACTAGAATCTTCCTTTTACTTTCTTGGCCACCACATTTCAAAGTTTTCAGCAAGAATCTGTACTCCTTTCCTAGTTTGCTTGCTGCTGAAGCATTTTTGCTGGTTTCTTACTTTTTGTTGTTGTTGTTGTTGTTGTTGTTGTTCCTTTTGTGAGGTCTTCAGAGAGGAAGGGTCTGTGGTCCCTCATCCATGAATCATCATTATGGTGAAGTCCAGGTTTGGATAATTATATAGTTTCTGTTCTAAATGGTCAACCTCTTTCTAAATTTGTATTCTGCCCCCAGTGATTTCACCGAAATCAGTCCAGGGTGAGGCCTGACTATCAGGATTTTAAAAGGCTCCCCAGGATATTCTAAAGTACAGTGCAGGTTGAGAACCACTGCTATAGCTCCATGCTTTTCAAATTTCAATGTGCATACCAATCACTGGGGGTGGGGCACGATTAAAATTCAGATTCTGAACCAGAAGGTCTAGCGCAGGAGTGTCAAACTCATTTTCACCAGGGGGCCACATCAGCCTTGCGGTTGCCTTCAAAAGGCTGAATGTAATTTTAGGACTGTATACATGTAACTACTCCTTAACTGTTAAGGAGTTGAAATTATATTTCGCCCTTTGAAGGCAACCGCGAGGCTGATGTGGCCCCCGGTGAAAGTGAGTTTGACACTCCTGATCTAGGGTGTTGCTCAAGCGTCTGCATTACTAACTAGTTGTCAGTGCTGCAGTTGCTGCTGCTTAGACCACACCTTGTCATGAGGTTCTGGAATTAACATGGTTAACAATCTTGCCTCTTGATCCCTCATGGCCTTAGACTGACACCATGTCCTCATTCTATCCCAGTCTGTGCAATGGATGCCCTGTGTGAAGCAGGATACAGTCATGCACAGGGACCGTACTTTTTCTAAAGTGCTGCAGACTTGTGTGGCACAGTGAGTTCTAATTAGAGAGACTGGAAATTCTCAAATTCTTAGGGTTCAAAGAAGAACATGTAAGAGATAGAAGCATTCCCTTGAATTCTACTTCAAAACAGACATAAATTGCACTTACCTGGGTACCTGGCCTTTGTCATCATTTCTCCCAAGCATAAATAGGGTCATACAAATAGAAATGGCATTGTTAGTTTGGTACCAGCGTGCCATAATGAGAGTCACAAGAGTAAGGTGAAGCCGGAAGGGGAACAGTGAGCCATGTTGCCATCATTTCTGCTGATGATGAATGAATCCCAGGCACCTGACTGCACTTTCTCTATTAAGTGTGAAAGACAAGAAGACGTCACCAAAACAGAATTCTTAGGAATGCTCAGGATAAATCTGAGCAGATGCAAAACCTGGGACCAGTGCCAAACTGAGATAGCGTAATAACACCACAAGATGGCGCCATTAGCTCGAGGAACATGAAGTGTCCAAATCTGTGTGGCGTGAATGTTTTTCTCAGCCCTACTTTACCACACAATCCTTAGACAGGTGAATGAAAATTATGAGTGAAAAATCAGAGCTGCTAGAAGCTGCTTTTCATCAGGCCAGGAACCTTTGACATTTAGAACAATCTAGCAATGTCTACAAGGCATTGAAGGCTGACCAGGTCACTCTTGTTTACAAGAAGGATCCTGCAGGAGTTGTGTACCTGCTGGATTAGAGAAAAAGAAATCTTTTTCTATGAATGCTAGTAGACTCCTTTTGAAAAAAAACTCTTCCATTTTTCTTTTTTAAACTTTTTAAATCTACTGAGGTCTCATGCAAGAGGAACAGTGTGTAGTGCTTTATTTATTTATTTTCGTTTAATCTCCTAAATAAACCCTCTGGCTTTACATTTTACAGGTGGGGAAACTGAGGGCTGACATGATTAAAGCAGTTTGCCCAAATAAATCATGAAGCCAGGACTTGAACCCAGTTATATCTGTTTGCAAATCCTGCGAACTTAACCACTGTGCTATATTACCTCCCATTTACTATTCTTTCACAAATGCATATGTCCATATACTGGTCTTTCTCAGTCTAGTACTCTGAGTTGCAGCAAAAACATCTTACATGAGACAGTGGGATTGAGGAAGAACGGGTACTCTAGGCACCCATAACAGGGGCACGTACCACATTCTTGTGCAGCAAAAGTCTCCTGGAACATCTTTATCTCCTTCCCTCTTTCTTGTACCTCCTTATAGCATGGAATGCACTCAGCTATCCAAAACTCAGCCTTCTCATGACCAGCTGGGCAGTACCCTGCACACAGTAACTAAATTTTCTCTTTTTACTACTTCTTTCCCAGGCCTCGTTTCCCCCCACCAACTATCAAATTTATTTTTCCTCACTAATCTGTGAAAGGGATACCAAGCCAGTTGCACTAATTCTTACTAAAGTGTATATGACTGATGTTCACTGCAATATATTACCTAAACAAGAGGTGTTTGGCTTTAATCTGAAAGAATATTCAGTGATGATATTTCAGTCTATAATATGTTGCTTATTTAAGGAGACAGACCCTGAGGAGAAGACCAAAGGTAGGGGGAAAGGAGAAGACCAGCAGTAGAAAACAATCCATTAGTAATTATGAAATTATATGCACACTTTGGTGCTGAACATTTAATGATAATCAGTAAAACTAAGAATAAAGCTCTCTCTGGGGCCATTTCCATGGTATGAACATGATATGGTCCTCTTCTTAGGTTCTTAAATTTTTTCTCAACTTGAAAAGGACAGACTAATTAAGAAGCAAAGAAACCTGAGGAAATCATTGGCCATTTTGAAAATGATAGAAACTATTCCAAGGTGACCAAATAGTTCTGCTTTCATTATATTTTTAAAAATCTATCAAATAAATGTGAAAGGGGTGATAAAACTCCATTTCTAACTCCTAATGAAATAACTGATTCGAGCAACACAGTTGGCTGATAAAACCGCATGTGAAAGATGGAACAGGAAAGACTGACGGGGAAATGGGCAACGGACGGGCCAGGATGACGTCACTTGACCCCACTGATCTTGCTTAATGGGACAAAAGACATACTATGTGCCTTCTGAATTGATACAGTATGAGATCCCCAGTATGATTCATACTGAGATTCAGTATGAGTCCATACTGAGTATGGATTCTCACCCAAATACTTGAACCCATATCAAATGAGCTTCTAGAACTAGCTTCCACTCTACAAGAAATATATGGGATATGGAAACAAATTAAATGACTCCACAAGGAAACAAATATGCACATTCAGAATGGATGGCAATGGATTGTTTCCTCAAAAAAGGGGAGGGTCTGCTGTGAAATAGAAAATACTTAAGAAACATAAGAACTGAATGCAGTGCATGGACCCTAAATGAAACTAACTGTCAGTGGCTCAATCCACTGAGCCACATCAGTACAGGGAGAGAGAGGACTTGAGACAATCGGGGAATTTTTACAAGGACTAGGTATTTGATGATACCAATTACTGTTAACTTTGTCAGATGTAATAACAGCATTCTAGTTATGTATGAATACATCCATTTTTAAGAGATGCTAACTGAAGTATATAAGGATGAAATAACATTATTTGCCTTAAAATCTGAGTAAAAGGAAGAAAGATATATGAATAAGATATATGAATCAAGTGTGGAATAATCTTTATAGTGGCTTAATCTCTGTGATGTGTGTATTAGGGTTCACTGTACTAGTCTCTATATGTGTATTTTTTGTTTCATAATAAAAAGGTATTTTTTAAAAATAATTGAAAAACAAAAAGGCCTGCCTATTTCATGATTTTGGTAGGAAAAAGAAAACTCAGTAGGTCAGTGAGATAATCTTCAGCTTTGATGGGGCACTGCTGCAGCCGATACCAGAGCTCCATCAGTGTTCAGCCAGGACCCACAAGACTGTCCCATTTATTAACCTGCATTGCATTCCATTTACCCATCTCAGAAGAACAGATGGTGCCATCAACTTCATTGGAATTGGATTCAGTGCCTCCAAACCCTTGCAACGGAACGCACTGCCAACACCTTGCTCCCTAAGACGCTGACCTGTAAATCTCAGGGGTTGGCTGCAGTGGCTCTGCCGGCCGTGAGCTTAGGTCAGTGACCTGTTCCAAGCTGAGTGTCCTTCCAGACCTCCAAGAAGGAAATACTCGTTGATGCAGATGGCTCTAAAGAATATGAAAGATGCTTGCCCTCATTCATACTCAGAGAATGCAAGTCTATGCTGATATTGTCAGGTTGTGGAGACAGAACAATTGAAAACACTAGTGGAAGATGTAGGGAAGCGGACGTTCTCACACCTTGCCAGTGGGAATGTAACCTGGAATGAGGCCTGCAGGGGCACTGGCAGCACGCAGTAGGATTACAAATGCACACACGCTCTCTGGCCCAGGAATTCCTCTTGCATCAATCTATCCAACTTACACTGGCTCCCTCCACAAACCGTGTTTCTCCAAGGTTATTCATGGCCACATTGCTTGTAATAGAAGATGACTTAAAAACATGAACACCTATCAGAAGGGGATGATTTAAAAACGTGAACACGTATCAGAAGAGGACTGCTGAATAAATTATGAACAGCACACACCATGAAGTACTATGTAACTTTTTTAGGTAAAGAAATCATCCCTATAATTATACCAAATTATCTCCAAGACATACTAAGTGGGGGCAGGGGAAGCATGATAAAGCAGCTGTGCACACAGTGTAGCATCTTCGTGTGGGAAAGGAAGGAAACAGTGCCTCTGCTTGTGTGTGCGTGAGACACTTCTGGAAGGACACCTGACAGTCATTGGGAAGACTGGTTGCCTTTAGGTAGCTGGGAGGGCGGAGAACTTTCTCTTGCCTGTTGAACTCTGTGAATGCGTGATCTGTTCAAAGAATACAGGTAAGAATAATTTCCTAACAACTAAAAAGAAGAAGGAGTCAGTCGAATTTCAGCTGAGCTTGAAGGGAGACAATGATTTGTTCAGGGCCCTGCTGGGGCAGAGAGCTGGAACAGGGCCAGGACCCAGCAGAAGGAATGAGGCACAGCTCAAGCTCATTTTAAGTCGGATCAGCCACATCACTGTTGCTGATCAAACTAACCCTAGTTTCACCGTGCATTCAGGCTGCTGTCTCCAGACCTGATGGCCCCTGAATTCCTGGGGAGGGGACTCCAGAAGCTAGCTGCACCTGGCAAAGCCACGAAGCCCGAAGCCCAGGGAGCTGAGCATCAGCAATGGCAAAGCCCTCAGGCCCGGCTCGGTGATGAGCTCTCAGGACAGGAAGTCCAGACTCCACCACAGCTCTGAGGAACCTGGAGAGGGCAGCTCAGTGACAGTAGGCTTTCAGCTGGCAAATGCACAAACAAAAATGAATCACTGGAATGGAATGTAGTGGAATCAAACTCACTTTTCAAATGTCAGTTCAAATGCAGACAGAGCCTATTTTTTTTTAAATCTATAAAACATGTACCTACAAAAAAATAAAAGCGTAATCAGGAAAAAATAATATCTATTTGGTAGGGCTGCATAAAGATATATGTACAATATATGGTAAGAGCTTAAGTAAAGGTTAGTTATCATCATCAGGAACAAAGAGATGAGACTTGGGAATACCTAAAGATCACAGCATATGTAACATCTGCTCTGCTCGATGCCTGTCAGCCAGAGGGGCCCACGGGTCATCTCGTGTGCCTGGGGCAGTCCCTTGTAGTGCTCACTAAATGCATTTCCCTGCTTCTTCCCTTAAGTGAGGCCATGAGTCTGGATCCAACCAATGAATGTGAGCAGAGGACCACACAAAGCAATGTCTTCTACAGTAACAGCCACCTGTTGAGATGGCAAAGCAATGGGGCAGAAGGAAATTGAATCCTTGAGTTACTTCCTACATATTTGCCAAACCCATTTTACATGGGCTTAAATTTTTATGTGTTAAGAGACTGAAATCTTGGACTTCATTTGTTACCACAGTATAGCCTAGACTAGCCTGGCTAATATGGCCCCTCAGCCCCTAGTGACTCAAAAGGTAGCGGCAGAGGGACATGAATGCATTTCCAGTAAGGTTACATGAGCTTAAAAAAATGCTTTTGCTTTTAGAGGGAATTTGATCAATGAGGTGTGGTGACACCGGTCAGTTTCCAGGCTGGCCAGAATTCACAGGCAGTTTGTAATAAATGTCATTTGCTCAGGTAAACAAGATCTTTCAAAACATTGGGTTCACAGTGGTATGAGGTTGATAAAACAGAACTTTGGTACCAAAAAAATGTTGGAAAATGTAGATTAGCTTCTCTGTCCTTTTAGAGATGAAAATAGAGCCCCAGAGGAAGGGGTCAGGGACTGGTCCCATGTCACACGTAAGCCCGTCTGAGGAACAAGTTATTGAGACAAAAGTGGAGGGTAGGAGATAAGGAACACTCACATCTTAGAGCAAGCTGACCAAGGCCAACAGCCACGCGGGGCTCTCAGGAACAGAGAAAATTCTTCTTGGCTGTAGGGCCAGATTTAGGAAACTGAACATTCTAGATGAGTCAGCCTCCAATTCAGCTACAGAAGCCCAAATGAGAGACCAAGGCAGGTACCAACAAATTTGTTCCCATGGAATATTGCCAAAGCTCCAACTTTTTCCAGAAAGGCTCAAAAGCCTGGTGTGTGTGTGTATGTGTGTGTATGTGTATGAGATCTCCCAATTTTTAAATGTCGGCATCATTTGAGAATGAAAATGAGAACTCCATACTAGTCAACAACGAGTGACATCTGAAGGCTGGGTAAGGACGTCAGCCCGACTAGTTACAACCTCGGCTCTCCTGTTTCCTTGACTACAGGGATGTGACCAGGACCATGACCAGGACCACAGCCACAGCCACGGCCACAGTCAGGCCACAGAAGCATTGTTTGCCTCATATGGTTGCCAGATTTAGCAAATGAAAACACAGAACACCCAGTTACATTGGACTTCAGAGACCAATGAGCAATTTTTTAGCGTGAGTATGCATAGGCCATCTTTATATTATAGAATATATAAGTATGTCCAGGCAATACTTACATAATATTGTTTACAATATACTTACACTCATAGAGATGATAGATAGATAGATAGATAGATATAGATAGATACACAAATATTGCCTGGGACACACTCATACTAAAACATTATTCACTATTTATTTGAAATTCAAGTTTAACTGGTGTATTGTATCTGGCACTGATCAAGGCAGCTCATCCCTGAGCCCCTCTTTCTTTGGTCTCAATTGACCAGGAAATCTGGAAAACAAGGTTTTGGGGGGCCTACTAGGCTCAGAGAAGTTCACCAAAGCTCTGGAGTGTGAAAGACTGCCTGAGTCAGTGCAGAAAGGAGCAGAGTTATTCATACTCACAGAGAGAGGCACTCCCAAGGGCACATGGGGCCCTGGACCACTGGAACCAGCTGTGTGGTGAGCTGCCCCTGGCAAACTGGTTTCCTTCTGGGTGGTAGGCCTTCAAGCCACAGCAGGAATGCATGTTACTCTTCCCATCCCCCTGCTCTGGCTTCTGGTCGTACCCATGCCGTAAGGACTGCAGCAGGAGGCTCGAAATACCAGAGCACAGGTTTGCTGGCCTCCACTGCCCTCCGAACACTCACCACGCCCATGGTCCTGGTGGGGGCCTGCAGCACCTTGGAGCTGCGCTGGGGATGGCTCCAGGTCTCCTCCCCCGCCTCCCTCCCTGTGACAGGGAGGCCACCCCAGAATCTGCAATTCTCCCTCCTTCACTGTCTGACATTGTTCATTGTCAGGAAGGAAAAACTTTTCCTCTATACTCATATGTGAAGTAACTGGGCACCTGCAAATTAAGCTAACAAGACAGAGTAACAGGAGAAGAGGCACACTGTTTTTATTACTGTTTACATGCATATGGGGTCACAGGAGAGAAGTGAAACTCAAAGAAGTAGTCAGATGCAGGGGCTATACACCTTTTTTTAAAAAAGGAAAGAGAGGTCAGACCTTCAAAAGGCGATGAATGGGGCAGAAAGGAGCACTACTAGAAAATACGTGGGGGAACAAACGGAAGGTGGGGGCAACTTAGTAAGGTCTGTTTGTGTGGGCTCATCTTGTTCGTCACTCCCCACCTTCAATGATAAGAGTTGTTTTTCTCTCCTGGTCCAGGGCAGGCAACTCCTTCCAAGGGAAATTTTGCCCCACTTGTAGGTGGCTATGGGGAGGGCAGAGAACCCTTCCTACATCTGTTGACTCTCAACTGGCTTCAGCTCAGATAACCCTTATGCCAAAGTGGTGTGTTTAGGGGTGGTATATTCTGAGCCCTTGCACCACCCTGCCTCCAGGTGGGGCTGTATTGTATATTCCTACTGGTCCCCACTGTCCCTGAACTTTACACAGACACGGTCCTCTGCCAGTGGGCAGGGTCTGCACTGCCCCCCTAAACGTGGTAGAAGCCCTACTCTGCCCTGAGAGAAACTCCATCTGCACTGGCCCCTTCCTCCTGCCTCACAAGGAGCCCCATGCAAGGCAACTGATCCCCCATCTTCATTTCAAAACCTGTATGAAGGGTCTAAATCCAAGTTTAGGGGGAAATGTTCTCTGCAAGTGATTTTCCTCGTAACTGATCAAACCAATCCATAACTATGCAGGGAAATTACTGTCCTCTCAGCCCAAGCGCTGCGGGGGTGATTCACTTAATGTCACGTTACTTCTGAGAACTGGTGTTGACTCCCCTCCCTCAGGAGCCTCATTACAGGGATTCAAGCTCACACATGTCTTTTACATGGAGAGAGTATGCTGTTCACCTGGTGGGTCATTGAAACATAAGCAATCTATTCTCAGATATTGTGACGGTGGTTCTGTCTTGTCCTTCCTCACTAGAGAGCTGGACTGGCTCTCCCTGGAAGGCTGGGCTCCAGACAGGGGTGGGTTTCAGTGGTTCTCACTGTCACTGTGGGTTCCTGGAGGGGAAGCAGGGGTCTGCTCCCAGAGTTTCTGGCCAAGAAGGTTTGGGGGGAAATCCAGGCTCTAGATTGTGAACAGGCATCACAGGGCCTTTCAACACAGGAATTTGTAGACAACAATTTGAGAAACTTTGGATTAAATGATGTCCCTGGTTTTCTATTATTTGTCTGGCAGGTTTAATACAGTTGTGACTTAAAATTTCATTTCCTTCCTGGTGGTTTTAGAGAATTCATATTTGAGTTTAATCTGGGCACCATTTTACTGTCATTTTATTCAAAATCCTTTCTTTGGGAATCTCTGTGGTCAACAGGCACAACCATCAGTGAAACAAATTCCCTCAGGGGTGAGTTCACTGGTCAAGAGGCTGAAGCTTCTCAGAAATTCCCTGCAGATCCAGCATCCAGCAACTGGGGTGTGTGAAAGCCTTGGTCTGTAGTCACAGCAGTCCTGGAGGGAGAATCCTAGAACTCGAATAAAACAGGAGATGGCAAGATACCTTTGAACAGCCTCACACCCTTCTGGTTTAAAGAGCAGAGGGAAAATGCCGATTTATACTGTTTTACCCTTACTTACCTCCAGGGGGCAGCAGAGCCAGAAAGATCATTCAGTAACGCTATAAAGTACCGGTTAAGGTCCGTCCCTGTGTGCTTGATGGGTCCAGACGGAAAGGGAGGGCAGAAAGTTCTGGTTGCTAAAATGCCCAGAATCTGCAGCCATAGCTGCACTTCCCATCTCTGGTGGAGGGATCCCTGGACCCAGAAGAAAACCAAGGGGCTGGGCAAAGGCCCAGGGAACTCTAACAGACCCTGTGAACTCTAAGCCCATAGAACGGATCCAAACTGCTGAGACCAAAACCCACATCCACTTCCACAGAGTTGTCCTTGGAAAGTTACCTCTTTGCATCCTCATCTGTAATGTCAGAGGGAAAGAGTGATATACTACAGACCCATGCACTTGTTGAGAGATAAATGGGTTAATAGAGGTTAATCACTTAGATTAAGTGCTTTATAAATGATTGCTCCTGAGTCACATAACTCTAAACCATTTTTGGAAAATGCCAGATTCTGGACAGCACTGTTTTGTTTTGTTTTGTTGGGTTTTTTAAAAGATTTTATTTATTTATTTTTAAAGAGGGGGAAAGGAGGGAAAAAGAGAGGGAGAGAAACATTAATGTGTGAGAGATACATTGATCGTTGCCTCTCACACACCCCCAACTGGGGACCCGGCCCATAACCCAGGCATGTACCCTGGCTGGGAATCTAACCAGCAACCTCTTAATTTGCAGACGGGCAATCAGTCCACTGAGCCACACCAGCCAGGGCAACACTAGTTTTTAATAAGTTAATTTGCATTTGGATTGGATCTAGACAGGTTTTTAAAAATAATAATATCTAACAGGTGCTTTGAATTGTTAATTTAAATAAATCACTATTGGATTAACAAGATTTTTTCCAATGAGTATAAACATGCACATACAGACATGATTCTGACATACACAGAGGGTACTTTGGCAAATCAAGTATTCCATTTAATAAGGAGTTATGTCTGCATCATGCCCGATTGTCAATTTTCAAAACTCAAGATATATACTAACATGTCTTTAACACTAAACCACATTAGACATACTGTTTCTTGAAAATTCAGGCTCTGCAGTGAATCATGGATATCTCTGCATGGGAGCTACACAGACAGGCTGGGGCACACAGCTCTGTTGGCGACAGCAAACTGCACACGTTTGCAGCAGGCATTTTCATTCATTCGTCAGCTTTGCTTTCCACACACTGTTGTGTACTCAGACAGCCCCAAATGACATCTGTCTGCCTGGTTGTTGGTGACCTGAGCTGGTTTCAGGGTGGAGACAGGTAGAGACAGGCTGAGGTCAGAATGGAAGCCTCAGGTAACCAGTGAAGGTAGTCGGGGCTCGATAAAGTCCAGTTCTCTACCTCTCCTTCCAACACCTCCCTACATTTTTAATTTCAACTCCCGTGAGTGAGATTTCTTGAAACTCTCGGTGAACTGAGAGTTCAAAGGGAACCAGCTGAGGGAGATGAGATGGCAAAGATTTATCAATAGCTCTCACAGCCAATCCTTCTAACGCTCAAGGTGTTCTCTTGCCACTCACTCACTCTTTCCTTGCCCCTATTTTTCCTCAGGGTCCCTGTTGCACTCACTATGCCTCTTTGCAAAGCAGAAAAAGGCACCTCCCAAAACAGCAATGTTTCTGGTCTGGCAAATTAGGAAAAAACACACATTCTAGATTTCAGCCCTTTGGCACAATACACAAAATACACAACCACCCACCGCAGCCAATGTCACCCAGTGCTCCCCAAAGACAGAAGCCAATGAGGAAGGCCAGGGTCTGCATGGGAGCCGGTAGTCTTCTGGTGAGGACAGAGCCCACCTGCATCGCCATAGCAGCCCCAAGCTGAAAAAGAGCTGGGTCCCAAGTCAAACTCACCTGCTCCCCCTCCATAGAAGCCATCACACACCTGGTTCCACCATGTTTGAATGGAAGGCAGGGAGCCTTTCTGTCCTCCAAAGAACATTCCACAAGCCTTTGGAACCTTTCATTTAAATCACAGTGCAAGTGTTAGGCTGTGGTTTAAACCACCAAGCTGTGACTCAAGTCTTCTGGAGAGATCATTTTTCTGAACAACTGCTGAGTTTACTTTTGGTTAAGTCCAGTGGCTTTGCCCATGGGATACATGAAACTCTTGAAAAAGCCTACCAACTCCAGCAAACTCTCAAAATCCAATTAGTAAATAAACTCCATTGTAATTTAAGGAAAAACCACCGCCCTTGCTATTTACCTTAACACTGAAATAGTAAATGATACCGTGGGAACTTTGAAGCATATCACTGAAAAGACCATCAGCAAAAGGCAAGATTGCCTCTTCTGAGACTCCTCTGCCCTCTAAGATTGGAATTTGGGGAGGATGCATTCAGAAATGATTTTTTTCCAGTAATGACAACATTCAGTGCCACATAAGAAATAAAATTGAAGCATTGATCTTAATCTTCAAATATAGGATAGCTTTAATATTAAAATTAACATATAAATTTAGCATCCATCTTATTTTCAACTCACTTCTGCTGAGTAAATGCACATATAAAGAATGAATCACTGAAACAGTATGCAGTGAAATCAAGTTCATTTTTCAAATATGTCAGTTCAAAAGCAGTCAGTGCCTGTTTGCTGGGCACCCAACAAATGTTCCCAAGATGCACCCGTCCCTCCCATCACCTCCCACTGATCTAGCCCTAGTGCCACCAGGGGACTGTGGGAGATGAGTCTGTGATGAGCAAATCCAGTAATATGTGACTGCTACCTGGCATACGTCTTCCTATGGCACAACCTCATTTAATAAATTGTAAATGTTGTTAGGCACTTAGAAGCCTGCCACTTAACTGTAACAGCCTGGACCAGAGGGCTAGAATCACTACCCCTTTTCCATGGTACCTGTTGTCCCTCCAGGTTGCTCTCCTATTAATTTCAACCACAGTCATGTACCTGCCTAACAAATGCCTCGTTCCTCAACACATCTGCAAAACTACTTTTGTTTTTCGCATCATCAAGAGTGACACTGTGCAATAAGATATCACCCCACACCTGTCAGAATAGCTATTATCAATAAATCCACAAATGACAAGTGTTGGTGAGGATGTGGAGAAAAGGGAACCCTTGTGCACTATTGGTGGGATTATAAATTGGTGTAGCCACCGGAGACAACAGTATGGAGGCCCCTCAAAAAATAAAAGAGAACTACAATATGACCCAACGATCCCCATTTTGGGTATATATCTGAAGAAAACGAAATCACTGTCTCAAAGAGGTATCTTCACTCCCGTGGTCATTGCGGCATTATTCACAACAGCCAAGGTATGGAAACAACCTAAGTATCCATCAATGGATGAATGAATAAAGAGATGTTATTTACTGGGTTGAAATAAGCCAGTCACAAAAAGACAACTACTATATGATCCCACTTATCCATGAAATCTAAAAAAAGCCAATCATAGACACAGAGAGGATGGTAGTGGCCAGGGGCTGAGGGGTGGGAAAAATGGGGGGATGTTGGTTAAAGGATCCAAACTTCCAGTTATAAAATAAACAGGTGCTAGGGATCTAATATACAGCATAGTGACTATACTTAACAATACTGTATTGTATAATTGAAAGTTGCTGAGAACAGATCTTAAATGATCTCACCACAAAAGGAAAAGGTAATTACGTGAGGTGATAGATTTGTTAATGAACCTTACTGTGGTAATCATTTCACAACACATCAAATCATCACATAGCATACCTTAAACTTACAAATTGTTATACGTCAATTATATCTCAATAAAGCTGGGGGAGGAAGATTATTGACTTTTCTTAAAACTAAAAGCTCTAGGGCAAAATCTATATTTGGGAGTCACTAGTGAAATAGGAATCACGAAATAATGAAGGATCAACAGCATGAACAATGGGAGGAGCTTTAAGCCGCACGCCCCTTAGGGGAAAGGCTAGCACATTTATGCTAATGTCTGGCCCTTTACCAACCAGTAGCTTCCAAAACAGGCATTTCTAATCCCAAATGTGAACTCAGTCTAATCATTAACACTGACACTAAAGTTACTTGAGTGAGGTCCAGGGCTTGTAAGACCGCTTACATACTGAAGTGTACTCTAGCCACAGAAAGTAGATGGGGTGGAAGGACGACAAGAAATCTCCAGCAAGTCTGTATCCCTTAGCTCTCCTAATAGGCCTAGATCTTAGAAAAAAACCCAAGAATGTGATGCAGAGTGAGGAGGTTCTCAAACCTCAGTGAGTTCAAGAATTAACCTGGAGAGGATGATAAAAATACAGGTGCTTAGACTACCAAGGATTCCGACTCAATAAGCGGAGCCCAGGATCTAAACTGGAAGTAAAGCACTGGGGTGCCTGGGTCACACTCGCAGACAAACTGCTGCGGAACAGCACACTAACCCACCGGCACACACAGTAAATGAACAAAGCGGCTACTCTAAGACCAGTCGTTGGCAGGTCCTCACTAGAAGGGAAAAGAAGCGCTGTGGTTTAATGTGGATTAACTTGTGGTTTAATGTGAATTAACTTCCCATAAGGCTGGCTTGACTCGATTGCAAGTGGACACCAAACACCCTGATATTTTGTCTATGTGACAGATGGGATTTAACTGGGAGTTGGTTGACTTTTTCTCTTTTCACCCAGATGTCCAGTTTCACGTGAAAGAGTAACTGGTGCCCGTGGGCAGACAAGTGTTCATGTCCCGTGAATTCTACATGCCTTCGAATGACAGTCGTCGAGAGCTGGGCTAGAATCATGTTAGCCAGAGGGGGCTCAGCTGTCTGGACTACAGAGGAAGCCAGACTGAATGCTCAAAGCCAGGTATATGTTTTTCGTTTTTAACACCTAATCTCTCCCTTCTGACCCTCGACCACCCTTGGCCCACCACAGGAAACATTTCATGCTGCAGGAGATTACATTGAGGACCGAACACACCTGGCCCCACCCATGAGTAAACTGTCTTACAGATAACCCCATTGTGCTGGACACTGTAAAAAAGAAGTCATCAAGCCCTGGCTGGCGTAGCTCAGTGGATTGAGCGCGGGCTACGAACCAAAGCATCACAGGTTCGATTCCCAGTCAGGGCACATGCCTGGGTTGTGGGCCAGGTCCCCAGTGGGGATCACATGAGAGGCAACCACACATTGATGTTTCTCTCTCTCTCCTTCTCCCTCCCTTCCCCTCTCTAAAAATAAATAAATAAAATCTTTAAAAAACAAAAGTCATCAACTCGGACCATCTGTGGGTGAACTCACCCCATAAGAGCACTGTATCTTACTGAAGTTTTGTTCAGTCCACACCATTCAGCCTGGAGGATAACAGCTGAAGACTCTGTAGCACCATCAGCTCACGTGGGATCTGTTATCATTGTTGCTTGTTAAATAAATGTAGAGAAACTGTTGAGATGAAGATGCCTTTGAAAACACATCTGTGCTAGGTAGGCCCAGACATTATTAGCCCATCACTACCACATAAAATGTCCTGAACATGTGTCTTCAGAATCGGAGGTCAAAGTATTCCTCTCCACTTCCTCGCTTTCTTCCTTTATGTAAACACTAATGTTTAAGTGTAACTCTAAATCATATTTACTTTTCAACACTCTGATATGTAACTATGTCAATTAAATACACATCTGTCCAACGAAGAATAATGAATTTCCCCCCTCAGACATATCTCCTTCCAAAAGTGCCCAGCAGAAATTAAAATGAGATGGTCCTTCAGTTGTAAATACCTTTTCTCCCGGGACTCAAACAAGGGTGGGAGTCGGCTCCGGCAGGTTGAGGGAGCATCTCAGGCCAAAAGGACTCACCCTCCTCTCCCCCAGGCTAACCCCCTCAAGAGTTTGCCTTGCCCTGGGAGTCCTCTCTACATCTTTGTCATGGAGATGCTTTTATTTGTTTACTCATTTCCTTGCACTTGTATTTGTTTACTCCTTTCCTTTCCTTTCCTTTCCACCTTCACAAGTTTGTCTGACCTAAGCAGTCATCCTTCCTTTCAAGCACCGTGAAGAATGAAAACAGTACAAGAAGTGGTTGGTATGGATGGTGTGGGCACTACTAAGTATTATTGTTTTAAAACTCATTTTTAAACATATCTGAGCAAGAAGTCTGACATATGGAGCACTCCCAAAATGCTTTAAAAATTGAGGGGAGCATTCAGATGGTTGAGTGTTCTCCGGCAAAGTGAAAGGTCACCAGTTTGATTCCTGGTCAGAGCATGTGCCTGGGTTACGGGTTTGGTCCCTGCTCGGGTGTGTAGAAAATGCAACTGATCGATGTTTCTCTCTCACATCGATATTTCTCTCTTACATCAATGTTTCTCTCCACCTCTTTCTTCCTGCCTTCCCCACTCCCTAAAAATAAATAAATAAATAAATATCTTTACAAAAATAATAAATTAAATTAAGGGAAAAAAGCCCTGGTTTTCAAAGTTTTGTGGTGGTCATCTTCTCCAAGTGACAAGGAGGAATTCACTTCTACATCCTAAACGCAAAGCTACTGAGCTGAATTACTAGGAGTAATAGTTCTCATATAGTGAGTGTTTTCTCCACCAGCACTGCACTCACTTCCCACATGGTGGACTGTCTCGTCTTCGCTTTGTTTCTAAGGGGATTGTCCATCATCGTCCCTGCTTATCTTGGACTCACGGGCAGGTAACTTGGACAATCACGTACAAGGAGCATTCTGTTACACACAGTAGGCACTCAGTAAGTATCTGCTGAAGAAATAAATGAAGGGATAGAGGGGTTGAATTAACTCTATTCTTGAACAATAACTTCTTTCTGATTGCAGCCCCCAACTCTCATTCATGTTTCTCAAGGAGTGTCTCACTGAACTGACACCTTGATTGGGGATCTGTGCACTAGTAAGTGGCATTTACATCAGGTTTCTATTTTTAGAGATCCTCTTTCCACAGTAGAAATGACATAAACCAAAATCATCTCCTTAGTTTATTTCTTCTAGAGTCCTCAGCATGCTACATTAACCTGACAAAGCTTAATCTTGTGTTCATTTCACAATACATTTCATGCAGTTCACAGCTGTGATTGGTTTTACATTGACATTACACATGTTTCGATTCAGCCATGTGAAAAGAATAATTCTTAATGGAGTCTGTCTCCGAAAACTGTCCAGGCTTAAATAAGCATGTGAGCAGTTCGCTCTATTCTTACGTGCAGTCTTTCTTTAAAATGCAAGAAGGATTTTTGCGTAAGAATATAATGTCTCTGTTTATAGTCCATTTGCAATTGAACCGCTTCCTTTAGGTTTCACATATCCTGAGGAATCCTCTTTTACAAAACTGCATTCAAGTATACTATTTTATTGAACATTCTGACCTTCAGCTTTACATCCCCAAATAAATCTTCCGTGGACCCAGCTTTCCCAAGACTATTCTTAGCATTAGACTTTCTTTTACAATGAACAATTAGCACTAAAGCCACAGAGCAGAGCTATTTGGCATTTCCCAGTGAAGTGCAAGAAATTAAATAAGTTATGTTTTTATTGCTAAGGTACAGAATCAAGCACAGTCACTCTGTCAAACAGAAGGAAAAGGTGTACACAGGATGTGGCCTCTCCTCAGGGTCCCCCTGCCAGGCTGCAAATGCACAGAACATGTCGCCTGGTCACCTCCCATCTGGTGCCACTTTAAGATGATGTATTGAGTATTCTGGAGTCTGAGGAGTCAGACCTCTCGTCATAGTCATCCTCAGTGTAAATGGACTGCTTTGACACAATCGGACAGCCATCATCAGGGATGGAGATCCGAGGGTCTTCTGGGCTGCGAGTGGGGAGGACAGGCGAGCTTCTGAAGACGCTGGCAGAGTTACTGGGGAATGGGCTGACGTACTGGGACCTCAGCTGGTACTGCTGCTGCAGCGTCATGGTGTTCCACAGGGTGACATCGTTGGGCAAAAAGGGGCTCGACTGGTTTCTTGCCAAAGTATTCCTCAGCATGAGTGGGTACCGGGGTGGCTGGGGGAAAGGGTGCTGCAGGGGGACGGCCAAGGGGTTGGGGACAACGTTACTCGAGTCAGCAGAAAACCTCAAGGTGTCTGGGACTCTGAAGGCTGATCCCACTGACCATTTGGAGGAGGAGATGGGGTAGGAGCTCAAGGTGTGTTCGAAGATGTGCCCATTGGACGGCAACACAAGACTCTCGGGATCTGCTGAAGTTCGGTCGGCCCCCGAGACTGAGGACCGGCTGGAGAGCAGGACCTCCACGGCGCTCACCAGGTCTCCCCCACAGCCCTTCAGGATCAGCTCAAGCACCGTGGGCTTCTGGTTGGGGAATATTTTCTTTAACACTTCCAGTGGGGGTCTGTTGGCCTTCAAACTGAAGGGCAGAGACACAGTCCCTGAGGGGCCCTCGATCAGGAGGTGATTCTGTTCCCCATGGTACTTGGGACTGTCAGAGCGGCTCTCGGAGTTGCCACCATTTTTCTGGACTGCATACCCACCTTCATCCACCGACACTATCTCAGGGCTCTCAGGGGTGAAGCAGCCCTTACTTTTTGCAACATCTGGGGAGCTCCTCTGGTCGGTGTCTTTGTCACTGAAGGTCTCTGTGTTGTCTGCCATGTTGCTGTCCCCAAGTCGCTCTTCAGTCAAATCTGAAAAGCAGGGAACAGCTGTGTTAATCCTTTCGTGGTGTGCATAAAGAGGAACAGATGTGCTCAGGAGAGAGCCCTGCACAGGCTTTCTGGAAGGGGAAATAACATCCCAGAGGGTTACAACATACCACAAGCCTTGAAAAAAAAGGGAAGTAATTCAAACTATGTCATTGGCAAACGGCAAAAAATAAAATAAAACAAAACCCAAATATAAAGACCTAGAAACCAGACTGACTTCTCAGAATGGTGTGTTCTGGGAAGCTTGCCTTAAACACACAGGGAAACACGGCAGGCAGACCCACAGAAGACGCAGCCATGTAGCAGTACAACCCAAACAGGGACGTCCTGCAGGCTGGGCATAAACACAGCCCAGGGAAGATCAGGAAGATGAGCTCAGGCTTTTCTTCTGGCTCCTCTTCTGCAAATGAGGTGGCAGGTATAATCTAAGGACATCATTGGTTGGTATGTAACCCATACACCACAGAACATTTTAATATTTAAATCCATTTCCCAAATGCAGATTTCCTACTAAATGTCTTGTGAACCAGGCATCAATGTTTCAACAGGATACTGCACAATCACTAGTTGATATAATTGCCAGAGTGAAAGAAGGCAGCCTCTAGACACTGAAATCTTTCTTGAAAACCACCTGAGGGACTGGCAGCCTTGGTTGTCCATAACTTGCATTAGAAGGCAAGCAAAACCAGCAGTGCATTCTGGATGGTGGGACAGGCTGTGGGAAAGGAAGGAGGAAGTGACTTGCGAGGGCTGCACAAGGAGCACGACCCATCTGTGAGACAATGCACCCTTGACTCCAGGACCTGCAGTACAAGAGGGAGGCAGGTTTTCATGTACTGTTTTATTTTTATTAGTAAAGTTCATGGAAAAAACTTAAAGAAACCTTCTTGAATTATTTTAAAAGAAGAGGAAAAAAGCTTCCCAAATAAGCAGGGATTTGCTGTGAAATAAACTAGTTATATATTTACATTTTGACCCACGACATTACCCAGACGGCTAGTATTACAGTGCTAACCAGGCGGAAAGGAGAGATAAGACTGGTTTCCTTGCAGAAATTCTAACAGACCTTTATAATAAAGAAACATATTCTTTATTAACAAGCTATACACAAGTGGATTTTTATCCTTCTTAAAACATGAACTGGCCCTGTCTACTCAAAACCAATGTAACTGATCTAAAGGTGAAAATTATTAATGACTCACTCGTCGGGCCATAAACAATTGGTTTGCCTGTGTTTTCTACTTCCCTGCCTGAATAGCCTCATTGTCGCCGCCTCCGAGGGCGCACCTGATTAGTGTACATAGCCAGTTGGTGAAATTCTATCAAAGTAGCTTCTAAAATCCATCTCCTGTTTGTTGTTGTTTATTTTAAAAGCCTTTAACAAAGGTCCATTTATGAACATTCTTCTAATATGGGCTGTATCTTAAGTATAACTGAAAAACGAATCTTCAGTTCTTCACAAAGCAATAAATTATGTTCCAGGCATAAATACTTAAAAATATATTTTTAAATTAGATCAGTGCAATTTTCAGTAATAAATCTGATATGCATTCGTATTTATCCCAAATTTACATTTTAAGTAAACTGCTTCCTTTTCTATATGAAATATAAGATTTCTATATGGGGTTCATTTGCAGCCCACACAGATAAGCCATCTCTGCTTTCTATAACAACTCTGCAATGCACAAAAAAACCATCTTTGAAAGAGAAATTTGACATATTCTCTCTTCTAACTTCCTAGGACTGGAGACCCAGTTTTCATCTCCTGAGTTAATGTGGTACTTGTACTTCATCCAAAAGAGAAAAACAGCACCAAAAAAAGCTTCTATAAATTCACATTCTAGCCCTGGCTAGGTGGTTCAGTTGGCTGGAGCATCATCCCATACTCCAAACGGTTGCGGGGTTGATTTCCCATCAGGGCATGCACCTGGGTTGTGTGTTCAATCCCCGATCAGGGCAGGTACAGGAGGCAACCAATCTGTGTTTCTCTCCCACATTGGTGTTTCTCTTTCTCCCTCCCTCTCTCTCTAAAATCAATAAAAACATGTCCTCAGTTGAGAATTTTTTTACAATAGAAAATCATATTCTAATCAGCTGGGCCTATCCAAATATTCCTGACCCCTGGCCCCATGCATGCCTCTTGGCCGTTCCTCTGTTAGACACCTGGAAATGAGTGGACAGTGACAGCACATTAATTGAGCACTGACTGAACGCACAACTGCATTTTGGCCCCTGCTCAGTGGAGCTCAGAAAAATGCGTCAAATACTCTCACTGAGCAAATATGGACATAAAATAATGTTTTAAATATTATGTACTTCTAAACAGTTTTGTTATTTCTTTAACTTTAGCTTTCATTATCTGTTATTATCAGTATCAAGTATTTGTATCTCTATAATGCACAAGATACTGAAGACACAGCATGGATGGCTAAAATACCAGAAAGTGTGAGGCTTGCCCCCAACTTGTGGAACTTATTAAGTTGGGGTGATAAGACAAATGTACAGGGGGAAAAGCACACACACCCAGGCAGACTTACTAAGCATCAAATGTAACACACATACACAAATGTTCATAGCAGCATAATCCACAAGAGCCAAAAGGTGGATACAACCCAAGTGCCCACAGATGGATAAATACATAAATCAAATGTGGTCTATGCATGCAATGGAATATTATTCAGCCTCAAAAATGAATGAAATTCTGACACATGCTACAATCTGGATGAACCTTGAAAACATGCTAAATGAAATAAGCCAGTCATGAAAGGACAAATATTCTAGGATTCAACTTCTATGAGGTACCCAGAATAGGCATATTCATAGAATGGTGGTTACCAGGGGCTGGGAGGAAAAGAGAATCAGGTCTTATTGTTTAGCAGGTACATGGTTTCTATTTGGGATGATGAAAAAGTTCCAGGAATGGACAGTGGTGATGGCTAAACAACAGTGTGAATGTACTAATGCTACCACATTACACCCTAAAAATGGTTAAAAAGTGAATTTTGTTATGTGTACTTTGGCATGATAAAAAAGAAATATGACACACAGCCTTAGAGCGATATAGCAGGTGGTGAGATTTTTTAAAGAGAAACAACTGGTTCTTCTAGAAAATAAAAGATGTGTAAGTACAGCTACAAAGCTTAAAACTTAACTATTTTTTAAAAGTTGTTTAAGTATTTTTATTTTACTTTTTACATTTTTATTGTATTTTTCCATCATCATTTACCCCCCCTTACACCCTCCTCCCCACCCCTTC
Organism: Trachops cirrhosus; assembly: GCA_028533065.1. Lineage (NCBI taxonomy): Eukaryota > Metazoa > Chordata > Mammalia > Chiroptera > Phyllostomidae > Trachops > Trachops cirrhosus. Next base: position 45,052,660 of record CM052540.1, on the reverse strand, counting down.
CTGCAGTCACACTGTTGTCCATGTCCATGAGTCCTTGGAGGGATCGAGTAAAAAAAGGGAAAACTTAGCTATTTTTAAAAGAAATGTGTGAACCTGAGAACCTCTTCCTATTTTGAAAGGTAATTTTCCCTACCCTGGATGACTTTCAGACACTGACAACATTTGAGGAAAAGGTTCTGAGGTCTATCAACCAAATTCACTCTTCCACAGAATGCTTTGGGTTTCAGAAAATGTGATTCAAAGAGGAGTTTAGCCAAAGGGGAACTAGGGAATGACGTTCTGGCTAACCTAATATATCTACCATACTGAAAATGTGGTACTTTTTTTCAAGATGGCAAAGGATACACCTACCCAATCAACTGGCTATGGGAGGGCAGGAGTGTAAGCCTATGACAATACAAAATTCCACTGGTGAACCTATTTGCCTGTTCTGCAGAACAGGCCAAAGTGGAATCTTGTATGGGTGCCCCCTCGTTCACAATTGTGACCCCCCCCAAGACTGCAAAAGCCTGTTTCTTATTTTCTCACACTACGCTTTGCCCCTGGTACTGTGCCATGCCTAGTGCAGCACGCACTTCCGGTTATTTCTCAAGGAGTAGTGGTGGACTGTGCTGATTCATCCACTCTCTCACGGGTTTCTGGGCTGATCTGCCTCTCTAACTGGGAATCCGCTACAGCAAAAAAGTAAGAAAAGCTAAGAGGATGTCACAGGACTCATATTTACAAACTCAGAACATTCCAACCAACCAAGTCCAGCACTATTGATATTGTTTTTAAAGGGAAGACAAAAGAGGTTGAAAGAAGCAATGAGTGGGATGCACCTATGGCATCCACACACCTGAGCAGCACAGAAGGGCCTGCTGGGGGTACTGGGTGAGCAGGACCTCAGTCAACAGCCAAGGCTATTGGGGTTTTGAAACAGGGCACACCTCTCACTTGCACCAAGAGTAGGTCCCTCGCCCAACAATAATTTCTGAAAGCCGAATACACAGTCCCTGCAATTCTGTGGCACTGTGGTGTCTCGTGTTGGCTGTATCGCTCTACTTGAACCAGATGTTGTAAATTATTCTACTATGAACACAGACTTTCACAAGTAATTATAGAGGGTGAGTTGTGAGCCCAATGATAAAGTGTAATTTAATAACAGGTGTTTCTTTACATCTCTAGATTTTTTCCTAAATAAACTTTATAAATTGTTCGCATTGGTTTAAAACACAAAGGCCTTTCTTGATATAGAAATGTCAAACTGCCAACGAACAAAACGAAAAGGAAATGGCTCCCCAGTGCTCCACCCTGTTTTTCCTTGAAGCTGACACCACAATTCCTAGAACACAGAGTGAGAGCGTATTTCAGCTGACAATATTTTTACCTCTAATGTATGGGAATAAAAGCCAAAACTACTAGGCAAAAACTAAGAAGAAATTAATTTCATCTGATATTACACACCACCTATTAAAAGTGATACATCTGCTGCTTCTAATGTTTAAACATCTACATATTTTAATAATCTTACTAAATGTTCACTCTTCAATTTCATAGTTTTCATGATGTAAAAATACAGTCACCCCTAAAATAAACTTCACTAGGGTAAAAGTTTTTAAAAGATATTCAATTACAAAGGAAATTTTTATGTGGATAATAATGATATATATTTATATGTGAATATATATAAATATATATACAAATATATATATGAATGCCATAAAATGGCTACAAGAATTTAAGGAAAGAAAATGAACACACACAAAAATAATTTCCAGTAAAATTACAGTTTGCAAAATCTTTCTTTAGAAGATCTTTTCATACAAAAATACAATACAGTAAAAAAATTCTAGGTACTCATTTCAAATATTTTGAGAAAGCATACCCTATATGGAAATGAACATTTTGCTCAAAACACATAAACATGAAAAATCTTTCTTACTTAAATGTGGTGGGTTTCATACATTTTATCCAATTACATCCACAAAAACAAAATATATCTTAGATCCAAAATGACAACACAAAAACATCCAGAGAAATGTTTCCTAGCTAAGTCACTGGACTTTTTTTCTCCCTTTTGAAATCACATCGGGCTTTTTGAAGCATGAATTGTTGTGTCCCCATCTGTTCACTTGGGCACTGGGGAACACACTTCCAAATAACTGCTCCCCAATGGGTCATTCTGAAAGCACACACATCGTATAGCAATGGCAGGGAAGGAACCCCGGGTCGGACCAGAGCTGGCTTCCAGAAGAGCCAAGTGCCCACTAAGGATTCTAACAGGAGATAGGCGTTCACCATTTCTGTCATCTTCATCTCACACTACAGGTAGGATCATAAGAAACTGAATGGCTGGCAACCTAAAGTACAGCAGGAAATGAATGTCAGTCTGAAATCTCTTTTTCTTCCTGTGGGGGTAGGGCGCCGGGGAGGAAACTTGTGAAAGTACAAACATACAGTCATACTTTCCCTTTAAAAAATCACTAACAATGCTGGCTTGATAATGTGTGGTGGTATCAAAATGCCTCCTTAGGACCAATATTTTGGGGGGACATAAAGGGGGAGCTAAGGAAGCATGGATCTGTAACTGTGGGCTACATATGTCCTACAAAAATTTAGTTTTGGCCTTTTTCTTGACTCAGAAAAGGATACTTTTCAAGAAGCAAGAGGGAAATTACCTTTAAATCTACATGTGTATTTGGTACTTACCAAAATGCAGCTGTCTACTCCTTCGTCCATCTATTGAACAAACGTCCTTGAATCCCTCACTAGGAGCCCAGGCATGGTACGAGGTACCATTACACCTGCACAGATAGGATCAAAGCATTGCCTCTTGACTACCGAAAGGCTTACAGTTTCCTAACTAACCTTTTGCAAAATTTGCACTGAGACACAGCAAGCAGCTGGCTTATATCTGGACAGACTATGGTGTAGTCATTGGAGGGATAGTCTGGTAAATGTTCATATATAAAACCGATGGGTGCAGCAGGTATTCACACTGAATTAAAGTAATAATCAGTGGTGCGGGCAGTGGAACACTGACCCCAGCTTTGTAAATGTTGTCTGCCTAGTCATCAGAATCAAATGGGACTAGAGAGCTGGTAAAGAACTGAGGTTCTGCTATTTAAATTTTCCATAATGTTGTCATTCAGGAATTGATATGGTGTATTTTTTATAACTGATTAGCTATACAATAAAATGAAAAACCCCACTGAGATATATTTTAGTTTTCTTTTAGTGCTCAGACAAGGAAATGGTTCACTAGAGCTACTCAGGGTCCTAGGAGAATGACACTCGGGCCTCAACCTTGGCCACGGGCACCCACGCACACTCCAGTAGTGAACTGGGCATCAGAGTCACATCGAACTAGACATAAGGGCCCAGGGAACCTGAGTGTCGAACGGCTGGGAAGCCGCAACAGGTTAAAAAGCCAAGCCAGGAGAAAAGAGGGGGAAGGCAGGGAAGAAAGAGTAAGGGGAGGCAGGCAGGCAGGCAGGCAAACAGATTTTTACTGGGTTCCATCCTCTGCCCTGTCAGGAAGAAGCGCAACATTTCCAGAAAGGGGCTTCAAGTCCTCCAGGGTCGTTGATTTATGAAGATTTACTCCCTTTCCTTCTGTAAAGCTGTTAGCAGAAAGTGCTGACTGGCTGCAGCAAAGAATTTCTCATCAATGCTCTTTGATTGTATTTTGCAAACAAAATGCCTGTTGCTTGGTAACATTTCACTTGAGCCTGACCTTCCCCGAAAGTTATTGCTATCAGATTCGATTTACACTGTCCTCCTGTGATTACTGTAATCTTTTAAACCCCGGAGTTCATCCATCAGGGAAAAGAAAAGTTGGTTGTGTAAGTCCAGAGCACGGCTATCGGCCAGATTTATAACCCAGAGGAGTGTGTTGGGTGGAGGGGGCAGATTCTTTCCCGGATGGCAGGGGAACTCTGGTTTCTAGATGTGGAAACCACTCAGGTTTTTCCTGCCAGCCCTGTCCTCAGATCACAAGATGGACACCAGCACCATTCGATGCCTGGCCATGACAGCATGGGCTCCAGAGACAGAAGCTGGGAGAAGCAAGAAGCACACGAGTGACCCCTACCCCAAGGGGCACCCTCCTGGCGACTGAAGCTGGGAGGGGATAGCTGAGGACAGGGGTTGCCAGATAAATTTCAACTTCAGATACATACCGAAGAATTTTTCTTTTAAGTATGCCCCATGCAAAATTTAGCATCCTGTTTTTTATTTGCATGGTTGTTTTGTTGGTTTGTTTTGCTAAATCTGGCAACCCAGCAGGGAGGGAGTGGATGGACTGAGAAGCAGGAGAGAGAGATACGTGGAAAGTCTAGCTCCTCGGGTTCCCCGTTCCCAGGCCCTTCCCAAGTCTCCGTAGGTGAGCAAGGAAAGCGCTCACTGCAGTGGGGACCAAAGCAGGCTGGGGTGCCCCCTTCACCCAGCCAGCGCACCGGACCTGCCCAACTGCAGTTTCCCAGAGACTGGCTGCAAGGGGACAGTGGTGCAGTGAAGCTGGCATGTGCCTTTCCCTGGATTTTTGTTTTATCTCCTCCCCGAGAGTGCTGCCAAGGTCCCTGTCCCCTGCAACTGTTCCTACAGGCTGGGCTGCGCACCTGACCAACTGCACCGTGCCTAAGCAAATCTGACTGGTGCCCCATGAGGAAGGCCAGGAACTGTGAATATCCTTGCTGGTCTGCCCCTGGAGCCAGCCCTGGGTGGCGTTCGTTTGGAAGAGACCAGTAGTACATTATCACTTATTCCTTCTCATTTGGGTGGGTTTTGGTTTTTACAGTGCAACTCTTGAGTTGGGGCCCTCATGCTACATCAAGCCATCTTAAAACCAGATCCCGTTATTAAGTTCATAGGCACACTTCATGAAGGACCTTGAAGTTTTTCCCATTTTTCCAATTTCTTCTAGCCCATAGTCTCAGAGGTTTCCCATACTGGTCATTGTTTGTCTTTTTTTTTTTTAATTAAAGTTAATTTTTTTTTAAGAAAATAGAACTAGACTGGACAGGACCCAATCAAACTGGAGCTAAAAGGCCCAGAGCAAACATAAAGATGCTATGAGGTACAGGGCTGAGGGAAAACAGAAGAAAGGCAGTTTTCCAAAGCTCCTGCCTTCTCATACTAGAGATCTCTTGTTCACCCCTTTTCAGGAGAAATAAACAGAAAAGGAGACGCCATTTTCCTGTTTGATCCTGCTCTCCTATTCCTAACCAAATATGATGTTTTTTTTCCTTTAAGACAACTTTAAAGAACTTGTGTACAATTTATTTTGATGACAAATGTAGACCTAGAAAGAATCTATGGCTACAGGTCATTCTCCTCACAGTCAGAGAAGATCCAGGACACCGTCCAGGAGGAAATGGTGAGGATGGGGGAAGGGAGCCACAATACAGGAATGTAACTTTAGCTTTCACCTTGGTCTTGACCCTTAACTTTCCTCAGCTCTTGAGCCCAGGTCCTGAAAGGCTGGCTTGGCTGGTTAAGGCTGCTGACTCAGATACACTAAGAGCTGAAAGCTGTCACACTTCCCAAGATATTTTCAAGGGAGATCATCAGGGAGCATGTGAGGAGGATGAAGAAGGAACTTAGGAGAATAAGTGAATCAATGTTATATATGTAAAGAAGCTTAAATTAGAATTTTGTGCTTAATCAAATCTAATTAATTCCAGGCCAGTTGTGGATGATAACAGAGGAGCAGGGGAAATGTAGACCCGAAAAGAAAAAAGAATGTTTCGATCCATAGTCAGAAATAGTAACATTACCCTATGAAAATTCTCCCTAAAATCTTCACCACATAGAAAGGGACACTCAACAGACTACGGCATTAGATAAAGCAACCCCCATCCTTTAAAGATTCTAAAGCAGAACTTGGAGATTTCTTCCAACTACAAAACTGAATTTTGGTGTTAATGTGGCACTCCCTTAAGAGGGTGTTTGGGTTGTTTTTCTCCAGAGGAACCGAGCAAACAGACTTTTCTCTAGGGCATATGCTTTTCACCTGCATCTGTAGCCCACAACAAAAAAGTTTCCACAGCTGTGAACTAAAGAAGCTCTTTGCAAAAGGACCAGCCATGTTTTAGACACAGAGATCACAGTTCTCCATAATTTGCCAGTAGATATTTACAGATTCCTAATGGTCAGTGAACTTATGTACACGCAGACCTAGCATCTAAATAGAGCTTCATTTATTTCTCTACATGCAGTGAACTCATTGTCCAGGAGTGTTTGACATACTTCTAAATATGCCTAGTATGTTATATAGAAACAGATCATAATAAGAACAACTGCAAAAAGGTATAATACATACAGCAATGTGTAGTCTCATCCAAGCAATTTTCTCTTAAACCCCAAATGGGCTTTCTTACAAAGCAATGAATGAAAATGATCCACCTGTACGCTTGCTTGCCTTCCTAGTGGAAACAATCATCTGTTCTTTTTCTGCCCACCCCCACCAATATCATTGGATTGATTGGCATTTTTTAAATGGAATCACGGGGTCAAACCAATTGAAAGGAGAAAGTAAAAGTTATATATGAATGCGCAAAGTATGCAACATAACCAGCTAGAAGCTGAGCCCTTGGTCCCTGGTGGCTCAGTCTCCCAAAGCCACCACTCTGACCTCTCCCTATGGTAAATCCTATTCTCCTGTGTGATTACCTGCTTTCAACTTGAAGGGCTCAGGCTATCCCTGAATACTTAGAATAAGAGAGCACCAGGTCTGGTTTGTCCAGTTGAAGAAGTCTGCCTCTTTTATTCTCCCAAACCTGTATCCTTCTGCTGCTGCTGCTGCTGTGGTTCTACCTTTCCTCCTGCCCTCACTACCCACCTCCTAAAGTTGGTTTTGGTTTCGTGACTCTAGAAACCTCGCACGTTGGGTATCCCAAGGAATGGTTTGAAGGGCACAGGATGTGAACAGAATCCCCTCTTGGACTAGTACCCACAAATCCAAGCCCCTATTACAGGGGTGCTCTGTATTACAGGTGGCCACTGCAAAATGCTACCGTCTGCTGACGTGAACTCAGATTCCTGCTCTGGCGCTGGGGGAACTGGAGACAGGGAAACTGGAGACAGGGAGGTTAAGAAAAGTTATTGGCATGGATCAACTTCTAGACAAAACTGAGACAAAACTCTCCTAGTTACTCGTTCTAACGTAAAGGACAAAAGCAAAATAAACTTCTATCCCTTCCCCTCCTATTCCTCTGTGGCAGACCTACTAATATAAAGAGATCAGACTTAAAAAAGAAAGACAACTGGGATAGAGAGCATTATTCAAGAGAAGTGCTTAGATACTACCTTGCATCAAATATCCACAAAATCAATGCTCAGCGAACTCTCTTCTGTCTGAAAATATCCAGTTCTGCTCTTCACATACAATGTTCTCAGAGCTTTAGGCCAGGTGAGCACAACTGAGCAACAGGGCAGCAAAACTGCCTGCCAGGCTGCCTATCAACTCACCCCAACCAGTGAGTCTGCATTTCCCCAGCTCCACACAGCAGTCAGCTGTTCCCGAAAGCCCCTCTCCACAAGCCAGGTGCTTTTGCAGAATTCCTCAGACTCGTGGAGGTGTGTGTTGCCCCTGCCCCAGCAGAAGATCTACCACTCCTACCCATGCGGCTCTGGGCCCTACAGGGCTGTCCCTCTTGAATTCCAGCACACTCCTTAACCACGTCCCTGAGAAGATGGGTTTTTCCTTCATAAATTTGCAACAGTGAAAGGGAAATGCCAAACACAACCGAATTCCAAGAGCCTAAAACTGAAGAAGTGCTTGGGCAGCATAGCAAGCTAGAGATACCCAAGGAGAAAGGAGCCTCAACTAGGGTCTGCAGACCCCAGAGATCTGGGAGAAGGGAAGGGATGGAATCAGGGAGGTGGAGAAAACCTCTAGAGCTCAGGGCAGACCCACTCTCTCTAAAGCACAGCACAAGAGGCGAGGAGGGAGGAGAGGTAAGAGGAAGAGAGAGCCTTTGCTCCAAATCTTGGAAAGTGAGGCCCAGGCCTGCCTAGAACAGGGGAAAGGGCTCTCCAGACGTGGCCTCCCTCAAACTAGGCCAAGTTTGGTTTGTAGTATTTCTTTAAGCCGCAGAGACGGCAGAAGGCGGCCTGAGGAACCTACTGAAGGGCACGAACAGTTTTGCAAAGGAGCTCAATCAGGACGCACCAGATTCTGGGTCCTTGCTTATCAGTTTAGAAACCTCCCTGGCTCTTTTATCTACTGCTTCTATATGAGGCTTCTTTCAACAAATTGCAAGATGCTGGAGACCACAGTTGGCTGCTAGACAGGCTTCGGGTTCTCTCCAGTTCCCTCGGGGCCAAAAGAACCTCCAGCCCAGGGTCGGCCAAGTCTTGGACCTTGGCTCTGTCCGTGCACCTTCCCGTCCCAACCTCTCTAAAAAGTACTAAGCTGGGAAAACCCTGCTGCACAGTAGTATGTGTAGGTTCGAGTGGATTTTAATTTGGTCCTGTCACCACCTCTTTAGTTACCCGCTAAAATGGACATGTTTCTCTATAACCTGGGGATGACACTCCGCGAGCCCGTTGCAAAGCACAGTCCTCTCATTTGGCTAGCATAAAGCGTTTTTCTCGCGAGCGTCTGGGTTCCACCTTCCTGATCCAGAAGGAAGGCCGGCTATTGTCCCGAGAAAAAGAACCGGCTTGGCGGAGTTTGGGGGGTAGGACGGCCGGCCAGGCCCACTTTCCTAAATTTGCCTCCGGGCTTCCCAAGCAGAGCTCCCAAAGGTTTTCACCAGCGCGCCCGGCCCCCGCCCACAGACTCTCTCACCTGGCTTGGACAGCGGAGCCTGCAGCGCCCCGGGCTGGGGCTCCGCAGCCCAGCGCAGCGCTGCGGCAGCAGCCAATTCGGCAGCGGGGCGCGGCGGCTGAGACGGCTGCGAGGTCGGTGGCGGCTGTGGGGCGGCGGCCGCAGCAGTGTCCCCGGATGGCGGGGGTCCGGGCAGGGCACGCAGCGAGTCCGGGATGAGGCTCTCGAGGCTCTCGTTGGCCTGCTGCCGGCGCAGTGCCACCTGCGCCGCCATGACCCGCTGCCGCTCGATAATGAGGATGCACTTTTCGCAGGTGCAGTCTTTGAAGCGGCAGTAGCGCTTGTGGCCCTTGAGCCAAGACAGCACGCCGTGGTTGCGGCAGCGCGCGCACTTGGGCGTGCGCTGCAGGGGCGCCCGCGGCGGCTGTGACACCGGGCCGCCCATGTACAGATAGGGGGAGCCGTAGCCGTTCATGCCCCGGCCTCCTGGAAGAGCTGGCAGGCTGGTGGCGCGAGCGGGCCAGGGAACGCCCGACAGCAGAGCTCGGAGGCCAGCTCAGGCACAGCCCTTGATCCCGCAGTGCCTGCGGCCGCGTGCGTTCCGGAATGGCCAGAGGTGCTGTGGGCCTCTTTACTGCTCCCGCGGCATTAGCAGCCCCAGCTCGTCGCTTGTACTCCGCCAATCCCACGCAGGTCGCGTCTCCGCCAGCTGCAGCTTTGGTGGGCAAGTCCCCCTTTGCCGAAGAGTTTCGGTGGCTGCAGGGAGCCAGCGAGAGCTCTGGTTAAGGTCTGAGCCAGCTTGCCTGCAGCTCCCGCGCACGCTACCCTCCCGCAGCACCTCCTCTACTGCCCCCACTCCTCCTCCCTCTCACTGCAACCCCCAGCCCCCAGAGCCCGGGTCTCCTTGCACTCTCCACCCCACTGCACGCCTTCCTCTGTTCTCTCGCCCCCAGAGTTCCTGCACATCACCTTCCTTGCCACCTGCAGCCGGGCCGCTCTTGCGGGGGCGCTCACGACCCCCTCCTCCAAACTGTCTGCGTTGCCCTAGTCCGGGAGGGAGGGACTGTGGCGCTCCAGGACTCAGCGTTACACACGGGGCGGGGAAGGGGAGGGCCAGCGTGGTGAAGGTGGGGGTGCCTGTTGGAGAGTGAGGTGGCCTCTCCCCTTCCCTCCCTTCCCTTCCCTCTAGGCCTGATTTGGCGGCACCGAGCCTGAGGCCGCTTTTATCTCAACACTTAGCTGCAGAAACTCAGCTCTGGGAGAATCGGAGCCTACCGTGGAGTTGGTTTGGAAAATTTGGGGTTTTTTTTCAACTTAAAAAAAAAAAAATCGTGCTGCTATAGAAGAAAATGAATGTTTTTGAAAACCTTCTGGCCCAAAATGACAACCCATTTTGCAGGCCCAGTCCTTCATCTGACGATGAGCTTATTTCCCTAACCTCCTCCCCTGCTTTAACGAACAATCTCAGTCCTGAAAAGAGGTGGGGGGCGCTCGTGTGAAGATGCTGCTTAAGTGCTGGGTCTAAACTTTCAGAATGGCGGCTCAAAAGTTACTGGATATGATCTCTCCTCTGCCCAATTGCCACTGAACCGTCAAACGGAGACCTCGTGCTACTCAATTCAAATCCACAAACTCGATTTAGTCGTGGATATGGATGGCGCCATTTTTCTCCCCCACCCCATTGTCTTTGAGTAAGGGTGGATGCGGCCCTTGCACATGATAGCAACATAACTTTGTTCAAATTGTATTTGCGTGTTTCTAATCTCCTAAGAGTGCCGTTTTGGCCTAATGCTGACTACCGTCATAAACACAGGGACGACTAAACACCCCCTCCCCAAACAGAACAAAATACAGGCTGATACTGCGGTGCTGGGTAGCACAATAGCTCGGTGTGAAGCTGGGGAGATGGCAGTTTTGGAGCTGGGAACGCGAGACAAGAGCGTAGACGAGTTCGCTGCAATGGTCAATCTTTTGGCCGCGCAGCAGTCCTCGTCCCCTAGGGAAGGCCGTATTTTTCCGCCCTGGAAGCAAACAAGCAACCAGAAAACGTCCCTCTGTGTTTGTTGTGAATTCAAATAAAGCAACTCCCTAAGTCATAACAGCCAACCCTCAGCGTAGAAGGGCGACTTCAGGAGGGGAGGATTAAAAAGAGACCCCGGCTGTGTGCGTATTTCCCTAGAAGTCCTTAGAGCCGCCCTCACCCCCGCTTCAGGCCAGTCCAGAAGGTGGGGCTCGCTGGATGCTGACTTGGTGGGGCGTGGGCAGGAACTCTTGCTTGAGAATGCTAAGCCTTGGAGGCCTACCCTAAAGTCCCTTGGGGCACGGACCCCTCGGATTTTCCCTCAACCCCCCTCCTCCCAACAACACCTCAGTCCTTCCTTTTCTCCCAATCTTTGGTCAGAAAACAAGCCCTAAAGCACCACAACCAGAAGGAACTTAATAGATCTCTGGACTGGAGGTAGAGGTCACCCGCAACCCTGTGGGCCAGAGGCCGGAAAGCAGGGAGTTGGCAGCGGGTAGCTTCACGTGACAGATACAGAGGAGCTAGAATGACACTGAATCTGGGAGTGATAGATTACACTAAAATCTCCAGGTCTCTTGGCTACGAGGAGACCATGGACGTTTTTCCAAAGCCAAATTTCTCCCGACTTTCTCCAGATGGTTAGGAAAACCAGGACTGTAAAAACCTTGGGAGTACAGTATTTTTATTTATTTTGAAGGAAAGTAGCAGAGCTCTGCACCAGGTTTTGAAGGCAGGGGGACATTCCCACTAGCAAAGCGACCCCCTTTCCTCCATCGGTCACCTAGCCACCCTATCTCTTTGCCACTCAGTCTGGTATTATTTGGTCCCGGGCCTCGTTTCACTCCAGTGCACATTGGGACCCGAGATCTAAATACTCATTTGATATAGCGTAATAATCCTTTTCTCATATTTGATGGGAATGTTTTCCATATCCCAGTATTTGACAACATCTCCCTATAGGGACAGGTTTGTATTTATGTTGGTAAAATGTCCCCTGCCTCCAAGTCTATTGTAACCTAACACCTGACAACCCCGAGTCCCATTTCTGTTTGCAGAAAGGGTTTATTCAAGCACATAATGGGATCCCAGCAGAAAGCCTTTTAGAACAAGGGGCTATGGTAAACTTCACCACATGAACTCCGTTTCCAGGGCTATTAAGCTTTTAATTGGAAAATAGCAGAGGAAATTTCAAGGTGACTATAACGTGTTAGCGGTTAGTGCGGAGAAGAAAAGCCTAAGTAGGAATGAATGTAGAAAGCATATGGTCCGAATCACATTTAGGAGGAGCGGCCTGCTTCTCCACTTATGGGAAAAATAATCAAAGACATTGGAAAGGGAGAGGGGAGGATTACAAGTAAATGTAACCTCACTCGACTGGACCCATTCGCGTTCTGCTCTGGGGTGGGGTGTGTTTTCAAACCACAATTAACTCAGTAGAATTGTGACAGATATTAACAGTGAAAAGCTAAAAGATAATGTGCGTATGTGGTTCTTTCCCTTGGCGTGCACACAATCTCACGGGTGTGTGTAAAAGCTTGAGGAATGCAGGTGTCCTTGCTGAGAAACTAAGGATGTTCTGACTCCAAATCTGGGAGTCTTGCCAGCTGCTCCTCACCTCAAGAAACAATCAAAAGGACAGTTTCATATTGTCCTGAATAATACATCAGGACATTTTCTGCTTTGCTGGATTCTCATGGAGGGGGAGGTCAGGGTTCCTATTTTGTCGTTTTAATCGTGGCCACAGTGACGCTGGAAGCCGGGGCGTGCAGAAAGCCCTTTGAATGCGGGGGGAAAAAAGAGCCCTCTCTTCCCAAGTATGAACTTAGCTCTCACACTGTCCCTGCCTCTAGGCATCGCTCTTTGGCCAGCTTCAAATTGAAAGAGGGGAACAAACGTCTAGTAAGGCCTTGGGTGGGGTAACCAGCAATCGATTTCTTGAGGTGACAAAAATGTCCTTGTCTCCTTCAATTATTTGGGGAGCGACTCTTGAGCACACCCCAAGATATCCCCGAAGCCACCCTCTGGGGTGTGGGGCAGAGGTCGTGTGCACCCCGGGGAGACTGAACCTGAAGTTGGTGGGTCTGGGGGGTGCAGCTAAGCAGAAAGTCCTGGACGGTCATGTCCTCACAAGGTTTTGGCTGCCGGAGGCTCTCCAGGGGCCTAGGCCTTTGGGAGCAAACGAGGTTGCAGAAAGGCCTGCAACCCCACAGGTCCTACGCAGTCCCGGCAGGTGTTACTGCTTGGGCCTTCGTGTTCTCGAATTTTCGAAGCTAGCAGTGACTGGAGCTTGGGAACGTATGCTCCCAAGGTGCAAAATCCTCAGACCTGGCCCAGACATGGGAAGCTCCTGCCCCGACCTTCTGGGGTGGGCGTGTCGCTCCCACATTTGCTTCCTCCAAGGCGCCTATTGAGGAGCGACCTCAACTCTAGGCTTTCGAAAGAAGGGACCGGAAAAGCACTTCCTCGGGCCACTCCCCACTGGGCCTGGGACCAGGCCATTTTCCCCGGTAAGCCCCGGGCTGCACCACGGCCTCGGCCCATCCACCGCCCGCCCTGTGGATTCCCTCAGACCTGGGAGCTGGAGGCTCTGGCCCCAGGAGCTTGCTCTGGGCTCCTAGGATGAGTCGGACCCACCCCGCGCAGCAGGAGGACTGGACGTGGGCTGAGGACGGCGGTCAAAGCTTCGCGACAGGGTTACAGTGGGCGGTCTGAAGACCCCGTTTGCCTTCTGTGTAAAGGGTTAAAAAAAAGTACCCCGTTTGCCTTCTGTGTAAAGGGTTAAAAGTGAGAACAACACAGGCTTATCTTACCCCGCTGATTTAAATTTTAAAATACAAAAAAAAAAAAAAAAAAAAAAAAAAGGCCAAGGAAATCTTTTTAGGTAATTAGAGCAACACTCATGGAACAAGCCACCTCTCCCTAGGGCTCGCTCTAGTGCAGTTCTTCCAAGAACGAGCCCCTTTTCCAGAACTCTCTTCTGCCTCTCCCTCCCCGCCCTCCCTTCCAGTCCGGGCACAAAGCCCCGTGTGAGGGAAAGTGGGAAAATGGGCGGGCTTCCAGGAAATAAGTCCAAGCTCGGGTAAAGGGCCTGGGGAATAAAGAGGCAAAAGCGCCGGCGCTGCTCGCATCCCAGGCAAAGTGGGTGCAAACACCAGGTGCTCACGCCAGACCCGAGGGAGAATACCGCCGAGACTCGAACGGCGCCCCACCCCGGGGAATTCAAGGTGAGACTCTGCACACTTGTCCAAGACAAAGTTCTAGGTTGCGCGACTTCCGGGACAATTGCAGCTCCGCCCACCCAGCCAGCACCCCGCCTCCAGCCCAGCTCGCCCAGCCTACTCGACCCGGTCCCTTGCCAGCCGTCAGTCTCCCCCTTCGAACTGTTGAGAAGTTTGCAGGTTGTTTTGCTGGGGGAGACTTAACGTACAATTGGCTGAGTAAAGCTCGTTCGAGTTTCTGTGAGGGGGTTGGGGGAAGAGTCGTGTTTTAAAAGCGAGTCGTTGGCAGGTCTCAGGCCTTGTACACGTGTGGGTGTGCGGAGGGAGAAAGGGTTAAAGCACCGCGCAAGTTTCTGGAGAAATCCTTCCAGAGGAGCAGCGGCGTAGGGCAGACACCCGCGACCCGGTCTGGCCGGGCGAACAAGGCCAGCTGAGGGGAGCCAAAGAAAATCCGTCTCTAACGACAGACTGCCCTCTGGGGGCGCGAGGGGGCGGGGGTTGTGTAGCGCAAATAGCATTTTATAAAGCGCTTGTAATACCTCTTGATGCAAAGCGTCAGGTGTACGTGTGAGACCAGTTCACTTAAGTTCATGGGAAGCGGAGAGGGGGCTCGAGTTCTATGCATGGGTGGTAGTCCTGTTTCCACGAGGTGCTAGGGAGGCCGCGGGGCCTGCTAGGCGGGTCTGGCCTACGCATCTGCCCCGAATTACGGTTTTGTGCGTGGGTTTCCGAGAGCCCCGCTGCGGGTATGGCAATGGTTGTGACGAGAAGGAAGCATGTCACCGAGGGCTTTCCCTGAAGCCCTAGCTATGCGGCGCGCAATTCGCGGCACTAGTCGGTTGAGAGCCAAAAGCACCGGGTGGGCCGCCGGCCCCGGGACCGCGTCTGCTGGAAGTTAGGAAGGGTCTCTTTCGCCCCCAGTCACTGCGGGAGCCGCAGGCGCTCTGGAGGAAGACGCACGCTTCGTTTGCTCGTAGCCCCACATCGCCTGGCGGCACCTTGCCGGGAGCTCAGGAAAGGAAGGCCCGGCAAGCCCGCTTCGGTTTTCCAGCGCCAGAGCAACAGATGCGCCAATAAAGTAAGGGCCGTCCGGGCAGCCCGCCAGAACAGCACGCACTACCCGACACGCCCATACTTGCACACACTCGTATACCGCACACACCACGGATACCACCGCGGGAGGATCCCGTCCTACTCATAAAAGCTTTCCTTCCAAGGGGGCAGAATTGTGAAAAAAATGACCGCCCTTCAAATGTGTATAAAAATGTTTAAAATTCAGTAGTCAATACTTAATTGCAATGTTTTGCCTTGTGTTCGGAATTAGGTAAATTCATAATGCCGTACACCTGGGGCAGGTCCTAGGCCTACCTGGCACCCATTCCGTGGCAATCAAGGATAAACACCCGAGGAGCAAACGGGCATCACTGGGCTACTCAACCGCATCAGGCACGGGAGGAAGGCACCAGGTTCCTCTTTTAAGAAGCTATTGGAAGGAGAGGCCAGATCTTCTGACGACTTTGTCTGGGCCTGTGGTGGTCCTGGGGCCAGGCCCTCCCAATGGTGTGGCCCTTCTGGGAAGGGAATCCACGTCAGGGTTCCTGCGCGGCGGCCGCCCGATTCAAAGTCAAATTCTTGGCGTCAGGTGCGGCAGGTGAACTCCCTGGGCCAAGGGGCTCGGGGTGGGGGTGCTGTCGGAAGGACGGGCGCTGCCCACCCGGCCTGGTTGCCAGAAGTAGGCCCGGATGAAGAGTTGCGCAACCGAAGCCCAGCCCTCGGGGCACACTAGGGACCCAGAGAGTGCTCCATCAAGGCTCCGAGAGCGCTGGGACGCTTATCCAGGCTCCGCCTGGCTTTCCAGAAACGCAGGGCCACTGTAGGGGGACTGTGCTGGAGGGAGCACTCCCCCCATTGAGGGGACCTGCCGAGCTTCTCCCTTCTCCAACAAAAACTGCCAGGCAATATTAATGTGTTGGGGGTTAACTACTAAATGGAGGAAATTGGAGGATTCCTGTATCCGCAGAAGCCAGGGCTGGCTTATTCAAAGAAATGAGAGAGGTCTGGGCAGTGAGCAGCGAGTGCCCAGGTGATCGAAGGACCTCCATCGCCAAGGACGCCACCGTTTGAAGTCTTGAAGGTGGCCACTCCAAGTCCGGGTCCCTCCCTGCGCGCTCCGCAGCCTCCCGGCGTCGCCGTCACAAAAGCTACAGCTACAACCACCCAGAAGGGCACAGGCTGCAGTAGCAGCAGCCTGACAAGTGTGATAAAATGATCTCCCTTAACTAAACTCGTAAAGCACTGGGCAATAAAACTCAATCTTCTGTAAAATCCAATTAAGTCATTATCTGACTGATTGTATCTTTAATTGAAAACAGAAGTGACAGTAAATTTCTGTGATATATCAGGATCAATCGATACCGCTATACGATTCAGCCCCAAGAAGTGATTTATAATGTCAAACCTATATAGGTAACTCCACATTATTCTCTCTAAAACCACTGGTGGATGAAATTAAGAGTAAGTGCATTTAATAAAAAACAAGATGGTCAGGTTATTGATTACAACAGATGGGGGTGAAATCAAATAGATGTTTTCAAAGCACAGAGCGAAGAAAATACAAGTAATTTCTTTTTTCCTGTTTAATATAGCTAGCCAAATATACACACAAGAAAATTCAGTCATCAATAACATTTTTATTTCAGGTACAGCTACAACTACAGAACAATGAATTTTTTAAGACTAGTTTCATTTCAGGATGGCTTCTGTTACATAAGGAAGTATGCCACAAGCAATTTTTAACAAAATAATGAACTCAGAAATATCTAGTAACTTTTAAAGATGTACTTATTTTCAAATCAGATTACAACCTAAGGTTACAAAATAATCTAGATTGCATCCATTTTTTTCTTGTAGTAGAAAGAATGTATATGGTAAACTCTTATATTATTCTAGAAACAACAGCCAGGAACTCTGCCTTACTGGGGTTACTTTAAATTGTACTGTTGTCAACTTACTCTTTACAGAAAAGGTAGCAATTCCTAAGAGCAATATTTTTTCCTTCTGACTGTATTTGTCATGTTTTGGAAAGGGAACATGTTTTGAGGATGTGGGGTGAGGGCTAGGCTTTTCCAACAGCAACACAAACACACAGTTCCACTTACTGACCTCCTGTAGATTTCTAAAACCATCACTAACTTTGCTCTTTTCTTCTCACCAGTCAGGCTAAATTTATGTTTTCTAAAGTTTTATGAAAATACTAAAATTCAAAAATATCTAAAGTACCTAAGATTTCATTTTAAAACTAAAGTATCTAATAATTATGACACATTTAGGTGCAAACATTTCTTGAGTGAATTACTGTATTTCTTGAAAACTACACGTAAATCTGTGTCATAAAAAATGAAGGACCCTACTCTTTAGTGTTTTGATTGCATGAGCAAACCACTTAACTCTTGGGAATGGTAGTGACCAATCCTAAACTATTCCAAATATATTTTAGCCTCTGGGCTAAGACCTAATGAGTATAAACCAAACATGTTCTCAACAGTTAAGTCAAGGCAAAATATAACAACAAACCCTGTGTATAAATGGAATAAGCCTGCTATTCCAAGTGAACCACCACAGGCATGGGGCATGGCTTACTCGTCCTCCTCGATGACGGGAGTAACTGTGAAGCTGCTGGGCTCCGAGGCTGACTCACATTCAAGCACTCCCTTTGTGCTCTCGTTACTAATAGGAGAGCTGCTGGAGAGGGAAACCAAGCCAGAATCTTGACTGCTGGGCGGCGAGAATACTGGGAAGTGGGGAGAAACAGGGAGAAGAGTGTGTTAAAAGTGTCTAATATTTCTACATTCAGTCTTCAATTAGGTTTCAACAAAGAAAGAGGCACTCTGCATTTCTATTCCCAGTTGAGTGTTTTTATAGACACATTGAAGTCCTCAGTACTTTAGAATATAAAAGTAGTATTTCTGCATAGTATTTTCTACTTAACTACAGGGAGAAGTTTGCTAGCCGAGTTCCAGTTTTATGTTCGTTAAAAACAAAAAACAGAGTTCCCTTCTTTGGGGGAACTATTTCCACCCTTCACAGAGCCCCTCCTTTATATAAAGGATGCTAATAGAACCTGTCTTGTCAAATAATCAATCTGACAAATTACCCCAAGCAAGACTCCACCCATGTATTTCCACCATTTGACAGGTAACCCTAGTTTTTCAATATATAGCAAATGAAGACGATAGCTTATCAGCTTTCCCGTTATTTCTCTTGGATATAGGGGAACAAACACTTGGTGGTGGTAGAGGGAGTCAGCAAACATAACAGACATGCCATTTTAAAAAGTAAAAAGCAATAAATGGGAGAGAAACTTTTTAAGATCACAAAAAGTAAAAGAAATTGAATTATACCACAACACTAAAATAGAACTCAGGTCAAGATTTTAAAAAACAAACCTGTGAACATAAGACTTCTATTAAAAATTGACATTAAATATGAAGGACGCAAAAGTAATAAAGTGCAAACAATTTTTGCAACCTTACAAGCCACAGTAGATACAAAATTAAAGAAAAAGGGTCTCTGACCTTCTTAACCTTAGCTGAGTTCAGATCCACCCCCAGAACTCCCTTCCTGCCTAGTGTGAATGTAATTAAGGGGAAGCTGCAGTGGTAATTTCTCTCCTCATTAACTTCCTGATTGGTTTCAGCCTCAGGATTTTGCCGGGCAGTAGTTTGTCACCAATTCCAAATGGCCAATCGTTAATACTAATGTTTGTGTAACTAACTGCCAGCATCTGCCACGGCTTCTTGTACAACAATAATGGTGAAAGGGTACATTAGTGCTCCTGTGTTAATTCAGCTTGTGTTCATCAATAGGGAAATCTATGATGTAATTAGCAAAATGCATTGGGAGCTGAGTGTTGAAGTCATTTGTAGAGAACTAAATCATAGTAGAAGCTGTACTGGGTCCTGATGTGTTTGCCATCAATACTTATTATGTTTGGAATTTAATAAGGTATATTACCATGCTGAAGAGACCTTTTTACAAGAGAACACCATTTACACTTGTTATGGGTTTGGAAAAGGTTTGCTGCAGCTAGTGAAACCGCACAAAAATAAAAGAGTAGGGCTGGGATTTAAGAAGCAGACCTTTAAACCACTCCACTGGGCCAAATTATTTCAGAAAGCCCCTTTCTTCTAATGTGACATACAGATGAACAGACAGACAGATAGTTTTGTATAGCTACACCTCAATATCCAGTAAGGAAAGGCATGATCTGAAAACTTAGTGAGTAAATTTGGAAAATAATTTAGGTAATTTCCCAATAAGCAATTATTTTGATATTGACAGTATTTGTTTAGTTAACAAATAAAATGCAAGAGTAATAGTGTGTAACCTTTTTTTAAAAGAAAGAGCTATTAAATAGTGGTATTTTATAAATGCCAACAAGGGTACATGTACACATATAAATATATAATATCAACCAAAAAAACTGGAAATCTATGAATTCTGAAGCCTTCATTTTATTGCAGTTTATAAAAGCTTCTAAAGTTTGAATTGTTAAATAGATTTAAAATTCCCAGCAAATCTAAAATGAATTATGAATTGTGTTACATGCACAAGGATGTTGTATATTCACAAATATACAAATGTTTTCCAACAGTGAAAGATTTTGCTCTGACATCTTCTTACTATATAGCAGTCTGGAGAGCCTACTAAGAGCCAGCCAGAGTCTAAGACTTAATCTGCCAAACTCCATCCCCACCTCAAAGCAGGCACAGAAGTTCTGAATAGAAGTGATGGGAAGGGAATGAGCATTTACTACTTCCTGTATGCTACATACTAAACACTGAGGTGTTTAATCCTCAAACCCTTCACTGAGAGAATTATTCTCTCCATTTTACCTAAGGACCCCCTGTGGAAGCTGCCAAGGGCAGTGTGGCAGTGGTGAGCCCAACCCTTCAGCTTGCTTTCGCCCCCACATCATCCCACCCTTGGGTGACACATTTAGTAACTGGCCACTGAACCTTCCTAAACTCTCTGTGATTTTTAAGGAAGTGAAACAATGGACTCCTGTCAGGCTAACACAGAGGCTAAAAAGGAATAGGTGAGTGTTCTCCAGATGTTCTGAACCCCAGGCCTGCCTTTGCCTTCAGGTAGCAGATGATCTAGGAGATGCCCTCACACCAGTCACACACCTCCCACTCCCCATTTAAAGGATTTGGGACTACAAAAGGGAGATATAGGAGTTCTGCAAAAGAAAGGAATTTGGGGCTGGACCCCTTTTACCCCCACTTGCCTTGTCAGTACTGGAAAGTATTCCTATGACTTGGGGCTACAAAAACATTCAGAGTGTCACCCCAGACTAGGGAGGCTCTAAGCACACTCAGTGCATGACTGTACTACAGAGAAGATGCAAATAAATGAACTCTACCTGTTTTGAAATATACCTGAATATTTTAAAGCATTTCTCCACACAAAATTTAAATCAATGTTATTTTACTTCTGTTCCAGGCTTAGCATTGTTTGAAATAATGGGCTATTGAAATTAGGGATAGTATCTGTTTAACTCATTCTGTGTAGCACCTTATAAAAGTAGATCCAAGTGCACTAAAGATTTCAAAGTGTTTATCTTAGTAACTAATGTCCAAAATCTATTTTACCATCCTTAAAGGTACTCTCCACATTTTAATGCAGCTTCATTACACTTTGTGGGGTGGGGGAGGGGGGAAAGAACAATTATTGATCAATATAAATCATTTTATACCAATTAAAAATTCAGAAGTCAAAATTACACTTTTTGCTTTTTAAGTTGACTCTAATGAGCATTGTGTAAGGCTAATTTCAACTCGAAAGGCTTCTCTTAATTATTTTGTGAAAATGCTAATGCCTAGTGTCAGTGGAACTGTAAGGGTCTGCTGTTGGTAGCACTAGAAATTGGTTCAATCTTTCTGGACAGCAATCTAGTGACATGTAATAAGAACCATAAAACTGTTCATACCCTCTGACCCGGTAATTCCACTTTGGGGAATAAGCCCAAGGAAAGAAAGAGTAATGGGCCCAAAGATGCTCAGCACACCACTATTTGCATCAGTAAAGATGTTAGTGCTTTGCTCTGGTGCTGAGCTGGGGGGCAGGGATAGGGGTAGCTGCCTTGAGGCTGGGGGGCAGGAAGCATTCACAGGCAATGAACAATTCAGGATTATGCTACCCTGTAATCACCAATAGGCTCCTAGTATTTACAGAAATGGAAGAAATGACTTCTGGAGACCAAAGTAGAGACTCAAAAGGAAGAAAAAGGAGGAAAAAAATTAAAAAAGGAAACCCTGCCCATCTGATCTTTTTTACGTTACAATGAAAGGTGGGTAAACCTCTGAGGTTGACCCTTGTTTGAACCAGCAAGCCCAGTATCTGTTTTCTCTCAAGTAGCCTATTTGTCTACAGAAGCTAAAGGTCTTTATTATTATTTAAAAACAAACAAAAAGCCTTACACATAATCACTCTTACCAAGAACGAATGTTGGGGAAAAAACCGTAAGATAATTTCAGTGATACCATCTAACCATCAGTATTCTTTTTGGAAAATATTGTATACTGCCAAAAAGCCCCACCTCTCTGAAAAACAAAACAAAAACCACTCTAACTGCTAAATCTTTTGACATTGCAAAGACCCCTGACTTTTAACTTGAATGATTTGTTGGAAGTCAATGGACTGGAACGAATAATTCTCTTCCAGTGATGTGAGAAAACAGGATATTCATGCTTGAGAAAAAAAAATTTCTTCCTCTATATGTTAAATACTATTAAACTCTCACTAAGAAACCATTTAAAAATAAAAATGCAAGTGGCCTTCTTCAACTGTTAGCAACTCTTCACCTAGATGCTGACAGCAACAGAAAAAAGTGCTGGCCTCTTTGGTTTCCTGGAGTTTACAGGCCTCAGAGTCTGATGAAAAGCTGATGAATATTTCTTAAACAACAGATTCTTCTGCTTCATGATAACCATAGTGTTTGGAAATAAAATCATGTCCAATCAATACCACTTAGCAGATATTTAATGTTTCACAACAGAACTCTTTTCCAGAGTGGAACTGCGGCCCTTCTCACTAACATTCAAAATAATTAGGATTATCTTAGCTGTCCAAAGCTTGGCAGGTTCAGTTTGCACTTTCAAACAGCATTAATTCTTGGCACTCAGAACAAGGGATAAAAGCTAAAGATATGAATGGAGATCTTTATTCAACCTGATCTATCATGGATTAGCTCATTCTTTTCCAGTTCATGCCTGCACTCTAGTTAAGAGGAAGGCTAAGCTGTAACTGATGTAATTAGAAACCACAAGCTGAGAAAAAAATAACCCCCCTTTTTCAAGTCTTCCCCCCACTTACTATATATTTACCACAAAAAAAATCTTTGAAACAATTAAATCTGTTTTTCCACCTAAGTGTAATTAAAGAGTAGTGACAAGAGAAGGGCTACTCAGTATTATGCTTTCCTTGGAAATATATCTTAATTGTCAGTTCTACAATCTAATACAAATTTGAGAGGGGCCAGCTCTGCACTTTGCATTTTGTATAGAGAAGGGGCCAAGCCCCGGTAAAGAAGAGTTCCTGCAAACAGAATAAGGTAAGTTATCAGTGCTTCTTCCTTGCTACAACTACCATAACCTTGGTAAGCACTGGGAATTACCCATTTTAAAGAGTGAAGTGAACTTGTAACAGAAAGTACATATTTACTCAGTATCAACAGTACCTCTCTCCCCCCAAATTTCTTGTATAACATGTGTACACAATTCACAAAATAATATTAGAATAACATTTTTAAAAAGCCTTTTGACTCCCTTCTCCCATTAAGAACTTCTTTTTTAGAAAAGATTATATTTATTTATTTTTAGAGAGAGGGGAAGGAAGGGAGAAAGAGAAGGGGGGAAACATCAAAGTGTGGTTGTCTCTTGCACACCCCCTACTGGGGACCCGACCCACATCCCAGGCATGTGCCCTGACTGGGAATCGAACCTGCAACCCTTTGGTTCACAGGCTGGCACTCAAACCACTGTACCACACCAGCCAGGGCAACAACTTCTTAATTCTCAAAATAAACAGAAGTTTATTAAGCATCCTTTTGCAGCACATCAGAGAGTCTGAGGACCTGGGATCACAGCCTGGCACAGCCACTGCTGCAGACAAGCTTTCCTACCGCTTAAGAAACAAAGGGATAATGTGCTAAAACCTACTTCCTTACCTTGCAGAGTTAAAGACGACGGGAAGACTCTTTTTTCTGTTTGTTTCAATGCAGTACACACAAAGGGAAAAGAGAGAAGGGACCCTATTCAGCCTTCCACTCCACCTAGCACCCAGGCAGAATCATCCTGGGCCAGACATTCCTCCTCTGCTCCTAGGCACCCCCTGCAAAGCAGATCCTCCTGGCTTGCAGCTGCCAGAGCCTCAAATTCCCTGTTCATTTCATGGGGGTGGGGTCACCAAAACCAGCTGGGGTCTCAAAGAAAGCCCACAAATAAGCAACGTGTCTGACAGCAGCCCTACCCTGACCAGACTCACACCCTGGGTCCTCACCTCCCCAAACGCCTCTTACCCATCAGCAGTGGTGATGCCCCTGGCTGCTCCCTCACCCCCACACTCACCGGCAGTTGTGGAGACTTTTCTCTCCACAACTGACTGACGTCTTCCCAAACCCTGTCTTCCCGAACCCTTTCCAAAGTGAGCAAGTGTGTATGTGAGGGGTTAACTCGTTATTTGTTCAACTGATTTGTCTCATCCAGGGAGGAAGCATTTGATGATACACACAATCCAAACATTCAAAATTCTCTAATGCACTGTTTTAATGAAAACAGACTCAGTTTTGAACCTAAACATAGTGTGGCTTTTACTTCTCTCTAACAACATCCTGAGGTAACACTCCTCACTTTAACTAACTCTCCTTTTTCCCTCTTCAGTGAAATAACCCCAAGACGTACTGGGAAGAAATGCCCTCTACTACCTGGGCAATGGCCTTAAGCATTCTGAGTCCCAGTTTCCCCATCTGTGAAGTGAGGCTAGCAACAGGTCATTGTGATAATTATTGAGTACATATTCATTTCCTTGCTTCCTCTGTCTATAGTCTAAGTTTCAATGTCTTAAAGTTAGGTGACTCTTGCTTTTGAAGGTGCCAGGATCCAATCAGCATTTAGTACAAGGTCTATGCACTCCAGACCACACATACCTTTTTGAGAGCCTGGAACCAGGAACACACGCCTACTTCATTTTGGTCCTATATAATAGTCTGAGTGTCATATCCAAAAGGTAAAACCACCTCTCTCTCACTTGGACAACAGGTCCCAAGTTACTTATACTCTGCCTTTTTCATTTTTTGAGGGTGGGGTGATAAGATGACCAATGCCAAATCCAAATCAAAAAGACTGTCTGTGGACAGGCTTTATAAACCACACAAAAAAAAGTGTCATTATCCAGTGATCTAGCAAACCATCTCTTCAGACAGCAGTGTTTGGAAGTGGAAGAATCTCATTTTTGAGGTTAAGTTTGTCCTAAAAGTTGGGAACTCTGGGAAGTACTGGGCATAGGCTTCAATGCCCCAAAGGAAGAGGCTCATGGGTCCTAATCTACAACAAGTGGGCACCTGGGGCCCTGACTGAGTGAGGCTTGCCGGGGTAGGAGACACTCCATGAAAATGCAACAGAGCAGAGCTAGGATTAGGTGTGTGGGCTTTGGGTATGGACCATCTCTTACTACCTGGACATCTCAGATGAGTCCCTTAACCTCTCTGTGCCTTCGTTTCTTCATCTGTAAAATGGGGACACAGTAAAGCACTCAGGATGGCTCTATGCAAAGTGTCAGGGCCCCCCGAAGCCTGATGCAGCTGAAAAGCCCATAGTCAGGCACAGCTTTACCATTTGCTCACCCAGCACCTCAGCACTGGGCGCTATCTGAATTACTCTGTTCTCACATCACTTCCTGGCTTCTATCCTTCTCTCTGCAGTTCTCACCTACACCTGCTGCTCCCCCGTGTCACTATTCCGGAGCGCCTGAGGGGTAGCAGTCAGAAGGCAGCTGCTGCTCCTGGTCCGGCTTCTCACCTCTGAACAGGCAGACCAGTTTCCCATCACATGAGTGCACCAATGAGGGCAGGTGGGCTGGTTGGGGGTTCTTGCTCCTGGCAGGAGAATCATAATCATGTATCTCACAAAGCTGAGGTTTAGGGTCAAGGAGACGATATATGATAAACCAGTTTGTAAACCTGAAGGCTGTACATACATGTCAGTCATTATGTTCTTTGTCCCCTCCCCCTGGCCCTTCTCTAGGGAAGAAGATTGAGTTAGTATCTGTACTCTGCTGAGACAGGACCAAGAAATGAGAAATATTTTTATTAAACACTGGATGGAAAAGGAAAAAAAAGATTCTTAGTGACAACACAGCTCAAATATCCCTGAATGTTCTCAAACAAGTTGCAGTTCTGATGTTCAGGGAAAGGTGACTTTTATTTTATTTCTTTCTTTACATACCCAGAGACTAAAAGTTAAGACGAATTCCAAACTGAAACACGAGCCTGTTATTTTGTGCTTTTTACAGCATCATGCACAGGACTTCAGTTACATATAACACTTCCTGAGGGGGGGCCAGGAGGCAAGAAGAATCGGCTGCACCAGGCTGGGACGGAGAGCCAGGAGTCTACAGCAAACTGCAGTGCAGCTGAGAACGCCTACCATGCCCTGTCTAGCACAGTGCAGGGCACACAGTAGGTGTTTAATCGGATGTGCGAGTGAGAACGACCATGGAATTTAGTCTTCACAAGACATGCCGCAACCACAAAACAGGGCTGACCCTCACACACATTGGCAAAGAGAGTCTCAAGTCTAAAACCAGATTTGAGGATTTTAAAGTGCAAAGGTTTCATTTAATTCCATCTGTATTTACTGCACAGGAACTCTACAGCAAAGGCTGGGTGCCAAGGCAAAGAGAAAAGCAGCATGAAACACACCCTGGGACGAGCGGTGCAACCAGGATCTCAGTCCAGCTCTTACTGAGCATGAAGGACCATGTTTCTTGGAGACTCTGCAATGCAAATGAGGGTTCAAATCCAAGTTCGGTACCAAGGCTGGGTGGTCACAGGAACAACTGCATTTGAAGACAGGGTGTAAATACCAACATGATAATCTCAGAAACTAAGGTAGTCCGGGCAAAGAAGATGCTTTATGAGCTGTTTCTGGAATAGAATTTCTCTTTGATTCTGGGAAAGCTGTTTTCTCAGATCCAAGAAGACATAGACCCATAGAGCAGGCTGTGGCACTTGCTGTCCTAGAAACTAGGTTGGCTCTCTCCAGGTATTTTGCAACAAGAAAAAGTTTTATGGTAGTCTTGCAGAGCACTTTCTTCACAATGAAAAGAAAGAATCATGCTCAGCCTGATGGGCATCTTGTTAAGGCTAAGAAAAAAGACAAGTTTTGGAGCCAACACCACTGCCAGGACAGCCAGTCACGAGGACAGTGAACAATGCTTCTAACCTGGGTCCCAGAATGAGCCTGGGTGCTGTCTAACCTGCTAGCCTTTCACTTTGGAATTACATCAACTTCGGCAAAATACACTGTTTAACAAGACATAGAAGATGTGAGCTTTAGCTATATGGTTTTTAGGAAGTTCTTTACTTAAAAATATTCTGAGACTGCAATTAAATGGATATAAGAGAAAATTCATGAGCCATTTCTTAAGTAGAACTTGTATAACACTTGCATTTAATATGAAACAATATGCTAGCAGCAGGCAGAGGACTGTGTCAGGTAAATTATTTATCCTAACTACCAGGAAATTCTGTCCTCTTCAAAAAGCAAATACAAAAATTCCATCAGCATTGGCTATCATAACAGGTCAACACTTTCTTTTCTTTCTTTTAAACTAGCATTACAGGAAATTTAAGACTAGAAATTATTAATATTTTTCTCTGTTACAGAGAATGAAGCAAACACCAGACACATCTACATAAAATATATACCAGAATAGAAAGTTCCAGGCATTCCAGGCAGGAGGATACACGCCTACTCACAGCTGCACAAGCTATGCACACCTAAACATGACACAGCCACCATGGATGGATCCGGTAGTTCAGATTACAGGAGCAAGAATACCTTCTTTGGAACAGTTCTTGTTCAGGGTGATCAGACATAAGAAAACAATAGCACAAACTCTGTTTTCCCAACAGAATATTTCAACACTTTTCACAAAATTGTAATAGCTAAAAAAATTAAGTGTTTTCCTTAAGACATTTCTTTTTGGTTTAAAATGCTGTCTGTTCAGTTAGCTCCCACGAAAGGATGTCCACCCTAAGAGGTTAATCTGCAGGTGATATGAGGCATTCAGGGAATGTGACCGCACCTGCCCCTGTCTGGGGGTTTATATTTTAAATTGTTTCGTTAGAGAAGACCTCACGTTTTGACAAGTATTTTAGTTTACCTTCAAAAAAAGGATTTTCCTTTTCCTCCCAACCACATCCCATCTGAAGTCATACTAGCTTGTAGCCTATCTTTAGGGGCTTCTAGAACAGATAGCCCCGGTGTCTCTGGGTGAGAAGCTCCGGGACGGGGCCTGCTGTCAGTGGTCAGCGGGGCTCAGCTCTGAGCTGAACGAAGGAAACTTACATGAGACAAGTTTTTATTTAATTCTTGCTCCCACTAGGCAAAAGTGGTTTCCTTTCAGAATTTAGTTTTCTGTTTTTAATTTTTTTAATTATGGTAAAATGCACACAGCATAAAATTTACCATAATAACCATTTTAAGGGTACAGTACCTTCACAATGTTGTACAACCAACCACACCACCAGCCATAGCTAGAGCTGTTTCACCTTCCCAAACAGACACTCTGTACCAACTGAACAATAACTCTGCATTCCCTGCTCCCCAGCCTCTGGTAACCACCCCTTACTTTCTCTGTGAATCTGACTGCTCTAGGTACCTCATATTAGTGGAGTCACACAGCATTTGTCTTTTTATGTCTAGTTTATTCCACTTAGCATACTGCCTTCAAGGTTCATCCATGTTGTAGCTGTGGCAGAATTTTTCCCTTTTTATGGCCGAATAATATTCCACTGTATGTATATATCATTTTATTTACTCATTCATTCATCAACGAACATGTGAATCATGTCCACCTTTTGGCTATTGTGAACACTGTTGGTATAAACACTGGTGTTCAAATAGCTATTTGTGTTCCTGCTTTCAATTCTTTGGGGTATATACCCAAAAGTGGAATTGCTGGATCCCACATAATTCTGTTTTTAAGTTTTTGAGGAACTGCTATACAATTTTCTAATGCAATGACACAGGTTTACATTAGCACCAGCAATGCACAAGGATTCTAATTTCTCCACATCCTCAGCAACACTGTTCTGTTTTTTTTTATTATAGCCATCATATTGGGTGTAAAATATGGAATTCAGTTTTTAATCCTTTTCTATGAATCTCTCCCTCCATTTCTTCCCAGTCTTCCCCAGCCTTGACCTACTATTCTGTCTCTATTTTATTACTACCCAATTGACTGAAGAGTCAGCCTCACTGCCTATAGCCTGCTGATCACCCAAGCCAACGGCCTGACCTAGCATTTCCTCCTTCCCTTGGAGCACTGGACACCTGACCATGGCCTCTTCCTTCCATCTTTCTCTGTTACTTTCCCGGACTCTCCCTTCCTCTGACCACCTCTTCTCCAACCACATCCTAAGTAGACTGTCTCCAAACTGCTCGACTTGGTCCTCTCTTGTCACAGATGCTTTAAATGTCACCTCATTGTAAATGACTTAAAAATTTATCTCTTGCCCTGAAAACTACTTCTGTATTTTAAGTATCTGCTGGCCATCTCCACCTGGTTGAACCTCCTTCAATGTAAAACTCATGGTGTGTAAAAGTGAACCTGCCATTTCCTCCTCCAACAATAAACCTGATGCTCTCCCTCCTTTCTTGGGCCCTGAGCATGACCACTTCTCCTGCTTGCTCAGGCTTATCTTAGATCCTCTCACATCTAAGCAGCAGCCAAGACCTGCTCTTGTGAACTCCAGAGCTCTTCCCCACATCCTTCCTTCTGACCACACCGCAGTCTGAATTCCTACTATCATCTCATACTTAATCTGCTAGCTTGTGGCTGCCCTATCCCGTCTTCTCTCTCTCCTTCACTTTACCCATGGTGGCCTGTTACTCTCCCAGAAGCATGTCTCTACAAGACATTTTTCCTAAATAAACACCTTTGGTGGCTTCTGAAAAGTCCAAACTCACTGGCCTGGCATTTGAGGAGCACCCTGATTTCCCACTTCTCCCCTATACTTAAACCTGTTCCTGACTCACTCCTGCTCTTGATTCTAGAACAGACCTAGGTTCCCTGCCCCTGACACTGAGCTCATGTCAGTCCCACTGTCTCCCCACTCTCCCCAAGTCAAAACCCAGGTCACAAGCCAACCCTTCCTGATCTCTAACAGAACCGCACCCCTGCCGCTGCAACGCCCACAGTACTTTGCCTATACCATTCTTGCAGCACTGTCACTGTTGCCTTCCTATCATCTTCCATTATAGAACAGCTCTCCCACAGAACAGGGTAAGGCCCACATCATATGTCTTTGAGACGCTTCGGTGGCCACCAGTTAAAAGCTTTACCCCTGGTAAGCACTCAACAAGTAGTAGTTGATGAATGAATGAAAGATAAGTCTTACTGGTCAAAGCCAGCTGATCTGTTTCCTAGAACCCAACCACTCATGACCAGCATAACAGATGAGTATGCAGGAAAAGAATGGTGGAGAAACAGCTATCATAACAAAAGAGAGATGACAGCTGCCAGCCCCACCTCAAGGAAGGGGTGAGGAAAACTAAAAATAATAGATGTGACGATGAACCTGAACCCTCAAGAAAGGTTCAGCATCCTGAAGGCAAGAAAGAAGAAAATCTATTTATAAACATCCCATCATCAAAGGTTGGAAGCAGGAAACTCTGGCAATTGCAGGAGAAATTATCAGTTATTTGGAAAACTCATTTTTGTAACACAGATCATTTCTCAATGATGGCAAGTTAACGAGACAGCATGGATACACTTAAACCCAAACCTCAGACGATGTACCTTCACTCTGGGCACTAACAGAAACAACAGAACAATAAGCTGGAGACTGACAGGTATACAGACTTTCTCTCCCCCTCTATAGTAAAAGCAGCTCATTAAAACTACTACCTTACAAAAATTAGGTAATGTGGTACTATCAGATAAGTTCTGGATAGACTGTTCTTATCACTGATTGATTGATGATTGAAAATGTGAACAACACAGTAAGCTTTATTCAACAGACATATATTGAACTCTAGCCCCAACAATGAGCAAATCCACATTCTTCACAAGCACACCTGAAACATTAACACAAAATGACCATGCACTAGTGTGCAAAGCAGGTCTCCACAAATTTCAAAAATGTGTATCTTTCAAACCTTAGAAATCCTGGAGATTTAAGCCCATAGTCTATCATAATAATTACTATCATAATAATTATCATAAGAGTTCTAAGGAAGAACTCTTCAGCTTGGAAAAAAAGATAAACAAGATGAAATAAATTTCATTGAACCAACAGGCCAGCATTTGGTCACAATATAATTTATTTCACCTTTAATGCTACTGTTGAAAGTATTTAAATGCCCAGGCACTGACTCCAACCCACACACTCCTCCCTTGATTCCACATTCCAAGTAGATCAGGTATTTTCACACTTGGTTCATCTTCAGTGAAGACTGTAATTAAATCTTTAATTTGAAAACAAGAGTGAAAGTCCAGCAGTCACTGCATTATTGGCTGCCCTCAAAACTTAAGAGCAAAGAGCAATCAAATGACAAATGGTGACCTCAGCTCCTTCAAGCTTAAGTAATCTGCTTATTTCAGAAAGGATCAACTCAAAAGTGACCAGTTTACATGTAGAAATGCTTTCCAGTCATCTGTAAGCTTCCTGGAAAAGAAATATGTTACTTAAATTGCATACTGTCAAGTTTATGCACTGTCTGGCCTTTTGATTACACCATCATTTTTAAAACATAAACTTCAGGGCACACTTTATTTCATAGACAAGGTATTGGAAGAGGTCCTCTCAGGAACATGGCTGCTATTAGTCCTCTTTCATTTTTAACCTACCTCCAGAACTAGCTAAAACTCTTCTTAAACATGAACGAAGGCAGTGTGGTGCTACTTGGTTACTTAATTTATGGAATATTTATTGGGTACCTGTTCTGTGCCTAGCACTGCAGTAGGTAAAGGGAATATAGCTGTGAATTAAACAAGTCTGTTCTCAGAAGAAAAACGCCACGGACACCTGGGACTGGGTTCCAGCTGAGCCACCTACTGCTGATGTGACCATGGGTGGGAAATAATTTAACAGCTGTGAACCTCAATTCCTCGTCCATTAATGAAACACAACATTAAAGGTTGTTGTAATAAATAATAAAATAGACCAAGCATTCCACCAGCACTGGGTCCTTCCTTTGCCTGTCCCTTTCCATAATGAGGGAGCAAATAGCAAGTCCTTCCAGTGGGCACCAGGGGCCATCTGAAGCAAAATCGGGAGGAAGGTGACACTTTTCCTCTATTATGTTTACCCGATCCTTTACATCTCCCTCATCTCCTTGCACTCCTTTCTGTTCTTAGGTACCCAGCATTCTGCGTTCCCTGGTTCTCTCCCCTGGTCTCCCCCCTGCCAAATTACACCATACCCTCCGCTCAACTCACTCCAGAAACAATTTTGTTCTTTCAGTAACTGCCTAAAGTTCTTGGTGAAATACCCAACTAATTTAATTCACCCAAGTAGTAAATGCAGTCTTCATGCTCTAACCCTCTTGGTGATATTTTATTTTTTTTTAAAAAGGCCCCTAGACATTGCAGAGATGTCGTCTTTGGAGGCAGGGCAAATTCCTAAGGTATTGCTGATACCACTCAAGATACAGAGGGCGCTGCTATTAAGGGGGTAAATCCTCGAGTTTCACTTTTACCATGTCAGGTTTTTATAATTTACAGAAAAGGGGAGCTCTTGCTGAGTGAGGTTCTGGCCCATGCCTGGTCTGCGTCCCCACCTTATAATGGAGGCACAGCCATTCAAAGTATTGATTAGTGAGAAAGTCTCAAGTTGATAATCAGCTTCCCTGTTACTCTGCCTTCCAGAATCTTAATTAGAATGTAGTCCTATGCTAACCAGAAAACCAGTATGTAAAGAAGAGAAATTACAAGACAATTAATTACTTTCCACTAACAGAAACTCTAATGTTAATGTTCTCTAGTGTTTCATTGGGGTTCCAGGATTCTAATACAGCATTTGTCAGAGTGTTGAATAAAATGAAATTTTAATTATTTTTGTTAGGAAATACTGCTAGTTGTAACACTAACCCAGATAAAACTGAAAGAAAAAGAAAAGATACAAATATTAGCATTAGCTAACAAGCGTGTTTGGTAGTTAACAGGGGAAATTTTTTACATGCTAAACCAAGGTCATCTGTTTATTTAAAAAGTACTTAGAGTCACTATGTCAAAACAAACTCAAACAACACAGGATTTACTTTGCTGTGATAAACATGTATTATTTTATAGTAATAGTATGTAATATTAAGGACAGAAAGCAAGGGAGAAAGAAAATCGCAGAACAGAGGCCCCTGCTGACCCACAGCTCTCCTCTCTGGGGCTGAGGGGTCAGCTGCTTCCCAGAATGAGCACAGGCTGGTGGGCCCTGGGGAGATGAAATGGGAATTCTTAGGAACAGACTACTGGCCCCAGGCAGGAGCTGGTTAAGTGCTGACTTAGGTCAGCAAAGCTTGTGAAATGAGGTTCAGCCCACATTATTTATTAGTATAATAATTAATAATAATCATTATCATTCACTGAGCTCCTATCGTGTTCCAGGACTTGTACTTATTGTGTTCACATAAACCCTTTGGGGAAATGGGTATTAATATCCTCACTTGACAGATTTTAAAAATTGAGATTTCCATAGAGAGGGTGATCAACATCCAAGGTCACGCAAGTGCTGAGTGTTAGAATATGTACGCAGGACTCGAACCTGGGACTGTCCGCCACCAGGCCACAGTACATTATGATAGGTTTGCTGGTATGATTCCCTGCCAAGTTCTGACACCACCCAGGGAGTCCTCTGCCATGAGCTTTGTTCTTCCGCACATGCACAGAGTTGCTGCCCCAATTCTTCTCCAGAAAGCCATCCACGGTTTTGCTGAAAAAGACAACCTTCAAGTCCAGGCACCTGAGTTGTAGGTTCACCTTCTGAAAATGAATCCAGGAAAGCAGCTACCCAAGAGACCCCAATTCCCACATTTTTTAAATCTACTTTCCAAGCAGAAGAGCCTTCAGAGGTCCATCATGTGATTCAGTGAAGTGAAGGGTTGGGAGTAACTTATGTTTGCTGCCTATCGGATTCTGTGTGTTTCAGAAAATAAAGTTAGCCACTTGGCAGAACCCTGTATCCTCTTCCAAAGCAACCTCTTGTGCAGAGTCCTCTGAGCCCGAAACAGCAAAGCACAGAGGAGAGAAAAGTACAAGAGTGAAGTCAGAGGCCGGAAGGCATGCCCCTCCAGCGCAGTGCACCTCGGCCTGACAACCAGGCTGCAATGCCTCCCAGGACCAGCAGGGGGCTGCGGGGCCCTGGAGACGATGCTGACTTCTACCAGGACTCCTGAGCACCTAGCAGTACAATCTGAAACAGGGCCATAAGGTCTGAGAATTTGAAAGCTGCCAGACACCAAGGTGTCAAAAAAAAGAGTATTCAAGAGATCTTATTTTTCTGAGTTCCATGTGCCTGGGGAGAAAAGAGGAAAGGGGGACAAAAAGCCCCTCTGTAATGTAAAAGCTTTGCTTTTCCCTTCATCGGATTTAAAATGATGATGTGTACTGTTCATCAAAGTACACATCTCACAGAGGAAGGAGAGAGGACAGCAGGGACAGAGCCAGCAGGGGGTGGGTGGACATCATGGTGGGACCAGCCCCGCAGGCCTCAGCTCACCATCATGTTCCCTAAGAGGCACAAGAGGGCAGAATTCTGGGCAAATCCATACAGGTGAGTTTTCAGAGTAGATAAGTAATTACCCTAGTCCACCTCGTGTGACCTTCCATGAAGTCAGGATGGAGACAATGAAAAATGAACCAATTCACCCCAGCAGGCTCCAGCACCTTGCGGTCATCAGTATCAAGGGATCCTGATACATCTAACAGAAATGCCATGGTGCCTGACCAGGGCCGTTCAATCAATGAAGCTAACACAGAGTCCAGTGCATGCTCAAATCTAAAACCAGAGTGCCAGGAATCAGTGCTAGTACAATAATAAACTCATGGATTCATACCGTGTTTGTCTTCAAGACTACCCTGTGTCCTGGGCAAGCCACATTTGGGGCCTCAGTTTCCACATCTATAATATGAGGCAATTGAGCTCAATGACTTCTAACTTCTCTCCCAGAAATACAATTTTTTTTGTTTATTTACAATTTCTCAAGTCTCCATTTGTTTTCAGCTCTAAAGGTTCAAGTGCTTGCTCAAAGTCAGAGTTAATTGAGGACAAAACAGAGCTGGGTAATTTAGCATCAAGTGATTACTTCCTAAGCAGGAAATTAACCTCTTTTCTTTCCTAATAGAGACATTAATGTTTTCTGTCAATAATGGACTAAGCTCTTTCCAATAATGGATTCGTCTGCATGGAAGGAGGTTCAACTCCCCCGTCTTTGTGTTACTGTGCAAAAGTGGCTTCAGGTGACACATGACAGCCTCTTCTTCAGAATCAAATGCTGATCATAGTATGAATACGTAGTGGAAATCAGATGAATGATAACTTTTCACAATGCATTTCCCAACACTAGCATTTCTCCAGCATCTTGATTGGCTCAGTCTGAATCTGGTCCTTGGCAGTCTCAGTCATGGCTCTCCGTGTGAATCTCAACTACTGCCCAGTGTGACCCCACAGACCTGAACATATACACCCCTTAGGACAGAGAGGACATGTCCCTAACCTTTCCTACAGAGACAACGGCACATTTTTAGCCACATTGAAAGCACAGTTGTCCCCATACTACATCAAGAAGAAAGCAGGTAGAGTTGCCTTCTTTCTGTTTTGGGGGCTGTCTTCTATTAGATGAGATCCTCTAGCAATGCAAAAGCAGCAGTAAGAGATGAAAATCACTAGGGTCTTTACCAGCACCTCTGCTTGTGTGAGAGCTGGTGCTTTTGTGTGGAGATTGATTGAGATTCAGAGCAAGCTGACTGTTAGGCAGAGATGGACTATGCTGGAGGCCCTTACCTTGTGACCTGTGACCCCACTCTTGGACTTTTCTTGCAGGGAGAGAAGGAAGTAGTGGTGGACAAAATGGTCCAGGCACCTGGTGATTTAGGCACTGCCCAGATGCGGGATGAGGGCAGCTTCCATACTGACAAAAATGTAGATGTTCTAAAATACTGTGCTAGTAAAGGACTGTGGAAAGTGGTACTTTCCTACACTACTGGTAGGAATGGAAACAGGTAAGGCTCACTCTTGGGGAGTTAATCTGGCAGTATTCACTATTATCTAGAGCAGACTTTCTTTGAAATCCCCCTTCTTAGTATCTCTCCAGTAAAACACCAGCATACGTGTACAAGAAAACTGCAGCATTTGTTTAAAACAACATGATCTTCAATAAATAAGAAAATTAACCAATAAACTATGGTCCACCTAAACTGTGGAATCCTATGTACCAGTTAAAAGAAATAAAGCAGACCCTCATGTACTAACATGACAGATCTCTAAGAGCAACTGTGGGATGGAAAAAAGTGTATTTGAGCAACAATATGTTCACCATGTTAAAGCCAAGCAAATGATGACTACAGGAACATATATCTGCATGTGATTTCATAGCAAAAGTTTAAAATGACATACAGTATGTTTTTAGCTCTTCAGGTAAACTGTTAAAATAAATAAATAGAGGGAAAAATAGGCCACAAAATAGTATGCACACCAAGATTAACACAGGTTAAAAACAAAAAAAACCCTTCCAAGGAATTACAGAGAAAATAAGAACAGCAGTGTTTATCTTCTGTTCATTTAAGCAAAAAGTTACTTTAAGTGTACATACAGAAATATGTTCTGAAAAGTCAGTTTTTCAAAGTTATTTTTAACTGCTCTCATAAACCTCTGACTTACAAGGTACTTTTTAAATAAATAAAGTACAAAAGTTAGCTGTATAGCAAGTTTCATCTTCATGGAAGTATGAAACGGCTGACTGTAAGCTATTATGAAAGAAGTATTAATTAAAGTTTAGTTATATTGTTAATGTGAACCATTTAAAACTATTATGAATTTCTGGAAATGGTACTTTGCAAAAGATCTAATTTGCTGATAAGTATGTATTTCATTTCATTGTTGCTGCTAATTTGTTACAACACAGCAGGTCTTTATCCAACAGAGAGCTCTGCACAGTTCCTTAGGTTAAGTTAGTCACTGGGTGATGTGCAGTTTGAGCAACGAGATGTATTAAATGATCCTGCTAACTTAATAAGTAGTCATGCACCTTCCAAAGCAACTGACAACTGTAGTAAAAGTATTTTGTAGTGTGTATGTTTGAAACATTATAGAACAGTAATATTTTATGACACACAGCCTTATGTAAGTGTGTGCTATTATAATAGGGATACAAATATAGTATTTGGAAGAAAGCCAAATTTAAAGCACTCCAAAAGCTGAGATGCTTGAATCAAGCTTGGCTCCATACATACAAAAGAGGTGGTTATTTATAAAAGAGTGACTTGAGATTCATGGGACAAGAAATTCTGTCCTCAAAACATGCCTACTACCCAAAGACCAAAATACCTAAAATTTCATGATTAGAGATTCATTTCTTCAGAATAAACACTGATGTCCTTTGAAAATGCAAATAATCTGCAGGCCTAAGACATAAAATCAATCTTATTTTACCATGTTATTTATCAATTTTTTTTCTCCAAAGAGGGAGAAGCAAGAGGGAAGTAGACACCCAGAATAAGAGGAAGTTCTATATTTGCACATACCCTTATTGTGTGAGGATGACAGAAGAGAAATGACAGAAGTCCAACGCTCCTAATTAATCACTCTGTTTCTTTCCTGGCATCAGTCCTGCTTGCAACACTTCCAACTGTACTTTCTAAGAATTTTGGCAGGCACCAACTCAATCAGAAACACAAAATTAAGATGAGGAAACTCTTCCAGAACTGATAAAAGTACAATGTATTAAGCACTAACCACATGCCATATGCAGTGCTAAGCCCTTAATACACATTACTTCACTTAGTTCACACTAAAAACCCTAATATCACGTCCAACCTACAGATGGAAAAGCAAAGGTTCAGAGAAAGACACCTGCCCAAGTCCATGTGGCACTGAGTGATCACGCAGCCTGTGAGACACCAACCTCAGTGCTCTGAACCATTATGCAATGGTGCTTCACCCCACCACCCCCCAGATAAAACTCTAGAAATGAGGTACTTCACCAATAAATTGCAATCTGCTGGCAAATCTTCAATACACTCCTTTCAATACACTCCTTTCCTCCTGGTCCTCCTTCCCTTGGCTGATAATCCCAGATAAAAAAGAAGTCCATTTGGCAATGGACCATATATCCCACCATCCCAATGAGTTTCAGACTTTAATGAAATAAGAATAATCCACACTGCCCAATATCCAGGTCCTACGTGTCAGGTGGCTGTGTGTTACCTCCATGGGAAAGAGAGTTGGGTAAATGCACGGTCATGTATGACTTCAGATGATATTCCTATAGACTGGATGCCTCTAGAACTGGAATCACATCCTCTTGGCATCACCGCTGTGCAAGCTTCAACCCATCCCCCTGTGACTGTATCTTGCATCAGGAGTGGACCATGGGTCCTGTCCCCAGGGCTTCTCTAATGCCACAGATACTAGGCTTCTTCAAGCAGGCATGTGCAGCTCAGGAGTAAGGGGACTTAACGTCTGAGCCAAGGGGCATGGGAACTCATGGATAAATGCTTTTCCTGCTTTATCCTCAGGCAGATAGATGATTCTGAGACACTTTCTAGGAGCTCCTCAGAAGGTTCCAGATCTAACTCCTATTACTGTCTGCGGTAACTCCAATGACACAATCTATGTTGGTGTTTCCTCCTTGGAATTACTGTCCTATATACCACAGCACCTACGTCCTTGTTGTCTTGAGTTCTGCTTTTAAGTGGAGCCCAAGCTAAGAAACAGACATCCTTTATACCTCAGCAAGCAGCACAATATGAGGGGTAGGGGGAGCGCTAGCTTTAAAGACAGAGCGGAGTTTGAAATCCAGCTCTGCCATTTATTTGCCACATTTTTGGGGGAAGTAACTTCTTTAAGCCAGTTGGCTTTATTACTTTAAGTACCCAGGCCTAGAGTGTCTTACAGGCAATTTCATTTAAACACAAAGACATGATTATTTCTATATCGTTTAAACATCTCCAAAGAAGAGAAGAAGAGGAATGACTTCATTCTCATCCTATGAACTGACAAACAAGATACAAAGACATGGTCCAAGATCCAACAAAACAGGATACAAGGCCAAACTCACTATGGCTAAAAATAAGAAAGTCCTGAATAAATACAGGTATGTTGAATCTAGCAAGGCATTAAAAAGATGATGCCTCATGACCAAGTAAAATTCATTCCAAGAATGCAAGGATGGTTCTACATTAGCAAATCCATTCATGTGACTTAACTATATTAAAATGATACAACTCACATGGTTATTCCAATGGATGCCAAAAATGTATTTGATATAAACATAATGTCCACTCTTGCTGGTATTAACTTATGTTATTAAAACATACACTGGAGAGGAAAGGAACACAAAATGTACAATCATCTATATGAAAGAAATCATAAAACTTCACTACAAAACTTCTGGTTTAAATATATTTCTATATTGTATTATTTGATTTTTCCCCCAATGAGCTTACATTGCTTTTTGTAAAAATAATGATAAAATGAGCCTTGCATGAAGCACTGGATTAGAAGTTACACAGAAGACAATACAAAGCCCTCTTCAGGCAGTTGTGGTCTGTACTAAGTGCCAATAAAGAAATGGTAAAGTTCAAGGAATGAAGAGAAAGAATATATAACAGAAAACAGGATTATTTTTAGTATTTTCAGGAAAGTTTCATCTTTCAAAAAAGCAGGACTAGGAAAATTAGCCCTGTTATTTGTAACTCATTCTGGAAAGCACCATGATAGCAGAGTTTCAGAGGCAGCTAATTAGAGAAGAGGACCTGAGGAACAAGGGGAGCTGGGAGCACCAAGTAGGGAGTACAGGTCGTTCTCAGTGTATGATACAACCGACCAGTTAAGTTCC
This sequence comes from Trachops cirrhosus, assembly GCA_028533065.1. NCBI lineage: Eukaryota > Metazoa > Chordata > Mammalia > Chiroptera > Phyllostomidae > Trachops > Trachops cirrhosus. The sequence goes on along the minus strand of CM052540.1, from coordinate 45,013,327 downwards.
ACAGGAATGGGCAGGCAGTTAAAAGAATGTCCTTAACGGCCTGGCGAGTGTTCCCTGGGCAAAGAGTATGCACCATGGTCACCTCAGAAAGGAAGAGGTTGAACTATCCAGAGCATGAGCAGGGGCAAGGTCAGGATCCAGCAGTCATGTAAACCAAGATGGTTCTTAGGGAGAAGGAACATAAAAGGTTAATGGGGTGTGACTGGTACCCTGGAGGTCGCCCTAGAATGCTGTGGGGTGAGGCAACTCAACCAGTGTGTTGTGGGGAGGGCAGGTTAGAAGGTCACCCCGGGGTTGGTAACCCGGCACCGCCACCATCTCACAGGTCAATGATTGTCTTACACCTTGAGAGTAACCTTAGATCATTATAAGGCATTAAGTCTATACTTAATGCCACTAAATTCTACACCTAAAAGTGGTTTAAAGTGGTAAATTTTGTTTTATATATTTAGCATAATAAAACATATAATAGAAATAAAAGATTATTAGTGTTTCACTGACAGAGACATTAACATGGCCTAGTAAGTGCTCTGTGGAAAAGATAAATGGAAAAAAACAGTGGCCCAATCCCCTCCCGACCTTGAAAAAAAGAAAGAAAATCATGAGATAGTACTGAACATAAAAGGCATGTCATAATAATAGAGCCACACAATCAAACTGCAGAATCTGTGTCCCAACCATGAAGGGTCAAGCTACTGGTCATTTGAGTTTGCAAAATGAATGAACACAACCATTTCAACAGTTCTCTCTCAACCATCAAGGAAAGTTAAGTACCAGGTAGCACAAGCAATCCAGGGAAAGCAATGTGTGTTCCAAACTTTAGTTTCTTTGCTCAGAAACTTCCGGGGCAAGAAATCCTGTCCTCTTTTTGGAGCTCAGTGCATTACTGGCTCACATGAAGTAGGGTTGACACCAAGGTGGTATAATTACAGTAACATGTCTCCAGACTTGAAAATGACTTTAGGATAATGTTACCTACTGCAGGGGGCGGGGGTTGGGTCATGGAGAGACACTTTCCTGTCTACTAGTACACAGAATTTCCTCTCTGGCTGAACAGTGGCAAAGTGCTATTTGCCGGATTTTTAAAAATGAGCAAATCATTTGCCTGTGTTTCTTGGAGACAAACATATGGCTTGATAAGTAAACAAAAGTCATTTATACTCAGAAGACCACTTGGGTAGATATAAACAGTTCTGATTTACTCCAATGGTCTGAGGGTATGTAATTTATTTCAGTCCACTTAGTGCTGTAACAACTGCTTTTCAAAACCGACATTGATTCATGAAAATGAACATATGGACTGACTCTCTTTGCAGCCAAACCCCAACAGCCTCAGGCAAGTGCTGATGGAAATGTAGCACAAGGCACTGCAAGACTGGTAAGCGGAAGTGAGCAATTACTCCAGTGTTTAACCCAATCTATTGCTCATCAGAAAAGCGCTTAGCACAGGAGTCAGACCCGCAGGAGCTGACAAGGAGCATAGCCACTTAACTGCCCCCTCCAGCGATTACACTCTCAAACCAAGAGTGTGTCAAATTAAAACAACTACACATTGACTTTTCGCTTCTACAAACATTAAGGGGTGATTGACAACTTCAGGCCGCAGCCAGCCAGCCAGCCATTATCATCCACCCCTGTGTGCTCGTCTGCTCTCAGCTTCGTAGTCTGTTTCCTCAGCAATATTCTTATAGGACCTGAAAGGATTTCAGGGCTTTCCACTAGGGCTCAGCTAAGGAGGGTCTGCCATGTCTTACATACAAGCAGCTGCAGATGACCCTCAAAAACCCAGAATTTTAAACATCAACACTGGTCACTTCTATTAGAACAACTTCCCATCAGAAAAATGAAAATATCAGTAAAAATATCTTTTACATACACTTCTATTCTCACAGCTCTACTGTGATCCTGATTTGGGAAAGATTCCCTTCCCTCATTACCCTATTCTCCTTGATTTCAGAACTGTAAGGAGTGGAAAAAATATTCAGTTGAGTGACAGGAGAGAGAGACTTGGAAACTAAAGTAAAAAATAACTGAGAAAATCTATTCATCACAGAGCTCCAAGTGAATCATCCACTGGCAACTTTACAGGCTTGTGCTGAGGATTCGGCATTCCATGCCTAACGTTCTGATAATCACAGGAAAGGGCCACGGGCAAGCATCAGACTTTAGCCTGTCACTCTCCTCTCTCGTTGCCAAGACTATTCCGTGAGAGAAGGACAGTGTATACAATAAATGGTGCTGGGGAAACTGGGTCTCTGTGTGCAGAAACCTGAAGTGGGCCCCTTACCTTATACCATACACAAAAATTAACTCATAGTGAAAACAAAAAAATAACTCACAATGGATCAGAGACCTAAACAAAGATCCACCCTGGGCAAGCACTACCATTCTTGGACTGAGATCAACCATGTTCGAGTTTATTCACTTACTTCCATCTGCTATTTAAAAAAATGTTCACCATAATTATTGCCAAAGGTCAACCAATGTTTATCAGCCTTTAATTAGTCCACCTGAAGTAAGTCCCTCAACCAGACAAGCTTTATAAATAAGGGCTGATGTTTCCACAAAAGGAACTGTTAAAATGGTGCTTTTGGAACTTACAGTTAGCGTCACTCCTTTGTCTCAGGGTTACACCCTGCGGTTCCCCTTCCTGTCCCTTCAAAAGTCCGCAACAAAACAGCCTTCACCTACTTGTCTGGATAGCGCTGCCCAGTAGAACTGCCTGTGAGGACGGACAGTTCTTCTACACGCATCCGGTACAGTAGTCACTAGCCCCATGTGGCTACTTCCGAGCACTTGAAATGGGGATAGTGTGACAGAAAAACTAGGATTTTCATTTCAAATTCAAATAACCGCATGTAACTAGTAGTTCCTGTGTCAGGTGGCGAAGGTCTAAGAGAGCAGGCTAAAGATGGTGTCAATGGCGAGGTTGCAGTCTGAGCTGGAAAGTGTCCCAGAGAGGCATTAAGCCAGGAGAGAAGACCAGCCCCGCTCCCAGCTGTGTCACCATTCTCTCTTCAGTGATCAACTCTGCTCTAAAGTGGCACCAGTGACTTTTGCTCTACCTTCTATGGAGAGACAGTTGGTCTCTGTCTCTGGTTCCTGGCACAAAGCTCCTAGAACCCTTAGAATTTCCTGAGTAATAGGGTGATAGGAGCCTCTTTGGTTTTGATGAGGTGACTCTTGGTGAGCCCCTCGATGGCTTTAGGGCTGAAGTGCCAAAAAGACCCCACCTTAAATATAAGCTTGGGCCATCCAGCTCTACCCACACGCCAACATCCAGGGAAAGAAGAAAAGCTGGAGATTGAGTTAATCACCAATGGCCCATGATTTGATCAATCACACCTCACACAATGAAGCCTCTAGAAGCACCCCTTAACGGCAGGGTTGTTAGAAAGCTTCCGAGTTGGTGACCAAATCAAGGAGGTGAGAGGGCGGTCTGTCCACAGAGAGCACGGAAGCTCTCCACCTCTCCCCATACCTTGCCCTATGCATCTCCTCCGTCCATCTATTCCTGAGTTATACCCTGTATGGTGCTTTCTGAAGTTCAGTGAGTCATTCTAGTGAACTATCAAAGCTGAGAAGGGATTGAAGTTGTGGGCTAGGCAAACGTGGGTGGGCAGGGACCCCACTGGTGGCTGGTGTCTGAAGTGGGGGCAGTCCCGTGAGACAAAGCCCTTCACCTATGTGGTCTGAGCTAACTGTGGAAAGTTTGTGTCAGAACTGAATTAAATTGTAGAAAACCCAGTTTGTGTCAGAATTGGTTGGTGTCAGGAGGAAAAAACTTCTTCCTACCTAACAAGATTGCTGTTATGATTAAACAAAATGGTATGTTTCAAATTGCTTTATGGAGTACTTTTCATATTTGGCTGATCTGTAATGAACATCAGCTAGTTTATGGTTGCTAACCATGGTAAGTTTATCCTGAGGTAACTTTTGCATTAGTTTATGACATCTGGAAGCAATGCTTTCTTCTCATTCTTTTCCCTATGTGGGAAAGCTCTCACTCCCCACCATATTTGCCAGGAAAATTGGCAAAAATTCTAATTTGCAGTTAAACTGTTTAAGTACACTGAGCACTTCAAGGGCAAAGATGGCAAAGATAGCAAAGAATCAGAAATTCTTTTCTGAAATTGAGGGAGGGAAAACAAGAAAACAAATTCAAGGGGAGAAAAATAAGGGAGAGCGACAATCTGGGGAAAAAGTGCTCCAGGAGAGTAGGGTGTGCTTCACCATGAAGTTCTCCGTTTCCAAAAAACATCCCTGCTCTGGGGACCTGGCCTGTAGGTGAGGGCCTGCCATGGGCTCTGCTCAGCATGTCAGGGAGCTTGGGACGTGAGTGAGCGGTCAGCACGTGCCAGACATTAGCCCGGGAAAGATAACCCACCATTCTACACACAAAGACCCACCAAGCCTCAGTATCCTTCCATCCTTCTCCTATTTCCCAGAAATGTCATCAAAAAGAGGAGACACACAATATAATGCTATGGTAAACCCTTCAATAATGCTATGGACTGAACTGTGTCCCCCCAAATTTATTGTGTTGAAGCTCCAGCCTCCAATGTGACTGTATTTAGAGTTAGGGCATTTAAGGAGGTAAATGAGGTTAAATGAGGTCTTAAGGGTAGGGGCCTCGTCTGAGAGACCTAGTGGTTTTATAAGAGGAGGAAAGAGAGAATAGAGTGATCGCTCTCTCTCTCTCTCTCACACACTCTCTCTCTCTCTCTCTCTCTCTCACACACACACACACACACACACACACACACACACACACAGATGAAAGGCCAAAGGAGAGAGGCCTCACAAGAAACCAACCTTGATAGCACCTTGATCTCAGACTTCTGACATCGGAACAGTGAGAACATAAATTTTCTTTTCTAAATTACTCAGCCTATTCTATTTTGTTACAGCAGGCCTAGCAGAAAAATATAAATAGTACTAGCATAAAATAGGAAAATTGCACAATCTGGCTTGCTCCATGTCTATACTACCATATTTCTCTCATTTCATACAATAGGTTCTACTCATTACAGACATTCATGTGTTGAGGTGAAAGAGCTGGAGATTAATAAAATGAGCTAGCACACATTTTGCACCTTGAGAATCTTATGGTTTAACAGATTTTTGGTCCCGCGATAGTTTCTGAACTAAAAATAAACTACAAGAAAACAAAGCACTGTTACATGCTACAACCTGAATGAACCTTGGTAACTTTTCGCTGAATGAAAGAAGCCAAATACAAAAGGCCGCACATCATATAATTCAATTTATATGAAATGTCCAGAATAGGCAAATCCATGACGATGAAAAGTAAAATAGTTTCCAGGGGCTGGGAGGGAAACAGCGATGAAAAGTGACTGCAATGAGGAGTCTGGGGGATGATGGAAATGCTCTAGAGTTAGGTAGGGGTGATGGTCGTACAACTTTGTCAATACACTTAAAACCGCTGACCTGTATGCTTTGAAGGGGTGAATTTTATGGCATGTGAATTATATATCAATAAAACCGTTGTGAACAAACAAACCAATCAATCAGCCCATCCCACTTCTATAACCATATAAGTAACAAAGGTGAAGCATGCCTGGAAAGGGCTGATTATTTGGAACATCTATCCAAATCACATTTGGTTGTAGTCCTGGTTTCTCTAACTTGAGAAGGAAACTCTCCCTTAGGTTGAAGACGAAGACCTCAACCAAGTCTTAAATCAGTGCAGGACAGCTGGCACATGGCTACTCCCTCATACACCCTGTAGAGGCTCGGCAGCAAGGTTGTTCTGGGTACAGGAAGGAAAGATGTGTGTCCCCAATCTGCTGACGTTTGGGGATCACTGCTGCATGCTCCCTAGGGCCATGCTTAGTCTCCTAGGCATAATGCTGGGTCCACAGATACATAATTGGCACTCAATGAATTTATTACTTATTTACTGACTGAGCCATCAGTATATATGCTGGGGCGGAGGGGGGAGTCAGGCAAGAGAATGGAACCAGTCCTGTCAGAGCGCTTTGAGAGTCACTGTTACGGCTGGCAAAGCTGCCAGGGGGCAACTGAACCAAATGCACAAAAAGCATAAATTTCCACTCTGATTCTGAGCAGCAGTGGGTTCATCTTTATATTACTGGAGCTAATCTATAAAACATGAAAAAAGAAATGTTGGGACCTATGAATTACTTAAAAAAGGAAGAAACAGTACATTTAATATGTTCAAGGATAAGTTTTAACCCAGAAACTTTTCACCAAGAAACCCATGAATGGTTTCAGCCAAGACAGGAAACTATTCCAAGCACGATCAGCACTGTCTCTTGTGCTATTTTTATAGACATATAAATGAAACTCTAAAAACTGCTGAATATGCTTAGCGAAAGTGTTTCTTTCCTCCCTCTACTTTTCCTTTTTGCCTTCTACCCCAGTACTCTAAAATAGTGGCTTGGAGAGGACTCGGATGAAGCCTAAGGATGCCACATTTAACAAGCAAAAATACAGCATGCTTAAATTTCAGGGATAAATAACTTTTAGTATTGAAATATGCTTATACTAAAATAATTGTTGTGGTTTATCTAAAATTTAACTTTAACTGGCCATTCTGTTTGATCATGCAGCCCTAATGAAGTGACTGCACTGGGCTGACTTGTGTCCCTCCTCCCCCACAAGAGCCAATGGAGGCTTCTGTCCTGTGCACCACCCCTGGAGGCCAGCACCACCTTACACCTGCAACTGTGTCTTGTGCTGCTTCAGGAAGCTCAGATGTGGCACCGTTGTTTATCAGTCTCCAGTGAGAAGACACTGCAACTAAAAGGAAACACAGAAAAACACACACACAAAAAAAACAAAAACAAAAACACCAGCAGAGGGCAATGGTAGGAGAGCTATTTAAAGTGAACCCCTACCCTAGACTTGGTGTAAATGGGGGAGAGACCCTGGATTCAATGGAGCTCCAGGTGTGTAAAGGCCACAGAATGATTCTCCTAACAACTCTGCTGCACTGAGAAGAGAATTTTAAAATGTGTGTGTTAAGATGATCATGGGACTGTAGGGCCTGATGCTATCTCTGAATATAGTATTTCTACAGAGGTCATTTTTAATATTGCAACTTTGAGGGTGAATGTAAATAAACCTGATCATCCAATAAATTGTGTGCTTTTATTTTGCAGATTTAAGCTAAAACACCATAAATCTTCTCCTGCAAACAGCATCTTTCAAGATAACAGAGGCAGCACTAAGATTTTGATACCCACTAAAAAATAAATAAGCAACAGATTTTAGAAACCTCCCCAAAGTGATGTATCCTGCGGGATTTCTTCTCTTTGCCCTCAAATCAAAGAGATTGTTCCAGTACTACAATAATCCCAGGGGAGAGGGATCCTTGGTTTTGTAAAGAAAAGTGGTAAATATGACCAATTTACTATAGCAAAATCAAACCCACTTCTATGATAAAATAACCACCTACTCTAGTTCCCCCAAAAGATCCCATTTATGCCAATTTCAATGAACAACGGTTGGTAAAAGCTGGTCACCATCCTTTACAGAAGAAGCCCAGTTGGAACCTGACCTCAGCATATATTGTATACCCGTGTATATGTGCAAGATGGGAAGTATATGCCTATATATAAATATAAATACATATAAAGCTAACTTTCAGTGTTCAGAAAACAAAAGCTATCCCCATATAACAGCCAAATTCTGACATAACTCAATTTGGACACCTCATCTGGTGTGCACCGCACTCATTCCCAGTGTAAACCCCACCGCGCCGGGCAATGATATACTGTAATGTCACATCGCAATCTGGATTTACTATAAAGGGCCTCTGACGAGCTTCAGAGCAGTAAACATTGCAGCGAGGTGTATTTCACACTGAGCTGGTTTTTATGAAGAACACTTCACCGCCCAGGCACGGCACCTGGATGATGAATGGTGAAAGATGCATGACAAGCTTCATCATTGTTTGTAAATCTTAACTGTTCCTGCTCACTAACTCTGGAGGCAATTTTCAAAGACAGCGGCCGACAGAAGGACAGCACAGCTTTCCTGAAGGTTATTCAAGTTGTAGTTGGCCTGAGTCGTGCCTCTGAGGAGCCGTATAGAATAAACTCCCGAGATACTGCACACCATGCTGAAAAGCATCATTGGGGTCCAATGCATTCAAGTCAGATTCAAATGAAGAAACCCCATGTGTGATGATATTGGTTGCTCTAACCAGAGTAGCTACTGTCAAATCCAAGTTAATGCCCATGTGGACACTGCATCGTCAGGATTTTTAAATACAAGTGGTCACCGAGGAAGTAACAGAAACAGGCGAACCTGATGATGTGTGAGTGTCCACAACTGACTGAGCTCCTTGCACTGAGCAGGAAAATAAGGGACTAAATGTCACACCTGAATCCCATCAAGATAAAATGAGCATCAAAAACATGGGCATCAAAAGCAATATTTTCTAGTCATTATGTTCAACCTGGTCATCTCAGGACATTTGTGAGTTCCTGAAAGTGTACCCTCTAGAGCTCCGGCTCTCTGCATCCTGCTGTAGATTGCAATCTGTAGCCCACAACCTGTAGCCCAAAGGGAAACCCCCGCAAAGGTGCCCCGTATACTGGCTTTACAGTTTTTACAGCCTAAGTTAAAGATGCAAAAGAAATCTAATAAGCCACTGATAGACTAAGTAGAGTGTGAAATACTGTCTCTCTCAAAAACTCTCTGGGAAAAATCAACAGGCCTTTTTTTCACAATAATTTTAAAATAACAGCTAAGTCCACAGGAAAAAAAGAGCTATAAAAGTAACTGATTATATTTCTATGCACATATAATTTCAAAGCTAGTAACTAATATAATTTTATAATGTCTGCCTTCATCATATATTAATAGTGTACTTCACTCCCTGCTATTGTAAAAAGAAAATTCAAATGTAACCCCAAAATTAAAAGTGATTTTACTGTGTTAAGTAAAAAAGCGGCTTTAACATTTATATTGTATTTAGCTTTGAGAATAGCAATGTAAATACCACCCCTGATATGCTGCTTTTCATTTTGGGGTTTGTTTTGTTTGTTTGTTTGCTTGTTTTGCTGGGACACCCTCAGATGGGGATGTTGCTGCCTGACGCACATGCAGAAGGATCAGATTCTGAAATTCTGTCATTACAGCACAAGAAGTACTACTACATCCATATTTTTAGTCTTAGCAGATACTACACTTCCAAGTACACTCTCAACCCCAATTATAACTATTATTTCCTTAAAAATATTTCAAACATGAGAATGCCAGGCTGTTGTCCAGGGAGGCCTCAAACAAGCTAAGTCACTAGCACACTGTTTCTCCACCTGCCACATGAAAACGAGGACCCCTTCTCCTCCTTACTTCAAAGGCATCGTCTCTTGCCTCAGTGTCCTCGTCTGAACAATGGGGACAATACTGCTGTTATGAGAACTGAATGAGGTATGCCCATCAAGCGCACCGTCATCATCTTACAGAGATTGTAAAAGTTACCTAAGTGTGAGAAAAGAAAAAAGGGAAGGAAAGAGGAAACCACAGGAAGTGGTTCAGAGATTTGGGTTCCTATGTTGGTTCCTCTTCCTAAACACCAGCACCAGGGCTCAGAGACCGCACAGCCCTTGGCCTGCAACTCCACCCAATCTCTATTATTAAGTGTAAACAGTGACTAAGCCCCCCTCAACCTCTTACACAGCTACATTATTAATCATAAACCAAGCATGCGTGAAGAATTAAAGCTTTAAAATGCACGTTTTCCAAAGGGAAGATTCTACACGATATAAATCCAGAGTATGGTTGTACCCCATGTGGACCATGTCCAATTTCTTGGACTGCTTTACCAGAAAGCCTCACTCCACGCATTCACTCACAAAACCAGGAACCACCCCGGGAGCCCTCTGAGAACATGGCATGATGCTAGGCACCGGGAGGAATACGAAGCTGAAAGACTAGGATCCCTGCCCTCGTGTGTGAGAACACACCTGGTAATTCCTACTCGAGTGCTGTAGTGAGTGAGTGAAGTCTTTCTTCACAGGAGGGAGCAAGATGTCGTGCAGGTAAGCCCCTGGGAAGTACCTGCTATTTCTAGACTGCTGGTGGCCTTGTCAAAAGCCAGAGTTTTACACAGAGGCCATGTCAGAGGCACATCCGTGCTCAATCTTTCCCACAGTTTGTCTTGTAGGGTGTTCTGTTCATGAAGGAAGAAAAAGGGGTTTAAAGAAAAGACAAAAATCTATATGTTCCCATCAAATAGCATTTTAGCTTCCCTCTATCCTGTTTGTTCTTCAGGTATAAAGGGACCTGCTGGTATCCTTACATACCCCTCTTCTCTGGTTATTTCCTTTGCTTTACTTAGGAAACATATCATATGTGATATACTAAAAATAAGTCTTCAAAGCTGCCATTTCTAAATGCTTATTCTATGCTCAAAATTATTATATGTTTCATCTTCCTCACTCAGCAGACCATGATGTCTTATTAATTTTGAGAATCAGAATCCACATATGGTTAGTTCCAAACAGGCTCCTTTCAGAGCTAAAAAATAGGCCCTGCTTAATGACTGCAATCACTTCCACGTGCACAGCCCACTGCCGGGCACTTGCTGAAACGGAAAGAGAGAAGACGGGACGGGTCCTCATGTGAGCATGAGAGAGCGGACAGCTTCTGCCATACTTTCATGTAATTGTGTATATGATCCATATATAAAAATAAGTAAAGCTGTTATTTTTTTCCAACCTTCCACATGTGGGCACTGAAGCTCTGAGAAATGAAGTGAGCATCTTAGGATCCCACCCGGTACTCCGCTCCCGGGTCCGGGCCCGTCCCCCTGCATGTACCGGCCACCACGGCTGGTGGGTGTGAATGCCCTGCTTTCTATCTCTGTTCAAAGCTAAGCTGAAAATAAAAAGGTCACATAAGGAAAATAGGTTTACCAGATGAGTGCTCTTCTCTTTGAATTTAGCAAATGATTAGTCCCTTCCTAAAGTGCCAAGTTTAAACTCAACATTTGCTAAATGTTGCATAAAATACACAGCTTTCTTTAAAAAGCAGGGGGGAAAAGGGCCAGTGTTTTTCTGCTCACCAGCCTGCCATACAGCCCAGAGCAAAACACACATCACAAAAGCAGCCCTCAGACCCCTTGGTCTGCTCTCCTCCCTGTCCAAACAAGACTCTAAAACATTTCTAGAACATCTTTCTCCCAAACAAGAACTACCTGAAACATCAACACAGCCCTAGTAGAAAGGAATGGTGAAAATAAGAACAGTATCCTGCCACCTCTTGTTGCATTTTATTTATAGAGTTTGTTTACACAGAGACACGATTTCATCCTTACAACGCCTCTGTGGGTTTGATGGGGCCCATCTCCTCAACCTCCTTTAACAGGGTAGGAAACAGGCTCTCTGAGGAGAGTCTGACACTTCCACGGCTGTACAGCTGGTGAGCCATGGCTCCCTTCAGATGCTAAACACACAACGTTTCTACCACCCCCCCTCCACTCCGGGCAGAATGTCACATCACCTCACATAAAAGGCACCAGTGGCATCCTGGATCCCCAGTGAGGTGATCTAAGGGTGCTTTCAATGGATAGCAAAACCTCTCTTCTCACCTGCAAAACTGGGAGGTTTGGCTGCATGATCTCTTGCTAAAAGTCCAACCTAATTAAATGAATTTATTCTATGGAGTGAATGCTTAACCATCTTGCTTTTAGTCATCACAACTGTGGGGGTGGTAGCATATACCATCAGTGAAATCAGGCACTTCTAGATTCATTGGCCTACAAATTTGCTAGTGCTGAATGCATTCAAAAGTCATATCTGGGTACACATCAGCCTCTGCAGACCACTCTGACATCACAGAAGGAGCACAGGCTTTCAACTCAGAGAGGCTCTTCCACTGGCCTTGGCCGTCTGACCTCTGGGTGAGATGTAAGTGCTCTGTACCCTGCCTCAGAGTTGTCGACATCCTTTGTTTTTAGATGAATAATACATGAATAGCTCATGATCCATAATAAACACCTCAAATGTTTTCTCCCTCCTGGAAAGAGCAGAGGTTGAGTGTAAAGGAAGGCTGAGTTTGTATGGGGGCTTGCCACTACATCTGAGCCAGAAGAGACCCCAAAATAGAAGAAACATGGTGCACCATTTCTGACTTTCAAACTGAGACTGGAAAACAAACACATATAGATAAAAAGATCAAAGTATGTTCATCTTTCCCATTTTAAATCGAAACCTTTCTATGGGTTGGCCAGCCAAAGTAAGTATACTTTGCTTACTTTCTATGCAGAAGCTTCCACTCAACAATTCAACATGTAGGGAGAGATGCCTATCCCCTACACATGTGTACATCTACTAACACAAAGGTATTACCATGCAGTCCATGTCTTGATCCCTCGTTGAGGAAACATCATTTCCAGGGTGCTCCTAGCACCCACCCCTTCTTGCATAACTTGCACCTGTTACTAGAAACTCACACATACACCAAACCTGACTTGTGTACTAGGTGAGTGTTTCTCAAACTGTATGTGGAGAGGAAGCTGTTTTGCTTTGTTTTAATTTTTTTCCAGTGTCCAACCTACTGCAATAAAAATTAAATGGCCAGAATCATAACTTTAAAAATGGAAAATAACAAGTGCTGTCAAGAGAAATTGGAACCATCATGCACTGTGGTGGAAATGTAAAATGGGCAGCCACTATGGAAAACAGTCGGGCACTTCCTCAAAAAGTCAAAGCCAAGAATTACATATGACCCAACAATACCACTTCTAGGTACATACCTAGATGAACTGAAAACAGACATTCAAACAGAGACTTATACATGATTATTTATAGCAGTGCTACTCACAATCACCAAAAAGTGAACAACCCAAATGCCCATCAACTGATGAACAGATAAACAAAATGTATTTCTATACAATGTAATATTATTCAGCACACAAAGTAATGAAGTACTGATAGATGCTTCAACTTGTGTGAAACTTGAAAATATTATGTGCTCAGTGAAAAAAGCCAATCACCTAAGGGCACATATTATATGATTCCATTTACACAAAACACCCAGAAGAGACAAATCCATCAAGACAGAATGCAGCTTAGTGGTTACCAGAGGCTGGAGGAAGGGAGAATGGGGAAGGACTGCTTAATGGACATGGGGTCTCCTCCAGGGGTGAATAAAATGCCTTGAAACTAGACAGAGGTAATGGTTGCCCAACATCATGACTCTACTAAATGCCACTGCTTCTTATACTTTAAAATGATAACTAGTTAATTTCTGTGTCAGGTGAAGGTTACTTCAATAAAAAAAAATTCTAGAAAAATGAAAGACAAAAAATACAAGCCCCAATGTTTTACTAGATTCCATAGACATAAAATTGCTCTGTCAAGCTACTAAAGTTTTTGGTTAATTTTAATTCCTTTATTTATCTCCTTTTAGACCAGAAACAAAGCTCTCCATAGACCCTTGCCAGTCTGTGGCCCCCACTCCAGGGACCACTGCCTTAGATTCCATTCCACCCTGTGACACTGCCACTGTCCCTAACAAGTGTGCCCCCTGCATACCTTGCACCAGCTGACCTTCTTTCTGCTGGGTTACACCCTTCAGCACACAAGCCTATCACAGTATTTCCCTTCCTTGAACTCACGTCTTAGTCTAGTCAGTGCTCCTTTCCACCGCCCCCTTACAGCAAAACTCCCTGCGGCACTGTCTGTGCTCACTGCCCCCACGTGTCTCTGCTAGGGGCTCCTGAGGGACAGTCAGGCTTTGGATCTCACTTCCCCACCAAAGTGCTACTGGCAAGGTCATCAATCTTCTCCACCTTGCAGCAGTCAACGGTCCATTCCAGCCCTCATGCCATTTGGCTTATCAGCATCATTTGACTCTTTTCATTGAAATGCTTTCTCTAGTTGGCTTCCAAGACACACCATTCACTCCTAGTTTTTCTCCTGCCCCATAGGCTGCTCCATATTACTCACCCCTTTGCTGGTCCTCCTCATCTACCAGAGGTCTAAATACCGGAGGACCCCAGAGCTCAATCCTTGGTGCTTCTTCTCCATCTACACTCACTTCTCCAGGGGAGTCTCATAATACTGACTTCAAATAGCATCTATGCACTGAACTATCAAGACCTTATTTTAATCTTCATACACACAATTGCCATTTGACAATCCGCTTGGATGACTCGTGAACATCTCAAACTAAATATATGCAAAATTAAACTCCTAACTCCCATGAACTTCTTTTTCCCATGATCTTCTTTACCTCAGTAAATGGAAACTCCAGTTTTTTACTTGGTCAGGTTAAACATTAGGGAGTGATCCTTTACTCTTTCCTTCTTGGTCCATTCCAAATCCATCAGCAAATCTTGTCGGTCCTATCTTCAAAATACATCTAGAATTCACAACCACTTGTCAGCATACCACACTCCCTCCCTGACTAAGCCACTGTCATCTTCTGCAAGAATTATTACAGTAGCCTTTTAACTGGTCCCCTGCTTCCACACTGTATCCCTATAGTCTATTCTTAAACAGCAGCCAGAGTGATGTTTAAAAACCACAAGGCAGACATGTCACCTCTCTGCTGAAAACTCTCCAGCAGCTTCCCAGTTCACTGGAAATAAAAGCCAAAGTGTTTGCAATGGTTTACAAAGTCCTACTTAACCAGACCCGCCATCTCTCTGATCTACCTCCTAACACATTTCAGGATATGAAAACTCCTAGCATTTTTACAAAGAAAAACACTGAATAGGAGCAACATGGCAAGAGGAAAACTTTTCCTGTAATTCTTTTCCTCCTTACATTCTATTTCCATGTTGCAATATTTAGCAAAACCTTGAACTTGTACTCATTTCTTTAGATGATTAAGAGAGGTTACGGTTGTCTTTAAAGATACTGAAGAAAAATGGATTTAATGGGCAAATTAATACTTAAATAAGACTTTAAAGGAAATAGTAAACCTACTGAAAATACACTGGTTTTCAAATTACTTAGAAGTTCTCACTTAGAATAACTGATACACTATCTACAAATCATTAACTTATCAAGGCATCTGCCACTAGCCTCAGCCCCATTAAGGGCCTTATTTGCTCCCAAAGAGCTCCCCACACTTGTGTCAATACTGATGATAAAAGCAAGGATCCAATGCCCCAGGAGAGGACACCAGGCGTGTCTTTGTGGATGCCCAAACAAGACTTTCTCTTTTCTTTTCCCTTCTCACCAGCTCTATAAAAATCTCATGCAAAGTACTGCCCATGACACCACATATTTGGAAGTCAGAAAGCCACATTTCTTTTAAAAATTAGCTGAGACTTGGATTTTATATTAATTCATCCTCTCTTTTTCCATGACAATTCCAAAATAGGTCTTACTGAGATTTTACTGCAATTTTTCCTGGCCAACTCCCTCATGTCTGAAGCTAGTGAGTTAGAGGGGTACCAGAAGGTTAAACCACACTTTCAAATAAACGTAGATAGAACCAGCAAAGTTTTGAGAAATTCTAGGTGTTATTCACTCAGTCTTCCCCTATGAACACTGGTATAGCCAGTCTTTTCTTTCCTGGACTGTAACCTCTTTCCTCTGAGTCTGTTTGTTTTCTGTCATAAATTCAAATGCCTATTGCTCTTCTCCAAATTCATTCTTCTCTGCTCTAATAAATTTCCTCTTATCTTTTTGTCTTATTGCCTTCCTCTGAATTTACACCTTTGTCTCAAGAATGCCAGTGCTCCTAAAAAACATTCCATTATTCCTGGAGAAAGAAGCTCAGGCACTTTCTTCCTGAAAATAGGTTTCATTGCTAATTTTCTGAATGAAGGAATGTTTCTTTAAAGGCTTCATCCTTAAGTTGCTCACTGGTTCCATCAATGAGGATTCTGACCTTTCAGGATTGCTTCCTTACAGAACAAGCTTACTTAAAAATAGTACCTAAGCCATTTGTTCATTCATTCATCACTCAACGAATAAACAACAAATAAAAGGCATCACAGCAGACAAAAAGGTATGTGAGATGCATTCTCTATCCTTAAGGAGCTTACCATCCAGATAAATATACACAATCAAAGGAAGTATGAAAGAAAGACTACGTGGGCACACATTACGCAGTATGAATATTTATAATAGAGATGTGTTTGTCTACTCCAACAAAATATGATTATTAGTAAAAGTCACAGTACAATCAACAATGTGGATTTAATCTCTTGTTGGTTCACACTGATCACTTCCCTCAACCTATATATTCTGTGATAATGGAATCCTTCATTTTATTTTAATATGATTTAAATAAAGTGTAACTTGCCCAGCTTTTTTAGACTTAATTGTTCTAAATTTGTAAATTAAAATATGGTTCTGATTCTCATTCTCTAAGCATTTGCTTTACAAAGAAACAAGTTCTCTATAGAAAGTCAAATTATTGAAAAAGAAAACTTCTTTTATTTAGTCCAAGCTAAGTTCTAGTAGTTTCTCTACCTAGTCATTCACGATTGCCCTGATTTCTGCTAACGGCCTCAACTGTGTATGCTTCTCACTTCCCCAGATCAAAAGATGATGCTTAAATATAAAGAACTTGAGAACGGGTCCTGGAAACACAGCAGCCATAAAAGACATCTATCACCACAGTGTAAATGTTGGGGAGAAGGTTAAAATTGAAGTTGAGCAATTGTGTATTTCAAAGTGCTTTGGTTCATTAAACAGTCATTTTTTACTTTAAAGCCATTTTATCAAAGTTATTTGCATTGCTACTGCATAAACTCTGAGATCTATTGTGTTCAAAAATGTTTTATTGTGTTATTTTATTTCTTCCCCCAAAAGATAAATACACCTTCAATTTTAAAATAGAAAAGTTTTGGAAAATGAGTATTCAATACATGGAAATTCACTTCAAAAATATCAGGACTTGGACTCACATTTAAAGTGCCTCTGTATGTCAGGGCACTGACCCTCAGAAAACACATTTTTTGCTTCTGAGGACAGTGTCTTATCTTACTCTTGTCATTCCAGGTACAAGGAAAAGATAAATATAATAATATAAATATAAATAATATAAATATAATATTAAGAATATAGCAAAGCAAAATCATTCCATAACAAAAAAATTTATATTACTATATAGAAGTCACAGAGCAGTGAACTTTCCAGCAGCTCCTAAATAATAAGCCCTCAGAGAGCCAGATGCCCAGTCTAGACACTCGTCCTCTCCCCCCACCCCCAAAAAGTCCAGCCTGAGTATCCAGACACCTACCACTCGCTTTGGCCTCGGGGTAAGCAGGGCCATCCTCAAAAGTGAAGATCTGGGGCACGCTCTGGCCCAGGTAGGAGGGAGGCGGGTAGTAAGAATGCATCCTGTACTGAGAACTCATGGCATGGCGGTTGTCCGAGGTTTTCATCTGCTTAAGGAAAAAGAAAAAATATATTGAGACTGAAGTTCCATTTTACAATCATTTCAAAAACTGCCTAATTCTTTAAATTAAGGGAACAGCCTACTAAGTTGGAAGTCCCCTCAACTATGAACATGCCCTCTAGTATACTGACCCTGAAAACACTAGAACTATGCATTCCAAGGTGCCTTTTCTAGCCGGGGTCCCTGCTAAAGCACCTCTAAAATGCCATCCTGTCATACGATGCCCAACTAACAAGGAATAAAGAGAATAAGGCAGGAAAGACAGGAGAGCATGCTTTGGGAGCCAACAGTCTGCTGTGGCACTGACTAGCTTGTTTGATGGACAGCCAGTCTTTGAACCTCCTCACGTTTCCTTGCACATAAAACTGGCATCTTCCCATAGTTAACTCTCACAGTGTTCATAAAGGGAGTATTTTTTAAAACACGACAATAGTGTGGAGGTAAGCTGTTGTCATAAGCATGATGCTGTGCTGGATATTGTCACTCAGCATCCATCCCAGCCTCCCTCTGCCCCACCCCCAGCCTTCTCTATGCTTTTCCCTGTAAGGAGGAACACTAGTTTGATATCTGTTTCACAGACTCTCCTGTCACCAGGGTTCTGGAGGTGATTAGGGTTCTGCTAACAGGACATGGAGTGAGTATGGGAGATGGAAGGGAAGGCAGAAAGGACTACATGCTGTCCCTCCAGCAGCAGAGAGCAGCTGACACTTGGCATTTGTGCATTCTTTTCCGGCAATTCAACCTTGCCTTTGGGACCACGGGACAGCTTCTATGTAAGGAGTTCACATAGCTTCTTGGCTTCTCACTCAAAGCTCAGCAGACAGGACCTGCAGGTGTAGAGGAGCGCCCCCCTTCCACCTTCCTGGCTCCTCCAGC
Source organism: Trachops cirrhosus (assembly GCA_028533065.1). Lineage (NCBI taxonomy): Eukaryota > Metazoa > Chordata > Mammalia > Chiroptera > Phyllostomidae > Trachops > Trachops cirrhosus. Next base: position 44,995,087 of record CM052540.1, on the reverse strand, counting down.
CACTTCTATGAACACCTAGAACTGTTCTGTTTCCTGCACACACCCTGGTACAGACACAAAACATTAATGCACCATCATATCTTCACAGCAAGATCATCTAGACTTCAATTATGTATACTGCTCTAAAATACTAAATGTAAAAGGTATTAATTTTATCAAAAAAGAAGTCAATCTAAGGGAATGTTCAGAATAAACCAATTCTGTTCAAGAATTAAGGAATGATTTTGAAATCATGTTTTTCTATCAAGTCTCTAGAAAGCTACTTGATTAAAAAAAAGTACTAACCTACAGACCCTGGCAGGATAAAATTAAGTACAGGGCTTCCTCAAGATCTTCTATGGACATCCAAAGTTTGGACAATTCCTCAAGTAATATAGGCTGAAGTATACTTTGAATATTACAGCATTGCTTGGTGGAAAGGCCTAAGTCCTTGACTTTCCATTTGTTAATTTGAGTAGCTCAAGGAGGTCGTTTTTGCTCTTCCCAGCTGCTCCCCAACACAAATGTATGCTTGATGAGTGGATTATTTCTTCTTGTAGAAGCAAAGAAGGTGCCATTCCACTTAATTACCTTTCAAGTGAAGTTTACCTGGCAAGTTCCTTTTATCCTTTCTAGTTTTTTTCCCCGACGCATATAAAACGGTATCTCTTCCAGCTCAATCATCCAATTTTCACTTTCTACCATCATATAAATCTTTACTAAGTAAGTGGGCATGCAAGCAATGCTTTGAAAGAGCCAAGGGAGGAAACCTGGCCATTCTTAATGTGCGAGCCCAAGTCAGGAGAGCCATTAAGGAGCTGGGAGATCATTAAGGAGGAAAGTGACGACAAATGAAAATGGTGTTTCTTGCACTGACCCAATTATCAGTTAGACCAGTGCTTCCCAATGCTCTCTTGATATGTACAAAGATATCCTGGGGATCCTGTGAAAAAGGAGATTCTGACTCAGTAAGTCTGAGGTGGGGCCTCAGAGTCTAACTCACTCCCAGGTAAAGCTGATTCTGTTGGTCAAAACCTTCATTGTGTTGCCCTGGCTGGTGTGGCTCAGCGGATTAAGTGCCAACCTGTGAAGCAAGGGGTCATCGGTTCAATTCCCAGTCAGGGCACAGGCCTAGGTTGTGGGTCAGGTTCCCAGTAGGGGGAGTGCGAGAGGCAACCACACATTGATGTTTCTCTCCCTCTCCTTCTTCCTCCCTTTCCCTCTAAAAATAAATAAATAACATCTTTAAAAAGAACAAAAACTTCATTGTGGTGACAAGGGACTAACAGGGATGTCGAACCTGCGGCCTGCAGGCTGCATGCAGCTCAGGATGGCTATGAATGCAACCTAACACAAAATCATAAATTTACTTAAAACATTATGAGATATTTTTTGTGACTGTGTATCATAATGTATTTAATGTGTGACCCAAGACAACTCTTCTTCCAGTGCGGCGCAGAGCAGAGATGCCAAAAGGTTGGACACCCCTGGATGATCCTTTCTCTCATACTTAGTGTCATTAGTGGCCCACGACCATAAAACAACCTTCTAAAAACTCTTTTGACCCAATGTTTACACCCATCAACTTTCCATCTGAACTAAGAGAAGGCAGAAACGATGTCATTTAAAATTTTTCATTAGTCTTATTTTTACACATGAGATTCCTCAGGACTAAGGGATGTTTTTTCCAGGGGTCTGCCACCATCTCGAATTGCTGAAGCGGTAATAACCAACTCAAAACACACTTTGCACGAGAGAAACATTTCTGCCTCTACAGGCCCTTCCTCAAGCCGGTTACACAGTCTAAGTAAGGAACGTTAATTAGAAGACAAGTGCTGACTGTTAATCACTAAGTGTCCTAACATAAATAATGATGCCTCCCTGTCTGGGGCTGAGTTGGTCACATCTCCCTCTGGTGTGACAAGATCTTCCAGTCAGTTCTTCAAAAAAAAAAAAAGCTTTTCAATTTTCCCCAGGTGCAAGAAAATTGGAGGGATTTAAGCCTATATATTAGACTGTACAAAATGCTGGATTCTTTCCTTTTACTATCAGCTTTGTATAAAGCCTCTTTTCAAAATATTTAAAAAACAGTCACTGAGTTTAGAGCCAGGGTCACCAAACTTTTTGGTAAACAGTAAATATATTAGGTTTTACAAGCCACAGGGTCTCTAGATAGTAAGTAAATCAATGGGGGTGGCTATGTTACAATAAAACTTTATTTACAAAAACATGCCCTCGTTCTCAACCTTCACCCCCACCGGAACGGGGAGAGCAGAGGCCAGGGCTCCATCCCCAGAGTGTTGGACCTCACCGGTCTGGGATTCCGCCTGGGCCCTGGGTTATTTCAAAGCTGTGCAGGTAATTCTAGCTGAAACCAGACTTACACAGTTAGAATTACCTACAACTAGTGTTACCTATATATTTCCCATACCCCAAGAAGTATGAAATCCCAACATACCCAGTAGTACAGTAACTAAAAAATGCAGAAGGTTAACTCTGATAAACAGATTGGCCAACTGCTGCCAATAGAGATGCAGATAATATTTTTCTTTTCCTTTAACTGAAGCTTACTGAAAAATAAACACATTATGAAATCCATGCATGGTTACTTTCCACCTTAATACCTTTTTTGTTTTTTAGAAATCATCAGATAACAAGTATTATTTGGAAATAGGAATTGAGTTACTTGAACTCAAACATTCAATTTCCCCAATGAGTCCCCAAGATCACTGGGCTATAAAAAACTTTTGGCAAAAGAAGAAAAAGATACAAAGGGTCAGACTCCATCAGAAGTTGTCAAATGTGAACTTACTGAGACCATCAATCACTTCAGCTACTTCCAACGGGAAGAATAATGTACAAATAACCATCCACGTGACAACATGGGCATAAGAAAAAAGTACCATTCTATGTATTTCTAAGTGCATGTGTAAACCTCTGAAACATGAAGTTAAAACTGAATTGTGATTCACCCAGAAAGCCCAGAAAAGGGTGTGGCCAAATGCGATTTAAAACTCTAAATCATTTCTTGCTCCAAATCTAAAAAAAAAAAATTACAGTCCTGTTGCTTTAGGGTTAGACAAAAGGGGTAAATAAGGAAACTTTGAAATTTGTTGCTTTACTTTAAGCCAGCAGTGCTCAACGAAGGGTGATTTGTCCCCAGAGGACATTTAGCAAAGTCAGAAGACACTTTTGATTGTCACACTGGCTGGGGGTGAGGAGGTGCTACTGGCATGTAATGAATCCATACCAAAGATGCTGCTAAACACCCTACAATGCGCAGGACAGTGCCCACCACAAAGAATTACACAGCCCAACATTTCAATAGTGCCAAGGCTGAGAAACTTGCTTAAAGCTAACCTAACCCTACCACCCCCTAGTGCTCAGCCCATCATCTCCACGAAAACAGCAAAGTTCTACTGAGGGACAGAGGTGCCCCCAAGTTAAAGTAACTGTTCACTTCTTCTACAACGATGTAATTTTTTCCCTTTATACATTCTTGCCTTAATCTCTAGATTTTTTATTCCTTTAAATTAAACAAAAATAAAACCAAAAAATCCAGAATTCCAGTGAATTATATCTACTATTATTATTAATGTGCAAGAGGCTTGTTTTATAATCTTGTTAGTCATCCCAAGTCTCTGAAGCAGAGTATGACCTGTTGATGGGAGCTGGGCTGGTTGGGAATGTGCATGGTATCACTAACTATTAACCCTGAAGGAGAACCTAAGAGCTTTAGATTTTATTTTATTAAACTGTTGGGAGCATACAGCACAATAAATCTGAACCATTGATTTCATTTTATATACCTTAGTCACCCTTTTTCATAGTAACAATAAAATCCTAACAAAACATAAATGTTAGACCTCACTTTCTTCTCTTGTCTCTCCCTTCTACCTTGTCCCTCTTGTCCTCTAGGCTTAGTTTTATCTCTCCTAACTTCATTCACTTCCTCGACTATGCTCATCTTGTTCATATTGTGAAATGCCTTCGACTCTCCTCCCTAGAGGGAGAAAGAGAAAAGAAGACAGAAGGAGACCAGCCTTGTGAGGACTCTGGCCCCAGGAGGGGATTTTTGCAAAGCCTGGGTGGACACCTTCAAGGAACTAAGGAGGAAGGTGCTGAGCTGGAGAGTCAGCACTTAGAGGCTGGAGGACAAACAGCTGTTTGTCCAGAAATGATCCGAGAGGATACTCTTCCTCCTCAGAAAGGAGGCTGGGGGATGGGAGGGGTGGACATACCTGAAGAGATAGAATGCTCATGCCATATGGCAGAGAGGACAAATTGTCTAAGGAATGATGCATCTAAGATGCTTTCAGAACCTCTGACACTGCAAAAGCAAAACAACACTTGCGTGGGTAGTCTTTCCAAAAAGGATGGAAGGAAAGGAGCTCACCTCCAGGCTTGGATTAATATCGGGGTAGATTTTAAAAACACAAAAACAGCCGTAAGATGCACCACAAAAAAAAAAAAAGAAAGTCATTTAGAAATACAGAAACAAAAATGAGCACTGGAACATGGAATCTTGGATGGGGCATTGAATAGGGACTCTCATCACTATTGTATAAACTCTAAGGAATGGAAACCCCACCTGATGTCAGGATTATATGTGTATTTATTAGTGGCCCATTCTGCTTGTTCTTATTTAAAAAACACTTTTAAACTCCCAAATTTTTAACTTGTGTTGCCCAATTGTTGGTTTTCACCACCTGAATTAGTAGTACTGATGGAATAAAGTTTACTCCCCCATGTGGTGGTGTCCAAAATGCAGCACTGTGACCATTCCGTGGGGCTAAAAACAATTTAGAAGGTTGTAATCAGAATTAAAGGAAAAAACACTATGTCAATGAATGGAATGAAACAAAAGAAATATGAGAATCCACTGTACATAGTGTGGGTAAGAGCTGTTTTATGAAACTTCATTTTGTGTTTATATTTATGTATAAATAGAAGCTGTATCACAATATACAACATTTCTTACTGTGGATCTCAGTCTAAAATGTATGAAAGACATTGATGCATATAAATCAGGTAAATGGAACAAGGGCCTTAAAAAAAAGGCGAATGTTAAAGATGGTTAAAAAAAAAAAAAGATGATGGTTCCTTTTCCTGGGACCTGGGAGGATTTTGATGCATTCACAAAAGAAAGAAGGGCGGTCTGTTTAGAGACAGTTTCTGGCTGGGACACCTTCCTCATTATCACAAATCCATGCAAGATTGCTAGCACCTCAGTCAGAAACTCACAGTTGTCTGATTCACAAACTAAGACATAAACCCAACTAAAGTCAGAGCCAGGCAGAAATGCAAGCATCCTTTAGGTGAAAGCCAATAGGAAAGAGCACCTCAGTAAGTGAGCTGGTGGGAAAAGGAATGATGAAAAATGTATTTTAGATATTCAGTTAATATGTACCAAGACATAGGATGACTCTCCAATATCTCTAATATGTCAAATTTCTGAAAGCATTACAGAATACTTAAGATAGGCAGAGAGGGCTTGTAATGGAGACATTCTTAACATAACTTTGCTGAGAAAATGATTATTGTCTACAGGACTAACGAAATTTCAGAGGAAGAAATGAGCATTTATTGAGAGATACTATAGGGAATTGTCATCTCATGGAGTCATAATGTAATCATCATTAACACAGAAACTTCTCAGAGATAAAATAACTTGGTTCTACAGAGAGAAGGCAGAATGCAAAGCAACTGGACCCCAGAAGCTTCTCTCTACTAAACCAAGCCACTTGTCCAACTTTAAATTAAGGTACCTGCTGTTTCTTATAAAGACCTCATCACTGTCTTTGGCTTTTAACAACTCCTCATGTTTTCACTGCTTTGAAATAAAACAAGAATTTTAGGGGGGCAGTCTGAAAATGAGAAGAAAAGATGCCTGTAATCACACATTCAGGAACTTTGATTTTAGGACTGGAAGTAACAGAGGCATCCATATCTGTTCCCATTTTGATGGACAAACTTAATTAACCTTTGCTACTCTGTTCCAACCTACTGTTTTAGACAAAACTAGTGACCCACAAACAATATGTTACCATCAGAATCTCAATGGCTGCGACACCAAGAGATATAGCCTCATCAGCAGTATCGGGAAATAAGCCACTTGGATTAGCTGCTCTAAGAAATATGGATTATATTCACGTCACACATGATCTGTCAGAAACATTAGGATACTTTTAGCATAAATCAGCAATGTGAAGGGTATCTTATGAGTACTGAACATGATAGACTGCCTGAAGGGCAAGGTGAGGTGTCTGGGGCCACCTTCTAAGTGTAAGCACACGCACACACTCACATGATTTTACCTGAACTGGTGTTACAAATCCGAATACAATGCTGACTGCTGGCGGGCACACACAGCTCACCATGGGCTAGTGGCATGGGAAAGCCCTTCCCACTCCAAAACATGATGGAGAGAATCCACCTCTCAGAAACCAAAAGAACACAAGAAGGACAAGAAAAAGTTTTCCTAAATTACATTAAGTGTGTGTGTGTGAAGAACCATGCTTAAGAGCCTTGTGCTTAGTAATTTAAATTTGATGAATACTATCAAGACATAAGACCCTCCCCTCTCTCTACCATGTAAATTCTCTGAAAACGGTATATAAGACATGTGATAGCATAAAAGGTTACAGGAGATGTCCTAAGATATAAGAAAACATATAATACTCCTCAAGGCTTCATACAAGAAAAACAAAGAAATGTTTTTAGAAGACAGATATGACAGGAATGAACATGCCCTCTGCAGTTAGGCAAACCCGGGTTCACACTCCAGCTCCCGCACTTGCCAGCTGTGTGATACTGGCAAATTAGTTCCTCTGCGTGAGCCTCAGTTTCCTCGCCCACAAAAGGCAGTAAGAATCTCTGACAGGGAGGTGGTTAACAGTTCAGTGGAATGTCAGATGTGAGGTGACCGGCACCATGAGGCTGTTGGACAGCTGTCCTGCCCCTCCTTCCCCTTCTGGTCTCCTCAGGGACCTCCCGCTGTGGCGCCTTCATGGGGAAGGTGTTGGTCGCACTCAAGGACCCCTCTCTCGGGTTCCTGCCAAACCACTCGGAGCCCTTTCATGGGCATGACAGGGCTCTAGTAACAAAGGGAGAGGCAGAGAAACCTGACCATTGTATACTTGAAATATTTTAAGGACCTAAACATTGGGTGTGTTATTTAAAAGAAAAATTCATTCTCTGAAAATTTTCTACTTGTCAAGATCCTACACTGCCACTATCAAACACAGAGACAGGAAGGGGGAACATTCCTTCACGTGTTTAGTGTTACACCCTTACTAGAGACATGAAATTATTATATGTACCTTCCTTCTCCCAACTACTGGCTGATAAGAACTGGGAATTGCTAAAAAGAATGTCTGTAAGAGGAAATATGGTAAAAACAGTGTGAAAAATAAAATGAGGAGATGATCTTTTCCCCCTATTTCTCCATCTTCTTATGAACCCCTTCCCCAGAGTGCACTCCAGGTGAATCCCACAGGGCTGCCAGGTACCGGGAAGGGGCACCGAGAGCAATGCGTCCGTCCTGGGGCGTCTCTGTAAAGGATTTTTAAAAGTCATAAAGCTCATTGAAAGTCAGTCTGCCTCTAATGATCGCTGTGCAGTGACAATTGTAAACAAAGCAGTGATAAAATGCTCAGTCCTTGCCCCACCCACCCGCCCTTTGCTGCACAGGGCCCGCCCTTTCCACAAGGCATCACAGCTTCTGCAGAAAACCTCTGCCTCAGATCACAACAGTGACTGCAGAGCTCCCAGTGCCCTTCCATTCTTCCTCATCAAGTACCCACTGTGGGCACCTGAGGGTTGGGAAAGTCTAGCTCAGAGCCAGGCCAGGAATTGGCACTTGATAAATGAATGATCGATGAATGCATGCAGGAGGTTTTTACATATGCTCTGAACTATGGTGGAGATTTTTTTTCTCTGTTCTTTTCATCTTTCCACTACCATATGAGGGAAGACACCCCCAAAAACCCAGAATTTATTTATAAAAAAATTGTGTATTTATTCTTACATGTCTAAACTTCAGTCACCTTTAAAGTAGTCTCTATTTGATGCAGTACACCTATAGACATTTTTTCCACTGCTCAAAACAGTTTTTGAACTTGATGATTTTGATGCCTTTTAGTGCTTCTGCCATTTTTTGTTTTACCTCTTACACATCAGCAAAACATTTCCCTCTGAGGACTTTTTAATCCATGGAAACAACAAAAAGTTGCTCAGGGTGAGATCAGGTGAATAGGAAGGTTGGGGCAAGGGGGGTGTTGTGCCGTTTTTGGCCAAACACTGCTGAACACTCAGTGCAGTGTGGGCAGGGGCACTCATAAATCGCCCACCATGAAATGGGCAAATGTGTTGAAAGAGTTCAAAAAAATTCACTGAACTTAAATGCAGCCTCTCACAACAATGCCAGCTAGTGCACTGATACAGATGGGTTCCTAGTACACTCACCTAGTGAAGGAAACTGTACTAGAAGGGGCCTGCGCTCCAGAAGATAATTCTGGTTTTTTTGGGGGCTCACCCCTCATATTCCTAATGTAGTAGAAAACAAAAGAGCCAATCAGCTTCTGTTAAGCACTGCCTTGATTCTGGTCTATATTTGGCTAATGAGGGACACTTACCATATTTTTTGGACTATAGGACACCCCCCCCCAATTTGGGAGGAAAATGGGGGTGCATCTTATAGTCCAAATATAGCTTACCTGGCTCGCTGTGGGGGGGCAACCTATGTTATTTATGTTATTAAATATTTTACCACATTTTTTGCTTCAAAATTTTTTTTCCTATTTTCCTTCTCTAAACCCTGGGTGCATCTTATGGTCCAGTGCATTGCACAGTCTGAAAAATTCAGCGATAGGCCACAGAAACATGAACTCCCAAGAAATTTGATAATCACTCATCCAAGTACTGTACTTAAAACATTTTGATACGCAATCAATTTATATCATATTCACAGCTACATAACAAAAAGAAAAATAAGCTAAGTAGGAAAACAACCAGGTATTTAGGCACCAGCCCAGGCAAATTGAATCTGAAAGCTCTCAAAACTGTGATCTAATTATCTAATTTGCAAGAAGATGACAGAATCCCCAAATGACTGTATTATTTACCAACCTGACGCTACTGTGTCAGAGGTCAGGTTATGTTAAAAAAATCTCAGCAGACTAATGTATTTCTTTCTGCCTCCAACTGAATTGTGGAGCAGTCCCTGGAGAATACCACCCCTTTCTAAGGTTTCCAACTCCGTCCAGATCACACTGAACTCCTGTACGAATGGAAATGAACCTGTAGGACAGCCCAGGATTTACTGGAGTTCCCGGAGGTTCCTAAGAACCTGAGGTTACACTCTATCTGGATTTCCTGGGATGCTGCTGGGCCACATCAGCCAGGTTGAGAAAACAGTCCCTTTGGTTGTCTAGCACCCAGCCCTGCCCCTAGCTCCTCTCTGAGTCACAGGTGCCTCCACCTTTCCTAGGTTTCTGGAGACCAATTCTACTTTCTTTTATAATTCACAGGTTTTTAACCAAATGCTCTGCAAAAATGGTTCTTCTGTGTGTTGTTGTAGTTGTGAAACATTTCTCAGCCCCACCTCTCAGTGCCTGTCTGAGTTCAGTTTCTAAAAGGCCCCCGAGCTCCCTCAGCTTTGGCTCCAGACCAAGAGCCACCAAGGACATCATCATCACGGGTGCCAGCCCTCACACAACTGCCTTCAACACAGCACTGACAGCATGCAAGTAATTAAACACTCTGGGAAACAGAGCAGCAATTCCTTCAGGAAAAGGTACCCTAAAAATCAGATGATGGCTGTCATGACCACCTTGAACAAAACAAAAGAGCAATTCCTTTGAGCATGTGCATGTGACTAGGGGGCAGACTGGAAACAGAAAGTCAGTTTTGCACTCATCGGGCTGCAGAGCTCTGGAGGGGCTCACACGACGGCCAGGGAACTACTGCTATCCGCGCAGTGCCCGCTGGCGAACCAGAGCTTTTCTCCTGGCGGGATTCAGAATGTGTTGTAAAGGCCCAAGAGAACTGGACTTATTATCTCTTCTTAAAAGAGAAGACTCCAATGAGGAATTATGTTTTAGCAGAGGAAATTATAGACTTGGCTAAGACTTGACAGACCACCTAGGGGGAAGTATATAGTAAAAGCAATGGAACCCCCAAACTCGGGAAGCCTGACACCTTCGCCTCGCTAGCTTCAACTTTCGTGGTTCATTGGGACTTTCACATTTCTTTGAACAGAAGATTCTCCAAGACTGGTCTTCTGACTTGGCAGGCCCTGTCCTCACTGTACTAGAAGGCAGGACCCATTTGGGGTGCACATGAAGGACTCCCACAAAATGCGGGGCTAGCGTGAAGGTAATCACGAAACTGCTGTAAAAAAGGAAGGAAGAGACCAAAGCACTCTGCCTGTAAGGAGTTAAGCAGAAAGTTAACACAATTGCTTAAAAAAGCATATGGAAGACACTGAAGAACTTTGCTGTTGTCATGGTGACACAGTGACTGATGTCTGGCTTCTAGACTTTCTCTGGACTTCTGACAGGTAAAAAGTGGGAAAAGGGGCTCCAGTGGGGACACAGAAGTAGTTCTACCAACTTTTTATGTTGCCAAGGAAGTGTCTTGACATAAAAATCCTGCCATTTAACAGGATCATCATTTTACTTTTTAGAGTTGGAAGTGTATGGTCTCAAGAACAATTTCTGGATGTTTACAGTAGCTCTATTTATAACCACCCCAACTGGAAGTTACCAAGGTGGCCTTTAACAGGTACATCAGATAAGCTGTGGGATCTTTGTGCAATGGAATACTACTTAGCAATTAAAAGGAATGAGCCCCTGACACATGTAGCAATGTGGGTGGATCATAAACTCGCTTTGCTAAGTTAAAGACGCCAACCCAGAAGTGTACATATTATATGATCCACTCATATAACATTTTGGAAAAAGCAAAACTACAGGGACAGATAATGGGTTAATGGTTGCCAAAAAATAAGGACAAGGGGAATAGTTAACTGCAAAGGGGACACATGGAGGAATTTTAAAAAAGAACAATTTTTTGAGCTGAATAATTTAGCTTTAGGAAAAACCCACTTGTCCTCTTTTCCTCACTTCTCTGCAACATCTGGCATACACCACAGTGAACCACTAGACACATTCCCAGGAAAAGAGGAACAAGATGATACCAGCATCCACTACTAGTATCTAGACTGAATAATGCACTAAGAATATAAATAAGAACTGGAGATATTTATAGGGAGAAGAAAAATGTATCAGTAGTTTTGTATAAAATGACTAACTAGAAACCCCAAAATAAGCAACTATAAGGTTATCAGAATTACCAGCATTCACAAAAGTGACCAGATACGAAATAAATACACCACATCATAGCACTAGAACTTGTAACCCTTTCAGTCAATAGAAATTTGTATCTCTACTAACTCCCCTTTAAGAAACCAAGTTATGAGGGGAAGGGTTTGCAGGAACAAGTATAAAGGACACATGGACAATAATAAGGGAGGGGTGGAAATGGGAAGGAGGTGGGGAGGGCTGGGGGGGTGTGCTGGGATGGGGGTAAAAGGCAGAAAACTATACCTGAACAACAACTAAAATAAAAGTTAAAAAAAGAAACCAAGTTATGGTTGTTATCCCTAATAGCCCAAGTCAAATACCGTATCTATTTTACTTACCCTTTCCTGAGGGTAGAAATTGCTTTAAATGTCTTAAACCGGGTATGTTCTTAGAAACTGTTCTTGTGTCTGCTCGCAAACTTTTCAGTTTTTCCTTTCAAAGGAGAGAGGCAGTTGGTGCCTGTCTAGCAACAGAGAGTAACCGGTAAAAAGGGAAGCCAGGGCTGGTTTAACCAGTCAGACACGAGCAATGGAACTGGGTGGGCAGCCTTGCAGGTCACAGAATTATTTGTAGACAGAACCCCTTCCCAAGAGTAGGAAGGCCCAGGATTAGGACCTGTCTCTCCATTAACAGCTGTGTTCCTCAGGAGAGTCACTTAAACGTCCTCAGTCCAGTTACCCAGGAGTTTGGGGTGACCAGGTGCACATTATCCTGGGGGCCTGGCCGTACAGCTTGGTGGCCTTAGACAAGCACAACAATTTATCTGAAGTCAATTTAAAAATCAGAGTGGATTTTGCATTCTACCTTCTTCTTGATGTATCATTTTTAAAAATTTGAGAATATTTTAAAATGATGATTGTTAATTACAATTATCTCCCTGGGAATGGGAGTCAAGTTTAAATCTTAGATTCATATCCTGCTCCCCACTCACTGCTGGACCTTCCTATGCAGCTACCAGGGCACAGACGTGGAGGGGCTGTGGCCACTCCCACAGAGCACATGCTCAAGAAGTCACTGCTCAACATTCTTTTAGCTCACAGGTTATTCTGACACTGAGCCACACTAATAAAAGAGGAGGCAGTGTGAAAACAAGGGCCCCTGCCAGATGGCTGGTTACAGGATTAGGAACGTAGGGGTGGGTGGGCCACCCCAGGGGTGCTCCCAAGGGTATTTCTCTGTGCTCCAAGGTGCAGGTGCCAGAATCTGATTTCCTTCCTGCCTCTACCTCAGTTTCAAATCCAGGTTATGTATGTCGTCCCCAACTTCTCTTCCTGTTTTCCAGGTGATAACAGCAGCCTTCCCCCAAGACCCGCCTTTCCTATTTTTGTCTGTTTGGTTCAATAGTAGATTCCCTAGCACACAGTAGGACCTCCATGCATGTTTATTGAATACATGAATGCATTCCAGTGAGGTGCCTAATCATAAATGGACAAGTATATCCTGAGACATTTCAGACTGAGGCCAAAATAACCACCAGAGGAAGGAAATCACCTACATGGCCATTTGACCACAACCTAACTGTGGTCTGAATGCGACTCTACAATCTGGTGGCACAAGCTTCTGATAAGCAGTCTAGGAGGTGCCTGCCACAGGGACTGAAAGCATTTCCCAGGTGCAGCTCTGAGGCCTCCCATATTTATTTCTGCTCACTTGATATGCACTTCTCCCTTGTCAACCTGGTACAACATGTTTATTTAAGAGATAATGTTGCCGTGGAGGAGTGCACAAGGCAATAAACAGCTTTTGCAGGCAATTAAATGCAGAACTGAAATTGAGCCGCTGGTCAGTGGAAACAGCCATTCATTCTGAGTTTGTACCACTGTCACAAATGTTATTCCTGTTTCACAACAGGACAGGAATCTGTGATTGGGCCACAAATCTCCACAGGCTGGAGACCAACCTAAAGCACCAGAAGCAGCTTTCAGTATGCAAGCATTCACAAGATAGAGCCTTGGGATTCTGCGGTGCTGACTCAGTAGACTGCTCTGTTTTGTATATAGGTTTTGCACTTAGTAGGTACTCAATAATTATTTGCAGCTTGCTAGATTTTATAAGAGACTTATTACATGAAGTCTCAACTCTACAGTTTCTCTGCAAAAATTCAATACCCTCCCAACTAATCTCTAAGAAGTCTAGCTTTAAAAAATTTTGATAGAGTTGATTTTTTTCTAGGAATCAGCAAAAAGAGGAGCTCTTTGCTGAAAAAAATTCATGCTGCTCCCTCAACACACACTGATACACAAAGCAGCATGGGTGAAGAGTTAGGGGGAAAGTAGGGTCTTAGCAAGAGTAAAAGAAGTAGATGGAGGAGACGCTGGCTAAGATTCAGGCCCTTCGATCAAGCTGGGGATCAGAACAAGGGAGAATCCAGTCCAAAGAGACTAGCACAGGTGCTCTCCAGGTGCAGCTGCGAGACGCCTTCTACAAAGGAGACAGAAAAGCAGGGCAACCACCAAGGGGGAGCCTTCACATAGCCCTCTCCTAGACGTTTCTGCCACAAGGGAGCAACACACTGCCCAAAGAGCAAAACCACAGCACACTCCTCAAACAGCAGAAATAGCAAAGGCCGAGGGAGGCCTCATCCTGGATCACTGTTCCTATACCTCTGCCCAAATGACGCTGGTTAAAACAGGAGCCATTCAGTTCTACCCCGTAAGCACTGGTTGTAAGTATTATCTTTAGGTGTTTGCCATTTAATTAACATTTCTTTATAATATATATACCTTAATAAACATGTTTTGCACCTTTTGTATTTCGTACATGAATCAAATTCTTCCCTAACCCTGATAAACATTATTCCATATACATTCACACTGGGTCCACATTCATATGTCACAGCCCTTTAATAACTACGATGTGCATTATGTATACTCTACCTTGTTAAAGAGGGGATCCAAGGTAGCCAACAAAAAAAAATACATAAGAACAAGAGGTTGAAAACTAAATAGATTTAAAAAGAGCATTCCAAGTGAAAATGACAATTAATGAAATAAATTCACTACTGTTAATATTAGCATGGCATTTCTGGGTGTATAGAGAAAAACTTCCATGTATAGTAACCATCTCAGTTCAGCTGCTACACTGCCTTATGTACCCATCAGCCCTGAGTCTCAATGTCCTTACCTGTAAGACAGAGACAATGCCATCTGCCTCCCAGGGGTATGGGATGGGAAAGGGTCACTGCTAAACAGTCACCATCACTACTGGTGTTATTACTTACTAAGAGGAATGGGCACCAATCACAGTAGCAGAAAAGGACCCATTTCTGCAAAGTAATCTGTTCTATGAGAACATATTACCAATGGTGACTGGCTATGAAATAGAAAGGCTTAAGCCCAGCCATTAGGGAAAAACAAACTCGTATGTTAAATGATGCCTCAGTATCTCTCCTGAGCCTCAGACCAGTGATACCTCTCTCCAGCCTAGCAAGCGGTAGTTCTGGAGAAGGTATGCATGGCATCAACACTGCGTGCCCTGCACAGGACTAAGAAGATCTGGGCAAGATTTTTCCTCCCACTTTTGCTAGCAGGGGTATAAAAACTTGTCCTCCAGGGGACCTTTCCTTGCACATAGTGGTTGGGGCAGCCCTCCAAGACCAGGCAACACCACCATGCAAGAGAGCTGGTCTTCTCCTAGCTATTCCTAAGAGGATCTTAGTAAGGGACCACAGAGGAAATCCAAGACATCTGCCATACCCTTTCCAGGCTTTCCAGGTAAAGTAAGAACAAACATTAGTTCCATCTGCCACCGGGAAGATTTTGACAAAGTAGAAGGGTGAATTAACTTAGGAGATTTGACTCTGCTATAAAAATGATCATGAGCTATCTTTAAGAAAACACATAAGATTTTTCTTTCTCATCATTTTTCTCATAAGCCAGTAGAGTAGGTTCAGAGACCTTTCCCACTTTATCCTTAAATCCTAGAAGCAGCCAGGAAGCCAGGACACTCTCCCATGGAATCTGTAGGATAAGCTGTTTTGCTTATTTATTTGTTTGTTTGTTTGTTTTTAAAGGAGAGGGAGAGAAACATCAATATGTGGTTGCCCCTCGCATGCCCCCACACTGGGTACCCGGCCCGCAACCGAGGCACATTGTGCCCTGACTGGGAATCAAACTGGTGACCCTTTGGTTCACAGGCTGGTGCTGAATCCAGAGCCACACCAGCCAGGGTACGTTTGTTTTCTGTAACAAGATACTTCTTTCTCCTTTCAGAGTGGAAAGTCTTTAATAGAAATCAACCTAGAACCTGCCCCAAATCATATAATCCAAATGGCACTTTGAGAGGCCTGGAGGGGTACAGCTTTGAAGATCCGTAAATTGCTGCTTTTCCTTTACACTCATATTACTCCTCAATTCTAACACCAATATTTTCAGTTCTCTATTTAAAAAATATTAGTCTAGCCCTGGCTAGTGTGGCTCAGTGGATTGAGTGCTGGCCTGCAAACCAAAGGGTTGCCAGTTCGATTCCCAGTCAGGGCACATGCCTGAGTTGCAGGCCAGTTTCCCAGTAAGGGGGCATGTGAGATGCAACCACACATTGATGTTTCTCTCTCTCTCTTTCTCCCTCCTTTCTGCTCTCTCTAAAAATAAATAAATAAATAAAATCTTTAGAAACATATGATTGTAAAAATAAAATATATGAAAAGGTATAGCCCAGGGTGTAAAGCTGACATACTAGTATGCCAAATAAGTCAGATCCCTAAGGACAGTGAGAGAATCAAAAAGTGGGGTGACTTGAATATTAACAATTTCCCAACACCTAAAAAAAGAAAAATGGAATAGAACTTCTCAAAAAACTCAATTCACATTTTTTTAAAAGTTGACATAAGAAGGTCAAAGATTTGCCTTAAACTCCCAAATACATAAGTTGCATTGTCTCAGCATCTGTGCCCAGATGAGAAAGCCTGAGTACAGTAAATGCATCAAAATGAGAACAGTTTTCACAGATCATAAACCTGACAGCTGAAGGGGGACCTGGCGGGGTTGAGTCCAAGTGCTCCCGTGTCCACACATCCCCACAATGTGGTGATCCCGACTGTAAATGCTTTCAGGGCCTTGAAACTGGTTCTGATACACTGGCATGAAGGAAATGGTCCAAACTGAGGGGGCTCAACAGTTCTAGATAAACTGATAATGTAAAATGCTTTGTTTTACCCCAAATATTACAAACCCTGATTGCACACTATTTTAAATACTTAAGAGTATGAAAGGCTGACCTCCACTCCCAGCTAAAAACACACTGACGTTGGCCCAGCACAACAGCAACCTGATTCCTTTCCTCATCTTTTTTCCATGAAAACATTGAGATTAAAACAGTTCTCCCTCCCAGGGTGCAAATTTATCAGGAAAATTACTGCCACCCAGAAGACTGCACGCAGCACTTTCCACGCTGCTCAAAGAAAATGGGGGGAGGTAGGGCTGCATATGGTGAGCCACTAGGGAATCTAACTGTGGCCAACTGGGTATTTATGCAAAATGACAGTGAAAAATGAGAAACGTAAAATTTGAAAAAGAAAACAAATACGTGAATATTTCTTTACATTCCTTGCAGACAACCTCTGGCGTTAAATGACTTTTTGGGTAGAGTGAAAAATTCTTTATACATTTCATATGATGTGCATATATACATGAGCTGAGTTGGGGGTGTGTGTGTGTGTGTGTGTGTGTGTGTGTGTGTGGTTTCATGTACCCAGTTCACTCTCTGGGTGACATCTTACCTGCCACTGGTTTCCGGCCTGACCAGGTACATAAGGTGCTGGGAGGCTCCGAAGGCTGTTCTTCACCGGGGATCCCCCGAGGGGGTTTCCCACATCCCCGGAAGAGGAATCAGCAGTCAAGGCCATGGAGTACTGCGGGTAGTTGTACAGATTGTTGTAGTAAGGAAACAGAGAAGGCTGATAAAAGCTGCTGTAGTAGGTGGAGTCTGACACCAAGTCAGGTGTGTTCTCCACGTGCCCTCTGCTGGTGACAGCAGGAATATCCTGGATGACCATACGTCCATCTAGAAAGAAAAAAAAGACAATATGGTATTAACCTGGGGGCTCACAAAACTTTGCATCACATGACCATCCTCCTCAAGATCTGCAGAGCTACCAAACAAGCCACCTGAACATGCTACTTCACCTGCAGCCAAAATGAAAGAGGGTTTCTAAGGCTGGCGTAATTCTGGAGGTGCTGATGACAAGAGTCCTGCAGATTACTTTCGCTAAGGATATCAAGCCTATTTTAAGGGTCATTTTAATTATATGAAGTCTGACCAGTAACTTCTATCTTAATGTCAAGAAATTAGAGATCAAATCCAGTTAACTTGGCTGTCCACAACATTCTTACAGCAAAATTATTTATAATTCATTTTAGATAGGTAACAAAGAAAATCCCAGCATCTTAACTATGGTGGCTACATAGATATGTCAGAAAGTCAAAGCAAGAAGTTAAGAGTTTAAGCAAACATTGTTTCCTTCACTTCCTCCCACAGCTTAAACCCTGTCCCTCAGGAGGCTGGACAATAATTTAGACCACAAACTTCAGCCAGTTAATAATTATTTTAAGCTTTGTGGTCCACCCAGTTGCAGAATATATAAATTATTTCATGGTTATGTTTCATGCAGTAAAACTTTATTCACAGACAGTGGGCAGAAAAGGTTCCATGGGCTATACAGATTGCCAGCCTCGGGTCTGCACTTAAAACTGCATCAATTCCAATAAACAACCAGATGGACTCCTGAGTCTCCCTTCCAATGGACAGATATTAAACCATGTTCAAAGGGTTGGTCCAGGTGCCTGAAATGGCTGCAAGGTGTCAGGCTGCTCCTGCCCAACGGGAGGTCTACCGTCTATGAGGAAAAATATGATGCAATTACAAATAATAACAAAGATTATCAATACAGGCACACCATGAACTTTCACAAAAATTCAAAGGCTGCAAAGATGACTTGCAGCCTAGAAAGAAATTACAGAGACCTTCATAGGAAACACTGCATCTCAAGGGTATTATGCTAAGTGAAGTAACTCCAACAGAGAAAGACAAATACCATGTGATTTCACGTATACGAGGAATAAAATGAACAAAATAAACTAACAAAACAGAAAGAGACCCACAGATACAGCTGTCAGAGGGGAGACAGGGTGGGGGCTGGGAGAAAAAGGTGAGGGGGTTAAGCAGTACAAAACTGTTACTGGTATTTACAGTTAGAGATATAAATTATATCATAGGGAATATAGTCAATAATTGAGATAAATACATATGGGGCCAGGTGTACTTGAAACGGCAAGAGAACTACTCTGTAAAGTACATGATTTTCTAACCACTCTGCTGTACATCTGAACCTAATACAGAATACTGAATGTAAACTGTAATTGAAAAATAAAAAATTAATAAAAATAATAAAATTGAAAATGTAAAAAAGAAAAACTGCACCGGAGTTGCACCTTAGAAGAGCAGGAAATAGGTAAAAAAAAAAAAATGAGAAAATGAGTAATGAGAAAAGGGTCCAAAGAACAAAGAAAAGCAGGAAGGTGGAAGGTAAATTTGGGTGCAAAAAGGAAAAGAGAGGTCCAGTCTGACAGGCGGACTGGAGCAAGGTGAGGGAAAGCCTCAGTCCAGCTCTCTCGCCTCTTGTCAGGGTGTGGCGGGAACCACTGGGGATTTCTGAGGGAGGAGAGGACAGGAGCTCTGCTTTGGGGTGATTTATCTGATGGCAAAGCATTGGACAGGCGAGGGAAGAAAGACCAGGCACGGAGAGCCACAAGGGAGCCACTGACATAGTCAGGGAGAGACCTAGAAGACTCAAATATGACAGAGGGGACACGTGCTTGGAACCTGCGGGAGATGTAACTCAAACTAGAGGATAGATGGGATGTCACAAATTAAGATGCAGGAGTAGGCAAAGAAACACAAAGCAGATGTCTGGGAGAGCAGGAAGGCTGGATGTGGCAGAGGAGAGGGAGGTGGTAAGTCCACTCCATCGAGGTGCCAGAGGGCCACGCAAGCGGGAGAGACGAATGCAGGTGAGAGACCTGACACTTGTACTCATGGGAGAGGCTGATGCTGGAAGCTGGGATTCGGGAGTCACCACTGGGAGACACTGGCTGCCTCCGGGGAGAGCAGGGGGGGTTGTTACAGAAGAGCATGTTCTGAGAAGAGAGTCAAGACAGTTGTAGTCGGGGAGAACTGAGGATAAACACAATGGCACAGAGGCCAAATTTAACGTGGACATGGAGGAGGCAGGCTGTGCTGTCAACTGCTGCTAAGAGAGATCAAGCAAAACTAGTTCTGGAAAAGACCCACAGAGGGTTAGGTTTTCAGGACCTGTGTTTTTAGCACAGAAGGAACAAGAGGGCAAGAAGCAAGGAAGCAATGAGGAAACAGAAGCGATGGTCCTTCTCTCTCAGCAGATGTGAGATCCAGCAAGCAGGCTCCCCCTTGCCCTGTGCCTAGCACACTGTTGGCCACGTGGTGGTGGTAAATATTTGAGATGGGGATTAATAAATAATGGTTCTTCAAGTACCCTGACATCCAAATAAATGTGAGATGTTATTTCATTTTTAAAACATGGAGAAGGGTTGGGCATACACAGGCAGGGAAAAGAAGCTAACGGAGAGAAATTCTCAGAACAATCAGTGCCTGGCCTGGAGCAGGTACTGGCAAAGTGTCCACAGGCTGAACGTGTGGAAGAAGAAGAAGAAAACATACAAGGGAAGGCATGGCTAAAGTGCACGCTCTGGACAACAAAATGTACTTTGACTGCTTCATTTTAAAGTCAGAGCTAAAGTCTCCTCTCTGAAAGGATACCAGACCCACCCACCTTAGGCTCCTGTCAAGCCACTTTTTACTGCATTTCTTTCCTTTCTTCTCCTTTTCCCAACTAATGAGATGAAAAATTCCAGTTCCATTATTCTACAGTGTCTAGAGAAGGTACTCTTCAACCTCCCCACTGGCCCTTTCTCTTATTTTGAAGATGAACTTAGTGACATAGTAGGTGGTTTTCACTCTCTAGTTCTTTTGTTTTCAATGTCTTTATCACTTACCTAGTTATAAAAGCAATACAAACCTCACCAAACATTCATCATATGAATGAGTGACTTTATTTATTTATTTTTAAAGGGAGGAGAAGGGAGAAAGAGGGAGAGAAAGAAAGGGAGAGAAACATTGATGCACAAGAGAAACATCAGTCAGATGCCCTTCCCACGCCCCGAGCCAGGGACCTGGCCCGCAACCCAGGCATGGGCCTTGGCCAGAATCGAACTGGAGACCCTTCAGTTCACAGGCCAGTACTCAATCCACTGAGCCACAGCAGTGTGGGCTAATAACAAATTTTCTTAAAAGAAGAGATTAAGATATATGTTGGAGAAGTTTCATTTCATACCAATATTTAAATAATAAGAAGCATTTATACTCTATGAAAGTAGATGTTTAAATATTCTACATACTTAAAATATCTAAGCACTTTAAAAATAGGCATTTGTAAAAGTACTGAGAGAACCTATTCCAAGGACACATAACACTACTAAGCTCTGGATTTTATAAATCACCAAACAGTATTTTCAAGTTGCCAGTGAAAACATTTGGTCCAAGTTAAAAACACCTTTATGACTCCCAGCCTTTCTGTGATGCTGCTAATACATGGAAATTTCCCAAGGTGGAAATAAACTGCATGTGCCTAATCCAGTGGTGCACCAAGTACGGTTATGAATCGGCAGCTCCAGCACCACCTGGGAGCCCGCAGAAGTGTCCATTTGCGGATCCCACCCTAGACCCATGGAGTCTGAAGCTCTGAGGGTCAGACCCAGCAATGTGAGTTTTAACAACGCTCTCAGAGGATTCTGATGCACTCAAAAGACTGAGAACCGCTGGTTCACTTTCAAGATTCAAAGCAACTGCTTCATAAATTATCCTTAAAAATATGTGACCCCTGACAGCATCATTGTGACAGTCCTGGCTATCAAATAAGAGTGTGCAAATGAATTCCACTGAATAAAGAAGATGGGCTTCTACCTAAATCACTGCGAACCTCAAACCACAAGCTCTGTGCCGCGAATACTCGTATCTACAAATACAACCAACAGCATCCATCAGCAGAGAGGTCTGCAGGCTGATCACTTCTTATTCCAATGCTCACATCAGTGGCTCCACACATTCACCTTCCACAGTTTAGTTCTTTGGTAAGCCTTCCCAATCCTTCTGCTACTTTTTTTGCACTAACATACGCAGTGTGAAATATGATTCACTCCTTCACAAGAGATCAATATATGAACACATGATAAATACCATTATTGATCTTGCAGTGTTATATGCTAGTCTCTGGGCCCGTGGCATATTAATAGTAGTTAACCAGTAATTCATTTTAAGGCATGTGAAGGCTCCCCCTGCTGCGCCCCACTCTTCTCTAATGTCAAAATTCCCAGAGTTGTTGCACTTTGAGTCCTTTATGTTCACACCTGGCGCCAAAGTAGCTTTTCAATGACAACACCAAATCCCATAGTTTCCAATATGAAAGATCACATGTCAAAACAAAATCTACAATTTTTAACAAGGACTACTTCTGATTTGCAATGATCTCATGTAAATGATTAATTAACGTACACCAGGTTTTATTTGTCTTCGTAATCCATACCTTGCATGGTACCTTCCCACTTAGCTTCTAGTTTTAAGAGTTACCAATCAAGAAAAATTGTTCACCACTAAATCTGATAACAGAGTTGTCTGCAGTGACTCACAGATGGAGAGGAGATGACAGCTACTGGAGGGAGGAGGGTAGGGGGTGGAGGGATTGAGCAAAAAACGAAAAGGACTCTTGGACATAGACAACAGTGTGGTCATTGCTGGGGGCAGGGGTATAAGGGGACTAAATTGTAGTAGGAAAAAATAAAATAAACATTAAATTTAAAAAAAAACATGAGGGGGAAAAAATAGAACAGGATCGTCTTGCCATCGACTCACATGTGCTGAATGCTAGGAGGGCGCAGAGAAAGGACAAGTCGTTTTCCCCATTCTTTTTTTTCTTTAAGGAAAATTAAGGTCTTAATAAAAAGACTATGTAACATTTGATGATGGCATGTCACAGACTCTAGAGGATGACAGTGGGGTGCACTCTCACTGAAAGAATGAGGCTTAACTTGCTCAGCTCCCTGCTTTTCTGCAGGGCAATGCTGTGTCCAGATTAATCAGCTCCTGACATCATTAGGAAACACTGAGAAATCCATGCAAGGCTTCAGGACTCTTCCCCTACAAGGCAAAGCACCTAGAGGGAGAAGTCGTTCCATGAGCTGACACCTCTCATACAACTCCAAGAAGGAAAGCTCGCCATCCTAACTGAGGAAATGAGTTGGTTTGCTGAATTAAAGTAGAGCCATTAGAGAGAGAGGCCTGATAACCAAGGCAGCAGTGTGCCTACTATTCATACCACTAACTGGTAACTGTGATAATGAATGAGGGACATCACCACACCTGCCACCTCTCCCCGCCACAGAAATGACTCATGTTCAATGTAACAAACTTACTGAGCACCTACTGTGTGCAAGGCAATCTGTCCAGTACCTTAGGGCACAAAGGATATAATCCTTGACGCTGCAGGGCTCTGCAGTAAGGGCAGATTCTGAAACACACAGGACAGACTGGCCAAGGTTATGGGAAAACACAAAACGGTGTGGCAGGGAGGGCAGGATTAGGTCCACCCTTCACAGTACAAGTTCTGCTGATGTTCACCCACTAACAGTCAGCCACTCTTGCACACAGGCATGCAATATGCAAGAGCCTATGAAGATTTTTTTTAATGTAATTTGGTCCTGGAGGAATCTGTCAAATTCACTTTTCTTAGGATGAAGGCTTTTCATAAAAAAACAAACTTGAAGTTGGTTGGCCTTTAAAGCCAGGAGCAGGCTTGGTTCAAAGGCGTGGAAATGTCAATGTGGGATACAAAGGGATCTGGGGAGAGGGAAAGGCAGGAGAGAGGGAGCAAGGGAGGGAAGGAGAGAAATACTGATTGATTGATTGATTGATTATGACTAGATCAGAGGAACCAAGCACGAGAAAAGGAGGATGAAAAAAACATAAAGAGGAGAAAAGCAAATCCAAGGAAGACAGGATTTAAAACAGACTGCCTGCCCTGGGGCCATTGAAAAGCCCAGTAATTAACAATCACAGCCATTATGTGCAGCCACTCCCCAAGTGTTTGGCCAAGAACAAGCAAAAAAACAATCCCTGCCCTCTAGGAGCTTACCCTCTATTGATAAAGAGCGCAAGGAAGACACGAGTTTCTGGGACATCAGGAGAACAGGCTGCAGAGCGGGTGGAGCACAAGGTCCTGGTAAAATGAGAATGAAGGTGCTAACTGGATCTGAAAAGACACTTGAAGTTTAATTGTCACTGTGGGGTCCCAAGCAGCAGCTATGGCAGTGTGGCAACCCCTACCCCATATACATTCGCACCTATTCATTTTTTAAGTGTTTTATTGATTATGCCATTATAGTTGCCCCATTTTCTTCTCCCCTTTATGGCCCTCCACCCTGCGTTCCACCACCTCCCACTAGCATTCCCGGCCCTTGGTTCATGTCCATGGGTTGTACATATAAGTTCTTTGGCTTCTCCATTTCCTATACTATTCTTAACTTCCCCCTATTTTGTACCTAACAATTATGCTTCTTTAACCCTGTACCTTTTCCCCCATTCCCACCCCCATGTTGATAACCCTCCATGTGATCTCCATGTATGTGATTCTGTTCCTGTTCTTGTGGTTTATTTTTTGTTCTTTTATAGGTTCAGTTGTTGACAGTTGTGAGTTTGTTGTCATTTTACTATTCATAGTTTTGATCTTTTTCTTAGTAAGTCCCTTTCCCTTTAACATTTCATATAATAAGGGCTGGGTGATGATGAACTCCTTTAACCTGACCTTATCTGAGAAGCACTTGATCTGCCCTTCCATTCTAAATGAAAGCTTTGCTGGATAGAGTAATCTTGGATGTAGGTCCTTGCTTTTCATGACTTGGAATACTTCTTTCCAGCCCCTTCTTGCCTGCAAGGTTTCTTTTGAGAAATTAGCTAACAGTCTCATGGGAACTCCTTTGTAGGCAACTCCCTGCTTCTCTCTTGCTGCTTTTAAGATTCCTCCTCTTCAATCCTGGGTAACGTAATTATGATGTGCCTTGGTGTGTGCTTCCTTGGGTCCAACTTCTTTGGGACTCTGAGCCTCCTGAACTTCCTGGAAGTCTATTTCCTTTGCCAGATTGGGGAAGCTCTTCATTATTTTTTCAAGCAAGTTTTCCATTTCTTGCTCTTCCACTTCTCTTTCTGGCACCCCTGTGATTCGAATGTTGGAACATTTAAAGTTGTCCCAGAGGTTCCTAAGCCTCTCCTCATTTTTTTGAATTCTTGTTTTTTCATTCTCTTCTGGCTGAATGTTTATTTCCTCCTTCTGCTCCAAACCGTTAATTAGAATCCCGGTTTCCTTCTCTTCACTGTTGGTTCCCTATACATTTTCCTTTATTTCACTTTTCATAGCCTTCACTTTTTCCTCTATTTTGCAACCATACTCAACCATTTCTGTGAGCATCCTGATTACCAGTGTTTTGAACTCTGCATCTAATAAGTTGGCTATTTCTTCGTTACTTAGTTCTTTTTCTGGAGTTTTGATCTGTTCTTTCATTTTGGCCACATTTTTTTGTCTTGGAGCAGCTCTTACATTATAAGGAGCAGAGCATTAGGTATTTGCCAGGGTGGGCAACCCACTTGGCTACCTTGTGGCACTGTCTGTGGGGGAGGGGTCCAAGAACGAACAAACAGTTGCTTGGCTCTCAGCAGGCTTTCCCCCACTGCCCAAAATCAAATTGGGCCCTTCCGGTGCTGGTTCCAAGGTGGGTGGGTTTGTGTACCTTCTAGGACCCTGTGGGCCTCTCCAACAAACTCTCCTGTGGGGCTGGGAGTTTCTCCTGCTGTCACAACCCCCACAGATTCTTACAGCCAGAGGTTTGAGGCTTTCTTTTCCTGTGCTGGAACCCCGGGTTGTGCAGTCTATCTCTCCCCAGTTGTTCCTCCCTGTTTATCTGCATGAAATGTGGGACCGCCCAGTCCACCAGTCGCTGTCTTGTTCACCCAGCCCTCCAGTTGCCACCTTGCTGCACATCCTCTCTGCCCCGGCTGCCTGTCTTCACCCCTCCTAACAGCCTAGATGAATGTTTCCTTCTTTAACTCCTTGGTTGTTGGACTTCTATA
Source organism: Trachops cirrhosus (assembly GCA_028533065.1). Classification (NCBI taxonomy): domain Eukaryota; kingdom Metazoa; phylum Chordata; class Mammalia; order Chiroptera; family Phyllostomidae; genus Trachops; species Trachops cirrhosus. Next base: position 44,969,537 of record CM052540.1, on the reverse strand, counting down.
CAGTTCAATTTTCTGGCAGTTCTGGTTATTTTTGTTTTTAAATTTGTTGTTGTCCTTCTTTTGGCTGTGCGAGGGGGCAAAGTGTATCTATCTACACCTCCACCTTAGCCGCAACCTTTTTTTAAAACCTCACATTCTTCCTCACAGGGTTCTGCTCTCCCTTCCCTGGCTCCTGCTCACTCTGTGTGTCTCCCCTTCTCCTCTCCTCTGCATGAACCTCATAATCTCCCAGGGCCACCCAGGGAAATTGTGAGCCCTACAGTGGGAGTCAGATATAGAGAGAATGCCTTTTCTCTGACTTTACCTGAAAATGCCTCACGGCCATGAAGCCTATCTCATGGCCAAAAGGGTTTTCTCTCTTTAGGCCAGTTCAGAATCTATCACTGGCAAGATGCCAGCAACAGTGTGGGGCTCTGTCAACACCTCCCAGCAGATTGGAGAGGACAGTGCCACACAACAGGCCAGCAGCAAGGCTTGTGTTTGGGAGTGGGTAAGAGAAGGGAGGGAAGGCGCCCAACACGCTTCCTCTCTATCAAATAAGAAAATTTTAAACTAGGAGCATACCTGACTATACAGGGGCGGCAAAAGTAGTTTTACAGTTGTGAGGGTGTGAAACAGAGCTTATTCTTGTATTATTAATTTATTATTGCATTATTTATTTGTATGACAACTATAAAACTACTTTTTATCACCCCTGTATGCTTAGGTCTCCACAGAAAAGGTACGCTCTGAACCATATTTGGACAGCTTAAAATGCAGGGGCTTAATTTATCAGGGTCTTTTTGCTCAGGCCTGAGGAGTGCTGATCACAGGAGGCATCAGAGACAGACTTTTAAGTCTGTTCATGGCCAGCCACCCTTTAGAGTTGGGATTTTGATTCTGCTTGCATAACTTTCTTTTAAAAGTAAGATCACAGATGTTTGTCTTTGCTCCTGCAGGTTCCAGATGATAGTCTGAAGTGGACTGCACTCCTAAGTCAATGCAAAGGGATAAAAAAAGAAATTACATTGCATCATACTGTTTGGCATGGTTTTTGTCCAAGATTTTGCTATTTTGATTTAATATTGCCACTTTTCAGTCAGGTATTTTGTCTTGTAAAATGCTGCAAGTCATGAACATTAATTTACCCAATTGCCGGACTGGGACCCCCAGGACCCAGATCTGCCTCTAAACCAGCAGCTCTCACCCCTGGCTGTACGGGGTCGAGGGTGGGGCTAAAACTCCCCACACCACAGACCACTTCACCCCTTCAGACCTCTATTTTGTGACCATATTCAACCAATTCTGTGAACATCGTGATTACCAGTGTTTTGAACTCTGCATCTGGTAAGTTGGCTATCTCTTCATCGCTTAGTTGTATTGTTTCTGGAGCTTTGGTCTGTTCTTTCATTTAGGCCATAATTTTTGTCCAGCGTGCCCATTACATAGTAAGGGGCAGAGCCTTAGGTATTAGCCACGGTGGGGCTACTCACCTTGCTGCCTTGTGATGCTGTACGTGGGGAAGGAGCCGGAGAGGGAACAATGCCACTTGCTCGGCTCTCAGCCAGCTTTCAGTCACTTCCTCTGCTACTCACAAGCAAATTGGCCCTTCCAGTCCTGATTCCCAGGTGGGTGGGTTTGTGTACATGTAAGGACCCTGTGGGTCCCTCCAATGAACTCTCCTGTGAGGTTGGGAGTTTCTCCCACTGCCACCTGAACCCCCACAGGTTTTTTCAGTGAGAGGTTTTGAGGCTTCATTTCCCCCATGCTGGGACCCTGGGTTGTGCAGTCTTTCTCACTCCCCAGTTGTTCCTCCCAGTTTATCTGCACGCGAATGTGGGACCACCCGGTCCTCCAGACACCACCTTGTCATGAGTCCTCTCCACCCAGGCTGCCTGTCTCCACCCCTCCTATCAGTCTGCACGAATGCTTCTTCTTTAACTACTTGGTTGTTACCCTTCCACACAATTTTCTGGCAGTTCTGGTTATTTTTTCCTTTTGAATTTGTTGTTGTCCTTCTTTTGGTTGTGCAAGGAGGCAAAGTATATCTTCCTACACCTCCATCTTGGCCAGAAGTCCCTGTTTTGTTTTTAAGAGTGTAAAGGGTTCTCTGACTAAAAAGTTTGAGAAGCTCTGTCTTACAGGCTCTTCTCTTTACAGGAGGTCTGATTTCATAGCAATTGGAGGCCAGTGTCTCCTCCTGACCTACCTCCCTGAGCTGTTAGCAATCTGCAATGAAGTCCTTTATCTCCCCTGAAGCCTAAAGCACCTCAGGCAATGGACACTCATGTTGAGAAAACTGGGTCCCAAATGAAACTGCTTGATTAGATCTGAAATCTACTGCCCCGTGACCTTGGGAACAGTTACTTACCCACATTTTTTAGACCATAAGACGCACCTAGGTTTTAGAGGAGGAAAATAGGAAAAAAATTTTGAAGCAAAAAATGAGGTAAAATATTTAATAACACAAATAATGTAATATTTCACCAATGTAAATGTAAACAGAACTCAACAGCAGCATTAACAACCATTATTCCTCCCAAATTGGGGGGGTGCGTCTTATAGTCCAAAAAAGGGGTAATTCTGTGCCCCGGCATCTATATGTAACAAGGGGATAATGCTGCTACTTACACTATAGAGAGCCATGAAAGGCTCTGAAACACAGTTAAGTGCTCATTAAATGCTAGCTGTTGTTTTTATCATGGTCACACATAATGATAACATTCTCTGCCACTAAATAAGATAGCTACCAAATAACTGCAAAAAAAGTTATCCTTGCTCCAAATGTGCATCTTTGGGGTACCACAGGAGGGCCGGGCTGCACCTGGCATGGCTTCCCCAATGTGAATGAACTTGGAAAGGAGCAGAATCCTCCACTCCTGGTCTTTTCTGAGGTCAGACAGTAGCCTTGAGTGCAGTCGGTATGATAGCACTCCCTAAAGTCGTAATCAGGAAATGTGGAACAGTCTGTTTCTCCCACAAGGCAATCGTGACAGGGCTATTTTAAATGTCAAGCACAAACCTGACGCCAGGAAAGTACACAACCTCTTCAATGTGTACCTGTCTTGAGCCCAGAACCATCTCTACTTAGTGAGGCAAACACAGCCAGATGCAGAAGAACTGACCATTCCTTCCCTTCCCCAAACTCTATCTCCCTCAAACCCACCTTTTCTGAAACAAATTCTGCTTTTGAGAAGTGTAGCTTACAGTGCTTCCCTTAGGTAAGCCAGGGATTTTATTTATTTGGAGGGACTGCTGCTATTCCAGGGCTGAACTTTTTAGCTTGCTATAAAATTAATGTGCTATTCAATGTTCACTGCAGCTAGGCTGTGGGGCTGTGTATTTTTTGCCACCCCCAGAAGGCCATTACCTGTAATTGCCCATTACCGTGCATAATTATTTCTCCTAGCCTGGTCTATGACCTCCAGGGTTGCACTCTGTTACAGCTAACTGCTCCATCTTACCAAATCTGTGAAGGAAGCTTTTCTGCTCTTTAGTGCTGTTAATGGTATATTCCAAAGCCTGCATGAGAACATTTTACAGGCATACTTATCTTAAGTCAGGAGTATCTCAGATCTCTTCCAGATGGACCTTACCTACCTCCATGGAGTTTACCTCCTCTCAAATAATGAGAACTATAAGGTATAATCAACCCTCCATTATATGGGAGCTCATAGCCCAAACTGGGGATTATCTGGAACCCTTTACACTCCCTTTTCTTTGATTTGGCTCTTTAATTGTATCATGCTTTTGAAAGACTGCTTGAGAGGTGTAGATAGGGAAGGGAATAGGGAAAGAGTGAAACTTCAAATCTTAAATTCAATATATAATATATGCTCCCACATTTAATGTTTTTTGAGTGGAAGAACTATATTCAGATCCGTGGTTAAAATGAGATCTGGGGATTCCATGTGCATTTAAAATATTAATTCTAGAACTGACATCTGGTATACACTCCAAAGTGTCACTTTCCGTTTACCTCACTTCACCATTAGCAGAAACAGAGAACAGGACAGGGAGATTGCTGGCTGTACACATGGATGCTGAAGCGCTTAGCCACTCACTGGCATCTTTGTCTTCCTCACCACTGACTCCTTCAGAAGTTCTGCTCAGTGTGAGGGTGTGAGACGCACCTTAAAGCTATTGTAAGGCTCACAAAAACATCTGAGAGAATAAAGCACTCAGTTTCTAAGTGGCCACGACCTACCGCTACATCTGAGACTACCCACAGACTCTCCTCAACGTGTGCACTCTCTGCATGTGCCATCTGTATTTTCCTTCTGCCTTTCCTTCCTTATGAATAAAGCTCCTCCTAAATTAAAAGTCAATGCTAAAAATAAAACGTCTCCATTCTTTCAATAATCATTTTTACCAAAGTCAGGTAAGGTAAACCACAGAGCAGCTATACGGCCCTAAAGGCTCCACCAACTTGGAATACGTATATGTAGACACACATATAAGTGCATACACATATATATACTCAAACATACATATATACACACATATACATGCACACACAGATATCTATCTCTCTACCTATCTATGTATCTATCCATCAATATCCTAACTGAAAAGAAAGGCAAATATTAACAGAAAGAAATGATTACAAAGAACCAAGCTGGGCCTGCCAACTGAAGAGCTGTCATGGCTTTTCACGGAATCAATAACAGCGAAGGCTTAGGAATTCACTTTATCCCTTGTTTCAATGCCTGCAGAAACTGAGGTGGTGAGTCTGCAGATACATGTGCAGTTGGCAGTGGGACCTCAGCTAGGTCCCCATCGGAGACCTCGTACTTTGCCACCATATTGTGTCTTCAAGGGGAAAGGAAGCTGTGCAGATGTGGCCAGTGAACATCGTCAGTTAAAAGACAGTTGCTACGGACAAGGAGTCAACCCTGACAGGTTCCCGGAAAAGACTGTGACTACTAACTGTTTAAATGCTGGCAGGAAAGTGTATCAAATAAAGGGATCAAGAGAGTTCTCAGCCCCCAAAAACAGACTGTAATGGTCAGAACCTCATCCTTTCCATTGGGGAATGTTGGGCAAGGCGAGGGCTGAGTCGTGATTGCTCTAAGGGCACATCACACTGACCAAAGCCCCTAACTGTGGCTCTTCTGACTCCTCCCTGAGGCAGCTCACTGCTATCCCGGCTCCTAGTGTAGCTCTGCACTCTGCACCTGCAGCCTTGTTTGCCAGCTGCCAACCCAAGTCACTATGTACCATAAAAGATGTCTCCAAACTCTTGGTTAACTCTTTACAGCTAGCTGCTCCACCAAACATGTCACTAACCACAAGAATAGAAGGATGCAGTGAAAAAAATTTCACAGTTGTATTACTCAGCCATGAAAAAGAATGAATACTTACTATTTCCAATGGTAGGAATGGACCTAGAGGGTATTATGCTAAGTGAAATAAGTCAGTCAGAAAAAGACAAATGCCACATGATTACACTTACACATGGAATCCAAAGAACAATACAGATGAACAAACAAAACAGAAGCATACTCATAGATACAGGGAACAGACTGATGGCTGCCAAAGGAAAGGGGAATGGGGGCACTGGATAACAAAGGTACAGGGATTGAGAAATACAAATTGGCACAGAACAGTCACGGTATACAGCACAGGGAACATAGCCAACAATATTGTAATAACTATGTGTGGTATCAGGTGAGTACTGGAAATACCAGGAGTACTTTGTAAAGTATAGATATATGATTATCTAACCATTATGCTGTACACCTGAAACTAACACAAAATATATTGAATATAAACTATAATTGAATTTTTTAAATTTTAAAAAATAAAAGGATTAAAAAATCATACTTGTGACAATTCCTGCCTCCTCAATGTAGGGGCCAGAACCCAAATTCCCCACCTCCGTGCAGTCAGGGTCTAGGCATGTAAAGCAAGCTCTGCCAGTCAGATCACCCAGCTGAGACTTTGATGGTGACAGTACCTCTTTATTGTGACTGGATCCAGAGGCTTCTGGCTTTTGATAGTGGCAGAGGCAGCAGCTGAACGACCCTGAAGACGTTGCCAACTTGGGATATGTGTATGTAGATACACATATACATACACACACACACGCATACATATATATGCATACACACGTACATGCATACACACAGATATCTATATATATCTACATATCAACCAATATCCCAACTGAAAAGAAAGTCAAATCGTAACCAAAGAAACGATTACCAAGAACCAAGCTGGGTCTGTCAAATACAACTGTCGTGGCAACTAAGAAACAGCAGGACAGAAGCTATGTAACAGGCCAACTTTTACGACCACAGTCACATCCCCCTAATGTCTTTATTTTCCTCACCTGGTGACTTGTGCTGAACAGATTTTGTCCATCTGACATACTTTCAGAAACTCCATTTCACAGAAAGGTCACCAGTACCAAGAACAGTTTGGCAGTATCATCCCCCCTTATCCCTGGGGGATATGAACCAAGACCCCCGGTGACTGAACTCAAAGTAAACAGAACCTGAGAACCTCTCTGAGGGGGGAAGAGTCTCTGCATTGGTGGGTGGGGTACATAAACTCTAAAACCAGGGGCCTGCGTGGAGGGAGCCCTCTCTGCAGCAGTCAGCAGGCTCTGGAGAGCACCTGGGATCATCTGTGGCTGCGTCCACCCCAGCCTCACCTGTGCTTCTCAAGATGCATTCCATCACAGAAACAATGCCAGATTGACAAGTAAGAGAATAAAGATTTTTTAAAAATCAGCAATGGGGCAAGGGTCATTATCTGAACAATACAAAAACACATACTCTTACAAGCAGTTTTAAGTTTAAGTTGGTTTCTTTTTAGCTGGAAAGAAAACAACAAAATAGGCAGAGTCTCAAGACTCACCTGGGTGTACTTTTTCATCCCTGGACTAGACACAGACCAGAGAAGTGACAGGAAGGCTGACCTGAGAAGAGACTACAATGCCGTGACTAAAAAGATTTCAGAGCTGAAGAGCTGGGCTTAGTGAAAAGATCATGATGGATGCTGTCAGAGGAAGGATTCACCGGAAAGGCAACCACCACAGAGGGGGTAACAGAGCTGTTCTTTCATCGATGTTGAGCAGTCAGTCATTTGCCCCAGGAAGGTCAACTTGTGAGAAAGAGCTCTCAAAAATTCAACCAATTCACTCATTCATTCATTTATTCATTCAGTACCAACTGAGTGCTCAATGGTCTATCTCCAAGGCAAAAAGAGTCACTTTATCAAACATTACCACCTGTACATGCAGATGCCTTCAAGTTCTGCTGAGTCTGAGACTAGGAAGCCCACAACTGCACAGAATGTCTAGCACTTTATTTACTGCAAGCCCAAATACAGACAGCACAGGCTTGCATTAACAGCTAATATAAAACAAATGTGTACACAAGGAGAAAAGACTATTAAATGGTACGACAGAAAATATGACACTTTAAGAAAAATGAATGAAATAATAAGCAACGGATTATTAAATTCTTGGGGATTGAAAAAGCTAAACTAGGGAGGAGAAACAAAGTCACTGCTGATTAAATATGGAGAGTTTTAAGCCAATTATAAAAGATCAAAGAGAACAAGAGAGGGGAGGAGTAGCTTTACAAGTAACCGAGATAGGAGACCTTGGGAGAAATATGACCAGGGAAAAATCATTACAGTTTACAGTAAAAGTAATCTAGGGATGACTTTAGCGAGAAATTCACCAGAGACCACCACTGGAGAATGGCATGGGGACAGAAATAAAAAAGATCTTCATTTTAAAAAGGCACACAGCTCTGGAGGGAAGGTGCTTTCTCTGTAAAACAACAGGACTGGCAAGGTGGAACATGTCGATGAAAAATGCCAGTGTCTGAGACACATTTTGGGTTTCTAAGCCATCAACCCCTGGCTAGGAAATTCGGTGTGGTCTTCATTACATGTCACCACAGGCCAAGGGAAGAGTGTCCTTGAAACTCACCTGACACTCTCTGTCTTGCCCCCAATAAAAATCTGATGTGGCCCCCTTTGAAGAATGTCAACTTCTTCAAAAGTCAACCATTGCTAACTATCCTAGATTTTACCTGAGGGAAGCTAAGCTAAAAAATGAGTTGCTAATGCAAGTGTTGCTAACTTTTAATATTATCTTTTATATATGGAATATTCTGCAACTTGCCCATATTCTTTCAGATGCTACCCACAGTAACTTTATGAGGATGAGAGAGCAGGAACTCATATGCTTCCCAAAAAGAGGAGCCGGCTGTGGCTTAGAAAGGTGCCCTACACCCAAAGGAATACAGTAGGAGCTGTAGTCTGGATTAAACCCAGGCCTTTGATTCCAGGTGTGGTACCTTCTTGCAATGACATGAAAAACACAGACAATCCCGTTCTTCACCTTTGCTCTGAGTAATTAATTCAGTGTATTTTGGATTTTTGTTTTTTAGCAATCATCAGTACACCGAACATTATAAATAACAGTCAGAAAGCTCAGGCCAAGTATAGAATACTGTCAAGGGATCCCCGTTACAACTAGCATATAAAATCAAGAACAATGCCTAACTTACAAAACTTTTCCTTCCTATATGAGATTATAAAGATCACTCTACAACTACAAGGTGACTAAAAGCTTATGGTATAACTCAATTTACAGAGTGAGAAAATGTGACATAATAATAACATAGCACTCACTGATACTAGAGAAAATATACTTCATGAAAAGAGAGAGAAGGGAGCTCTGGACATCAACTATTCTACTTACCCCTATACCTGAATACAAACTGTTCACCTGGCTTAGCAACCTGGCTGCCTACCGGGTCCCAGATTAGTACTATCATAACGAGAGAGAGCCGAATAGCATAGGGCATGAGAATGGGCTATGACTCACAGACCCAGGTTTGAATCCAACCCCACCTTTTAATAAATGTGCAATCTTGAGCATACTATGAAACCCCAATTTCCCTACAAATGGAAAAATAGTTCCTATTTTACAGAGTTGCTGTAGAGATTAAATAAGAATGTAAATATCAAAGCAGCTAAAACACCACCTGACATGAGGCAGACACTCAGTAAATGAGAGCTAGAATTGTAATTATTACTACCACTGCGGAAAACGTAATGTTAGGGTTGGGAACTGAACAAACTGTACTCCAGAGGCAAAGAATAAGGTATTGTCCACTCTGCGCTTCACAACAAGGAATGAGGAAACATTATTCACAATTGTGCAGGATCCTCAGTTTGGACAACATCACCTGTTCCTGATATTCTGGCCCTTGGCAACCCAGACTAATGTGAGAATTACATTTCTTTGCTTAATCACCCTCATTACACTTTGTTTTCAGTTCTACCCAATTTTTCCCTGCTCCTAGATGCAAGCTCTTTGTTCCCTGTCAAACTCCTTTCCGTTGCTGTAAATAATCTCTCTCCCTCTTTTATGTTACCTTTCAAATATTTATAGACTCTTATTCTCCTTCTCTCTAAGCCATCCATCATTTTTGTTGCCCTTCCCCTGGATTCTTCTAGTTTATCTACATCTTTTAGAGAAAAACAAACTCCAGGTGCGTCATGATGAAAACAGCACACCCAAAGCTAACAACCTAAACCAATGAGGCCCCTTATTCAAAAGCCACAAGGAAATTCTTTGATGTGCTTCTTACTCCTTTTCTCCTGTAACTCATAATTCCATCTCTCAGATAAAAATTGAGGCAGAGAGTGATAAGGGAAATGAACACCACACTCACCAAGCGATGGCCAGGGCTCTGAGACAGCGGCTCCTGGAGTGGGATGCCGTGGGAAGTCTCAGATGTGGCTCAAACTAGCTAATGAGGAATTGTGCGCTGTGTGTGTGGCTACTACTTCTTCATTCCTTCCCATCCACTGCATTCGATGTGCGTGCATTAGAATGGCGTCCTTGAGACTGCCCTGATGGTTTGTTTTGCCCGTAATGAAAAACATGACACTAATTTTCAAATGCATACTGATTTGGATGTGCTTTTAAAACTGAAAACTGATAAAATTAAACACTTAAAACTACTATCCTTATAACCAGGTGGTCCCATTTCACAGTGGGCAACAAGTGAGACTCATCTGGCTCAACTTTCTCACATTTCTCCAGAAGGTGATGTCAAAGTGTCTGCCCGCTCCAAAAGGCCTATGCTGACAACCCCTACTTCTCAATCTGACACTCATGTCCCAAAGTTTCTGAAATGTGTGCCTTCCAAACTGTGAGGGGCAGCAAAATATTTACGATGCTTTACCTATCTTACTGAAAGTAACTTCCTCATCTCAGCATCCTCAGTATTTGTGTGGTTATACAACACTCTCCACTGCCTCCAGAAAGGAGAGACACGGCTACGACTAAAGACATATATCAATAAAATTAATAAAACAGAAAAAGAAAAGTGAAGCCAAGACAAGAAGCTTACTCTAATTATTCCAATGTAAGGGTCAATATATTCACTCTGTATGAACACTAAGGTGTGTCTCTGGGATTCCTGTCAGCTGGGGTGGGCGTGGTAGGAACTGTGATAAATTACATAATCCTCGCCCACAGATATAGTTCTTGTGATGTTAGCCCATGTAGCTTCATTTTTGAAAAACAAAACAGTTTATGGCTATTGGGTAGATCATACAGAACTCACTCACTGCTCCTATTATAATCTGAAATATGAGTTCTGTGGCATGATTCTCTACTTCATCATGGCTTACAAGGAATTGCATAAATATCTTAGTGGAGCACCACAGCAATCCTGCCAGACAAACTGGGCAGATGTTATTTTATCCACTTACCCTTTGAAGAAATAGACAAAGAAACTAAGTAAACTGCTCAAAATCAGAGAGGTGGTAACTGGGCTAGGTTTTTGGACTCTAAATTTTAGGGCTTTTTCGGTGACATGGAGTTTCCTCCCCAGGCACAGTGTTATCAAGGTAACAGCAAAACTCTTTTTCCAGGTGAACTCAAGCTTCAAGGCCTTTAGTCAAGCTCCCACCACCATATACCACTTTCTCGAGGGGGAGCCTGGCACTGCCACGTGGTAACAACTCATCCCGGGGGAACGCACCCCTGAATGTGTCCCACATCAATCAAAGAAAGCAGTAAAATTACTTTAAAAAGATGACTGATAACGTGCACTCTAAGTTCATGTAACATTGGTAATAAGGTTCATCTCTAATAACCAGAATATCTGCCTAGACAGCATACCTACTCAGTCCTGCCATACCCATTAATTTTATACCGAATAGTAGTATAGAAACTTCTAGGTCATAACTCTAGACATTGTGAAATGGTTCAATCATTGGGGCTGTCATCTTAACCTGAGATCTGCCCATGGTTAACTGAAATAAGGAGCAGAAGTTGGAAGAATATAAAGACATCAGGTTTATCTGTTCTACTGTGGCCACTCTGACTTGGTCTAACTAATGATCCGCTAATCAGGAACTAGAAGAATCACAGGCTTCTGCTTCTCTGCTTGACCTTCAAAACATGCAGTGACCAGGGCTCAGTCCCTGGGCTCCTCCCACCTTTACAGTCTGTCTCATCTAGCCTCAAGGTTTGAAATACCAAGAAGTGTGGTGGGGGTGTGTGTGTGTGTGGGGGGGGTAGGACTGCAACTGATGTCACAAAGGGCCAACCTCTATAATAAATAAGAGCCCCCTAGATATGAAGGGAGATTCAATAGAGAAATGGGCTAAAGATGATTCGCAGAAAAAAAGTACAATAAATGCATGAAAAAACTTCAACCTCACTAAGAAAACAGGGATTATAAACTATATTAATTGTATTTGTGTTCCATTGCTATATAACAAATTACCACAAGTTTAGTGGCTCAAAACAACAAACATTGTCATCCAGTCCTGTGCACCTGCAGTCTAACCCAGGTCTGTCTAGGCTAAAAAGCAAGGTGTCAGCTGGGCTGCACACCTTTTTGGAAGCTCTAGGGGAAGATCTGTTTCCTTGCTCATCCAGGCTGCTGACAGAATTCAGTTCCTTGCAGTTGTAGGACCAAGGTCCTGTTTCCTTGCTAGCTGTTGGCTCAGGGGTCTTCCAGGCTTCTAGAGAACTCCTGATTCTTTGGCTTGGGGCCCCTTCCTCCATCTTCAAAGTCAGCAACGGTGGGTCAAGACTCTCTCACACCTCCAAACTCACCTTCTCCTGTGTTTTCTTCTGTTGTGGCATCTCTGGGGCAGCCAGATAAGGTTCTCCACTTCTGGGGATTCATGCCATTAAAATGAGATCACGTGGAGAATCTAGGATCATCTCCCATCTCAGGATCCTTGACTCCTTCACATTTGCAAATTTCCTTTGACCACATAAGATAACATCACAGGACTGAGATGTGGCTATCTCTGGGGGCCACTGTTCTAATGACCATACGATCATACAACGCTTCACCTTTCAGCCTGGTATAGCCCCACTGTCAACCTAGTATTGGTAATGCTGTGGCAATGCTGCTCTGGGGAAGAGTGCATTGACAATATCTACCAAATTACATATAAATTTGCCTCCAAAGTTGCCACTACCTCATTCCATCTTCACTACCGCCACTCCAGTCCAAGTTGTCCCCTGTACCTGGGCAACTACACAGCTTTCACTTCCATCCCTTCAAACTACACTCCACAAAGCAGCAGAGAGAGCTTTTTAAAAACTAGGGGTGTTGGAAAGGGGAGGGAGGAGGGGAGGAATGGGTGGGTGGGATGGAATGGGAATAAAGGATAGAAACTGTACTGAATAAACTAAAATAAAAAATTAAAAAAAAAAATTAAATCAGCCCTGACCAGTGCGGCTCAGTTGGTTGGGCATTGCCCCGCAAGACGAAGGGTCACCAGTTTGATTCCTGGTCAGGGTACATGCCTGGGTTGTGAGTTCGGTCCCCAGTTGGGATTGCATAGGAGAGGCAACCAATCGATGTTTCTCACACAGACGTTTCCTTCCTTCTCTTTCTGCCTCCCTTCCCCTCTCTAAAAATAAATAAAATCTTTTTTAAAAATGTAAATCAGATCATGCCATTTACTGCTTCAACAGGCTAATGACTTTCCATTGCACTCAAAATAAAATCCCAACTGCTTCCTGGCCTACAAGGCCCTGGGAGATGCAGAACCCAGTGGCACCGCCCCTTGCTCTCACTACTCCAGCTTTCTGGCCCGCTTCCTGTTCTAAGCGATTTCTCGCCTTGCTGCACCTTGTGCCTTAAAGGTTCTTTCCCCAGACTTTGAGTGCAATGGCTCACCATCACTTGGGTTTAACTCCAGTTTAATCTCCTTAGAGAGGCCCTCTTTCCCTAACCACCTTGCCAAACAGCCACTGTTCCTTCAAAATGCTTCCGTCGTATCACTTTATCTTTCTTCACAGCACTTACCACTCTCTGAAAACATCTTGCTTATTTACTGGTGTACTTGTTTATCAACAGCCACCCTGTTGGATATGTAAGACCCACGAGAGACAGGTGCTTTTGCACTGCTGTATATGCCTAGAAAAGGGTCTGACCAACGGCAGTCACACAATGAACGGCTGTTAAATGAGTGCAAAATGAAACAGAAAAACGGAAGAAGGGAGGAAGGGGATACACTGAGTTCAGCATTTATTGGCGTTTGACGTTTACCTGAATTGATGCTATTCTATATTTTAGATGAACCCTCAAACCTCAGGACCACAGTTAGAGGGTAATGAAAAATAGGGAGTAGTTTTATAAGTGCTGACATCAACACCAAAAGTCATCTGTTAGTATACATTGGATTGAACTCATATTGAATGGCTAAAGCAATACCTGAGAACTCGTACTGCCAATGAAAATCAGAAAATTTGCTATCATCATAATACTAAATTAATATTTTCTTTTGACAAGCCACATACTCATAGTTTATTTTAAGAGTTTATTCTGCATTTTTTTTTTCTGAAAAGCATGATCAGAGTTGTTGTACAATAAAACCAGATCAGGGATTGTACAGTCCACCAAAAGGCATTAAGGGATGAAAGTAGACTGGGTCTGAATGTAAGTCTGGTTCAGCAACAGGAAGCAATATTTATGCGGATTTTTTTAGGAGAGTCAAAAAGGTTGCCATGTTGAATTTTTTTCTAAGTTGAAAAGACAGACACCTTCTGGCTGAGACATGGAGATCTGCACTCACATAGCTGCCTGTGACAATGGCAAAAGGAACCCTGACAAGTCAAGAACCTGTGAGACAGCAGCGGGAACCACAAGGGGGCCACATGCACACCTAGCCCGCTTCCTCTGCTTCACGCTGCAACACAGCACACTCCCAGGCTCCGAGTCCAGATCATCTGGCAGAGGTGGAGAATTTACAGAATCCTGCCTAAGGTGTGAGCTGACATTCCCCTGTGCACCCTTCCCTGTAAATATCAGTCCTTTGAGAAACTTCAGAGTCCTCATTATCTCAGAAGTACAGATTAGACCAGTGTATAAAACAAAGAGAGAAGTCAGCAATAAAGCAAAAATTTAGGGGCTGGGAGAAGAAGAAAGAGAGGAAAGAAAGGATGCTGACAGAGATAAAAGGAATCATTTTATCTCATGTGATTCTACAGGTGATTTCAAAGGCCAAGAAGCTTTGAAGAAAGCTGACTTAGCAAAAACAACAGATGGGTAAGAAAGGTGTCCACAGGATTCAAAGAGTAGAAAGTGGCTGAGGGGGTGGTCAATGGACAGGGTCACTGGACCAGCAGATAACCACGCATCTGTGGTCCAAGTCCAGGGCGATCCTGTGGAACAGGTAAGTGAAAACGATGACACAGATGAGCTTTCTGACATTCCAAATTTCCTACAGCAGCAAATGCAAGGCTGTATCATGCTATGACAACACCTAGTACTGCCATCTATTAAAGTTCTCCAATGCCACGACCAGCTGTTGGCAATAAATTCTAAGACAGTCTTTGAAAGATAACAATTATTCTTGCCAAGTTTCTAGGGCAAAAGAATTCTCTCCCTCATTCTGAGGAAATGCCTGTCACCCAACGTCTGAAAAGTTGCTTTAGCTCTTCAGAAACAAAGCAGTATTTCCACAGGCCAATAATACAACAAAGAAAGCCCACTGCCAGGTCCCTTAATGGTTTACTTCCTCCAACACTATTCCTTTCCCTACAAAGTATACGTGATAATGAGTAAAATAGAAAAATTCTTGAAATACTGAATATCAACAAATTTCTAGTGATGATAAAATTTAAACCTACAGAATCTTCCACGATCTAAACTTGTCGTCAAAGAGACTCTCGTTTTGTATCTACTGTTTGCCAGAATGAAGGCCTCTTAGCCTTAAATTTTAAAAAATGTAAACTGAAATTTTCTGGAACCCTCATATACTGCTGGCAGGAATGCAAAATAGTGCAGCCTCCTTGGAAAACACACAGGCAGTTCCTTAAAAACAAAGGTTAAAAACAAAGTATTAACACACAACTCAGTGATTCTACTCCTTGGTAGAAACCCAAGAGAATGAAACACATATTCAGACAAAAATGTTATAGAAGCATTACACATAATAGGTAAAAAAGTGTAAGCAACACAAATGTGCATCAGCTAATGAATAAAAAAGCAAAATGTGATAGGTCCATAAAGTAGAATATTGTTCAGTTAAAAAACAGGAATGATAAGCACATGCTACTCTATGGATGAGCCTTGAAACAACTATGCAAGTGAAAGAAGCCATACACAAAAGATCACATATCATGATTCCATTTACATAAAATGTCCAGAATAGGCAAACCTAGAGGCAAAATAGATTAGTGGTTGCCTGGGGCTGGTATGCGGAGTGACTGCTAATGGGCACAGTTTCTTTCAGCAGGAGACAAAAATGATTCACAATTAGATTGTGGTGATAACTGCAAAACTCTGGGAATTTACTACAAAACAATGAATTGTACACTTCAAATAGATGTATAGCATATGAATTACACCTTAAGCTGTTAAATTATGTTTTAATGTTTAGTCACTTAAAACTCCACATTTATAAAAAATTAGAAAACAAAATTGCACACTGAAGATCAATGATTTTACTCTCTGATACCTGCAGGTTGGTTCATGATCACCGATCTAGTATTTTAAAGCACAACTTCAAACTTAACCATTGTTAATCATTCAGTTAGCATCTACTATAAAGCCAGGTTCTGTACTATACACATGAATAAAATGCAATCCCTGCCCTAAATATTTTTATAAAAGAGATATAAATGTAAACCAATCAGATATTTTCACATCTTTTACATACGCTGGTTACAAAACTAATTTCTGACTTTAAACCTTTTTTGTGACTCTAATTTCTAAATTTTCTTTCTAGTCAAAGGTAGACCAATAGGATCCTTTCAGTGTACTTTGTTCTTGTAACTACTTTACAGAAATACTGTTTACAGAGAATATCGGGCCAACTAATTCCTATATTCAACATGTAAGCAAAGACTGCCCTTCAAATAAATAAAATTGATTGAAGCTATTTAAAACAATAGGCTATTAAAATTATCAATACCATTAATGTTAAGTGCCAACTGTTGCTTCAGTTTTAGGAGTTTTGTTTTGTTAGAAATCCTGAAAATTCCCTTGACTCTGCAAGTAAACTGGGGAATGCTTTTATCTAGAGGTATTTTTAAACCAAGTATCTATACTTCCTATTCTGAAATTGAGAACTCTGTCTAAAATCAAATGGAGCTCCCTCATATTAGCAGCCAGAATCCTTCAAAAATAAAC
>CM052540.1:44932869-44952809 GCA_028533065.1 Trachops cirrhosus | reverse complement strand
CCCCCCATTCTTTCCTTCCCCCTCCCCACTAAAAACCATCAATGTGATCTCCATGTCTCTGGTTCTGTTCCTGTTCTAGTTGTTTGCTTAGTTTTTTTTTTTAGGTTCAGTTGTTGATAGTTGTGTTTGCTGTCATTTTACTGTTCATAGTTTTTGATCTTCTATTTATTAGATAAGTCCCTTTGACATTTCATAAAATAAGGTCTTGGTGATGATGAACTCCTTTAACTTGACCTTATCTGAGAAGCACTTTATCTGCCCTTCATTCTAAATGAAAGCTTTGCTGGATAGAGTAATCTGGGATGTAGGTCCTTGTCTGTCATGACTTGGAATACTTCTTTCCAGCCCCTTCCTGCCAGTAAGGTCTCTTTTGAGGAATCAGCTGATAGTCTTATGGAAACTCCTTTGTAGTAACTGTCTCCTTTCCTCTTGCAGCTTTTAAGATTCTCTCTTTATTTTTAATCTTATTGATGTAACTTGATGATGATGTGACTTGGTGTGTTTCTCCTTGTGTTCAATTTCTTTGGGACTCTCTGAACTTCCTGGACTTCCTAAAAGTCTATTTCCTTCACCAGATTGGGGAAGTTTCCCTTCATTATTTGTTCAAATAAGTTTTAATTTGTTCTTCTCCTTCTGGCAGCCCTATGATTCAGATGTTGGAATGTTTAAAGTTGTCATGGAGGTTCCTAAGCCTCTCCTTATTTTTTTTGAATTGTTTCTTCATTCTGTTCTGGTTGGATGTTTATTTCTTCTTTTTGTTCCAAATCATTGATCTGAGTCCTGGTTTCCTTCCCATCATTGTCGGTACCCTGTATATTTTGCTTTATTTCACTTAGGGTAGACTTCATTTCTTCATTTTGCGGCTGAGCTCAACCATTTCTGTGAGCATCCTGATTACCAGTGTTTTGAACTGTGCATCAGATAGGTTGGCTATCGCCTTGTCAGTTAGCTCTTTTTCTGGAGTTTTGATCTTTTCTTTCATGTGGGTCATATTTCTTTGTCTTGGTGCACCTCTATCCTGTAAGGGGCAGGGCCCTAGGTATTCACCTAGGCAAGGCTACCCTCTTTGCTGCATAGTGGCCCTGTATGTAGGGGAGGGGTCAGAGAGGGAACAATGCAACTTGCTTTCTCCACTCTAGCTCTACTTTCCAACAAACTCTCTCATGTGAGACTGGGAGTTTCTCCCACCGTAGCAACACCCACAGTAATTTACAGCTAGCTTTGAATCTTCAATTTCCAATTCAGCCAGCCCCACTTTGCCCGTGCAGTCTGCCACCTACAATTGCATCCTCTCCGCTCAGCTGCCCGTCTCCTGTCTTTGCCCCTCCTGCCAGTCTGGGTGAGTGTTTCTTTAACGCCTTGGTTGTCGGAGTTCCATGCAGTTTGATTTCCTGGCACTTCTGGTTGTTTATTATTCTTAGATTGGTTGTTATCCTTCTTTTGGTTGTGCAAGGAAGCAAAGCATTTCTACCTATGCCTCCATCTTGGCTGGATCTCCTGAACTATATTTTAAGTTTAACTAATTCCACAGAGGATTTTGAGGGCAGTGAAATTACTCTGTGTAATACCATAATAGTTGGTACATGTAATCATAAATTTGTCCAAACCCACAAGAGTGAACCCTAAAGCCAAGTATGGACTTGGGGTGATCACGACGTGTCAGTGCAGGTCATCGATTGTAACAAATGCAGCACCCTGAAGGGGTGTTGGTAACAGGGGAAGCTGTGCATGGGGGGGGGGCAGGCAGGGGATACATGGGAACTCTCTATACCTTCCTCAGAAGTTTACTGTCAACCTATAACTGCTCTAAAGCAGAGCTTATTTTTTAAACAGACTCATCGAGAACAGACTGACAGCTGTCTGAGGAGAAGGGGGATGGGGGAATGATTGAAAAAGGTGAGTAGATTAAACACAAAAAAGAAAAACAACTCACGGACACAGACAGCAGTGTGGTGATTACCAAAGGGAAAGAGGGGTGGGGGAGGCAGAAGAGGGTGATGGAGGATAAATGGTGATGGAAGGAGACTTGACTTGGAGTGATGAACACACAATACAACACAGAGATGATGTGTAATAGAACTGTCCACCTGAAACCTATATAATTTTATTTTATTAAACAATATCACCTCAATAAATACAATTTTTTAAAAAGAATACTTTATTTTCTTAACTTAAAAACTCAGGATCTTTGTTAATTTATCTGCCACATTTCTAACTGGTAAAAAGTGCATGGATACATTACTCCATTTTCAAACGAGTACATTTCACCTTTGTAAAGCATTTAAGCACTTAGAACACACACAACACAAAGTATTCTCCTACCTTGTGTCCTTCCTCTCTCTCTCCCCCCACTCCCGAGAAGTGGAATGACTGATAAAGAAGGGAAGTGAGGAGGGGGCCCCATCATTATCAGACACAGACCTGACTGATCCTTCCAACAGGGGAAAGGTGACAGAGACTGGGCCACAGGAGGCTGGGCTGCCCAAAGAAAGCCCAAGACAGTAGGACATGGTTTGAGGTGGGGGAGTGTGAGTGTGTGTGAGTGTGTGTGTGTGTGTGGTGTGTGTATGTGTGTGTGTGTGTGTGTGTGTGTAAGTCCAGGGTGCTCCAGAAGGGAGGGTCCAGGGGTGATAACATTCAGTTCCTTACTTACAAAGAATACACATACAGAACCAAATGCAACCCTTCATCTGACAGCTCTGCACAGAAAGGCAAAAAACTAGGCAGATCTAGTATAAGCACTGGGTCAAACACAACCTACTAGCTGCACAGGAAGATGAAAGAAAAGCAGAATATAATGTAAAATAAAAATGCCCTGACTGGTGTGGCTCAGTGGATTGAGCGCTGGCCTGTGAATGACAGGGTCACTGGTTCAATTACCAGCCTAAGGCACATGACTGGGTTGAGGGCCAGGTCCCCAGCAGGGGACGTGTAAGAGGCAAGGACAGGTTGATGTTTCTCTCCCTCCCTTCCCCTCTCTAAAAATAAAATCTTTTAAAAATAAAATAAAATAAACCAAAGCCCAAAAAGAAGAATGCTTGAGGATTTTTTTAAAGTAAGTTCATAACTTTTGAAATAAGAAATACATACATTTTATGCTAAAATTAAAAAGTAAAACCAGAGATAATGCTGAAGTTACTACTAATTCATAGTCTTTTATATGCCAAAATGCTCACCTTTCTTCTCTGGGTGCCCCAAAAATGACTGGAAAGAAACTATTTAGTATCAGTAGTGCATCTGCTGATACCTGATCCTGCTAGTATAAGAAATGAACATGGCATCTCTTCAAAAGGCTATTTCTTTCACGTAATACCCACAATCATAAATAAAAATAACAAAAATCTTTTATACCCATTATCTGAGGAACGTTCAGTCAAGGATTACAGACCCTTTTTCTAGGGTACACGGTCAGTTCAACAACACGGTCAGTTCTCCAATAAATGAAACAACAGCTTGGTAAATCCAACTGCTTCCCAGGGTCCTTAGAATTCAGCCAATAATCTCAGCGATAGTTCCTAGGCATTTCTCACTCTCACTGTTGGCATTTTCTAGAAGCCACAAGGAGAAAACTAAGAAACTTCAAGGGCACAAAGACCTACTGAATTTCACTAGGCTACTGCCCTGTAGACACTAAGCACACAGCATCAGAAAGAAGAGGCTAGCAACTTGCCCCGGGTGAGCCAGGTGTGCCGCTCCATGACAGCTCCTCCACTGTCACCACATCATTTCCAATCCCAGCCTTCCACATCGATATAATTGAATAGTAGGCCATTAAAACGTCCCAAGCGGTTTTAAATGAAAAAAATTTAAAAATTTGCACACAGGTGCGAACAAGACACTCCCACTATGTTAAATATATAAATATATATACATATAGGAAAATGACCAATAGACACATAAGCTTGTACACGCAGTACGTAAACCTGGAGTGACAGGAAAGGCCTGCAGGTTGGAACTGGAAGAACAATCACTTTACGCTGGATGTTTTTATACCCTACAAATAAGTACTATTCACCTGGGGAAAGTTACACCTTACTTTAAATAAATCCTACTCTCTGGAAATTTAATACGAGCTACATATTTGTTAGCAGCAAGCTAAGAAGTCAGGCACCATGTGCTGCATAGAACTTAAAGAACACTCTCAGTCTGTCTGTTTTTCTGGTTCTTCCTCTCCCATTTCATCACCCACCTCGTTCCTTTCTCCCTCTCCCTCCATGTATTAATATAGTTTAATGCTATTGGCATTTCTGTTTTTCTCTTGCTCATATCCCAGTCCACTCCGGAAGTGACCGATCCCAACTCAGGAGCTTTAGTGGAAGCTCAGTGAGTGATGACAATGCATCTGAGGCTCCAGCCGCACTAAGGCGAGTAGGTGAGGGAGGAACTCATCACCTTCAGCAGGGAAAGCCTCCAGAGCGAAGGCTGCCACCCACACCTGAGCAGGTGAGCACAGCACACCGTTGGCTTCCACATTTTCCTCCCTCTGAGTGTTGATTCAAGACTCCAAAGTGACTCCAAGGTCTATCAGCCTGAGGCAAAGAAGGGAGTCCGGTCACATCCTCCTTGCCCCGACCCTTCAATTTTGCTTTCTCGATGCTTCTATTTGTAATTGTCCCTAATGCTACTCTGAAATACCCTGGAAGAACTTCTTTGTCATTCAGAACTCCATTTGGCCTGAAATCCTTCTCTAAAACTCCACTGTGTAAAGCTCCGCTGTCTTGGGATACAGTCAAACTCTGACATCCCTTCCTCCAAGGTGGAATGCAGGACAGCAGGCTAGATCAAGTTCACTGGTGGGGTCCTACAAAATGCCTAGCATTTATCCATCACTCTCCCTGCCTTTCTCCCCAGTGAAGACCAGTGGCTTCAGCCTTCTACACTAACAGACAATGGCAGAGACTTTTGCCCCTAACATTGTTCTTATTGCCCATTACCCCTAAATCCCTTCTGAGGATTAAACTATGCCTCTAATCATAATTGCACAGTTGCCTTTCCAAAGAAATATGGCAACTGTTCCCACAGCCTCTCTTCACAAGCAGTTAATGGAAAATCCATGGGCATTGGGACTGGACAGGTCTGTACTGAATCCTAGCTCCACCCAGCTTTATTCTGAGGCAGTTTCCTTACTGTTGGTTTCCTCATCAGTAAGTGGGAACAATTCCTGCCTCCTAAGATGTCTGTGAATATAATTCCTCCCTCTACTCCTCTGACACACGCAGTTTCCATTCAGCCCTCCAGCTAAATCCACCAGATCAACCCTGACCAGATATGTATTATTTGGTAACTAACTTTAGACAAAGCTTAAACTCCCAAAGTGCAAAGATCGTATTTGTGACATACTCCTTCCCTTCCTCTAAAAAGGAAAGTTTGGAAGCTGTTATAAGTATATGAGAAACCAAGCCAAAAAGGAAATAATACCATTCCCTTTGTTAACTACAGAACCTATGGCCCCAGTAACACACAGTGACAGAGACAGACACACCTATCTGCGATGCAGAAACTACAGTTCTACAACTCACCCGTTTTCTTTGGTGCCTGCTTACCTTCTTCTTCATAATGTCAAGACCCAGAGAATCTGTGAACCCTCCAAGACTCCCTTCTCCCCTTTTTTGAAGAGGAAGCAAAAGGCCCAGAGAACTTCAGTGATGAGTTAGAAGTTACACAGCTACTTAAGGACCGGCAGCTGAGCAACTTTAGTCCTGTGGCTAAGCACAGCAAACTGAGTAACTCAGGGAAATATTAGTGAAGAGGTACAATGCTGTAATGCTTTATTTCACGGAACCTCGGCAGGCTCTGGGTACATGCTGTGAATCTCAGCACTTGTATTAAGTATATAATATGTATATTTATTGCCAGTAGGATTTCACAGATCTTTGGTGGGCTTTCTTAGAGATCCTGCTTTCTAAACCAGGACCGTCAAATGCCCCAAGTGAGACTGGAAATGTACACTATCTAATCTGGTTCGCCTTAGCTCTATGTACCTACTGAGCACTTGAAATAGTACAACTGAGGAACTGAGTGTTTTAAAATTTTTTCTATTTTATTGTGGTCAAATACACATAAACTTACCATCTTAACCATTTTTAGGTGCACAGTTTAGTGGTACTAAGCACATTTATAATGTGCGATCATCACCACCATCCATCTCCACAGCTCTTTTCACCTTGTGAAACCAAAACTCTACACCAGTGATTTTCAACCGGTGTGCAAGCTTTTTTAAAACATGTAACACCTGACTATTTAGTCATGGGCACTGACCACTGACCTCTTTTCCCTTAAATTGTCAAATACAAAATGACAACAGCCAATACAACAATAACTGTCCAGTGTGAATTAATCAAAATTATACCTATTTTTGGTCCTATCAGCAAAAAAAAAATATTTTTGGTGTGCTGCAGAATTTTAGTAATTAGTTCAATTGTGCCATGAGATGAAAAAGGTTGAAAATCACTGCTCTCTACCCTCTAAACAATAACTCTCCATTGTCCCCTCCCCTCAGTCCCTAACAACTACTATTCTCCTTTCTGTCTGTGTGATTTTGACTACTCTAAGTAGGTAAGTGGAACCACACAGTATTTGTTTTTTTGTGATTGGCTTATTTCACTTAGCACTGTGTCCTCAAGATTCATCCATTCTGCAGCGTGTGTCAGAATTCCCTTCCTTTCCAAGGCTGAATAATATTCCATTGTATATATCTATCACATTTTGCTTATCCCTTCATCTGTTGATGGACACTGGGCTGCTTCAACATACAGCTATTATTAATAATCCTGATATGAACATGCGTGTCCAAATATCTCAAGACCCTCCTTACAATTCTTTTGGGTATATAACCAGAAGAGGAATTACTCGATCATATGGTAATTCTAGTTCCAATTTTGAGGCACCTCCACACTGTTTTCCATACCAGCTGTACTATTTTGCATTCCCACCAACAGAGGGAAAAGTTTCCCATTTATCCATAGCTTCACTAATGTTGTTGTTTTCTGGTTTTTGTTTTTTTTTTTAATATTAGCCATCCTAATGTGTTGGTTGGTATCTCATTGTAGTTTTGATTTGCATTTCCCTAATGATCAGTGATGTTTATAGCATCTTTTCACATACTTATTGGCCATTTGTTTACCTTCTTTGGATGAATTTTTACTGTAATTAATTTATACTTAAATAGCCCTATGTGGCTAGGGATTTCCATACTGGACAGTGCACCCTGATGCCTGAAGTGATTTGGAGGCCCAGTGCAGTAAGCACAGTGAGCTCTGGAAACAGATGGATCAATTCAGATACTTTCTAGTTCTGTAGATTTAACCAGTCACTTAAAAACTTCCTACACCTCAGTTTTCATATGTGTAAAATAGGACTAACACCTCCTACTTCTGAGAATGAAATGAAGTGAATTAACATACACATAACCCCTGGTACAGTCTCTGTACGTGGGAGAGAGAATTTAAGCCAAAGGGACAGGCCTTCCCTCACTCCCCAGTGCCCACTGAAACTTGACCCAAATGAATTGCAATCATTTGCCAGAGAAATGGAAGTTTAGTTCTAGAAAACAAGGATCTTTAGTTCTCACCAAAATGACCCCAAAGTGGAGGGGTAGACTGAGATGAAATCTGGAAAATCTCACTCCTCTGACTTTCTGTGATTCTGACTCTGTCCAGATTCAGTCTTGGCTAATAATCAATGGAATAGTAAGGCTGTTGAACTTCCAATTCTAGAATAATGGCCATCTCCTTTGTGAGGCAGCCAAAAACAGACCTTCAGAGGAAGAATCCTATAAGAAAATCCTCTAAGCTCTGAATGTGATGTGTGGCCCAAGATGGTCCTGAGACTGTTTCTGTAGCCAAGGCCTTCTTCTCCCCTCATGCCCAGCCACACTGTGAACCTGACCCCCAGCTTACCTGACACTGTGCTGGTGGGAGTGCTCACCGGCGGCGGCTGCGAGGAGCTGCTGCTCTCAGTCATCAGGCAGGGGTTGCTGCCGCTGTTCTCTCTCTTGACAAGCAGCTCAGCTGCAGTGGGCAGCGGGATGGGGTGGCTGATCCCCAGTTCCTCCTCTTGGGCCTGCTGCCTTCTCAGGGCCACCTGGAAGCACAGGGCAGCAGGTCATCCTCCAGCACACTGTAAGCATCACTTGTGAAGCCTTGAGAAGACCGCTGAAGCCCCTCCCACCCCAGTCACAATTCATTAGCTCTAGCCTGAGGTCTGAGAATCTCTTTTCCAGGTAACTGTGATGTGCAGCCAAAGCTGAGAAATGGTTTAGAGCCAGTGTCTGGCACACAGTAGGCACTCAAAAAATGTTCCTTAAACAAACTAGTATGTAAATTAGAAGGAAATAAGGTTGGCTAGGGAGAATTAGGAAGCATGGTAGATAGAGTCAGCCAAGCAGAGGAGTTCCACCTGAAAAGAAGTCAGCACAGATAAATTAGAAGGGCAGGAGAATGGGATCACTCACTCCTTCATTCCACAAATTTGTGAAAAGTCACTGTACTGGGAACAGTAACCAACAAGACTGGACTGGATCCCAAGGTACTATTTTTCAAAAGGAAAAACAGGAGGAGGCAAACCTGCAACTCAGAGCAGAATGTGGCAACCAGGACAAGAGAGGTACACACCAATCAATCGTACAGAAGAAATCCAGAGACAGAAACAGAGATAACTTCAAGTGTAAGAACCAGCCAGAGGTGGAACTGGAACAGGGCCTTGAATATCAGGCTGAGTAGGACTTACACAGGTAAGGGTAAAGGGGCAGAACAAGGGAACAGGTGGTTAGGAAAGGCAGCGGCCACTCAGGACACACTGTGGAGCTATGTTCTCTGAGGTGGCAGGAGCGTGTGGAGAAATAGTAGGGAAAAGGGCTGGAGGCTGGTTTTGAAGTCTCTGGGGAAGTTCAGGCAGGAAAGGAGGAGATGGAAGGGACCAAAGTACCTAAGAAACTTCCCATGGTCTGTCTTCAACATATCTTCTTTTAAATAACATTGTTAAAGGTTGGATAAAGAGGTGTAAAGAAAATAAATTGTATTTTTGTTGACTACATGTAACCAAAAAAGGGAAACTTTTTGTTTAAACTGACTCTTAGTGATAACGGGATGAACAGGTACTGGTACCTCAGAGTCCCAGACACAGGCCAAAAGCGAAATAAAAATGGTAAAGCAGAAGCAAAACTACAATTTATATATGGTTTTAGGGAAACTGTAGTCCCAATTTAGAAAGCTGATTAATTTGAAAGTCATTTTACTCATTATGAGTCTCCACCTTACAAACAGAATCCTTAAATAAAGAAGATAAAGTAATTCAGTTTAAATCTTGGATTTTCTATTATTAACCAGTAAGTTTAGAAAAAAAATAGGAAGGATCTGATCAGACATAATTTAAAAATACCCACAAAGCTGTTAAGCATGTCAAAGCCTACCTATACCTTGATTTACACAAACCCCCATACGTGCACAAACCACACAAAATGCTGCATAAACTAGAGACACTTTTACAAAGACCTTTCAAGGGTCCATAGTAAATGTTGTTTAAACAAGGAGGGTGAGGCAATTGATTGAAAAGACAATTATTTTAGAGTTATAGCCAAGATCAATTTCAAACGATTTTAGAAAGACTAAAAAATGGCCATTACATGGATTTGAAAGGTTTCATCTAGCACAACACAAGCCTTCTGGTGTGAAAAACACTTGTGTCACATTATAAAAGTAATTCTGAGTTGTTTTTGTTTTTAACATAACAAATAGCCTTCTCCGAAGTTAGTGCCCCTACTAGTAAAGCTTATTCAAAATTAATGGACTTACTTAAATTTTTAAATTACATTTTGGGGAAAATTCCCCTCCCAAACATACTTTCTACACTATTTAAACCAACAACTAAATGTTCAGAATATTTTTCTAATTATAAATACAATTTAAATGTTCCTAAGTTTTTTTAGTAAGCTCATTGTGATACATTTTAATGCTACACTCGTTTATTCTTTTCATCCATTTTAGATTAAGCTAAAAATCTATAAACCAAGAAAAACAACCTATATTTCCATGACTATATACACTATCTATGAAACCGAAACATATCTAGTTTAAAACACATTTTTAAAAAGGGATGCACATAAAAGTATAATCTTTCAGCATCTGTGCAATCCTGTTCAAGCTTTTAACGAAATCATTTTCAGTGGATATTTACACATTCCTACTTAAAAGTAGCTTTTTGGGTTGGTAAATGCTACGTTGGTAAATTCTTCTTAGGTTATCTTTTCATTTAAAATGACCTTAGAAGGATAAAACAAGTTTTAGCTGAAAAGAATGTATAATATTCTCTTCCAAAAATCTTTTTAGTATACCAACAACGTTAACTATTTCCCCTTTTTTAAATTTCCGTTGTTAAATTACTGTCGTGCTTCTGCCGCTTTAGCGGGGGGAAAAAAAAAACACGATTTCAAACGCCAGCATTTTTTCCACTGCACATATTGGGAAAATAAATTTAAAAACTCTTAGGTGTGTTTTAAAAGTATACATAAAGCAATCAGTACTTGCATAACTTAGGTGGAGAGAGCAAGTTTTAAAATGCTAATAAACTTCCCGCAGCGCTCAAAATGGCTGAGGCGCTCAGCCATGACCTACGCGGCGCGAACACGAAAAGTGCGCCAAGAGCGCAGCGACGGCCACGCCATGCTGGCGTCCGTTACAGCGACTTTTCTAGAAAAACCGCTGCCCAACACGTTATCCAGATAACCAGCTGCATTTTGGTTTCGCTAAAACAGGTAGCCCAAGCTAGCACCCTTCGGAGTGTAAGCGCAGCTCTCTCTTTGGGGTGGAGTCAGGGGTCCCTCGGAACCCCCAAAGGGGCGAACTAAGCAACTCCGCTGAGAGCCAGGCGGAAATCCCGGGACCCAAGTCCAGCAGAGCGAAACCCGCAACTCACGCTGGAGGTTGAGTTCCTGGATTTCGGGGACTCCTGAGCGAACCCGGCAACTTAGCTGTGAAAGCGGAATCAGAGATTCTGGGAATTTGGGGACCGCCCGAAGGAGCGAACTCTGCAACTGTTTGCTGAAGGGCTGGATCCTGGATCCCAGGGCCTCTGGAGCCCAGCGAACCCCACCCCACCCTGCTCCACCAGCGGGATCGGAGACGAGCCCCTCCGAGCACGGTGTCGGCGCGTGGCTGGGAGCCCCGGGCGCAAGCGCCGCTGCTGCCGACACGCAATGCTGCCTCCCCTATCTCCCAAACCCCGGCCCGCGTGGCACGCGGGTCAGGTCGGAGCAACTTTATCCAACAGTGTTTAGGGCTAAACCCTGGTCCCTAGGCGCTCACCTGCGCGGCCATCACGCGCTGTCTTTCTGCGAT
The DNA here is from genome assembly GCA_028533065.1 of Trachops cirrhosus. Classification (NCBI taxonomy): domain Eukaryota; kingdom Metazoa; phylum Chordata; class Mammalia; order Chiroptera; family Phyllostomidae; genus Trachops; species Trachops cirrhosus. The sequence goes on along the minus strand of CM052540.1, from coordinate 44,941,476 downwards.
CAGGTTGCACTTCTTGCACTGGCAGTCCCGCCACATGCAGAAGCGCTTGTGGCCCTTGAGCGGCGACGCGTAGCCATGGTTCCTGCATCGCGCGCACTTAGGAAGCCGCGGGGACTTCTTGCTCCCCGCGCCCAGGCTGGCTGTCCCCGAGCCGCCACCACCCCCGCCTCCGGTGTTGGAGGTTCCCAGTAGCTGCCCGCTTGCTTTGGCAAAGCCCCCGGCCTTGCCCTGCTGCGGCGCGCTGGGCGCGTGCGGGGCCTCCGCTGGTGCGGAGGGCTTGCTGAATGCATCCTCGTTGGGCATGGTGCGCCAAAGAGAAGTGCAAGAGCTCTTTGGTCGCCTCTCCGGTCTGAAGACCGCTGCTGGAGAAACACCCAGTCGACGGCTAGTCTCCTGAGAAGGCCCGCAAGCGTAAGCGCTGCAGCCGGAGATGCAGCCGGAATGATGAGGTCTGGACAGGCAATGCCCAGAGTAGTGGGGGGTTGTGCCCTTTTATATTTTCTTTTGGCGCGCGCGGCACAGAACTTTTGGATACTTTTAAGAATGTTCCCGGGACTGCCTGGGCGGGAGAGGGCGCGGCCACGCCCACCGTCCCCTGACTCTAACCGCAATGCTCCTGTTCTGGTAAGTTTGCACAAGCTGCATACACCGAAGGCATTGCTGCAAGGCCGCAGCGCGGAGGGAGCTGGGCTCCCCAAGTCAGGAACAAAGCTTTGTATCGTATTAGTGCAGGTTGCTTGGAGGAGGTGCTGGCCACCCCCTGGGGTCTTGCAGCTCCTTTCCCCCAATGAAGCCATTCCGCAAGTTCCATAGGGTAGACGTTGCCAAAAGCCAACTCGGAAAGTGGTTTCTTTCTGCCTTAAGAGAATTAACTATGAGGGTGAAGCCTTGCAGAAAAAAGTCTCTGCACTTACACCGGCAAATAAGACCCTCAGTGTGTGGGGCTCATGCCCTCTAATTTTTGGAGGGCAAGAAAATTCCTGACTTTCCCTTATCCAGTTCCCCTTTCCTGCACCTGTGTCCATTTGCTCATAAGATTTCTATCTGTTGGCTCTAGATAACTTTCATATCTATAGTTCCAGCCCTTGTTGCTTCTCGCCCTAAGGTTCATATACCTTCTTCCTTTTGAGGCAGCTTCACTTAGGATCTGCAGGCATGAGAAACTCAGCCTTTAAACAAACAAACAAACTTCGGGATGGGGGAATAAATGCAGACATTCATCAAAATTTAGTCCATACTTACGATTTTTACATTTTACTATATGTATATAATTGTACCTCCAAAAAACCCTGGATCATCTTGCACCATTTGCCCAACCCTCACCCTACCCCCACCCATGTTTGTCTCTCTTTGTACTTGCATGGCAAATCCATCTGTAAGGCCAGCCCTCCTCATGTCTGAATCTCTGCACTAGCTTCCAGCTGGTCTCTTTGTCTTCCAGTATATTCCATGCACACAGCAGCTGTAGTGACTTGGTTTTGTTTTCCATGTGAAGAAAAAAAAAGTTAAAGACCTACGGCTACTGCTTAAAGGACTTAGAAAGATCTCCCTCTATATTTCTCAACCTCATATAGTTACCTACCAGCTTGGAGGAGCTCTTTGTTGGCTCCTATGTATCTCTTTGCTCAGGGCACTTCCATACCTTGCAGTGGCCATTGTCCAGCCAGGGGGTTGTCCTTACATCTTTCCCCCATGCTCCTTGCTTGTCCTGAGTGTCAGTGGTCAGGTTCCAAATTCTGGACTCCAACCCTAGGGGGCTAGGGCAAAGGAACACGGCCATCCCACCTTGGTTTTTTCATCAAAATGGTTGTCCAGTGACCCTCTCTTTAGATGAGCGTTTTCAGCACTGAGCTCTGAAATCCTCTATCCAGCCTTTCCCATTCTTATTCTGAGGCCCCTCTCACAGACTCTTTCCCTCCCTAGATTTTCCCCGTCAGTGTTCTCTGTCTGCAATTAGTTTCTGAAGAAGCTTCCAACTTTACACAATACCTGGTATCCTACCCATCAAGCCAGTAAAGCTCCACTCCTGATAGAGGCCAGGGTGCAATGGTTCATCTCATTCTGGAACCTGTTAAATGATAACCACTATTTTGTTCAGAAATATCCCTAAATCTTCCGTTAACACCAATGTACCGACTGTTGTTATCCACAATTTACTTTTCTTTTTCCATATTTACATTTTAATACAGTAACTATAGCTAAGTTATTCCCAAGGCTCAGTCAGATTTAGAGAGTGAAGTAGATGCTGGAAGCAGTGGCTGTCAAATCTCAATTCTAGGGGAACACGTACCCAATCACATGTACCTTATGAGTACCCAATCACTAGAATCTATGATGGAGGAATTTAAGTCTATAGAAAATTGGGGACTAGGAATCTATGTGACCAAGGTACTACAACATAAAATGTTATGATACAGTTGATAGCCTAATAAAGCTTTTATTCACAAACCACAGAGGAGGTACCAGACACGAGATGGTCCAAAATGAAAGTAGGAGAGCCCTGAGGATAAACAGAGTTGTCCTGGATATTTGGAGTAGTCTGGCCCTGTTGTCTCCTTTCTTTCCTCTCCTCTTTCCAAAAATCAAAGCCAGGAAGGATGATGATGCAAATCTGTAATTATTGAGGCACAGAGATGTCCAAAACAAACTGACAAGTGGGCAATGGGGGCAGGCTGGTTCCAAAACAATGCAGACTTACGCAAAGACTTCTTAGATATGATACCAAAAGCCCAAAAGATAAAAGAAAAAACTGACAGATTGACTACATCAAAATTCCAAACCTTTGTGCTTCTAAAGACACCACTGAGAAAGTGAAAAGACAAGGCACAAATGTGAGGAAAATATTTGGAAATCATATATATATGTGATTATGATATATATGGTTATATATATGATTTCTAAATATGTACTTTATATATAAAGTACACTCCCAGAGTTCTTTATACATGAGATACAGGATCCTTTATTATATATAAATATTTTATATATTTATATATTAAACACATTAAAATATATTTATAATATAATTAGATTTAACATAAAATATAATGTATAAATATATTAAAATATATTTATACTATATAAATATAGATTATATATACTAAAGGATCTTGTATCTAGTATATAAAGAACTCTGGGAGTGTATAATACAATAAAAATGCAACCCAATTGAAATATGAGCAAAATTTTGAATAAACATTGCATCAAAGAAAGTATTTGACCAATAAGCACATGGAAAGATGCTCAGTATTATTAGTCATTAGAGACACGCAAATCAAAACAACAAGATAGCACTTCACACTCACTGGGATGGCTATAATCAAAAACATAGACAGTAGCAAGTATTGGCTAGGATGTGGAGAAACTAGAATTCTCATATATTGTTCGTGGAAATGTAAAGTCTCATATAAAGTTAGAGACTTTATCATATGACCCAACAATTCCACTCCTGTATATCTACCACAGAGAAATAAAACCATCATGTTCACACAAACATTTGTACATGAATAACCATAGCAACATTGTTCATTTGAAACGATCTGAATGTCCATCAACGGTTGAATGAATAGGCAAAATGTGATTGGTATACACAGACAATGGAATATTATTCATCCATCAAAAGGGGTGAAGTGGTGATATGTGCTACAGCAAGAATGAACGTTGACTACATTATGCTAAGTAAAAGAAGCCAGATTCAAAATATCACATATTGTGTGTTCTCATTTATAAGAAATGTCCATAAAATAATTCTTAGTTGCCAGGGGGTAGGGTTGGGAATGCAGAGTAAGTGCAAATGAGTATAAGGGATCTTCTCGGGGGTGATACAATAGTCTAAAATAGGATTGTGGTAATGTTTGCAGAACTCTGTACTGCAAATAAAATTATTTGTATGATGAAAACAAGGGAATTTAATGATACATAAATTATATCTCAACAAATCTATTTAAAATTTTGAATTAAGGACAAAAAAATCCCATGATGTACAGCATGTTTCCATTTGTGAAACAGGAACTAATGTGTATTTATATCTGCTTGAGTAGGTTTTTAATTCTCCCTGGTTTGTAGGGTTATGGGTGATACTCTCCTTATACTTTGATTTTTGCCTTTTCAGAGCAGGTCCATGTTCTTGCTCCCTGCTTTCCATCTCTTTCCCCTTGGACATGTGGTAAGAACGGACTTATGTGTTGGGGCCTCACCTGCACAGTCGCAGCCCTGTGATCCAGCTCCAGCACTGGTAGCATTAGAACTTGGAACCCATGCTCATTTTACAACAAATTATTACATGTTTTGCTGTCCATTTACCATGGCTGTGTCATGCTTATATCTTATTTTCTGATTCTGAAAACACTCCACAGGCATTACTTTCACCATCAGTAAAACCAATACATTATTTTATTGGTGAGGCAATATAGCATAATTAAATGCCTAGCTTTGAATACCAGCTGTGTGACCTTAGGCAAGTTTCTTAACCTCTCTATGATGCAGTCTGCTCATCTGTAAAAGAGAGTAATAATAAATACCTACTGCAAAGGCTTGTTAGGAAGACTAAATTAGTTAATACTCATGAAGCACTTAGAAAAGTATCTGGCACACAGTAATATGTCTGTTGTTGTCATTATTTTCATAATGGAAAGAAGAAATAATAGGAAAAAAGGAGTGGTAAGGTTACATATAACCTTATATATATTGGAATAACTTGCAGGGGTGGGAGCTCTATTAGAAAGCACCGATGATAAATATCATCTGCCTTTCATTTTGTCCGTGGAAAGCAGTTTTTGCCCCAAGTCTTGACACAATAGGTAACAGGGGCAAGTCTCCGGATACAGGGGTAGGCAAAAGTAGGTTTACAGTTGTGAGTATGCAAAACAGAGTTTATTCTTGTATTAGTATTTATTTATTACTATATTCTGTATTTGTATTATTTGTCTTATTGTTATTGTTTCATATACTTGTGATTTATCTTTTAGGCAATGATGGCTGGTAACTTACCCTACTTTTGCCCACCTCTGTGCATGATACCATATGAATCAAATATTCAGCTCAGACGTCAAGTGTAGAGCTGTGAGTCAGCAGGCCTGAACCAATGATCTGGTGAACAACTGTGTATGCGCAGTGCCCCAGTGCATGACTGGTGTGAGGAACCTAGGGTGACGTGAGACTGGTAGGGCCTGGAGCATTTCATGCAGGAGGACCTCGTGGGAGAGGGAAGGCTGAGCTGTGTCCTGTGAACCTCACACAGGTTCGAGTAGGCACAAAGGGGAAAACAGGACATTCTAGGTCGTGGGAACAACAGATAGAAGGCTGGGCACTGGGAGTGAGCCTGTGGGTTGGGGGAGAGGGCACAGACATGCCAGTGTAGAACAGAGGAGTCAAGCTGGAGCCCAGCAGGAGATAAGGTTGGGGAGATAACACGGCACTTTGCCCGCCAGTGAGGAATTTGGCTTTCATCCTATAGGAGAATGATGGAGGCTTTTGTCCTTGAGGTGTTTAAGGGATGAAAGTGAAGGGTCTGCCAATCACTGCATGATTTCAACAAGACAATGTCTCTAAGCCTTCAGTCCTTATGAGGAGATGATAGTATCATAGGACCAAAGATATTAGTAAGATGCCCAGAACCATGCCTGCCACACAGAAAATGCTCCATCATTGTTGGTAGCCGATGCTAACTTCAGTTTGGATCGGAGCAGCGGGAGAGATTTGAAAGCAGGTAATGCTGGACCTGGTTGTTCAGGAAGATGGCTATGTCTGAGGTTGCACCAGTGAAACTTAATTACCAACCATCTTCCTCTGTGCATTCCAGTTCCCACGCATGGCCACACAGACAGAATCCTGGGAAGCATGGTATATAGGAACACAGACCTCACAGTCAGGCTGCCTGTGTTAGAGTCCCAGCTTTGCCACTTACCAGCTATGCACCTGTTCAGCACATCATTTACCCTCTGGGCTTCCAATTGGAAATAACCTGAGAATTGTAAAGATGCAGTGACTGGTATATAAAGGGTGCAAGAGAATAAGCACCATCTAATTGTGATCTGTTGTTGTTTCAGAATTCTGTAGGAAGAATTTTGAAGCACATGTTGACCATGAGGGGACTAGGAGGCCAAGCTTTAGGATCTGGCCAGTTTGCTAGTTCCTCCCAAGTAAACTGTTCCCAAGAAGGTCAGTAATTAAGGGCACAGCCTGGAACCTGGAAACAAGTGACAGAACCTCTGAGTAGCAAACATCTCTCACAAAGCACATCATTCTCACACTATCTGAGCATCTGGAGCCAGTCTGAACCTGTTAGGAAGATAAAAGGACATCATAAGGTGGCACATCTAAGCAGCATAATGGCAGATCAGCAAAGGTGACAGCTGATGGCAGGGAGGAGGCAGCACAGCCACAAACAGGAAAGCAGGTTCACGTTATTCAGGACAGAGACCCCAGGAGCATTGCTGTTTTATAAGACTGTACAGTGATGGGTTTTCACAAGTAATCCCCTCAAGTTGTCAACAAAAGATTAATTCATGTTCAGTCTCTTTCTCTCTGTTCAGCAAAAGTTAAATATGCTATTTCCCAATAAAAATTGTCAAAATGTTAAAGTTTTGACGTTTAACGGGGAAAGCTTAAATTATTTAGAAAAACCAATGAATATAATACAGGTTAAATGAAGTAATCTAGAGAAAATGCACTCAAAATCTAGAGAAATTTTAAAATGTATTTTAAAGATAATTGTAGGTGACTTTTCAGTATTAACTGCTGTTGGAAATTATCAGCAGCATACTGACCCTTTTCTTTTTTTTAAAGATTTTATTTATTAATTTTTAGAGAGGGGAAGGGAGGGAGAAGGAGAGAGAGAGAAACATCAATGTGTGGTTGCCTCTCATGTGGTCCCCACTGAGGACCTGGCCCACAACCCAGGGATGTGCCCTGACTGGGAATTGAACCTGTGATGCTTTGGTTCGCAGCCCGCGCTCAATCCATTGAGCTATGCCAGCCAGGGCTTGAGCCTTTTCCATTAATCTAAAGAAAAAGAAATAGCTTACCATCACACATTTTTTTCTTATAGTATTAATTGCTTAAAATTTCAAGAAAAAATCTGGTTTAAAATTTTTATTTTTACAAAGTTAAATTTGATGGAGAAAAAGTAACTACATAGCTTGACTGTTTGATATTTATGAAGAGCAAACAAATGTCAAATTGCTATTTTAGATTCTAATGTACAATGTTCTAATGTACAAATGCATTATTTTAACTGACCATTTATAAATAAAAATAATTACTTACATGATTTGATAATCTACTTAGGTACTCTCTAAACAGTTAATTCTCTGGTAAATTGAAGCTCTCTCAGGAGTTTTCTTGTGCCTTCTGCTATAAAGACTTAAAAGAACAGAGGAAGCAATGAAAATAAATCCTGAAATAAAATTTCATTTAAGTGTTTCAAATAAATCAGAAGTTAAAATGTGTATCAACAAAGGTGTTCAGACACGTCCCCCAATGGGTTCAATAGCCACTCTCTTGCTGATTCTTGGTTTGCTAACAAAATAAAAGCAAGACAAACAGATAGATTAGCAGTGCTAACAACAATGTAAGTATGCCTGTATTTTTACCATAGCCTGTTTATATGAGGTAGAGAAGTGGATGGGTAAGATTAATATTTTGTGGCTCATTCAAAGCTTAAAAATTGAAACCTTTTGTAGACACATAAATATTGGCTATTATGTATTTTATTAAGGTTTTTTTTTCTGGCCAAAGAAGGCCTTGTCAATTTTTTACTTTACCAAAGAATAGAAGAAAACTACACTTAGTTTTAGAGATGCATTATAAAAACAAAACTTCACTTAATTCCAAAAGAAAGAATGATGAGCCAAGAAGCCAAACAGTGCAGTGAGGGTGACTGTGGTATTGATGCCAAGAATTATACTAACTACACTCATTGTAATAATTAACACAGATTGTTTTAGAACCACCTGCAACTATAAAATGAGAAAAACTTATATTCACGCATATATTTCTATACTTGGGATGATTATATGGTTATTGTCAGAGTTGGCTGTTGGGACTTGAAGGGGTCAAAAAAACACCCTTAACCAGACAGGACTTCAGGAATATTATAAAGACTGTTCCTGGCCCTTGAAAAGCAAGACAAATGAACTATTTCGCCATTGAAAACATCAGTAAGAGTTCAGTTCAAAAGAAATCTCCAGTTAGTGCAGGATTCATTGCCAAATGAAAGGTGACATTATTTGCCAAGGAGTTTAGCAAAGGAAAAACCCTGAGGACTGCAGCAGAGAGAAGGGCTTCCTGGAAGAAGCAAGCTTTCAGAAAAGTAGTAATTGCATTAATGAACCAAATCATGAAGGGGTGGTAAACTGATGCAAACTACAATTAGATCTTCCAAGAGGGGACTAGGACAGTCTCCTATTGGGGATTTACACACATCCTTGACTCTGTCCCTGAAATTTCCATCCCTGGTGTGTCCATTTCCTCCACTTCTCATCTGCCCTTGCTGCTCTCCCTGGTCCACAGTGGAAGCTTTAACAGGCTTAGGAGGAATACAGAGCTTTTCTTTGCTTCTAGGGAATTTTTACTGAGATAAGCCTGGAGGATTTTTAATTATTATTA
>CM052540.1:44912312-44932769 GCA_028533065.1 Trachops cirrhosus | reverse complement strand
CCCGCCGCACCCACCCGCATTGGCCCCTGCCAGCCAGTGGGTTCTCTGCACGTCACTGGCGCCATCTTGCCCACACCCACTGATGGAGGTCCTGGGAAGGCTGGGAGCCGTCTCCCCACCCCCTTTCAGGCCAGATTTCCTTCCCGGAAGACCCGCCCCCTCTGCAGTGATGGACAGGTAAAGTCTTCTTGCCTTCTGGGAGCTCACAGCGATCTCCACCTGGGAGCATGCCCAGTGAATTCTTATGTGCCGCGGTGGCCCTAGCACAGTGGTGATGGGGTGGTAGGGTCCTGGGGGTACAGGGTGGGGTTGAAATCCTTACGGTTGAAATCTGGTGAAGTAGCTGTTCCACATGGCACATAAATGTTGTATGCGGCATACTAAAAAAGATGATTCCGTCTACGGCCTTACCACCCTGAACGCTCCCGATCTCGTCTAAAAAATATTATTCCTCGTTTACTGAAATTCACACTTAACTGGGTGTTCTGTATCTTTATTTGCTAAATCTGCTGACCCTACTTTTAAGGGTTTTTTGAAACACCATTTCTCCACGCACGGTCTCTTAGAAGTAGAAAAAAGACCCCGTGGGCCAGGAGTGCTCCCGCTGCAGCCCTGGAAGCCAAGTCCGATCCGCCACAGTTCCTGTCGGGCTGCAGACGAAGAATGGGTTTTACATTTTTAAACAGTTGAAAGAAAATGTAAAGTATTATTATTTTCACAAATGAAAATTATATAAAATTCAAATGCCGGTGTTCGTAAATAAAGACCAAAGGTTTTATTGGAATACCCATTTCTTGATGTTTGTAGCTAGCTGCTTTGGAGATAGATGCAAAGGCAGAGTTCAGGAGTTGTGAGAGAGGCCATCTGGCCCACAAAGCCTAACATGTTTGCTACCTGGCCCTTTAAAAATTGTGAGGACCCTTGCTGCATACTTCCATTTTTTTGAGGCTCCTAGCATGATTTAAAAAAAAAGATACGTCAAAATGGGGTAATGCATTTGGAGGTACGCTCAAAGTCTGGGTCTAAAATGGTCCTGCCTTTGCCCCTCAGCCTCCCCACTGCCCTCCAGGCCCAGCTGCCTGGTGGGTTAGTGGATGAACATGACAGGGCTGGTCTGGCAGAGCTCAGGTTTGCCAGGGAAGACGGCGGTGTAAACGAAGTGTTCAGCTGGAAGTATATTAAGGAAGAGAATGGAGAGTTATGAGCAGCACCCAGTCTTAGAAGACAGGCCAGAAGACAAGAAAGAGCATCTATAATACTTCAGCCAAGTAGGAAGATAAAGGTTTGGATGCATGCAAGTGTATGATGTATTCCAGAAATTAAAGAAACGTAAGTTTGGCTAAACCTGAGAGGCAGGGGATGGCAGGTGAGCGGGGTGGGGGAAATACTAAAGATAAAAGCGATACTTAACAGAGTTCACATAAAGCATTCTCTGTGCCTACCACTGTTGTGCTTTCTGTATTACTTTATCTAATTATCACAACAGTCCTGTCATTGTCCCCACTTTGTAGATGGGAATTTTGTGGTACAAAGAGGTCTAGTGACTTCCCTATGTAAAAAAGGGATGACAGTAGGAGGTGGACCCAGGCTTACATTATTAACCTCATTCTAGAAAGGTCAAGTTGCTCATCTCTGCTCCTCAGAGAGTGGCAGTGGGGACAAGTGAGTAGTGGGAATGGAGAAGTGAGATATTCCTTGGGTCCTGGGACTATCTCAGATAATGGTGTGAATGGTGGTAGCAACTTAATTAGGGTGATTCATGTATACTGAGCTCTCTTAGAACAACAGCAAACAAAACGAAGGGAAAGGTAATCAATTAAGTATGATACAGATTGTAGATGCTCTAGAAAAGCAGAGAGGAAAGAAGATGATGATTTCTTCTAAGGGAGTGGTGACCAATGTCAGAGGAGCTGGCCTTTCAGCTGGTCTTTCGGACACTCAGAAACAAAGGGGTGTTTCCAAGAGAGTCTTAGCCATCTTTCTGTTTTGTCCTGTCCAGCACCTGTTAGACTCTGGCGGCTCATTAATGTTTGTTGAATGAATGAGTACATTTTAAAATATACATTTACTTTTGAATAACTAATAGAGTCACATGGTTCAAAAATTAAAAGATTCAAGAATCTGAAAGATGACGTTTTTTCCCACCACTGTCCCCTGTCAGTCAGCTTACCTCCACAGAGGTAATGAGGTTTTACATTTTTTGAGATTTATTGCAGTGACCGCCACTTTTTAGATTGACCAGGAGTCACCCCCTACCAAGGATGTGAAAGCCCACCCTCAGAACCTGACAGCTCCAGAGGCGGCCTGGCGCCGTGAAAGACTGGCTTTGGGGCCAGACAAACTTGAATTCCTATCCTTGTTCTGTATTTCCTTGAAAATTTACTGAATTCCTCTTTAGGTTTTTACATCTGAATTGGGGGTAGTGATTCTCTAGGGATATGAAGATTAAATGAAATGAGATAATGAATATAAATAGCCTGCCTAGGTGTGTGGTACTGAGGAGGGAATCTATTCTCACCTTCGTTTCATTGTGTTGCTGGGCTGTGACCCTCAGCATTCTCTCCCTCATTCTCCCCTCCACCCTTTTATTCCACCTAGTGTGACAAGAACCACATAATGACCTGCAGGGCTACAACGTGAACCTTGAAAACATTATGCGAAGTAAAAGAAGCCAATCACAAAAGACCACATCTTGTATGACTCCATTTATACAATACATGTAGGAAAGGTAACTCTATGTAGGTTCATGGTTTCCAAGGGCTGGGATATGGGAGGGCGGTCATGAGGAGTGACTGCTAATGGATACAGGGTTTTTGGCAGGGGGGTGGGGGTGGGTGATGAAAATGTTTTAGAATTGAGGTGGTTGATTTGGCATACTCTCAATGTGCCAAAAACCATCGGACTACACACTTGAAATGGGCAAATTTTATGACATGTGAATTATATCTCAATAAAGTTGTTATTTTAAAAATGCCCTGGCAGGAAGATGAGGTAGAGGAGGAACAGATAGAAGGACCTACAAGTAGCAAAGAGAAAGGGCTGCACTTGGCTTGCAAGTCTAATAGAGGAATGAGCAAAAAAGGGACTAAACTTTAGTCCTGGCTCAGCCTCCAGCTGGCTGTGTAACCTTGGAAAATCCCCTCACCCCTCTGTGTTTTGCTACCTCATTAAGAAATAAAATAAAATAAATTTGAAAAAAAGAAGGTAGAACTTGATGACCTAGGGTCTCTTTTTCATCTAAATGTCTACAGTTTGCCTCCTGCCCCAGCTGGGGGAGGAGAGGTGAGGGGAAGCCAGAGATAAGAGGAAAGCAGAGATCCTGGCTGGGGCTCTGCCCTCCTCTCTGCCCTGCTCTGCACCCTGCCCTCCCCTTGAACCCGAAGCCTTTGTTCAGCTTCCCCCAACCCTGAAAGTGCATGCATGCACGCACGGGAGAGAGTGTGTGGGCTGGGTCGGGTCAGGGTCATAGAAGGCACGGTCAGGAGCCACGCTTGCAGATCTTATTCCATTTTCTAGGAGAGATTATAGACCTTGGGAGGGAAGCAACTTGGGAAAATAAATGTAGATTCGAGGTAAATTCTCCAGCCAGAGAGGTGGTTTTCCACCTACTCGTAAGGATAACTCTGCCATCACTAAGGTTCATTAGTATCCTTTAATATATAATAGTGAGCTGCACTCAAGCATGTGCACTGTAATTTTTTTATTGTGGTAAAGGATGCATAAAGTGTACCATTTTGACCATTTTAAGTGTATACTTCAATGGCATTAAGTATATTCACACTGTTGTGCAACCATCACCACCATCCATCTCTATTTTAAAATTTTCGGTTGAAATGTAACAAACATAAAGTAAAAGAATCCTGTGCTTTGCTCCATGAACTTTTACATTTCCATATACCAGCCATTTCGATCAAAATGCAGACCACTTACAGAACTCCAGAAGGCTCTCTCAGCCCCCTCCCAGGAATTACATTTGAATGTTTTTTTTCTTCTAAATTTAACTCTTTGATTGAAAAAAAAAAACACAGCTGGTTCACAAACAACTTAGATGGTTTTGCAAATTGCATAGTCAGTATCTTAATGTTTCATTCCTAAAGGTTCAAGTGCCAGTGTACTTGGCAGGAAGGCGCTGGGCTAGCACAGTGCACACAGTGTTCTATGGAAGGTCTGCTCTCCTCCGGCCAGCTGGAGCCTCCTTGTTGGGCTCCCCAGGGCCAGTGCACCGACTGAAAAATTCTTGTTGGAACGCGCTCTAAATTCTCACTGCAGATGGGACAAAGGGGAACACCTTTCTGGTGAACTGCGTTCAAGGATATTTTCTAGTTGCTGCCAGGTAATTTGTTGGGTAAGGCATCCAAACATATGCCCCATCAACGAGGTCAAAATGTCAGCTGGTTCTGTAACTGGATTAAAAATGATATAGCCTAGCCCATTTTAGCATTCTGTAGCAGAAGCTGAAAGCTAAACAAGGTTAGCATCAGTCCATTTTTTTAGGCTTTAAATATAAATTAAATTTAATTTTTATTGGGACATATAATATTAGTTTCAAGTGTATAACAATGATCAGATATGTGTGTATATTGTGAAATAATCACAATAGGTCTAGTTAAGACCCATCACCACACAGTTACACTTTTTTTCCTGGTGATGAGAATTTTAAGATCTACTGTCTTAGCAACTTTCAAATATGAAATATTGTTAACTGTAGTCATCATGCTGTACATTACATAACCAGGACATATTTATTTTATAACTGGAAGTTTATGCCTTTTGACTACCTCTCCCCATTTTTTTTCAATATTTAAATCTGGACTCCTTGCATGTGGAGGAAGAAGCAGAGGACTTTCAGTATAATTCATCAGATGAAGAAAGCAGCCAATGGGAAAATAAATAAAGGAGTTTGAGAAGGATAAATTGGAAAAGGATCCTATCAATCCCAAAGAGAAGAAAAGGTCACACAGTTTTATTCAGGAAATCTAGACGAAGGCAAAAACTGTTAACAAACCAACCCTGCTGATTTTCAACATTCTTACCTGCAAAGTTGGCTCCCTGCATTTTTCACCTTCTGCGGAAGTCCTGTGAAAGCCCAGGTGTTTTATTCACCGCCGTCTCTCCTGAGCTCAGCACAAGTGCCTGGCATGTGGCAGTCAAGAACCAGGAAGCATGTAAGTGAAATCATATGATATTTGTCTTTCTCTGACTAGTTCACTGAGCATAATACCCTTTAGATCCATCCATGCTGTTCACAAATGCTCATTCTTTTTTATGGCTGAGTAACATTCTGTTGTATATATGTACCACAGCTTTTTTATCCTCTGGATACATGGAATCTAAAGAAACAAATAAAGTTGAAACAGACTCATAAACACAGAGAGCTGACTGGGGGTTGCCAGAGGGGTGGGGGTTTGGAGGACTGGGTGAAAGAGGTGAAGGGATTAACAAGTACTGATTGGTAGTTACACCCTTGTCACGGGCATGAAGTACAGTATAGGGAATATAGTCAATAATACTGTGAATACTACGTATAGTGCCAGTTGGGTACTAGAAATATGGAGGGAACCACTATGTAAAGTATATGATCGTTTAACCACTAAACTATATACCTGAAACAAATACAAAATTAAATTGAAAGTAAACTGTAAAAATAAGTAAAAAATGAGCAGGGAAACAAATATGGACATATCAGCTAGAAAGGCCCATTTCCAATGGAGACAATGGCCAAGCAGGGAGAGGGGGAGGCAAGGAGGAAGAGTCGCCATGGAGACAGTCACCTACTCCGAGTGATATGCGCTAGTGCTTCCCAGGGTGGGCGCAGGGGGAAGGAAGGAAATACACCTACGGGGAATTTTTTTCTTTTGAAGTAATGGAACACAAGAAAAAAAATGTGTAACTATGTGAAGTAATGAGTGTTAACTAGACCTACTGTGGTAATCATTTCACAATATAAACAAATTTTGACTCATTATATTGTACACCTGAAACTACACTATAACATAACTAATATAACCTAATTAATATATGCCAATTATGTGTTGACTTTTTAAAAATATCAAGGGAGACCTCCCGGTGCTTACCACAGGCTGTGCTCTTACACTGCCTGTACAGAAAGAGGAGGCAGAGTAAACTCACCCCATATACACCTCAGCCCAGGTCCTTTGCCTGGTCTGCATTGTGAATGCGGGGACATGGAGAAGAAAAAAAAGAAAAAAATATCAAGGGAAGTAAACACTTAGAAGGAAGGGGGCAGACTTGCCCAGGGAATATGAGGGAAAAGCCTTTTCTTTAAATCAACAACACTAGTGATTGTGAAGTGTAGCTCACTGTGACTTTAACTTGCATTTCCCGAAGGACTAATCCTGTTGAGTATCTTTTTGTGTGCTTGTTAATCATGTTTTCATCATCTTTGGGAAAATACCTATTCAACTAATTTGCTCATTTTTAATGGGGTTGTCTTTTTATTAATGAGTTTTAAGAGTTCTTACTCCGGGTACAAGTCCTTTATCAAACACGATATGCAAATATTCCCATCCAGTCTGTGAGTTCTTTTAATTTTCATAATGGTGTCTTCAGAAGCATAAAAGTTTTGAATTTTGGTCAAGTAGAAATGATCAGTTGTTTTTCTGTTGTAGATTTGGTTTCAGAGTGTTTGCTTTAAGAGTGATATGGCTAAGGACTCTTTGCCTAATCAGAGGGAAGACATGCTTCCTGCAGTTGGAGAAGGGAGGCTAAATTGTTCGCTGTAGTAGGCAGGATTTTATGTATTGATGTGACTCTTAGAACTAGCTTTCTGAGTGCTTTTTGAGGTATTTGAGCACATATTTAATGAGAAATCATTTAAATTTGGTTATCAATTTGTAATGACAATAATAATAGCTAAGATTAATTGAACACTCGGTGCTGGGCACATGGCTTTAAATGAACGAATCTCACTTAATCTTCACACCACACCTGTGAAGTAAGCACTGTTACTATCATTGCTTAAAAGATAGGGAAACTGAGGCACAGAGAGGATAAGTGAAGTGGTAAAGTAAGGATGGTAACTGAGATAATCTGAATTGGGAGCCCATTCTCAGCCACTCCTTAGTGGGTGACACTTAAGCATCTGTCCAGTGAGCCTTGTCTGACTGTGCAAGTACAAGCCTCCTGATTCTCAGCTTCTTGCTGGGAACTGGCTGTGGGATCAATACGTCTTAAGTGATTTTTAGGAGGATAGAAAAGGTGCACCTGTACGAAAGTTCTCTTTGCTGCTCTCTATGGTACCTGGAATGTTTGCCTTGCGGAGTCATTTGTTTTAGGGTAAAGCAATTGCCCTGCAACATGTTTGGTGATCTTAATCTCAGCATGACGTTTCTCTGAGTATGAGACTTATCTTTCTAAATGGTTATAAACTCCAAGATGGCTGAGATCATGTGTTATTTTTGCATGTGTTTTGAATTCTGGGCCTTTGGGTTCATGGTCTGTGTGGCTTTCTCTGTGGGAAAGGCAACCTGCCAGATACCCCCAAGGGTGTTAATAGTCCAGAACCACCTCTTGATATTAATATCTGTGCAGAGGTTCCCAGCCTCACAGGGAAAGAATTCTAACTCCAAACCTCTGTGAGGACAGTTTGTGGTTACAAATTCTCCTGGAAGGTACTTTCCTCACACCCACTCCCTGCACCCAAAACCAAGGCCCAGGCAAACAAGCTTCCCTATCATCTTGGTCAAGGGGTGTGATTTTTCTGGTCCACACTTTCAGGTGTATCCTTTTAAAAAAGATTTTGTCAATTAATTTTTAGAGAGAGGGGAAGGGAGAGAGAAAGAGAGGGAGAGAACATTGATATGACAGAGAAACACTGATCAGTTGTCTCTCACACATGCCCCAACCGGGACTGAACCTGCAACCCAGGTATGTGCCCTGATCAGGAATTGAACTGGCTACCTTTCAGTTTGCAGGCCCAACCAACTGAGCCACACTGGTCAGGGCTCAGGTATATCCTTTGGAAAGCCCCAGCTTTGTGTTGGGGTTGGGGCATCAATTACAACTTAGTTTTCAGGGACAGCCAAAAGTCTTGTGTTCTGGCCCTGAGGGTTTTTAAAAAGTCAAGCCCCTGGGTCACTAAGATAGGAGCAGCCCCCACCACGGTACCCAAGAATCCATCCTCTTACCCTGAGTTTTTTAACTCCTTGGGTTTTTTGTTTTTGTTTTTTTACCTCTGGGGAAATGTCCATACTACCTGCTAAATCTATAGATTCAATGCAATGCCTATCAAAACACCAATGGTGTATTTCACAGAATTAGAACAAATAATCCTAAAATTTATATGGAATCACAAAAGACTCCAAATAGCCAAAGCAACCTTGAGAAAGAACAACAGAGTTGGAGGGATTGTGCTACCTGATATCAAACTATACCGGGTCGTAGTAATCAGCACAGCATAGCACTGGCGTGAAAACAGACACATAGACCAATGGAACAGCCTAGAGAGCTCAGAAACAAACCCATGCTTACATGCTCAAGTAATCTATAACAAAGGAGGCAAGAACATACAGTGGGGTAAAGACACTCTCTTCGATAAATGGTGCTGGGAGAACTGGACAGATACATGCCCCCAAAATAAACTAGACCCTTTTTTGCTCCCTTAATTTTTGTCAGCTATGAATTTAAAGGATATTTATAATATTGTTTCAGAATGATAAGTCTTCTATTGTGGGAAGTTGCTCAAAGTATCTATCCTGCCATTTATTTTTGGAAATGGAAGTCAGTCAAGAACCATATCTTAATTAGCCTTTGCGTTTTCCTCAATACCTGACACAGTATTATTACACAGAAGATAGATGCTTAATCATAAATAACAGTTGTATGAATGTGCTGTTCACAAGGGAAAACATATTAGCAAATGAAAGTGGGTTTGTGTATCATATTTTAATCTCAGATGAACGCCAAATTCATTCTCCAGAGGGAAGCAGTGCCTGATAGGGAGTTCTCACGGGGAAGACGGAAGCAGTGGATGAGCACCACAGTTCAAGAGCAAGGGGGGTGCTCAGGAAAGCCGTGCCCAGGGCAGGTTCCCCAGGGAGAGTTGGGGCTATCAGAAGGCAAGTCACTGGAGTTCAAGAAGGGAGCTTATGTCAACCCTGCCCCAACCTTTGCGATTTATTATGTGGAGGGCAGGTTCTTGAGTGTCACTTTGCCGCTAATGCAGTTTCTAAAGGTTTGATGGGAAGATTTAGAAATGTGTGGAAAGAAGTTAAGCTCCCTTTCTTCTTTTTTTTTTTTAAAGGAAAAGAGTCCTTTGGAGAAAATTAGTAAGAGAAAACAAACCCCAGCCATTCTCTCCAAATTTTGGAGATGCGTCTTGGCGGGGACAGTCACGTTCATTCACTTTTAGGACACTACATTTGTGCAACTGAGTGCCAGGCCCTGTGCAGGACACCAGGGCCACAGGTGTGACCAGGGTGGGTGAGGAACCGGCTCTCTGGAGCTTCCACTGTGCAAATAATCGTGGGAACCAATACATGTGCACAGATTGTGAGGGGTGTTACAAATGAAAGTCACTAAAGGGTGTGGTGACAGATTATGACAGGGGCTCTTATGGCTGGGGGATCAAGGGATTCTCTGAAGGGTGACTCAGGTAGTCAGGCCAAGAAGGTGCAGAGAGCAGCAGCCACAGGCAACAGCGTGGGTGCAGCTGCTCGCTAGCAATACACCGACCTGCAGAAACCACTGGCGCTTTTGTTTCATTATAGTAAGACCTGACATTTGGTGGCTGAGTGTTTTCCTGAAAGGGGTGCAGGCTGTGTCATTATTCCAACTTTCAAGATGAGGGAACCAAGGCTCTAAGTTGTCAAGGTACCTGCCCTGTCACAGAATTTCAAAAGGGATGGAGCTGGGGGCTGCGCTCTGGTTGTTAAGTAGCTCATGTTTAAATGGAACTTTGCAAGTTTCCCAGAAAACAGCGGGTTTATTTTAGGCAGCAGTCCGGCAGCATATTTGACACTCAACAGAAATAACTAATGGTTCTTGAAATAAGGGACACTTTGAATAGGACAGGGGCTCAGGAGGAAGATGTCCTGGCTACAGATGTAACTGTAAGGCATCATCATAAGTATGACCTGTTTCATTAGGGCTGTGATCAGGTTCCTCTGGCGCACGGGCTGAGGTGCCGCTGTGGAGTGTGCAGGTGTGGCTGTCAGAAATTGAGAAATGCGATGTTAGTGCGACAGCTATTGACAAAGGAACAAATTACTATGGAAATTCCTTTTAATATTGAGTTACTACAACTTAATGGACGCAGTGTTTTTAAAGATTGGCAAAGTCAAAGAATACGAATCCCTCTCATCACTCATAAAATTAAAGATGAAACAGCAGAAAGGCTTGAAACCAAGCAAATCAATAAAAAAAACACTGTGTTGGGTCTTTCCTCGTGTTGCTAGAGATGCATCAGTATGTTCTACAAAAGGGCCTGGAGTGGCGTTCCTCCCCTTTTCTTTTCGTTATCACCCTCCTAAGGAGAATATTTTCATTGAATAGATGTAAACCAACTTATTAAGCTTAAGTAAAGTTAAATTATATGATATAATGTATAATATATAACTTAATTTAATTTCTTCCTAATAGGAGAAATTAAATATTCAGGAATGAGATTTTTGCCAGATAGGGTTTGAGTTTGGAGGACTACAAACTTCAAACTCAAATCTAGGATTTTTTTGTCATCCAAGAACCATTTTTCACCTTTCCTCCTGCTGAAAATTCATGGGCTAAAGCAGAAGCAGAAACAGAGCACATGAACACACACACACACACACACACACACACACACACACGTCACAGAGCTGTGTTACCTTTGGTCTTAAAGGACCTCACTCAATCTAAATGAAACCCAAGTGGTTATTGTGCTGGTTAATTTTATGTGCCAGCTTGGCTAAGCTAAGGTGCCCAGTTGTTTGATCAATGTCTAGCCTAGATATTGCTGGGGAAGTATTTTGTAAATGTAATTAATACTTCCAATCAGTTGACTTTAAGTAGATTATCCTCCTTAATGCCTGTGGAGCCTGCCCAATCAGTTGAGGGCCAAAAGAGCAAACACAGGTTTCCCTAAGAAGGGATTCTGTCTAAAAGCTGTAACAGAAGTCCTGTGAAGTGCCCAATCTGTGGAGATTTCAGACTCACCAACCCCCACAGTTGTCTAAAATAAATCTATTTCTCTCCCTCCCTCTTTCTCTCTGCTGTCTGTCCCCCTCTCTTCCTCTCAGTCCCTCTCTCTCCCTGTCATTCACTCTCTCAGCAATATATATGTTCCAAATCATCTTCATATAAAAGGAGGAAAATAGAGTGATAGTCATTCACTATCATTTGACCCTCACAATAATGCTGTGGGGTAAGTATAATCACTGTGGATAAGGAAACTGAGACACAGAAAGTTTAAGTAAGATTTGTCCAAGGTTACATAACTCTAAATTTATAGAATGGAGATTTGAGCCCAGGACTTCCTGACTTCAGAGCTCCCTGCTTTCCAGACAGCACTTACTTTCCCTCCGTGGACCTTTCCATAGCTCACTGATCACAAAGTAATGGTTTCAGGTGAACTCACAAGCCACTGAACACACACGGTGCTTCCCTGATAAGGTCCCTAGTCCTGATGACTGCAGAACCCTTGGCCAATGCTGCAAGAAGTGGTATGCTTGCATTATTTATCTAATCCTCATAACACCCTTATGAAGCATGTATGTTAACTCTTCACCTTTTATACATTAGAAGGTTATTTAAATAAATTCTGAGAAGATAAGTGCCCCCAGCTTTTAAGCAGCAGAGCAATGGCTCCCACGTTTATCTGTCCCCTCCGGTGCTCAGATGTAACCACCGCAATAGAAAGCCTTCTGTGATGTCCTTAGGACCACGTCATCTCCCTCTCCCCTTCTCTTCCCCTCCTGGTTTATTCTCCCTTGTTTCCACTCCTCACTACAAAACTTATTTGTCTTTGGCCAGGATGGGAAGCAATCTGATAAACAGTTGTTATTATTGGTTTGGAATTCCTAGCATTCGCCTTTCAACAAAGAATACCTGGAGACCCAAAACCATCAACCACAGGACTGAATAGAGATTCCACAGGTGGGAGGAATTCCAGTAGGTGACTTAGGGCACTGACCAAGAAGTGGGTGGCATTCTCAGGTGGGAAATGCAGGAATTGAGTAAAGGGACAATGTATTTACAGAGGTGTGAGAAGGTCTCAGAAACCAACATGGGATGGCGTAGCCCCTCGGGGCTGGAGTGAGGGCCACTACCACCCTAGCCCTGAAAGAGCAAGGGAGGAATGATCATGACGGTGGGAACCCGAGAGAGTTGTGGAGGCATTGGAGGGGGTGGTGTGGGCAGCAGGGGCTGTGCCTTCAGCAGAGACCCAAAGCCAGTCTCTTGTCACCCAACAGGGAGAAACAGCAAGGAAAGACATACTTCTTGCCATTTTCCTGCCCTCACAGGTGGTACGAGTTCTTCCCATTGATCATGTCCAAACTGAGGCCAGAGGGTGAGGGGGCCCATTGATGCCTTCCACAGAGGCCAGAAAGACAGAAAGCACAGTGGGGTGAAGAGGATAGAGGACCCAGGCAGGCTAAGACCTAACACAGTGGCCCCTCTGTAGTAGGTGAACCCCAGGCCGGTTTCATAAATGAAGCACAGGAGACACCTCAGTATTCCTCAGGTGGCTGATAGAATAGCAGTAAAGGGCACAGGCCATGGAGCTAGACTGCCCGTCACTTCTAACCTTGGTGGCCTTGGACAAGTTACTTAACCTCTCTGTGCCTTAGTTTCCTCATTTATGAAACAGGGATAATATCTACTTAAAGGGTTGTTGTGAGGATTAAATGACTTATAGTCCTGGAACAAAATTGACCTCAATTATTGCCATCCTTATCACACTCCAGGTTCACGTAAAGAAGCAAGGGAGGAGACAGGTACACCACTCTGCACAACACAAGGATGAGGTTTGCTGTCAACCAGGAAGGACTCACCTTGGGGGTGGGGTCAAGTAGGGATTTGCAGAAGAGAAGCCTTGAGAAAGTTACTATAGAAGACTTGATTTTCAGAAGTTCCTTTTTACTAATAGAGGTAGAACTCATGTCCAGTGAACATCGTTTGATAGTCCCAGTACAGAAGGAAGGAAGGAAGGAAGGAAGGAAGGAAGGAAGAAAGGAAGGAAGGAAGGAAGGAAGGAAGGAAGGAAGGAAGGAAGGAAGGCCGGCCAGCCAACTGGGGATTAAAGAGAGTGGGGGATTTGTAGACTCTCGGGGATGGGGACCAATCTGTCGGGAAGCCAGGGCATGACTAAGCAGTGCAACAGCAACCCAGCAGGTGGCATAAACAGGCCATTCATTTGGAGGGCCTTCCATTCATCATTTTCTTTTTTGAGATTTGGGAATATTTTTTTCTTATCCCTATTTCCCCAGGATTCTCGGGCATTCTATGTGCACTTAGCAACCATGTTACCAGATATATGCTGCCTGTTTCACCAACAGAGTGACTGGAAATCTTATATGATGTTAGATTTTTTAACAGGAAGTTAGATTTTTAAAGAAATCAAAGCAGGCTAATTACAATTGATGTAATAACTACGGTAAGTACTTTCCAGAAAGCCAAATGCAAGTATGAGGCCGTGGTATTTACTGAAAGGTCTATTTACATGGAGGTGACCCTTCTGAAACTAATTTTAATTATATTATTTTTCAGATGAAAGATTAAAAATAGAATACTCTGCATGATTTAATATGATCAGTGACTCTTTCAATTTGATGTAAAACTTCGCAAAGCCGATGCAAGTGTTCTTACTTTCTTTGGGGTCTGTGGAGCGGGTTTACTAGGGGAACACATTATGAATGTATCAGTTCAGAGTATACAACAGGACTGTCCCTTTTATGTTCGCTTGGGCATTTTGGAAGATAAATAATGTTTTATCTTCACCAGAGAACATTTTTCTCTTGCTTTTAGAGAGAGAGGAAGGGAGAGAGAAACATTGATGTGAGAGAGAAGCATCGATTGGTTGCCTCCCGTACATGCCTGTACCGGGGATCAAATGTGCTGTACCAAGGACTGAACCCACAGCCTTTTTGTTATGGAACAATGCTCCAACCAACTGAGCCACACCAGCCAGGGCTGGAAGGTAAATAATTTTCAAAAAGTGTTTTCATTATAAAATAGAATATTATAGAAAACACAAAAAAAATTTAAAAGAAGGAAAAAGAAATCACCCTAACCCCAGTACTGTTGTAGAAATTCCTGGAGATTTGATGTATTGCCTTTCTTTTTCTTATGCATGTTTGCATTCATTCATAGAACAGATACTACCTGAACAATGTCTATTCTGAAATCTGGGGTTCTAATAGTAAGTGATAAGCCAAGCTCTTGATATCATTAAATACATACAAAAAAAAAAAACAATGAATGAAATAAGGATAACTTCAGCCTGTCACCAGCACTGGGGAGAAAACCGAATAGGTAATAAGGACACACGAGGTCTCCTATTTAGATCAGGTGCTCAGGGAAAGCTCCACAAGGTGGTGATGTTGAGCCATGACTTGAGTGGTCAGGAAGGACCTAGCAAGTGAAGAGAGGAAAGGAGCGTCCCAGACAGCGAGAAGAGCACGTGCAAAGGCCCTGCAAAAACCCGTCTGTGTGAGGAATCGGAAGAGGCGCTGGGTGGCCAGAGCATAGTGTGGGACAAGGAGAGAGAGATGTGGTTCGAGAGTCAGGCGGGCACCAGATCATGCTGGCCTGGGCAAGTGTGTGGGGCTTATTCTGTTCATCATTGTGTATACATTTGTAAGAACACATTTGTCATCCGGATTTCTCCATGTGATGCTATTAATATACTTTTCCTCATGTTATTACATAGACTTCAAAACCTTCACTTAAAATCAATACATACAATTCCATCAGGTCTATCTTTAATAATTAACAATTTTGCCTATAAAAAAGCATATCTTTTTAACAAATATCCTGGGTGGCAATATGTTCTTATTGCAAAGTTATCTTAGTTATCTTAAAGTTATCTTAAACAAGTTGCTTGTTATTGGGTTTAGTTGTTTGTGATTTGAGTTACTTACGGTAGATCTTGCTCCTCGTAAGGTTTGCAGACAGTATGCAGTTCAGGACTAGGCTTGGTTACAGCAAAGACTGCAAGCAAACACCAGAAGGTAAATCAAAGGCATGGGACAGACCCTTCCCTCACAGCCCTCCGAAGAAACCAACCCCACCTCTGTGTGTCCTCTCTTGAACTTGAACTCCCAGCCGTTGGAACTGTGAGACAATACATTTCTGTTGTTTAAGCTACCCACTTTGTGGTGCTGTGTATGCGGTTCAGCAAACTAATGCAATACCTGGGCCTGCTGGTTGTCTATTGAGTTAGGGAGTCTAAAAACAATGTGATTATCCCTTTAAAAAATGTATAAAAATCCTCATTAAACTCACAGATACATGATATTTACATCAGACCAATTGGTGGCTGTGGAACTGAGTGCTATAAATTGCTAAACTAAAAATTACGGAGGTTTCCTAAAATCCAACTGTTAAAGCCTGTGGGGCTTCTGGAGACCTTGGGTTGTGTGGCCTGACCCCACCATAGGTGTTATAGACAAATTCTGCTACCTCACATAACGCTGTGAGAAGAAGCTAAGGACCAAATTTAAGCACCCTGGTTAATTCTTTGTATCTTCATGGGTTTTTCATGTTCTCACTTCTGTGTGGGACAGTACATAATAATGAATTTTTATCCTCACCCAAGAACATGCTTTAATGATGTTAGAGAGAGAGGAAGGGAGAAAGAGAGAGACACACACACAGATTGTAAGAGAGAAACATCGATCAGTTGCCTCCCATACACACCCTGATCAGGGATTCAACATGCAACTTAGGGAGTTGCCCGGACTGGGGATCGAACCTGCACCTTTTGGTTATGGGATGACGCTCCAGCCAACTGAGCCACAAGGGTCAGGGCATGATTTTAAATTTTGTTCCTTTTCTTTCTTGAAAGCTATTCCCTTGTGTTATAGGGAAAATCATGTCCTTGTTCAATTTTAAATCCTTCTCTCCTAAGTTGTCATTTCCTTTAGTTGTCCCCAGCCCATCACTCTGTAACCATGTGCAGTGATGTTACTGAGGGAAATGAGAGGTGGGCAGCAAGAGAGTATTCATATTCCTTTTGTGGATGGAGGAAAGCACAGCTGGGAGGAACAGATATAAATAACCACCCTTTCCTTCCCAAAAGCACTACAAGGAGGTGACCCTTAGGGGAGACTGACACTTGGCTTAAATAGCAAAGTCTCTTTTCTGAGGATGCAACAAGAAAATATAGAGTCTCAGCACAAAATCAAGTACAGTATAACCTTTTAAAGCTCCTGTCCTATTAAAGACTATTTACCCAAGTTGGCAGGTAAAATTATGGCCTGGAGGTGAAAACATGGAGGACCGTAAATGAAATAATTAGTGCACTGTTAAAATTAGATTTGTCGTGCATTATCTGTTGGGCTGTCGAGGGCACCTTCAGAGGTCTCTGGCCAAGGATGCCAACATGGTCAGGAAAGAGGGGGTTCTCCTGTGTTTCAGTGAGAGCCCTGTCCTGCCCCACCTCCACATCCTGCCCTGGCAGCAGTTCAGGAAGCGGTGGCTTCACCGTGAGCGCGGCCGCTCAAGTCCCCAGGCCCACTTCTGCAGCTCTGGGTGTTTTTTTCCCCTCATTTGGCTCTGAAAATGATTTTGGTTATCAGACTGCCTCACATTTTGGCCTCTGGAATGCCTTTGTTTTTCAGAAAGCAAAGAAATTACCAAGAATTACAAAAAGGCAAGTTGGAACCATGGCATTTAGAAAAACAACCATATTACTCTGCCTCGCATGGCCTTTGGAGGGGAAAAATAATTGAATCGGTGACGTTGAATATTGTGCCGCTTTGCATGACTCATTAAACTGCTATTTTCAACATTTTTGCCTCATGCTATAAAAACATAATCCTAAAACAATCTATACATTTAAATTCTTTTATGTCTAAAAGCCTTGTGATACAAGTGCCTTTAGATGTGAGCACAAGCATCATTTGAAATACACGACAGTCAACAGAGCTGAATTTGATAAGCCACTCAAGCATGACCCAGGTGGCCCAGCCTCTTAAATCAGAATGCTCAATTAATGGCTACTCTTCTATTTATTACCTTTAATCCCTCATTGGATACAGTTGACCTGTTACTTCCTGGGATGAGGCCACAGCATGGGTGGGAATGAATGACTTTTTAATTAGGAAGCACTTTTTGTGACCAGCCTGCACTCAGACCATGTAAATTCTAATCATTTCTTTCTCCCAGCACAGCCGCCTCTGCACTTGGAGAGGGCACTCAGTTTCCCTTTCTCCTACCCACAGTGGGCAGAAAGTCAGGTCTGTGTGGGTCTTCAAAGGCACTGGGCTTCTTGCTCTGACTAAGGAATTGGCAAAATTCCCAGGGACTCGTTCTTGATACCCTAAAGGCTTGATACCCTTAAGGACCTATATCATATTACAGATAGTAAAACTCTTGCATGAACCAGCCCTTCCTACAGCCCTCTTCCATCCCACCTCCAACTTGGTTTATTCATTTCTGTTCATTTGATCAAGGTCTATACCTCTCAGGAGATAAGGATTTTTTCATTTTGAACCATTTGTGGTTTTGAGCTGAGCCCGCCTACTGAATCAACAGAATTTGATTTGAGGGGCATCAGCAAACCATTTTCCTTCCTGTTTACTATTCTCCATTGTGTTGATGTTGCCTAAAATTCCACTGTTAGGGATTTCATCCTTTGTCTTGATTCCCCCACAAAACATTTTTCTCATTCCTGCTTATAAAAGTCATTGATGCTTATTGTAGAAAACCTCATAAAATATGCAAAAATATAAAATGTTCATGATCTTACAGTTTGACATATATAATATTTTGATACAATTGCATATAATTGATGTCATGTTTTATGTAAAGTTTTTCATTGTTTTTCTCAATTAAAATTATGTTGTGAGCATTAATCCAGGGTGATTTTTCATAGCTATATGTTATTCCATGATTTATTTAACCAGTTTCCCATCAATCTTTGTTGTTACAAATATTACTAGCCAGCATTTACAAATCTTTCTAGGTCCCTTTCTACCTGGCTTATGTCGGTTAATTCATTCCATCTTCACCAAAGCCCAATGAGGAGGTACAGGTATTATTCCCATTTTAGAGATGGGGGAACAGGCACTGAGGGTAACATGTCTGAAGTCACACACCTCCAGGGCCTGGGCTCTTACTACTTCTGCACAAATCTGATTCTTTCCTTGGGTCAGGTTGGCTAGGAGTAGCACCTCTGAGTCAAAGGTTCAATAGCATTTTTAAGACTCTTGAAACATGGCTAAATTGCTTTCTGTAAAATTCACTCTTTTGGCAACAGATTTCTATTTTCTTTCTTTCTTGATGTTTAAAAAAAGGCAAGAAGCAAAACCCAGATCACTTGTGTTGCTATAGCTGAATGTCTCTATTTACATTTTGCCTCCTCTCCCTGAGCTGTTAGCGGAAGGCGGAGCCCAGGAAACGAAGGTTAGCATGCTCTGGAGACCTGAAGTCCGTGAACTGTGGCGAGGGCTATGAAGTCCTTGAACTATGGCAGCTTTAGGGATTTCTGAAAGCACACGTAGATCAGGAGCATCCTGGGCCTGGCCTCCCTGTTCTTTGAGTTGCCTTGGATATGAGGCAGGTTATCAGAGTGACTCCTTGTGGGTTGCTTTCTTTCCTTTCCTTTTCCACGGTCTGGGCATCAATGACAGGGGCCTCCCCAGCCCTCTATCTTCAGAGTACAGTGTGTGCACTGGGACACTGGCATTGGGAGGTGCCCCTCGGAGTGCCAGCCAGGCTGGATCGTAGCCTGAGTTAGGAAGCCCAGATATTCGCTTGGTTAGTTGTTTGTATGTTTATCTGTTTGATACAAAAGGCCTTTAAGTATTTCAGTAGGAGATTGGTTAACTGAATTTTAGAATATTCATTCCATGAAATAGTATAAATGAGGTAGATTGTGTACTGACATGGAAAGATGTCCAAAGTATTCTTTTAAGTAGAAAAAGAAAAAAAAGAGAGCAACTTACAGAACTGCACTCATACAATTCCATTTTTAGAATGTGTATAGGAAAAAGATTTCTCTAGAAACTGGGATGGGGAGGGTTTAAGGCCTTCCATTTTCTATCCTATGCATATTTATATTCCTTGAAATTTTCAGTGAACATATTATTACTTTAAATTTTTATATTTATTGATTTGAGAGAGGGGAAGGGGGAGAGAGAGAGAAAAAGAAACATTGATTTATTGTTCTGCTTATTTATGCATTCATCTGTTGCTTCTTATATGTACCCTGACCGGGGATTGAACTCACAACTTTGGCGTATTGTGATGATGCTCTGATCAACTGAGATACCTGGCCAGGGAGCGTATATTACTTTAAAAATTACAGTTGACCCTTGAACAACACGAGTTTGAATTGTACAAGTCCACTCACACATGCATTCTTTTCAATAAATACCTAAACAGTTTCTGATCCAAGGTGGAGAGTCTACAGAGGTGATGGGATGATGGTACGCGTTGGTTGTGCCATTTTATAAAGGAGACTTGAGCATCCACAGATTTTGGCATCTGTGAGGGGTCCTCAGACCAGTCCCCATGGATACTAAGAGACAACTAAGTTTTAGGGGAGTCAAAAGTTGTACGTGGATTTTTGACTGTGCAGTGAGTCAGCACCCCTGCCCCACATTGTTCAAGGGTCAACTGCAATACAAAACCAAAAGAGACTTTATAGTGAGGTAGAATACTTGGAGTATAAAATTGTAAAATACACAAACATGTAAATTCATGTTTATAATAGGGAAAATATAGGGAGAAGGAAATGGACTCTAAGGGAATCTAGTACAATTAGTACAAAAATACTGATTGAATTGATATCGGGGGAATGGAAATGTATTTTTCCCTTTGTGTTCTCTAAATGTTTAGTAACGTAATTGTATAATTACTGCACGCTATTATATACTTTAAATGTAGCCATAAGAAAGCATGAAATCACATTAAAAATAAAACCAAAGGCAACTCTGAAAGGAAAGGAACTAGTGTGAAGTAGCAGTTCAAAGTGAAACCTAGGGGACTTCTGGCTAAGATGGAGGTGTAGGTAGACACACTTTGCCTCCTCACACAACCAAAGGAAGGACAACAACAAATTTAAAAACAAAAAACAACCAGAACTGACAGAAAACCGAACTGTATGGAAGTCCAACAACCAAGTAGTTAAAGAAGAAACATTCATCCAGACCGGTAGGAGGGGCAGAGACTGGCAGCCAGGTGGAGAGGACTTGTGGCAAAGCGATGACTGGAGGGCCGGGGTGGGCAAGGCAGCGGCTGGCAGACCGGGTGGTCCCACATTCACGAGCAAATAAACTGGGAGGAACAACTGGG
>CM052540.1:44896611-44911812 GCA_028533065.1 Trachops cirrhosus | reverse complement strand
CCCTTCTTCCCTGATCTTTCACACCCCACCAGAATGGCTATACAACGGTGAATCCCTGGATCCTAGAAAACCCTATGAAAATGTTTCTGTGTCAGGTTTGGATCAATTTAGTACATCTGAATGCTGTCCAGTGGACCCTTCTAATGGACCTTTTCCTCCAGGAAAGCCTGCCAGGTCTGTGGTTCTGTGCTGAATTGGAGTTAGTGAGTTAGTGCCAGCAGATACATGTTATGCAAAACACAGCGTCTCATTCATAATGTCATGCCGAAGAATGCATTTCGCTGTTCACTCGATTGCTCTGTAATCTCCATGCAAGTCCCTGGAGAGTCAGCGATGGGCTAGAGACAGTGATACTGAGCAGGTAAACGAACTAGAGCATGTCAGTCCACCCGTCCTCAGCCTGTCACTTTGGTGAAGAACCACTTTGGTAGTCACAGGTTAGCAAACAGGTGCCAATACTGGCCCCTATTGTCTTAATATCCTCTCCCATCTGCTCCAGGCCTTTATTAGACCAACAATCCCTTTATGTCTACCTTCTTTCTTTCTTTCTTTTTTTTGACTGTTTAATTGAAAACTGTACTTGTAGTTTCTAAAATGTTGATCCACAGACCACTTTCTTCGTAACATGAGAAAACAAAAGCAAAGAACTGAACTCGTTACTCAGTGCCTTCCAGCTACAGGGGGCAGGGGCAGGAGTGCAATCTCACTGTGTACCCAGGCCAGGAGAGAACCAGAACGGTCGGTGAATAGTTCCAAAGGCTGTGACGGTCTGTCCATCTGGTAACCCAGAATTCAGTTCACCCTCCCTCTGTACACAAATGTACTCATCTCTCATTCCCCTTGGAGCCCAAAGTCCGATCCAGTTTTCATGGTAAGCGAAAAGTTCAGGATCTCCTGACAATCTCTACTTTAGTGAATGAGAGGCAGTCTTGTCGACCTGGAGTGTGACTCCTCTTGGTCTGGAAACCAGTGAACTGGGAAGATCAGCTATTTGCACCCCCACCTCTCCCCAGCTATGCAATGGTGAAACACGCCCATTGGGAAAGGGATGAACTAGGTGATGGTGAGCTCCTTTAGTTTTACCTTGTCTGGGAGGCACTTTATCTGCCCTTTCATTCTAAATGATAGCTTTGCTAGATAGAGTACTCTAGGTTTTCATCACCTTGAATATTTCATGCCAATCCATTCTGTCCTGAAATGTTTCTGTTGAGAAATCAGATGACAGTCTATTTGGAGCTTCCTTGTAGGTAACTACCTGCTTTTCTTTTGTGGCTGTTAGGATTCCCTCCTCGTCTTTAAGTTTTGCCATTTTAATTATGATGTGTCTTGCTGTGGGTTTCTTTGGGTTCATTTGTTTGGGACTCTCCACACTTACTGGACCTGTGTGTCCTTTTGTTTTACCAGATTAGAGAACTTTTTGGTCATTTTTTTTCTTCAAGTAGGTTCTTAATCCCTTGCTCACTCCCTTCCCCTCTGGTATTCCTGTGGTGTGGATGTTGTTATGCTTCATGCTGTCTCAAAGGTTTCTTAAGCTCTACTCATTTTTCTCCTTTTTTCTTTTCACTGCACTGCTTATTTTTTTCTACCTTGTCTTTCAAATCGCTGATTTGATCTTCTGCTTCATCTAACCTACCGTTTATTCTTTCCAATTCATTATTTATTGCAGATATTGCATTATTTATTCCTGAGTGATTCTTTTTTATGGTTTCTATATCTTTTTTCATGTTGTTGAGTACCCTTATAATCATTACTCTAAACTCTCTATCTGATAAATTGCTTGCCTCCATTTCATCCAGTTCTTCTGCTGGATTCTCTTGTTCTTTTATTTGGAGTCTGTTTCTTTTTCTTCTCATTTGACTGCCTCTTTGTGTTTGTTTTTATGTATTTGGTAGATCTGCAAAGACCCTGGTGCAGGCCTAAAATAAACCCTGCCTGTGACTGACCTTGGGCAATCTGCTTGGTGGTATCAGTGATGCACAGGCACAGCTCGTGGCTCCCTCCGCTGGGCCTGGGTGTGTGCAGAAAGAAGGGGCTTTATGCCAGGGCTGGCTTTTACCAGCATCAGGCCCAGGGAAGGGTCAGCTAAAGTTTCAAAGCTCCCAGAGCTCCACCTTAGCTGTTAAACTTAATCACTGATATAGCCTCAAGCTACACTCAGCAGGCCCAGTTTAAGCTTCACAGGGTGAGGCAGAGTAATTTCTGTGGGTGGGGCTATTGCTTCCCCTTGGGATGTTGCCACTTAGAGGGGTGTGCTCTGCCTAAGATGGATTTCCAGTGTGGGACATGACTTAGGGATCCTGATGGCTATTCCTTCAGTTCTCTCCTCAGAGCCACCAGCCACAGACTCTCTTCATGTGCCAATAGTCCACTCTGCCCTCTCTCTGCCAGAGCCCAGGGTAAGTGGCTACAAATAGAATTTTGTACATTGCCCTCTAAGAGGCTCTCTGCATCTCTGGCTGTCTCTCTCTAACAGACAGAAACCCCACTGTTTTTCATAGCCTGATGTTACTTGGGTTCCTTTTCCCAGTTCTGGTGCTGTAGGCTTGGGAGCCCAGCTTTGGGTTTTAGATCCCACACTTCTCGGGGGAACCCCTAGCCACTGAAATAACCCTCCAGAACTTTAGCTGCTGCCCATAGGAGCCCAGCCAGGTCTCTTGTGCCTCTGCAATCCCTACCAGTCTCGTTGTGATAATGGTGTTTCTTATGTACGTCCTTGGCTGTAAATCTTCTCTCCAGCTAGTTTTCAGTTGGTTATTCCAAATGATTTCTCTACAATTTACTTGTAATTCTAGTTTGGTCCTGGGAGGAGGTGAGTGTAACTTCCACTTAGTCCTCCACCATCTTGGGTCCATCTCCTTCATTTTAATATGAGGTGCTGATACCAACCCAAGTGTTCTCTACAGATGGATAAAGAATATGTAGCATATACATACAATGCATATGTTCAGTCATTAAAAGAGGAATTCTGACACATGCTATAACATGGATGAACCTCGACAATATCATGCTAAGTGAAATAAACCAGACACAAAAGGACAAACATTGTATGATTTCACTTATGTGAGATATCCAGAAAGGTGAATTCAGAGACAGAAAGTAGAACTGAGGCTGTCAAGGGAGGGGAAGTGGGAAATGGGTAGATAATGCTTCCTGGTAACCGTTTCTGGTACAGCCACTGAAAGAGTTCTGGACATGGATGGTGGAGATGGTTACTCAACAGTGTCATGTACTTAATGCTCCTGAACTGTACACTTAAAATAGTTAAAATGGCAAACTTCATGTTATATATATATTTTATCACAATAAAAAAATTAAAAGGAGAAATTAAAAGAGGGAGAAATAAGCTAACTTGAAAGAGAAAGGTGCTACCACCTTTGAAGCATTTATAGTTCATGAGGCTATAAACATGGTTTACCTGGAAAAAAAAGAGCTGGTAGTGACATTAGCCTGAGAGTCCTTCCCAGCTCCAGCCTCCATTTCCTCCAGCACTTTCAAGCCCTTGGTTTCCTTCAGGACACAGCCTGGGACAGTCCTTCCCAGGCCCCTACCCCCATTTCTGTTCCCACGGCCCTCCTGCCTATCCTTGGCTCTGCCTGCCCTGTCCTTTCTCAGGTGCCTGCTGTACTACAACTGACACTACGGCTGTTTTTCATGTGCATGTGGCTGTTTGTCAACTGTCTTAACCCCTCAACAACCAGGAACTGTATCTTCCTCTGCTTTTGTGCTGCCCCCTCCCGCAAGTGCTGGACTCAGGATCAGTCAAAATGGGTGTTTGAAGATGATTCCCAGCATTTCTTGCCATGAGGGACTAAAAGTACAAAGGACCTGGTTGCATTACGCTCTGGCTTTGGGTTTTGCAAACTTTTTAAACTTCTACCCTACCCACTGACAAATATATCTTAGCTTGTGGCCCAGACACATGCGCACAGTTTTGTGAAATGACACCATTACTCTATGTGGTACAATCTTAGATTTCTGATTTATTCAATTTAAAAAATGCTTGTAGATACATGGAGTTTCTGTATATAACATTTTATTTCTTGAAATTGCCTGCTAAAAGAAAAGCAAAAAGACTGACCTTTCTCTGTTTGGTGAACTGAAGTTACACTTACATTTTCAAATAACTTTCTGAGTTTCCCTTATAATTCAATCCAGAGTCACCACTCTCTATGGGATCTGTAGGCACTGAGGACTAAGGTGTGTAGGGGTCTTGCTGACAGCCGTCCACCCAGCTTTCTGTCTCAACACTACAGCACAGTGGGATTAGTGGAGATAACAATACATTGATTTTTTTAACCCATGAATTCTTGTTTGAAGAAACACTGTTATTTGAAGACTGGCTCACGCTTTGGTGTGTCCACTACTGGCCGCTAGGGGGAGCTAATAGGTCAGGCTGCACAGAGAAATCACGTAAACTGTCCAAGGGCTTGGATGAAGCGCTCTTAGTGCTAGTGGGGACCTTAGGATGCCCACGCAAGCTCCCACACCCCTTAATAAAGCCCCACAGAGGGACCAGAGGCTCTGATCAGAATTTATTTAGTTGAACAAACATCTCTTTAGTTGATTTATTTGAACGAACTTTTCTTGATTCATTGTCTCTTGGGCTGATTTAAATGTAGTGTTGTGTGCTGGTTGTTCAATTTTCAGTTCAGCACTCAGACTCTTCCTCCTGAAGCAGCACAGAACTCAACTGATCCCTTTTTGTCCTTCAGATGTGTGACCGACTGCCTTGAGACTTGTGAACACCCTGTAGCCTCTGCCTCACTGTGCAGAAAACCCTAGTAACTGCCCAGGACAGGGAGCCAGACTGAGTTGCTGAGACTGACAAGAATTCAGAAATGATTGTGGAGCCCTCCCTGTGGGCCACAGGAACAGCCTGTGGTGAAAATCACGCTCCCCAGCTCGGAGCTGAAGGGGATTCCAGCACGACTCCTGCCAGTGCCCCCTTTGATTCCATCGGCAGGAGCCCAGGCCGCGCAGGCCCAGTTCCCCTGCTCTCTGCTCTCTGGCGGAGGCTCCTCAGTGAGGCAGGCCGGAGAAGTCAGGATCCTCACCCTGATGCTCCTAGAAAAGAGCACTTGAAACTCGCTCCCAGACTCTTATGATAAGGCTCCTCTCCCAGCTGCTTTGGGCTACCACCCTCATGGCCTCCAGGGTGCCATTTTCTGTCCACTGCTGAAGTTCACTGTCACTGGGTACTTCGTGGCCAAAACTCTAGTTAGGGGCACCCCATGGCAACAGTTAAGGCCTCCACCTTGGAAAGGGCTCTGCAAGATATAACTATCAGATGTAACTATCTCTACCCTTTCCCATGGGTATTTAAGGAGGTTAATAGGAATATCTCTTGAGTACCCTCCAAAATCCTGGTTAGAACTACTACTGGGGGAGGACCTCATTCTGATGCATTTATTGCATATTGCCCCAACCTTGTGTTTATAGCCAAACACTCTGGCGCGTGGCTTTGCAATTCTTCTCACTAAAAAGGCAGGGCTTCCCAATCTCCTTGAATCCTGGTTGTCCTTGGGACTTGCTCGGGCCAACAGAATGCCATGGAAATGATGAGGTGCCAGTCTTAGGCCTAAATCTCAAGGAGCCTTGTCCACTTGTTCTTCTTGTGTCTGTTATAGCTGTGAGAACGTGCTTGGGCTATTCAGATGCAAGATCATAGTCATGTGGAATCGAGCTGAATTGCCTCAGGTCCCTAATCAAAGCCAGCCTATAACTGACAGCTGGGAGTGAGATGGGTCAAGGCCAGCAGAGCCGCCTCACTGACCACCCAGACAGGTGAGTAATAAATGCTTGTTGTAAGTCACTGAGGCTTTCAGGGCTGTGTTACACAGCATTACTGTGGCCGTAGCTAACTGACACGCCCACTCAGACATTAGAGAATGATGCACCCCTCGAAGAAATTATTAGAAGCAACTTTCACCTTCAAATAAAACGGGTTCCAGCAGACTGTTTTCTTCACTTGCATGCTTGGAGCTGACAGCTTAATATCTTCTGCTGGCCTTCAACTCTAGATGAGTTTAATATTGTGGTAGAAACCAGAGAATGAGCACAAGAATTGAAAGTCATTTTTTATTAGGCATCAAATGCACATCGGAGGGAGAAGCAAAGCCAAGAAAAGTAACACCTACTTGTATTTCCATTGACTTCGGATAACATGGGACTTCTCTACCCAGAGTGGGGGGGCGGGTTGTTTGTGCCAGTTAACGTTGCTCATGTCGGCACCTGGAAACAGTCCTGTACATGCAGAGGTCAGTGCGTGTACAGATCATTGAAAGGTCATCTTTACAGAGCTCCTTGGTGGGTAATGGCAGTGTTGGCTTCCCTAATTCCAATGTGGATCAGAAGCACAGATAAGAATCTAGCAAAACACGTTCATGAGTCAAGGTCTGTTGTGCTCTAGCAATCGTGGGATTATTGGCCCCCCAAGCTGGAGTCACTAAGCTCTGACACATGAAGGTAAATAAAAGCACTCTGTTCCACCTTTTAAAGTGAGGCACCGACTAGACCATACAGCAGGGTTTTTTATGCTAGTCACCAAGCTCCTGCTTATTTGATTATATGTTTGGTCACGTACCCTGACAGTGATCGAATGAAGTGGGTGGAAGAACTTCATTAATGTTCTCTGGTCACTCAAGGCCTGCTGTCAGTCAGTGTCAGCAAGTGTACTTGCTGGAAGTGAGTCTTGTCTGTCAGAGGTGAATTTATAGCTGGGGGAAGATACAAACAAGTTGCCTCCAGTTTCCCAGTGAGACACTGATTTTCCCACCCTCTTTTTCCTTATCTCAACTCAGTCTCTGACCCCAGAGCAACATACACTCTGTGCCTTCACGCAGGAGATCCCTCAAGTTGGTTCCTGGCCCCGTGGGCCCCTGTGGAGCTTCTATCGTGAATGCCTCTGTCTCTCGGACATTGGCGTGAGCATCCAGAGTGACCACTGTCCTGGCTCTATAAAGGGAAACCGTTGTGTGCCTCTGCCTGGTGGCAGAACAAAAGCATAGAGATGGGATTCAGAGGCAGCAGCTGAGACAGTCGCGATGCAGCACACCCTTTCCTCTGTGCTTCACTGGGGTTTGGACCGGACCGTGATTTTTAAATGAGCATTCATGAGGGCGTGAGCCGAGACAAAGAGAGACTCAGTGGGATTAGCATAAATAAAGATTTTCTTTCTTTCTAAGTGTAACATGTAGGTCATTTTTCTTACATAATGGCTGTGATTCAAGTCATGTCCTCTGGCCAAGTTCTAAAACCCAATTCTGGATACATACAGGATTATAAACACTTGATGTATTATTGTACGAGCTGTAGAAAGAAAGACTTGCCATTAAACAACTGCATCTTTGTAAAATTCAGTTTTTATTTATTTATATATTTTTAAAGATTTTATTTATTTATTTTTAGACAGGGGAAGGGAGGGAGAAAGAGAGGGAGAGAAACATCAAAGTGTGGTTGTCTCTTGAATGCCCCCTACTAGGGACCTGGCCTGCAACCCAGCTCTGTGCCCTGACTGGGAATCAAACCAGCAACCCTTTGGTTCGCAGTCCAGTGCTCAGTCCACTGAGCCACACCAGCCAGGGCCTCAAATTCAGTTTTTAAATTGGGGAGCAAAAGGTCCACAGAAAACTGGCTAACTGTAAGGCTTAGTCACTGGGAAGTGCAAACCAACAAAAGCCCATGAAGAATCAGACACGGAGGATGCCTAGCCAACAGGTACCTGTGGTTGAGATAAGGGAAGTCTCCTTATAATGCTTAATACTCCTTCCCCTCGGGCAGTGTTCTCTGGACCAGCAGCATCAGCACCGCACCTGGGAACCTGTTGGAAATGCCCCTTCTTGGGCCTCTTCCCAGACCCACTGAATCAAACTCTGGGGTGGGGTCCAGCAATCTGTGTCGTCACAACCCCCAGGGGCGATTATGATGCGAGTTCAAGTTTGAGAACTACCAGTTTCTGAGATACAATCTGCCTCACGAGGTACACAGGAAATGGCTGTGCTTCCCAAGGAGATTTAGTCCTTCATGCCTTAAGCCATCTATGTAATGTATTACCCTCTCTCCTGTGCCTCTGCCATGGCACTGATACACACCATTCTCAGGGAAATTAGGAAAAGCACCCTTCAAATACTTCTCTGTGTCTGGGATTGAGTTCCCGACGCCAGTGTCCTCACTGGCCACAAATCACTAAGCCATTTGGTTACAGCAGTGCCCACTTCCTAGAACCAATTTCTATACCAATAAAGCAAGCCCAAGTCATGCTGTGCTTTTCACAAATTACTGCATACTTCTCCAGCTTAACATGACAAAGGTGTATTTCTTGCTCATAATACACCTGTAACACAAATTAGCAAGGGAACTCTACGCCACAGCCCCTCAGGAACCAGGCTGATGGGAAGGCCATTCCAACACTTGCTTCCAGGAGCACTACGATGGTGAGCTGCACACTGGCTTTTAAAGCTCCCGTCTGGAATTGACTCATGTCATGTCCACTAATGTTTCTTGACAAAGCAAGTCACATGGCCAGGCCTAACTTCAAAAGTAGGCAGGCAGAGAGCCTTGGCTAGGTAGCTCAGTTAGTTAAGAGTGTCATCCTGATACACCAAGGTTGCAGATTCAATCTCTGGTCATGGTATATATACGAAGCAACCAATGAATGCATAAATAAGTGGGACAACATATTGACATTTCTCTCTTTCAAATCAATAAACAAAACATCAAAAAGTAGGCGAGTAGTACCCAGAAAGAGAATTGGAGAGTGGGAGAACAGCCTGAATGAAGACTATCAAGGTTCTGCAGGGGCCACAATGGCCATCATAGGCCAAGCTGTGTGTTGACAGTAAAGAAATGGCAAGGCCAACACTCTCAGTTTTGTATTCACTCTCTCTTTGTTCCCAATGACCTGCAAATCAACAAAACCTAACCTGCCTCCCAAGGTCTTTTCTGACCAAACTTTTTCATTTTTTTATATTTAAAAAAAATTTAAGTCCTGGCTGGTATGGGTCAATGGACTGAGTGCTGGCCTGCGAACCAAACAGTCGCAGGTTCGATTGCCACTCAGGGCACATGCCCAGGCTGTGGGCCAGGTCCCCTGTAAGGGGTGCACAAGAGGCAACCACACATTGATGTTTCTTTCCCTTTCTCTCTCCCTTTCCTTCTCTAAAAATAAATAAATAAAATCTTAAAAAAAAAAAACTCCTTCCCCTTCCTTAATGGTAACACGCTCTCCTGACCTCCACCACCATATTTCGATGACTGTTTTACAGTCATTCATCCAGCTAGCACGTATTAACCAGGCACCAGAACTTCCCAGTCCTGGCAGGTGCTGTTACAAACCCAAGCACAAGAGCTGATCTTAGTGAGCTTCCTGCAGGAAGACTGGCTTTTCAGGAGTGGGAGAAACACATTTGGACAGGGTTGGGTCAGAGCTCTCTAATCTCAGGGACGCAACCGAATTAATGAATATCATCTTTCATACCTGTTTATTTAAGCACATTCAGTATGTCATAACAGAGCAGATGGGATCATAGCCAGAATCTCTTTGCTGCTTGGCATGACAAGTAAGTGGTCCGCCCAGCTGCCACCTGCTCTCCAGCCAACCTTCACACGGTGTTGAGCTGATACCACGGGCAGCAAGGCACCTCCTGCCCACCTGCAGCTCAGGTGTTTCTCTTTCTTCCCTTCATATGGCCTCGCCCTTTCAGGTGGGTCCGGGGCTGGGTTAACTGGATCTTTCTGGGCCGGGGAATGAGGAACAAGTGTAAAATTGATGTTGGCCCAAATACAAGACTGGCATTTGGTTTTAGGAATATTTCTATGCAGCTTCCGTGATCTGAAAATTAGGAATATAGTTCCCATTTTCTTGCCTACTAAATGATCAAAGGTCTTCATGGAGAGACAGAGGGCAACCGGTTTCCTAAAATGTCAGCTCCTCCCCAAACGCCCTAGAAAACCAGATGGATCTGCACAGGCACGCACCCATAAAGCATGGCGTTTGCTTTACAGCTTCTCTACAAAATCCCTGCCAGGATTCAGGACAGGTGTCTTGGGACATCATTAGAAATGCTAATTCCATCATTCACACTTGAAGAGCTGGCTCTGGCTGCCCGATCCTCCCACAGGAAATGGCCAGTGACTCTGGCGGGTGTGTCAGTGTGAGCAGCTCTGGGACACTGTGGCCAAGGACTCAGCCACATCCTTTTGTGGTAATAATCTTCAGCAAGATGTACTTTAAATATATTTTTACAATCAGCTGGCTTCTAAATTACAGCCATGTTAAATAAAAATGGAGTTAACATATGATTAGTAATTTCCTTATGGCACAAAGTAGAACTAGATAGTCCCTGGTTAAAACCAGGGCTTTAAAAAAAATGTGCTTTCAGTAAAAAAAGAAAATAGAAAACTGCCTTTATTCCAAAGCCAAAGGAATGGGTCACAGCCTTCTTCCTGTGCAGGAAGGCCTGCTTCACAGGGCTGTGGGGGAAGGAAAAGATTAATTTAGGAAGATACTCCCAGAGCGGTCTGCCTGCAAGACCACTGTCACCATGTACTGAGCCACGCCCACTTCCCTTCCCCATACACAGAGACCTGGGTCCGGGCAGCCAGGTGCCTGGCCTTCTAGAAATGCCACTGGGCATGGATAAACGCCACATAGAGACTAGGCTGGCTCCTTACTCGTCAAAGATCAAACACGAAACATAATGTTTTCTTTTTTGTT
Source organism: Trachops cirrhosus (assembly GCA_028533065.1). NCBI lineage: Eukaryota > Metazoa > Chordata > Mammalia > Chiroptera > Phyllostomidae > Trachops > Trachops cirrhosus. The sequence goes on along the minus strand of CM052540.1, from coordinate 44,901,098 downwards.
ACAGCTTTCCCTCCCCACTTACCTTGTTTAGAAAAGAATGTGTAAGGATAGAGTTTCATAATTCAGGAGTATTGAGAGGGTCCCATTGAGAAACACCAGGGATGCTCCTTAATTACGCAGAGCCCTGGACCTAAAGAAGTAGAACCTGCAGGGTGGGACCGAGAACGTGCCTTTTCACCAGCTCTCAGGAAATTCCGATGCATGCTGTGGAGGGGGAAGCTCACACAGTACCAGGAAAACAAAAATATCTCTGCGTGCTGCTGGCCTTCCCCTCAAAAGGACCCATGAGCATTTAAAGAAAATGATGGTTACTCTGTCTGCTCATTATTGCCCTTGAGGAGAAAACTCAGTTTTCTTACTTGATTCCGTCTGCAAGCATTACCACCTATCTGCAGTGTTTCAGGGTCATACAAGTCAGGGATAAAATTATTCCCATTGGAGTACTGGAAAATTACAGGTAGGGACCTGACATGTCATTTATTTTGGGGACTAGTGCTAGAGAGTGGGCTCTGGGTAACTTTCTCCAGAAGCAAGGCCCTCCCCTGTGGTGAGTATGGGCTTTAGTCCATTTAGTCCTAATGGCAGGACAAGTTGTCTGCTTTTCTTTAAAGTCTTCAAGTCCCAATTGCTCTACTACTTTTGTCTTGGGGTAGGTTCTGACCTTCAGCTTCTTAATTTCCAGGACAAGAGTGTCTGGAAAACTGACTCTGTCACTCAGAAGTTTAGGCTTCCCTTCACTGAAGCTGGAAAATAAAATCGGGAGTCTCCAGCCCTCTGCTTGGTTTCTCTTGGGGACCTTGCCCAAGTGTCCCACAACAAATTCCTCTACAGGTTTGTGCCTCAAAACAATGACAGCTGCGCCAAAGGGAGTATCAGGCTGGTCTACACAGTGTGCCAAGATCCCAAAATAAAAACATCCGAAGTGCCCAGTGTTAGCACAGCAAACAAGGCACGAGGCAGCATACACCACCCGGAAGTGATATGGGTACTGAACAAGACCTCACTCCGTGATAAACACACACTCGTTTTCTTTTGCAGAATTTAACACAAGAAATCTGAAGTACAGAATTCAGGTGTTGGAATTTGTTTTCTCCAGCACCTGCTATATTACCTTCCTTTCTCAAATGGAGCAAAGGAAATTCCAAAACCACACACCATGTAAGATACAGCCCTCCTTGCTCAAAAGGCATGTCACGGAGTTAAGGGGCAGGGAACCCCCAGGCCCATTCTTCTTCCAACACAAACACTCTTCTGCTTTAATTTATTATGCGTATTCAGATCTGATGGAACTTGGCCTTGAATAACTATTTGAACTAAAATTTAGCCCAAATCCCAGAGCTGGCAGATCTGTCCCAGGAGGGAAAGAGGTGCTCGTGACTCCAGGTGGCTGTGACCTCATTTTCACGGTTCATGGAAGAGGATGGCCCTTCCTCCCCAGAGGCCCCACGTGAACCAAGAGCGAATCTGTTACTGCCCCGAGATGGCCTGAATTGCCAGCAATGCTCTTCACAACGCCAACCAAATTTTTCTCTGAAAGATGCAAACAGCCTTTCTGCTACAAGCACTGTGACGACACAACCCATTGGGAAAATCTAGTCTCTGGCCTTTTCTTGAGCTCAGTAATGAATAAACAAAAGGAAGGAAGGAGAGGAAGAAAGGTTTAAGAAAAAGCCTCCGTGATATTTTTCCAGCGCACCCGGCTCTCACAAATGTCCTGGGTTAAAAATCCACTACCTGTATCTCCCACCGAGTATGCATTTTGGCCACTGTGCTTCATTTTAACAAGATGGACTTGATCCCCTTTACTTTTTAAAAAGGACTTGAAAACAGGCACTGTTGGGCCAACAGCAGTCTGAAATAAGGTCTGTCTACCTTTGTCTCTCTTTTCTCATCGTTACGGGTTTCAAGCAGTTGCACTCAAAATTAGAATCAAGGTCTAGAGCTTCTGCACGTGAGAAGAGTTAGCTCACTGGCTCCCCTTGGAGATTACCTGTCTGGTGAACTGTTTGCCTAATAAGGTCTTACATTTCAGGCTCGTGACGTGCAACCTGAGTAACAGCAGTGCTGCGGAGCCCTCAGAAGACGTGTTCTCTTGTCGGAGCGCAGGACCAGCTGACCGGGCACTCGGCCTCCCCGCGCAATCCACCCGCCAGCCTGTGCTGCCGCTGCTGTAAGGCAATAGGATCGGGGCAGACAGCTGTCAGAGATGAAGCAGGGACAAGTGAAGAGCTTAATAAAATTTTATTTTGAAAATATGGCAAGAATCTAAGGCACTTCAAACATTTAAATACATGTAAGACCAAAGTAAATGTGACATGGTGTGAAGGAACCCATAAATATGCGGGGAACTACACTATGTTTCTCTAGAGGCAGACACACCGCCAATTCCTCTAACGGGACTCAACCTCTATCGTTAGCTATCGAGCTTGTGCAATTGTTAATAAAAACATGGTACTGTTACCTGTAGTTCTTCATGTCTTTTATTACCATGGAATATAAAAGTTGAAAATACTGTGTCAATTTTATATAGATATCTTTTATATAAAGTCATATAATACATCCACCCAGATAAAACCAACTGAAAAGATTTCCTTTTGTAGTGTTATACTTTTTTAGAGTTCCATCTTTTAATTTTAACCCCAAAATCTACCAGCCCAGGTACAAGTTGCTGATGATCAAAGTCACCTCAACTTACATATTTTTAAAACAATAAAGGCAAAAGAAAAATCAACAAAACCATCCTGGAATGGAATTTTTGAAGAGCTTTCCCGGGGTTCCACATTAGTACATATAAGTACTTGTGGAAAAATTTAAAACACCAGGCCAACGAGAACCTGACCCTTCTTAGCCGTGGTGGCAGTGGCGGGGGTGGTGGAGGGAAGGAACAGAAGTTGCCCGCTCAGGTCCGGTTACAGTTTCCCACAAATGTACATAACGGAGCAGAGACTCAACAGCAACAGCGACTGGGGTCAAGTGTGCCCTGCACAGAGGGAAGGTGGCCAGAAGGGAAGCGGTGTGCGCCTGCTGGCAATCTCTCCTGGCTCAGCCTCCACTGTGACAGCCCCAGCCTTCAGTCCTTGGCTTTATGCATTGTTTGCTGGTGAGCTCAGGCACGATGTGTATACATTCAGTATCTGTCACCCCAACAGGATCAATTAGCAGCTTAATGGTGGCATGTAAATGGACGGCTACTTGAACATACTCAGTCAAATGAACCTCGGTGGGTGGGACCAGGAGATGTCTTCCTTCCAAGCCTAGGGGTGCCCTGGAGACCAGGAAAGGCAAAAATCGGGGGTTAGTAAGTGAACTCAGGCAGATGTGTCCTCTCTGGCATAGGAACTTTGTCCACCACAGCTGACAACCACCGGTGAGCCGGAGCCAGGAGAGCTGGACCACAGAACACAGATCCCCCAGGAGGAGGCGCTCAGGAGCCGGCAGAGCTCAGCAGGGCCACAGCAGCTGTCCTGTGAAGTCAACTTCCTGCTGGCGCAATTTGTTTTCTGTGTCGTCTTGGAATGAGGATTCCCTTCAGGTTGCTAGCCACAGTAAACAATCTGCATGTGGCTTGAATGCTATGGTCCCTCCCTCCCACTCTGTGGATTCTGGGAGGCCAGCTGCATGCCCTCCTGCTGCTTTAAGGTAAGGAAGTGGACAATTAGCTGAGGTGACTGGAAGTCACCCTGGCTCCCTGGCCTCTTCTTACTATATCTGCTAGGAGTGGGACCACAGGTTGCTACTCACACAATCTGTATTAAGAAAAATGCCGGGAACACGGCAATATGTATTCGTGGGCTCAGGATATGCCATCTGAATAATTCTGCCCAGAATAAGCCCTTCATGTGAGGGTGTGACAGTGTGTGTCTCCTGAGGACAAAAGCGGTCCGAGCCTGTGCTGCGCTGTTAGCACTCCTGGCCTTCCGGGTGGGGTAAAAGTGAGGAACTCTTGTGTTCCAGACTAAAACTCCCACTTCCGGAATCATCAACCTGTGCCTCCTCTCAGCTCCGAGGAAGGGGGCCCGCCAGTCCGGTGGATGTGTTAACAAATGCCAAATGCACAACACTGACCGGAGACGGGGCTTTGGCGAAGTTGACGTGGGCATAGAGGAGAACGGCGATGTCCTTGTGCCCTGCTTCCAGAGCGATCGAGAGCGCGGTGCTGCCATCCTTAAGGTAAAAAGAACAAGCCAAGTTGGATTTCTCAAGTTTCCAGACAGCCAAAAGGTAACAAGAAATACCCTCCAGTAATTTATATGGACCCCAGATCGCGCCATTTGTTCGGTCCTCCCGGGAACTCTTCTGGACCTCCCTGTGCTAAGCCCTGCGGACTCAAGGATGAGTGAGGCACAGCCCCCACCCTAAGGAAATCACGGTCAAGCGAACAGTTGCCCTGTTTCCTCTGTCTTTGCCTCATAGTGGCTAGTGGGCAGGTCTGTGGATCCTCAACAAGTGCAGGCTGCCCGTGAACAATCCTCTCAACCACTGTGCCC
>CM052540.1:44854021-44896111 GCA_028533065.1 Trachops cirrhosus | reverse complement strand
TGCTCACTGGCACACATCAGGGCGGTGGAGCCCTCATCATCCTGGATGTTGACATCAGCACCACAGGCCAGCAGGCCCTTCACCATGTCTATCCGCCCATGACTGACCGCCAGCATGAGGGCTGTCTGTCCTGCCTGCGGCAAGAAATGACAGTGAACTTCAGAAGTACATACCCGGCTGGCAGGGTGTGGCCTACAGTGGGGCCGTGCTGTGGGGAGGGGTGGGGCGGGGGAGGAGGCAGCGTGATGACAGGGGGGGAAAGTGGATGTGCAATCATCTGGGGGCAGCTGGTGGGAGGCATGGAGCAACCAGCTTCTCATGAGCAATGAGATAAGTTAATAAGTTAGGTCACAAAGTAATGAGTCAGTTTTTCCCTTTAGCTTGGAGGCTCTGTCTCATTACATGAAGGAGCTGGAAAGTCAGAAGATGGTTAACCAAGTCAAACTACAAGCACATCGGAACCCGGGGCATTTAGTACTCGTTGTGAAGACACTAGTCACCTGGTAGATGCTGGGGACTCCCAGTCACTTACATGCAGGCTGACCTCAAGTTTATGTACACACTGCTCCGAACAGGCACCACAAGGCAAAGCACAGAGAAGTTTCCAATGGGAAGCTTAAGTCAGTATTTCATCAGTGTGCTTGGTCATCCTGGACTGCCAGGTAAGCTGCCTGGACTTGGGGCCGGGCCAGCGAGTAAGTGCTCGGTGGTGGGAGGTGCGGTGCGGGTGCGGGAGCACATCAGGGCCGCGTCAGCAAGCACGGACATGAGTGGGCGAGGAAGGAAGTGCTCACCTGGCTGGCTTTGGCATTCACATCCCCGCAGCCAAAGAGTTCTTCCACGACCTGCATGTCCTTCTCTGCTTCCACGGCGGCGAGGGCTGCCAGCATGATGGGGGTATACCCCGCCTTGTTCTGGTGATCCACGTTACACACATCTGCAAAGACAAGGGTTTTTTCGTTTTTGTTTTTTAGGGAGAAGCCATCTCCTAACATGAACTGAAGACAGGGTGTTTGGAAGAATCCAATGAAATGGCCTCAGGTGGTCAAAGTCTGAGAATGGATTGGAAAGAAATGTGAGAGTTTTTTATATCAAACAAAAAAACTTTTTGAGGGGTATTTCATGAGGCCTGAAACAATGGTGAGCTTTCAAGCACGTCTTGTTAGCAACCGTGGTTGGACTGGGACAGCCTGGAGGTCTGGGAGGCCGGCTACGTAGTGGCTGCTGTGAACAATGAACAATAGTGTGGGGACTGACGTTCCCCTGTGATGAGGAAACCTCTGGTTTGGAATAAAGAAGGCGGTGAGAGCTCCAGGTGAAAAAGGTCTGTGAAGTCCTGTGTTTGGAACTCTGAATAAGGCATCGCCCCCTTAAGAAACCACGACTCATTCTGGGACCCCGGGTTTACCAGTCTGACCTGTCCAAGGCCCTTAGAAGCAGAATTTCAATCACATGATACTGACTCTGGAAACTACTCTGGGAGCAGATACAGAGAAGTCCCCTAAGAAACCGCCTGCGTCTAACAGACCCTATAAACTAGACCTTTCCTGTTCCTATAATTCTTAAGAGGTCTTCTGGGGTGAAATTATTCTTCGGCATTTTTAAATTCCTTTGGCACCTTCTGATAAAATGAAAGGGATGGAGGGTGCATAAAAGACACTTTCACGTGTGACCAAATACAGTTAAAGTGTTTAGGATGTTTCCCTCATACAGAGTGAAGAGAGAAGGTACCGTGAAAACTTTCCTTGAGTTCTAACACAACTGTGCACTGGGGACACACGGGGCATTTGCTACAGGGCACACTTTTCACTGCAGAAAAGGGAAAGCTGTGTGGCGGAGAAGCGGCCGAGCAGACGTGCTCTCTGGGGCGCCTCATGCCTGTGACGTTCAGTTCTCCACAGACGCTGTGGGCCTTAGATTCACAAACACGCTCCGTGGAGCCACAGTCTCAGCCTACAATGGTGAGCGGTAAAAAGTCAGTCCAGAAAAGTGATTAACCAAAGCAACCTAATAATGGAATTAATTAAAATAATTTAATTTACCAAAATATCTTGATCACATGTATTCTCCAAGGGTAGGTTACATCGCTCCTTTCAGGAGTAATCCTGAAATCTTGTTTTTTTGCTTTCTTAGATCCTGTCCACGTCTCTGTTTAAACCAGAACTTGGTCTGACAGTACCACCAGCTCTGTTTAGAGTCTGGAACGCCTGAAGGGAAGGAGGCTTGGGATTCCTTCCTGAAAGATGGAGGCCATTTTAACCTAACTTGGCCCCTACACTGGGAACAAGCAAACTAGAAGAAAAAATGAACCAATCTGCTTGGCTGCTTCTCTGCATTAATCCAACCCCCATAAAACAGAAGAAAAAAGATGACTGCTGGGTCAAGAAGCAATATGAGAAACCCGGATGACTTTACAGCCGTACTCCAAATCAGATGTCCACACTGTGTTTTCACTAATTAGACCGAGGCACTGTGAATTCTGTGGCAGTCACACACAAGAAGCAAAAATAGGTATTTCACAAATAAGTAAAAATAACGTGGGAACTATGTGGACCACTGGGGGGCTCCACTGGAGTGAGCTGAAAGCTCAGTATTTCTCAGAGAGACCCTTCTATGCAGCCCCTCCGCACTTCATCCGTAACACATCCACTGGCAATATTCTGGGATGACAAGTTCCAATTACAAACAAGAATCCCCACAATTCTCATTGCTGTGGTTCAGATACAAGAACAACACTTTGGGTGCATCTGGCGGAAGTGGGGATGACTCCACCATAATCTGTGCCGGTGCCTTTGCTGGGTCCCCACCTTGACTAACCGCACACCCCGCTGAGCCCATCGGATGGAGGTTGGGGAGCCAGGGCTGACCACGCAGCCCACGAACCCCAAGCCGAGACGCTGGCCCCACAAGCAGCACGCTGCCTCCAGAGAGCAGCCCGCCAGGCCCGCGTGCTTCAGCTGCGGAGGGAACGTGAGTCACGTCATTCCCAGGGATACACCTCGCTGAAGGCAGCGCAACTGCGGCAAGAATAGCCCCCAACCTCCTTTGACAACAGATGTGGAATCTGTGCCACCCAGCTTTGCTGAAACATCAGTCCTCCTACGACGAGTCACGGACGACAACCTTGCCACATCTCGTGGAAAAGCAATGGAGGACGGTTACAGAGTCGAGGAGGAGACCAACCAGCTTCTCCGAGAAGAGTCACAACCCGAGGGCTCTTAGAGAACAGACCGGGGCAGCCAACGTACCCGCATCCAGGAGCAGCTTCACAATCTCGAAGTTGGAGTGAGACACGCTGTAGTGAAGGGCCGTGTTGCCGTTGCCGTCCGCCATGTTGATGATGTGGCGCAGGACGTCTGGGGAGATGGCCGCGAAGGCGGCTATGTAGTCCCCGACCATGGCCGGGACCGCCGACTTCTGGCTGGACACACGGAACCACTCGTGCTGCAGGGTGTTCAGACAGAACCTCTGCCAAGACACCGAGTGAGCGCTGTTAGTTCCTCTTCTTTTAAGTTTATTTTTATGGTTGGCTCTGTTACTGATGTCCCCATTTTTGCCCTTTGCCCATCTCCACCCAACCCTGCCGCCCCCCACCGCCCCCGACTCCCGGCTGTCCCCACACTGTTCTCTGTGTCTACGCATTACACATACATGTTCTTTGGCGAGTCCCTTCACCTTCTTTCATCCAGTCCCCACCTTCCCTCTCAGTTCTTCTGTTTATAGACTTTCTGAGACTTAGCTGAAAGCCTGAGAAACCAAGCCTTTTATAGTCGAAGTATATGCAGTTAGAATTGGCTCGCAGAAACAACTAACGAAACCCAGAGCGCTAAGGGAAGCCTCAAATTCCAAACTGGAACATCCTTCCTGATTTTAAACCACAAACATATTCTGACTTCTGTAAAAGAGGCCACATACACACTGTACAAGAGTTCAAAATCTGGCTCTGCCACTTATGAGCTGTTTAACACCCTGGGAAAGACAGTTATTTATTCTGTGCCTCAGTTTCTTCATCTGCAAAATGAGGGCAATTAAAATAGCATTCTTCACAGTGTTTATGGTGAGAACAAATGAGGAAATACATGTAAAACTCTTAGGCTTGGTTCTATTTATTACTGAACTATTAAAATTATGTAGTTACTTTGGCCTTGCAAATGGCTGTCACTGTAACTGGGACAGAAGAACTTACTTAACCCACACTTAATTATGCTGCTTCCTTCCTAACCTGACCAACATTGATTCCTCCAACATCGGCAGAGCACTGGGCTGGGAGGCCATGAAAATGTAGCCAACTTAATCCCCACTCCAATGTGAAATACAAATGCTCAGCCCAGAGAGGAGGTAAAAAGCAGATCTGAGACAAATGAACATTTCCCAGTAAGATCACCTGCATTTGCTCATCAGCCCCACTCACCTCCTCTCAGGGCATGAACCCATGAACGTGGCAGGAGTTGCATCGATGATCAGGTCAAACTTGTACCACATTAAGTTCAAGGTAGACTGGGCATAGCCAGTGCTAGTGATGGGGGTAACTACGATATTTTTCATGGGCTCTGTTTTATATAAGTTTACCATTCATTTGTGCTTTGCTTGCTCTTTATAAGGTTAAAATTAAATCAAAGAAAGGTGGATCGCCTATGTAACCAGAACCCGAGAAGTCCTCTTCCTACAGAAAGTTTGGGATTGTGGAGCTTCCACCTCTATCGTCCTGGTACTGATTACTGTTAGTTTCAGCCCATTTGCATGTTTTGGGCACTCATGAAAAGGGTCCTGGCCAAGAAAGAATGCATCTATTTTTTTTCTTTTCTTCTGCTCTCTCTTTTATATCTTCAGATTTCTATTTCTTTGGCATTCCAAGGAAGGAAGGAAAATCACGTCATCTGGTTGTCATGACTCTGTTACTGCTGAGCAGCCAGTGTCCTGTAAGCGTTACATGGCTCTGACAGTGCCCACTACTTTTCACAGTGCAGTACTTTGAACACTTTTTTCACTAAATGGATATTCAATAAACAAAAATATTCTGATCCCAGAATGTGTGCCTGACAATTTCTGGCAGTCTGGGGTCGTAGAAATGTCAAGTCCTCCCTGAAGACCACATAAACTAGTATTTTGAGAATTATTAGAGAAAAGGTATATTACAGCTATAAAATCTAGAGCCTGAAAGCACCAGTTTTCAGTTCAGTTTAAACCTAGTGGGAAATATTAACACTGTAGTGATGTTTCATGGTTTTACTATTTGTGGCCAAGGTACAGACCAGCGTTCAGTTTATCACGGACGGAGTTCGGCATGCAGTTCTATCGCCCGCCTAGGCCAGGAACCTTATGGAGTATTTCCTTCTGTAAATATCCCTGCCACGCTCCTTTTTCAGCACATGAAACTGAATGTCAAGACTCAGCAGGTTCTGATAAATTTAAGTTTCTATAGCAACGTAAACAAATATGAGATGACACCACTTTTTTAAAAAGATACCATATAACAGGGTAATATGATTTAGTTGGGATTAAAAAGAAAACAACATGGACCAGTACTCAAGACAGGTACAATCTAGTTCCAGCACTAACTAGTAGCTGACACCCTAGACAAGACTTGTAACCTTTAGGGCCTCAGTGACAGCAGGATAAACCGGAGAGAATGGCCTGCTGGGCACAGACACCCATGCTCTTCTCACACCTGGGACAGTCACCACCAGTTCTTCTTCAGTCTGTGTTTGTAGTTCAAGAGGAAACCTAGCTGCCTCTCCAGGGTCAGATAACTCCTTAAACCCCTTCCTGGTGTAACATTTTGGTTTTATAACTCTATAATATTGTGAGGCTTATAAATCAAGTTTCTTACTAGCTGCTGACTTAAGTTAACCAGCATAAAACTTCATATTAAATCTACTGCTAAAATGCAGATTCAAATGCACACTACTATCGAAAATAACATACAAAAACCCTACATTTCTCAATGCACTGAATAGAGCTGCCAACCAGAGAGCTGGTCTGATTTATGAAAGAAACCACACATCAAAACTTCGCCCATGCATGAGACAGCGACAGACTTGGCAATGGGTCAGATTCGCCACTGCCACAGAAATGTTTATCTGTCCGATGTTGTGCCATCACGCTTACTATGGCAACTATCAGCCTCTTGGCTCTTTGCTTCTGAATCTCTCAAACTGTGAGAAGATGACAAGTGCAGTTATTTCTAGGTTTAAAAATAGTGGCAGCCTGCATTCCACATCAGAACATAATATGCAGTTTCATAATTAAAAGGAATGCTGACCGTGGCCCAGATAGGTTTAAAAACAAAACATATGCTAACTTAGAAAGATAAAATCCTGGGATTCTGCTCCCTGGATCACAAGGTTTTGTAAGTAGAAGCAGAACACATAGAAAGGTGATGAATGACTGCAATTAGCCCTCCCTTCCATGTACAAGTATATGCCTCACAGATGCACCGCCCCCGAGAAAAGTACAGGGTGGAGAAGGAGATCTGAGCTTGGGTGGAGGGAAAGGTCCACAGTGTGACCCAGTGAGCAGGGCAGCACGATGTTCACGCTGCCCACACGTGCTAGAAATAGTCTGGAGGAAAGCGTGCCAGCAATAGCAGGCCAAGGGCAGGTTACAGCTGCCTTGACACTGGCACCCACTGGGGCATTTCTGCACAGACAGGGGACTGCACTGTAGGCCAGACTCACCATATCCTTGCTGGTCAAAGCTTTGGGGTCATTTATGTTATTTTTCAGTAAGTTGCATGCAGACAACATCTTTTCACTTAACTCATACCTGAAAGGGGGAAAAACAAAAGAAAGAAGCTCATGATTGGCCACAAAAGGAAAGGCATTTTCATCTCAAACTCTGTAACGCTTTAAAAGACAAGAGGCCCCACAGCAAGCCACGACCACAGTAGTACAGGTGCCCGCCTGGAGGCAGTCTGGGCGTCCCCAGGAGGCCAAGGCTGATGCCATCGCCCAGCGCGAGCGCTTCCAGCCAGAGCTCACGTCTTCCCCTGAAGGTGGCTTTTGGCTTCACTGGTTTGGCCTTTATGGCATCAGTATGGAATAACATTTGGAGATTTTTTCATCCCTTTTGTTCTAAGTTCTTAAAAAGTATTTTTTATTCTTAAGGGATTGAAGAGGTCAGAAGCACCACACCCCCACTATGCTGGCCAGTAAGCCACACGTCAGAACTCACATTGGGTGACCCGGGCAGTGTTTGTTGAACCCACGTGAAAATATAAACTTAAAAATCAGATGACATGTGACATGTAAATTATATCTCAATAAAGCTGTTGAAAAAACAGATGACAAGACATTGAGTCATTTGAAAATACTTGGAAAAATAAACTAAAAATACTTACCTTGTGTTAAGGCAGTTAAACTTTCATTTGCCAAATTAAAGAGTTAGGTGTTCTAAAACGTTCCATTTATTACTCACATAGTAAAAAGCCATACTGAAATTTCCATTTGTCCATTCTTTCCTGTTTTACAAACACTGATTCTAAATTTTCTAATAGTCTTTAAAGTTTACTACATTTTTAGGTACCTGTTTCAGCCAACCAGAGTTTTTATTTGATATTTCAGCTGCTGTTTATGATATTCCCGGATCCTTTCTAATAGTGTTCCCAAGTGCTCATTGAGCAACAAAAAAGAGGCGCGTGATGGATTACATCATCTTTACGGTCAATGTGATTTTTGGCTGAGGCCAAGAAACTGTCCCTCTCACACCCAATGACCCTGTAATGACAGTACTGACAAACTGTACCAAGATAAATGACTAACAGTAAAATCTAAAACTGTAAAAGAAACGTACTGGTCGCCAAAAATCCTAACATGCTTTTAAATACAAGATGCGTTGGTGAAATAATGGGAACTTCACGGGCACTTAACAGCTCTGTGGACGGTGGCTCCTCACCCACAATTAGATAACGAACAGGTAAAGGACACAAAGATGGCTGGGTACATCAAGCCTTTCCCTTTGCTACTGCAAGAGATGTAAGAGTTATCAACTTCTTCTGCACTTGTACTTGCTAGTACATGACAAGATGTACGTATCTCTGCGGAACAGATATAAAGTTAAGCTTTCCTCTGGAGAATGGAAAGACCAAACAAATGCACAGAACTGCACAATCTCCTAAACGGCCAATTCTATCGCCGAAGTACATTAAATGTAGGAGGGGTTGGGGGAAGGGAGGGAAATGTACCACACCTCTCTCTGATTTCCACCTTCTCAGGTTCACATTCTTGAACCTGCATTTCATCTTCCACCCTGGCGGACTTGCAACCTTCCATATTAACTGCATGGTGCCCTTCCTCCATTGCCCGAGTGTCTTCGTCCTCCTCTTCCTCCTCTTCTTCAGGAGGATACTCAATGACATCACATTCATCATCTGACTCGGAAGAAGAGCTTTCATCTGAGCTGGAATCATCACTTGAAGTTGTTTCATACCTAGGTGGCAATTGGGAGTTCAGGAGATGCAAGGTATGCCCATAAAGACCCAGCGACAGAAATTTCTACGAAGAGAAAGCTGCAGACTGACTTCAGAAATTTCACCAGTATTTTTAGACCCTGCACTGAGAAGTTCAAAGTAAGGTCTATTTAAAAGCCTGGTGGTTTTGAATGGGTTCTGATTTGAGAGGGATAAACTGAGTTGCCAATGGGTTTCAAATACCATTTACAGAAAAAATATACTATATATAGAGAGAGTACCTCTAGTTTAGTATAAATCAAAAGAAATTTATCTTATTAAAACCAGGTCTGTAGTTGTTCATTTTTTTCTGTTCCTTTTCCCCCCTTTTATTCTTCCTTTTTGCTCCATTAATCTCCCAGTGTCAAGGTAAACATTACATAGTCACCGACAGTTTCTCTAGTTTATGTCCTCCAAAACCTCCTGGGCCGCGTCACCCAATAAAACTTCAGACGTGGAAAATAGTCACCATGAAGCTCAATCTTTGTGCACTTTACTATAAATATTATCTCAAATAACTCGGTACTACTGCTTTCTTCTCAAGGCTATGTACCGATTAATAGATTAATTGGCATGATTTAATTGCCAGGAGGCAAACAGGCTCAGCTATTTACCTATGGCAATTGGAAGAGAAGGAACAAATAACGCATGAACATTCTATCGGGAAAGCAAGCACTGACGGCAGGGCCAGGCTGCTCTGTCTGGGAAGGTGGAGAGCCGAGCCCAAGGACCCACTCTGACGGCGTGAACGGCTACCACTGGCCATGGAGTGATGCTCTCAGTCTCTCTGTGTGTTTCTGAGTTCTCGCACAGGTAAGTACAAGTGGTCCAACAGTGCAGGGAACCTGCTGCTTTTGTTGAAGACTAGTTTTTTCAGATCAGAGATGAGATGTAAATGGCTCAGCTTCTTCAGGTATCCTTTCAAGAGTGACACATCCTTAAAGATAGCAAGAGGAGAGGAGAGAAGCCCAAATGCACCTTTCTGTGGAGGGACTCTTCCATCACCGAGATGCGGCAGCATCCCTGGCTAGGCACCTTTACATACCACTGGAGCAGGCAGGAGGCAAAGGAGACAGACAGACCATGTAAATGCTAGCACCACCGCCCTGTCCTTACCCTCCATTAATGCCAACAAACTGAAGATTCTTTTTCGCTCCATTTGAATCTTTGTTGCCATCTTTCTTCTTCATGATGGACTTCAGCGTACTTTCATTATTTGTACATACTGTGGTAAATAAAGTAAATCAAGGTGATCAAAATTAATATAACTCATATCCATACAAGTTAAGTGAAGAGGTAATCTTTCCTCATGTACATTTATTATTTTCCCTAATTCATGTAAATACATATGTTCACATGTATAGATAAGAAACCTACACAAAATCATTAGAAACTTGTGTGCGTGCAAAGAAAATAATTCAAAGCTCTGTCAATAACATTTAGTATGGAAAAGACAAACCATTAGCACGTTCAGACACACCTAAAGTAGTGAAAACTAGCATCTGTGTCAGTTTTACTGTTTATAAAGTGATATGTCTCATTTGAGTTTCAAAAACTATTTAGGCATTAAAATAAGGATTATTATTGTATTTCAGTAGAAATAACCTGGGAACAATGTATGCCTACTAGACTGTGAAAGAATGAAATGCTGTTTAAGATATTTCATAATTCATAAAATCAGGTGAGTTTTCTTAAGGGTGGACCGCACAGCTCTTGCTTTAGTAATCTTAAAACTATTCTAGGTCTACCTTCCTGACAACTGTATACCACTCCTCCTGGTCAGCGTACAAGGACACTGACGTCACACTGGAATGTGGGCAGTGCTGGCTCTGGAATCCTGACGCTGAGAGGGACTGTGGGTGGGCAGTTACCGTAGAGGCCGGCGGCTATCTGGTCATCTGTCAGGTTCACTGCAGACAGTGTGCTTTCCTGAGAGGGGGAGCTGTCCTGGCTGCCGATGGGCTCCCCTTCTGTGAACCCCACCTCTCGTCCATGTCGGGAAGTCAGAGCATTCAATGGTCCTCCTGACTGCAGGCCTCCGCACTTGCAGGCATATTCCAAATTATTTCCTGTCAAGGAGGAGAAGGGTGTAGAAGTGTGTGATGCTGAAACCAAAAAAATGGGCTAAACAGTTAAAAAAAATTCTTGCAACTCATCATTTTCTCAAGTGCTTTACCCCACGATTTCTTTCTATACAAATGGACTATCTAAGCCACCCAAATGCAAACCCCCCAAGGCCTTCTCAACTCTTAATCTTTTCCTTTATCACCACATCCGGATTTGCCAAAGCTTGTCATTCTCTCTGCTCTGGCTGCTACACCTAGCCTTACTCTGGGCCACCAGCGTGGCATCCTGACAGTCCCACTTCCTCCCTTCCCCTCTCCTGGCACACTGCTGCAGAGCAGCACTCCCTCGCAGCCCAAATCCCATCCTCACTCCAGCTGAAACAAAACCGAAGAAGCTCCCACCACTCAGGAACAGTCCACACTGCTTAGCCAGATACTCTAGATCGTTGCAACCTGGCGCCAGCTCACCTCTCCGAATGTATTTCCTTCTACGCCTGTGGTGCTTTTGGGATGGGCCTGCATCCCAGCAGATGGAACTACTTGCCCTATGCTCTTCTCCTACCTAGTATGCTCCTTCTTCTCCCCTTCCATGCGATCAAACACTCCTGTCACTTCCTCTTCTGAGCCTTCCCTCACCTCCCTAAACAAAAAGAACTTGCCTTTCTCTGAATCAATCTCCCAGCGCATCTTTCCTACCCACTTGCAGGACCTATAAAACGAGGCGCTGATGATCTGTTCGGCTGCATTAGAGCTCCCATCTAGTCTGTAAATATTTTAAGGGCACCAAACAGTTCTAATCAAGTTTGCTTCTCTCACCACACCCACTGGATTGCTTTTGCATATGTCAGGTACTTAATATTTGAAGCAGAAAAATTGGATGAAACATTATACAATTAATGTATGTAGGCACATCACAGAATTTTCAATATGGCTGACATGGAAAGCTGTTTACAATATATGGTTCAATGATAAAAGCAGGTATTAAAATTCTCTGTATGGTATAATCCTATTAAAACACATTAATATGTTTACACACAAAAATGGAAAGTTATCTGAAAGCTATGGGGATTTTAACTTTTCCCTGTATTTGCTATTTTTTCCTATAGTGAATATTGATTCACTGAGTTCAAAATCACTTTTATAAAATGAATGAAAAATTCTTTGACTTAGCAATCTGATTTCTAGAAACTGTCCGCCGAGGACGTACAAAGCATCTAGAAGAATGCCCATCATTCCCATGGGTGAAACAATAAAAAGAGGCGGTTACACAGAGCTCTGGTAGGACACTGGTGACGCAAGCTCCGGTCCGTTTACACACAGGACTGCACGCAGCCGCTCCAAATGTGATGTGGGTGGGCACTTTATGAACACAAAGACGAGCACAATGTGTTGGTGAGCATTTAAAATAGGTTATAAAAGAGCATAAAGAGTATGTTTTGGTAAATAGTTATGTTTATATGTACACATATTAGAAAAAGTCTGGAAGGACGTGGAAAACAAACCTGTTTAACACTGCTTTCGTAAGGCTAAAGAATTCTAGGTTTTGTAATTTTTTCTTATTTGTGTCTCTATTATTTTCTA
Organism: Trachops cirrhosus; assembly: GCA_028533065.1. Classification (NCBI taxonomy): domain Eukaryota; kingdom Metazoa; phylum Chordata; class Mammalia; order Chiroptera; family Phyllostomidae; genus Trachops; species Trachops cirrhosus. The sequence goes on along the minus strand of CM052540.1, from coordinate 44,884,018 downwards.
AGTTACATGTTATAAACATAAGTTACTAATACGAATACAAAACTGAAATCTACCCACAGTGTCATATGATGAGAATTAAATCACAACATTCTTTAAAGAAAAGCTTGAAACCCCTTAAATCCTTCGAAGAAATTTAAGTACTGATGGCATCCCAAGGCAATCAGAAGAAAAAGAACTGTGATAGCCTACAAAACTGTTCTGTTCAAACTACATTGCTCATAGACTCATCCGGGATATTTGTTAAAATGCAGATTCCCAGGCACTTGCTGCCAGAAAACCATTCCATAGATCTTGGCATTTCTGATATCCCCCCACTGACCCATTCACAAGAGACTTTGATGCAGTTGTTCCACTTTGGAAACTATTAGTTTAAAACAATGACACTGTAATTAATAAAGGGGGTGCAGGGAAGAAAAGGGTTCATGTGAAGGGTTAGGAATCATCTAAACTTTAACTTCTTGTTTTTTCCACGCTAAGAATTCTGAAGGCCAGGGAGGTTCAGCGACTTGCCCGAGGCCAGGAAGCTAGGAGACTCACACTTTGCAGCTCGGCGAACAACACTTTGTCCACGCATCCACAGCACCGCACGGGCTCCTCTGTCTCTGAAGACACAGGGAGCTCCCAGGTGATTCCGTCACACATCCACCTCCCTCCACAACACACACACACACAATACTGACTGTAGCTCTCCAAACAGCATTTAATGCCCCATGACCTGATGTGTCTGCCCCCCAATGGCAAACATAAGATGTCTAAAATGCCTTTGATTTATGTTAAGTCAACTAAACAAAACGGCATTTATCTTCATTCCTCCTCAGAGTACATTCATCATTACTTTGAAAGTACTACAGCAACCTCTAAAAAGTCTTAGTAGTTAATCCCCAGTGTCAGAACACTTTAGAGAAACCCTTCACTAAGCATTTTCACATTCAAAAACAATGATTTTTAAAATACATTAGTAGTTTATTATTATTGAAATATTAAACATACACAAAAATAGGCAATAGTATAAGAAATCCCTGTGTTCATTCAGTGCTGGAGCAGCAGCTGGAAAGGCACCAGGAACATCCAGGGGGAAACTGAATTGTCTGACTTAGGGGCGGGGAGGGTCGGCAGGACAGCTTTCTCCCAGACAGAAGTGCTGGCGGAGGCCATTGTCCCTTTCCTGAGCCCTCCCAGTACAGAGCCGGCAGGAAGCACCATCTCTGAGTCTCTATTAACCCGGCTCACAGGTTAACCTCATTCTGTTAACCTCGCTCTGGTGATTCCTGAGACCCTAACCCACCCAACTTATAGGCCCACCCAAGCCAATTCCAGAGGCCTTTCCATACAAACGGCCTGTCTTGGCTTATGTGCTGCAGACTTTCCTAAAATCTCTCAAAGGTTCCCAAATGCCAAACAAACAGCATCTGGCCTCCAGGTAGGCTTTATATACAATAAAATGAAAAGATTTTAAGTGCAGAGTTGCTGAGTTTGGGTAAATACTTGTATAAACACCTCCCTAACTAAGATACAGAACATTTCTAACAACCCAATAAATCCATGTTCCCCCTCGCAACCTTTCCAGGTAACCTCCCCACCCAGAAGCAGCCACTTCTCTTCACCATGGCTCACTTTTGTGAACCAGAACTTTGCAAAGCTTCTCCAATCAAGGCCCAGTCCCTCAAGCAGGCATTTGAGGGTCCTTCTTGACGAATGTGGACAGATTCTTCTTGCCTGTGGAATTTTTTTCTGCTTAACTACTACCGTCTAATGATTAAGAGTGGTCTATTGATATAATTACTCCCACTTTGGTAGCCTTCTTTACTAGATTGTTCTACAGGCCTAGAATTTCAGCTACCTTTGCCAGTTAAATTCTACCCACACTCTAATCAAACCTTGGCACCAATTCCACTGAGATCTCTTTTTCCCCTCATTGTCCTGACCAAAATATTACATCCTGGCCTCTGTTTTCTCTGTTTCATGCGAGTCTCCTCCTTGAGAATGTAAGCTCCTTGAGTCCCATTCTGCCATGCTCTTATCTAGGGTCCTCTTCAGTGCTCGGAACAATGGCAGGCAACAGGCAGCCTTAATAAGTGTCTATGTAATTCCACCGAGAGTCATGGGGATCCTGTTTAGGCTAACCAGCAAGGCAAAGAACAACACTGAATGTTGAACTATTCTCATTCACTGAAATCAGAGGGCATTTTCACCTTTACTGCCAGAAAATGCTTTTCAGATGGTACCGAAACTCTGGCTGATCTTAAACGGCCCATAAGCCATGGTCTGAACTCTTTAAGACCCACCGTAGTTGTGGGGCACACGCAAGAGGCCACGTGCACTAGCACAGACTGACAAACTGACTCCATGTTTCTGTAACACACAGGGAAAGTGCAGCCAAGAAAGCCAGAAATATAGCGGTCAAAAAAATTCAATGGTCTCAACCTCAGCCACCCTTCAAAATCACCTGCGTTGGAGGTGGAACTTTTAAAAATACAGATGTGACGAACTATCTGCAAGTGGGACCAAGTATTAGTTGTTGTTATTTTTTTTTTTAAGCAGCTCCCCAAACAATTCTAATGAGCTCCCAGGACTGAGAACCACGGAGTTAAATTAACCTGTATAAAAATAAAATGTAATTGCTGGTTTCAATCCATCAACTTGGATGATGTAAATTTTTAGAAATTACTGGTGATTTAGTTACCAGGCCCATTGACAAACAGTGAATACTACTCAAACGGTACAGGAAAAACAACAGGAGTAACATAAACCACCTTCAGAATTCTGGCACTCTGGCCTAGGTGCTCAAAACTCCCACCAGGTGGCACTGGTTTTCACAGACGCCACTGGAGTTAGTGAACAGGGAGCAGCGGGCAACTGTGCAGTCTGGCCGGGAACTCAGCACTGCCATAAATGCCAGTAACACAAGGGCCCCATTTTGCAACTTGACCAGATTAGTGATGACTGAAAGACAGCAACGGAGATCTTAGTGGTCTGGAGAATATGACGACTTCGAAGCCTTCATTCTAATTCTCAGCTATACTTAGTAATTAATGTTTGGATAATTATAATAGCTAAGATAAACCTAATGAAAAATAAGTAACTTGAAAACGTTTTTAATATCTTTAAAAATATTAAAAGCAAATGACATAAGAATGTAATTCAATTAAAAATAGAACTAGAGGAGTTTTAAAGAGATCACCTTCTAGTTTCCTGAGACATTGACTCACCTAGAATGGGTATTAGTTGTTGGTATACAGCAATGTGTTTCTGAATTTGTTAAAAGGTTGATTTTTAAAAAGGTATTAAAATAGATTTTAAAAGTTGCTACATTCACACATTCCAACTCCCCTAGCACACTAACTCATGTTTTTATTTATAGTGTCAAATGCCGACTGAAAACCCAATTAGGAACAGTGTGGTCAACAAGTCTACCATGTTACTGAGCTAATTTTGAGCTAGACGGCATGATGTGATGTTTAAAGAACATCTAGCTTACTTGTGAAGAAGAGGTAGAACTGAAATTTCTGAATCATTATGGAGGCCATTCAGTGAGTTAGGTATGTTCCCAAAGAAAAAGAATTCACTTTTCAGGGACCTGAAATAATACTACTAGTTTTTCTATGAAGACTTTGAGCATGAATTCACCTTTTTCAGCCCACATGTTGGTCTGGGGAGTAGACAGAGAATTATTTATGCAGGATTGCCTTTTTTTGGTACTTTTCATGACTTTGACGGAGAAAGGACAACCCTTTCTATTTCTAGGATCACTTCTCCAGCACTGCCTGAATGCCAATGCATGTGGTCACCAACATGTAAACAGTCAAATGGTCAGAGCTGTAATTTAATAATTTCCTGGGACCATTTTAATATTTTCCTAGGAAAATGCCAAACAACTGCTATGAATGTATCTAAAAGTGGGTAGTTAGAAATTAAAATGCTAGAGTAGATTAAGGATCAAATTCTTCCTCACCATGACCCCACCCACATTTAATTACATACCATCCCAAGACAACCCAAAACCCCGCACTGACGTGCTGCGCTAATTGAAGTTGGGTTGACCAGATGTGCCATGTTCTTCAGCTACAGCTAAAGTCCTCCTCTGCTCCCTCCGCTCCTCTTTTCCCTTGACCTCAGAGGGATGGATTCCAGCTGAACTCTTTGGAGCACTTTCTATTTGCACATTATTTGGTGACTAGCTTATACCACAATAGGTTATCATTCATATTTCTGCTCTATGTCTTGGCTTCCCAAGTTCAAGGTACAATTTCCTGTCTTTGCTGTAGTACCACACTTTGCATAGCTGTCAATGCACTTGAACAGAGAAGGGTACACAGAGCAGACTCGAAACAGCTTTACTGAGATATGAACGACTTATGTTTAGAAGGGGAATAAAGAGCCATAGCCATCACCCACACTCAACAATTCCCTTTGTCATTTATGAATAGACATCCAGGAACTCAAAGCCACTTCAGTTCTCAAAAACTACCAGTCTCTACACTTTAGCCAGAAATGAACTGCACATTTAGGATCCATTCAGAGCACAAGCGTCAAAGTAAACCAGCATCTTTTCCCCACGCTGCACGTGCATTTCACTAATACCCACTGAAATGATAAAGCCTTAGTTTAAAAAGAAGATTTTCAAGTGAGTGTCAACCAAAGGGCTCATAAAGGTAGTGAACAGGTTTTAAACTTGGTAAAAGATTTTCCTCAGGGCTGAAGTGCCGTTTCCCAAGGGCTGAAACAGATCTGTAGTTCTGATACTTCTGAGGTATCGCCTTTGAGACTCTGATGAAAATTATGCATACAAATTTCAAACACGAAAGTATTCATAAAGCTACGGACCTCAGGTTAAGAAGACTCACTGTAAGGCCATCTATTCTAAATATTTCCCTGAACTAGGGTCCGGGATGTGCCTATTGGGTGGTTGGTGGTGGCAGATGGCAGCAGGAAACCCATGAATTCTGGAAAAGTTCCCCACCTGAATCTGATGGGCAGCCTGGTAAAGAGCTGCTTTTATAGAAAAATTCTTCTGAAAGAGCCCCAACCAAGAAAAATCTAATCCACCGTCCTCATTACACAGGAGAACATGGTAGCCAAGATTGTCCCTCTCTGAAGTGATACTCCAGTCCCTACGCAGCCAGTACAGAAGTCAGCCCTCGGGGTCAGCAGGCCCGGGCCTAACCACATCATGGCAGTGTGTACTGCAGGGCTCCCGAAGTGTTTTGTTTGGCTTATTCTGATGGAAACATTTATTAAAAGAAAATCAGAATAAAAAATATGTACCAGGACAAGTAAATTGCAATTACTTGAACTAGGAGAAAACTAACGGGAAATGGTCTTTTGTAACGATGTATTTCCCCACTTGTGCTTTGGCTCACATCTCCATCTACAAAATTGCTTTCACAATTAGGGGAATGACTTCAAGTTCACAAACTTTTTACCAATCCCAAGACAACTAACAGTGCAAACATGGAAGCTGATTCAAAATGCAGTTCCTTTGAGTATGACAGATGAATTTCCTATAAATCATGTGTCAGGCAGTTAAGTTCTGCCATTATAGATAGTTTTGTTTGTGTTTCCTCAGAGACAGTTATATATATTTAGAGCATTTATAATGGCACGTCATTTGTCTAGAATTTTTGCTCTTCTTTCCTTTTCCAGAGAGAAAGGGGGAAAAAAAAGAATCCACTCCTCAAACCAAAACAATCCAATTATTTGCAGGAAGTGTAAACATTTTTTTCCTAAGGTTGTTTGTGACAACAGAAACTTATTTCCTCTTAATGTAATTCCAAATACACGTGTGTGTAACGAAAACTTCAACTACCAGGGATTTAAAAAGTACTTTACAGCACATCTGTGGACACCATCCAAGTCCAGTCCACTAAAACCGAGGCATTGTCTCCGACTCCTAGAAAAACGTTTTATGTGAAAAATGCATAGAACATGTACAGTTGGACTTTTGCTTAAAATAGTGTGTCTCTCAAATATAGCCCCCCTCGCACACACACTTGTGCACACCAAGCACACACAAGGTTACCCCATGAGCGTGTGGGGAAGAGGCTGTCACTCTTTGTTTTATGCTCTTCGGAATGCTAATTTGTTATGAGCACATACTTATGGTGATTTTATGAAAGTGAATAGTACTTTAGGCATAATAATGTATACCTAAAAGTGATATCCTCAAATCTTAAACCACTGGCAAACTGAAGAGAATTTTCTAAAGTAGACACTAATATACTTAATTTTGGCTTTGTTTTCAGCTTTCATGCTAATTCTGAATGAGCCTAAAGTGAAAATTTATTTTAGTCAATTTGTGTTTTCCCATTTTTATCTCTCTATATTTTTTATCTTGATAAAATTAAGTGTTGGGGAGGCATAATAATTGGGGGAAGGAGGTGATGGCCAGCCAGAATTGTGAAGATAAAAGTGTGATTGAAAACAAAAGATCATCTGTACACTTTCTGTTTGACAACTAGTTCTGTGTCCACATTCCCATTTCTGGAAGTACTAAACATAGTAACAGCAATCACAGCCAGCATTTCTTGAGCATTTCTACTCTGTGCTGCAGACTGTTCCAAAGGTTTCACTCTGATTAAGTCACTAAATCTTCATTTCAACCCTGTGAGGGAACAAAGAGGACCTGTCCTTGTGGCAAAGAAAAAACCTGAATCCAGAATGTCTGGCTTCGAAGCCCAAACTTAACTTCTTTCAACTAAAGTACCAGACTGACATATGTGATCATTTATATGGTCTTCTTGGTAGATGTCAAACTCAAATTCCCCATCATTTTATTTGGAGAAGGAAGTTTGAAATGAATACCTTTCTGTACCCCTGGATGCCCTTTGGTACCGAAATGCAGGAAATACTGCGTGTGAGCATATTCTCTATCATTGGCGTTCACAGTAAGCCACCGTACATTTTGACACACTTTTAATCTTCACAGCTTGCAGGTGCTGAGAATCTCTCTAGACCATAAATCAAGATGCTTTCATGTTCAGTTCCTATAACAAACACTAGACAACAAAAATTTAATACCCTAACTGAATTCCTTCTTCATTAGAACTTTAAAAGCAAAATGTATAAAATACAAATGCCAGGTGAATTACAGAAATACTTTAAGGGTGCTCTTGTACACTGGGAGGGAGCTGCCACGATGGCCAAGAATGTGCTGTTAAAGATATTTATACTTTTGCTCATGAATGCTATAGCTCTTGTGCATTTTAGCTGATTAATTAGGTGTTCATTTGCAGGGTCAGACCTAAACAGAGACGTGTGGAATGTCAGCGTGACTGGAAATAGACCAAAACCCACTGTAACGTGGCCAGACAAAACTTTCTCCCTGCTCTGGCTGCTCAGGGTGTCGGACAGATTACTCCAATGGTTCAGCTGAGTATTTTTGGTAAGAATGTGAAATAGAAACCCCAGTTTGGGGAGGAGGAAGGAAGGCTGACAGGAAAATGCTTTTATAAAGGATGATCTACTGGACCATCTGTGTGTCTGGAGGTATTTAAGGGTTTTATTTTGACTTCAACATCTGACATCATGGTTTTTAAAAAGAAGTGGAAACACACATATTATTAGTTATTTAAGACTCTGCTTCAGTCCACATATCAATTTAATCCTCTTTACTCTAAAATGACTCCCCTGAACATTTATTAGACTCCTTTGATTCTAAAAGGCAAAAATCCCACGCGTCAGCTGTCATGGTCACGTACATTTTTCTTCTACAATAAACTATCTGTTCCACAGCACAGTTACTAAAAGCTAGTATCAAGTCAGTATGGAAAGTGCAACCTAGGAAGATACAAAAAGATATATTTTGGTCCATTTCAACCACTACCCTTTAGGCTATAAAGGGAAACAGAAAGACTAAAATTCTTGTTAATGGCTTACTTACTTATATTAAAGTTTATAATACTGCACATTCTCACATTACAATGAAATGTAATGCACATTATACAGACCGTCTGAAGCATTCACATTCGTTTTACATGTAACCTTTGGTCAGAGTGGACAGTGTGTCTGCAGCAGCCTCCCAAACCTCACACTGCAGTTCAGCACGGCAACAAAGGAGAACACAGCACACAGCACGCTCCTGGTATGACTGCCACCGACAGCGAAGGCTACCCGTGCTCCCCACGTGCCAGCAATCAACGCACTGACAACCTCCAGGACGGGTGCCCTTCTAGTGTGCATTTACAGTGATATGCAGAAAAGTGTGACTTTGTTTCCCAGGTCACACTGGTTCATGAGACCTGGGGAGCCAGGCGTGAACCCAGTGCGGGGACGATGCTATGCACTCTTACACACACACACAACTGATAACAAAGGAAGACACTTTAGTGACACTTGCAAGGATGGGGTCTATGTCATAAAACCTCCCTCAGGAATTTCTCAATTGTTAACCTCAATTAAAAAAAAATCAGGGGTTGGAATCCCAATGAATTAGGGCAAGGGTGAGGAAGACAAAATGTAAGCACCTACCAAAATAAACAGTGAGAAAGGCTGCCCTTCTCTGAGTTCTGGCTCAGGGGCCCTGTATCAGAGAGGCCTCCCGGACCACTGCATCTCAAAGCGCCCCACTCCCATCCCACCACTCACTATTCCCATAACTGGAGTTCCCTTCTTCACAGCACATGTCACCACCTGACACGGTTTAGGACTACTGTTTATTGCCTGTGCCCCCAACTGGAATGTGTGGACAGGAGCCTATACCTATGCTTGAAACAGAGCAGGAATTCAATCATTATTTGCTGAATTCATAAATGAATTAATGGAGTCTCCCTCCCCTCATAAAAGTGTTAACTGAAAATGTTTTACACCAGTATTTTTTATGGATAATGTACTGGTAATTATGATTACAAATGTGAAGGACTTTTTTCATGCCTGCCTAAATTAAATGAGCAAGCAAATAAATAACTGGAAGACACTGTGTCAAACCAGCAGTCCCAGGAAACAGCCCCCAGGCGAGCCAGCATTAGTGTGCTTTCCTTCTAGCCTTAGTCCTCAGCCAGAGGCCAAAGAAGCTACCAGACAATGAGAAACAGCAAATCAGATCATGTTGTTTTTTTTCCCCCCGATCACGATTTTCAATCTTGGTTTTCATGCTACCAATTATCATTCTAAAGGTTTCTCCATGATTCCAAAAAATGGTTCCAGCATTAAAAAAAACCCTTATCTCCTAGAAATACACCATCCCCACCCTTCCCCAGGTGCCTCAGGTAGCTACCTACCTGCGAGAGTACCCAGATTCATTTTGGGGAAGTCTGGGTTCCTCAGCTCTTCGGTGCTTGCAGACTTCATGACAGAATTGAGTGAAGACAGGGTGCTGATGAGCTGTGAGTTGAGAGAGCCAATCTGCGAGTGAGGTTCCCCAAAAGCTTCAGCCAGTTCACTATAGTTCTCCGCCAGCAGCGTCTGCTGTTCTGCCAGCAGCTTCTGGACGCGCTCAATGTAGTGATCCAAGCCAGTCATCATTGCAGATGGAGCCTGCGGCTGGGGGCTCTCCAGGAACTCTCCTACGGGCTCATCCCCAACACCTACGCTCCTCCTGCTGGCCGTCAGTCCCACAGCCATCTGGGGAGGCCCACAAGCTATGGTCCTCATTTTGAGACCAACCAGGTAGTTGTCATTAATATTTATCTGCCCCACACCTGACTCTTTGGTCTTCACAGCTGAAGGCCTGTCAAACCCAGAAGTGCCAGAAAGCACTGTTCCAACGGCAACAGACCGTGTCTTGGTGGAAGAATTGATGTCCTTGACGCGGCCTTCTCCTATAGCCACCGTCCGCATTTCCACAGTCTCAGTGCTGGTCTGCTTATCCGAAGTGCTGAGGGAAGTGTTGGTGCAGGATTCCATCAGGGTGGCCGTCTCGGTGTTGGTGAACTGGTTCACCTGCTCCAAAGCTGTGCTGGTGTGCTGGCTTGTGGTCTGAGGCACTGCCATGACAGCAGCTTCCGCCTGGCCAACAGCGTCCGTGCTCACGCTCCGGGAGATGCACTCCTTTGCAGAGCAGACAATCACATCCATGGAACAATCTCCGCAACCGATGGATCGCACTTCTTTGAGATTCAGGTTGGTCTTGAGGAGGGTCAGGTCTTTCACAGACTCTTCAGTGTTGCTGCCTGTTTCACAGACGCTGATTTCCACACCCACGCTCTTATCATACGTCTCCACAGACCTTCCAGTGCATTGGTCACGCATTTCCACCCTTTCTTTAACAATCCACCAATTCATGGGCAGCTCCGGCCCCACGACTTTATTCTCCCAACTGGGCTGGCAGGAGACACCTAGGCTGCTTGTTTGCACAGAGGTCCCAACACACGAGTCAACTACGTCCACATGACTGCCTACCATTTGGTCTCTCATCTGCACCACTGCCTCCACCATCTTGCTGAAAACAAGTGGCTGGGCCATCATGGCTTTGTCAACTTTTTTCCTCAATCCAGCGGCCTGCAGCTCTTGCTTGAGTTTAGTCATCTCTCGGTCATGGGTGGTTTCCTTAAGCTGTACTTCCAGGCGGTAGATCTTTTCCTTTAAGGCTTCTATGGTCTGCTGTTGCAGCTCAATTTCTTTGTCAGCTTCAGTAGTCACTCCGAGCATGGCCTCTGTCACACTGACCCCAGAACTCCTCGTCTCAATGACTGTCCCTACAGCAGCATCCTTGAAGGACCTGGAGCCCCTGTGGTACATGACAATGTCATTCATGTTCTCGTTAGCACCCACAGCCACAGACCGGCACTCTGGAGGCCGACACTCCCCATTCTCCCTGAGCTCCAAGGAGGCCTCCGAGCTGCTGCCCTGGATCTTCTGCTCCAGGGCCTGCATGTCTGCTGTGAGCTGCCGGAACTCTTTTATCCTCTGCGTGCTCTGCTCTACGCTCTCTATCTCTTCTGCTTCATATTCAATGTATAATTCCCCATCACCTCTCCGGACCCTGGAGAGCTCTTCCAGCTGGGATGTGTTCCCAGCACTGTAGGACCGCTTCCTCACACCATAGACATCGTTCTGAGATGCAGCTCTTTGGTTCTTCAGCTGTGAGGCCAACTGCCTTTTCTCCTCTTGCAAGACAGCAATCTTTACCTGGAGCACAGGGATGGTTCGTACCTGTTCCTCGAGCTCCTTCAGGCGTTTCAGGGCGATGGCCATCTGCTCCCGGATGTGCTGCAGGTGCATGGGGCTCACGTTGGTCACTGGAGTGGAGATCCCTGAGCTCAAGGGGCTGTGGCGGATAGAGCTCCCCATGGAAGAAGTGGTGGCAGCAGCTGGGGCATAACTACTATAATCCCCATTGCCTTGGTATCCATTCTGAAGCTGGTACATGGCAGGATTGTGGTTTCCAGAACCCATAAAGGAGGAGAGAGAGCCTGTGGAGCCCAGCCCTCCAAAACTGGCCAGCCTGGGCCTTCGGAGGTCACCTGGTGTCACCTGCATGGTGATTCTCTCCTGTTCCAATCTCCTCCGGGTCTCCATCAGTGTCTTGGTGACATGAAGGTTGTGCTTTGGGAGTTGTGGTGAGGGTGGTGGTAGCTGTCGGCTTTCTGGGACAGTAAGAAAGGAGGATGAGAGCTCCAGAGGGGCAGGCAGCCTTGGGATTGGAGTTGATGTAACTTGGCCTCTGGCTAGGAGAAAGCTCGGGCACTGCTTATTGTCATCGCTATTGGAAGATGACAAAGATTCAGTGGAAGTCCACAGACCTTGCTGGCCAGGTGCGGCAGTGCTCTCTGGGCATGGCGCAGATGGCTTCCGCCTCTTCTGAATGTTCAGTTTCTTGATGGTGTTTCCTTTCTGTATGTCATCCACGTATTTGAGAAAATCTAAGTCTAGTTGATAACCATAGGGAGTCTCCACAAAATAAGGATCTCTCTGTTCCTTGTCATGGTCCCCGTTTAGAACATCATCTGCTTTTCCTGAGAGAGAGAGAGAAGATAATACTTTAACACCATGTCATAGTGGCAAAAGCTAATAAATGTGTATGTTGCAGTGTGGCCAGCTGGTATGATATGAGTTGACAGACCTATGTTCTAATCCTGGATTTACAACTTAAGAGTTGGGCGAATGAGTTAATAAACCTTGAGGAATTTAAGTTTCTCCCAGAGTAAAGTATGAAAATACATGCATTTCACTCATCAAGTTGTTAAAAGAATGTAATGAGTTAATAGTTTTTAAAGAGCCAAGCACATAGCAAGTCCTTACTAAATACATTATTTTCATTTATTTATTTTTTAAGCCCTCACATGAGGATATATTTATTGATTGGGAGTGGGGGGAGAGACACTGATGTGAGGGAGAAACATTGATCAGTTGGCTCCTGTATGTGCCCTGACTGGGGATCGAACCTGCAACCTAGGTATGTGCCCTGACCAGGAATTGAACTGCAACCTTTTGGTGTGCAGGACAATGCTGCAACCAACTGAGCCAACTGGCCAGGACTAAATACTTTGGAATTTTTTTTTAAAGAATGCATTAAATGATTTAAAAGCATTTTCTTTCTTTCTTTTTTTCAAATCCTCACCCAAGTTTGTTTTTCCATTCCTTTTTAGAGAGAGAGGAAGGGAAAGAGAGAGAAGCATTGATGTGGACAGAAACATCAACTAGTTGCCTCCTATGCCCACCCACACCGGGGATTCTTATGTGCCTGGACCAGGGATTGAATTCACAACCTAGGCAGGAATCAAACCCACAACCTTTCGGTTACCAGGTTGCTCCAACCAACCAGCTGAGCCATACCAGCCAGGGCTTAAAAACATTTCAAGTAGATAATTTGTTTTGTTGTCTACAGTCCCTTGATGGCAGTCATTAAGACCCCTATTTTATAAAGTGTACTCTGGGGCACTAAAGTAAACAAAACAAAACAAAAACCTTAGAATAATTGGCCAAGTCAATGCAGACTCAAGAGGCCTGGGACATGAGTTCAGCCATCTAGTGCAGATCATGCAGCCTTTCTAAATGGTGGCCAAGGGGTCCCAGTGTCTGATCACCTCCACAGGATCACAGCTGGCTTCCACTTTCCCCTTGCTGAGAACACTGGGACACAGGACGTTGAGTGATTAACTCCAGCAGCAGGGGTGCAAGAACAGAGGACAAATTTCAACTCTACTTTGTGTCTTCCGGTTAAAAAAAAAAAACAACAAACCTTGTGCCAACAAGAGGAAAAGTTTTCTCCACTTTGACCTCTTTTGGACAAAACATTCACTATCCCAAGAATACCTTGTTTTGTAGCTGTGCTGTATGCAAACAGATGCAAAGGAGAATGGAAATAGGGGCAAACCTCTATCCAAACACTGGATCATGTGGTATTTGGTAAATGCTACTTCTGTCTAAACCAAACACTTAGAAAAGGAAACACAAGAACCTTTCAAGGCACAGACCCTGCTGCTGACCTAAGCTATGCATTTCAAACTGAAAAGCAAGACCATTTTTGTTTAAATTGTAGGATAAAGTAATGTGTTTTCCTAGAATCACAATGAGAGCTCTGCATTTTTAGAGCTATGGAAAGGACCCAAAAGTAATGAGTGAAAACACAGGCCTTGGGTATAAAACCCCACCTGATGGCTGTCAAGGTCCAAGTAACTCCAGCAATGTGGGTTGCCAGCCGGCCCTCCCCAGCCCCAACACTACTGCACGTTTATACCTGATAACGTGAAAGCTCTCAGTAAACCTTTTGTCTCCGTTAGCCCTCATTCCTCTGAAATATTGGAAAGAAAAGCACAAAAAGAAGATTGCTAAGCAGAGGAGTAAAAAGGTGTGTGTATTCTTCATGCCCTGCTTGAAAACATTCTTAGATTGTTGCAGCTGCTGGAATTCGGGCACTAGATTTCAGTTGTACAACATGCAGGGAAAGACATCTCTTTGAAAGAGGGGCACACAGCACCCATCATGTTCTAGCCCAAGGAAGGGCAAGCTGAGGAAGAGCGCCTGCGCCTGGAAAACTGGGCTCAGGCTAGCAGACTGCGTCTTCCAGTCTCTCCCGTTTTTTAACACCACATGGACAGCACAGTCACTCCAAATATGCGGCCAGACTTGTTTCTAGCGCTCTCTGAAATTCCACAAAGAGAAACTGCAGGCTCGGGTGTCAGACAGCGGCAGACAGACCTCACCAACACCACCAGCGGGGATTCTAAATCAGGCAGCTCCAGACCCTGCGGGGCCGTGGCTGCCGCTGCTCCCGCAGGCCAGGGGGACTTCGGCCCCAGGGACTTCGGCCGCGCACCGGCCCACCAGTCCTCCCGCCCCAGCTCTCCGCACACCTACCAGGCGTCCACGGCGCTCCCTGCCGGCCCACCCCGCTGCACCGCACGCCCGGCTCTGCCACTCAGACGCCCCGGCTCTTCACCCCGTAAGGAAAGGAGGTTCAACATTCGTACAAACTGAGCCGCACCACGCGCAAATACCATAGGCCGAATGCTCACCAATGAAGTCTCCCTCCGCCTTCGGTGACACCACCCCCAGCACACTCAGCTGTTCGGCATTCCCTGCTTTCTTAAAGAAAACAGGAAACCGGGATCTTTTGAAAATGTGTGCGCTTCGTTCCAGCGCCGCCGCAAGTAAAAATCAAGCCAGCAATTTAACCATGTCCACAGAGAGGCTCTGTCTGCTGGCCCAGTCACTTCTTCATGAAAGAGTTTGTGTTCTTGTGTGGAAACTAAGCAGCCTCAGCCCTCAGTCACCTGAGCACGGCAGGCACAATCGGCCCCACTGTTCTCTGCAGGTTCTCAAAGTCCCCAGCAGCACCCAGTGGTTCCAGAGCACTGAGGGACCCTTCTCAGCGTTTGGCTCTTAACCAGTGACAGGCAGCTATCCTTTCATATGAATCTCAACTCAGCTTTTGCTATTGGCGACAGTTTCTTTCAAAAGAAATTTTAAACATTTCTTTTCGGATACTAAAGTAGTACACATTTCTTAAAAAATAAAAAGTCACGTAGAGACTATTTAAGCAAGAAAAAAGTCGCTCATCTCTCACCATCTACTGGCAACTACTGGCAACGGTTAATATTTTGTTGTGACTCCTAGGTTTTTCTATTTCTTAACATGTTTACTTACTTCTCCCACTTAGGCATTTTCAATTTTCAATATGAAAGGTTTTTAACCGTTTTCCTCCAAAAAACTTTCAAATGCACTGCTTTAACATCAA
This sequence comes from Trachops cirrhosus, assembly GCA_028533065.1. Classification (NCBI taxonomy): domain Eukaryota; kingdom Metazoa; phylum Chordata; class Mammalia; order Chiroptera; family Phyllostomidae; genus Trachops; species Trachops cirrhosus. Next base: position 44,868,903 of record CM052540.1, on the reverse strand, counting down.
GATTTAAAACATAATAAAATACATCACATTTCTCAGTAAATGTTAACTGTCACATATTATTTATGCAGTTTACAAAAGGCACAGTCATGACAAATACCCCTCACATGGACTCTGGACTCCTAAATCTGGGAGTCGGGCGGATGTCAGAATTTTACCATGTTCTATGATTTGCTAGTCCTGCTTGAACCAGACTATCCTAAGGCTTTGCAATTCAAGTTTCATGCTACAGCAACTGAAAAAGCAAGCTGTGTTCCCAAGGTGTGATTTTTACACACAACCCTCCCCAGTATGGACTGTTCTTTGATTAAAGCTATCCAGTGTCATTATTACTTTTTGTATCTCTTGTTCCTACTGCACCATTGCGTACATCAGCACAAATACGGCACTAACAGGGCCCTGGCTGATTTCCCAGCTTTTCATGTACATAGTCTCATCTCCCTAGGCTAGATTAGAACTATCTTGAGAAAAACAAATTTCATATTAAAAATATCCTTCATTGTTTCCCCTTTCCAACCATACGTATCAATTAACAAGATGCTGGGAACCAAGTAGATGTTTAAAAATATTTCCTAAAGGAATAACTGAATATACAGTATAACACAATGAGCTTTGAAAAAAACATCTTAATGCTCTACAGACAGTTGTTGCTTGCTGTATGCGTATCAGTGCTAAGGACGACTCCTGCATGATGCTGTTTCAGTGGTTATCTTTAGGTTGTAGAATCATGGGTGCTTTTAATGTTGATACTTATATTTCATAAATTTCTATAACAGGTATTTGTATTTTAAAAATAGGTTTACAAGAAGTCACTATTTGGAAAGCAAGAGAGATGAACTGAAAGAGACTCTAAGAAAGTTCTCTTGGAGGTGGATGAATGAGGCAGCCATGGTGGACAGCTAGATGTCCACGTTATGCGTTATCATAACGAAGGGTATGTGTTATCCCCTTCTTCCACACTAGCAGAACTCCCATGTTTAGCTGGGCAAATATGCAGACTATATTTATGCAGCCTCTGTTACTGTTAGTATGGCCATAAGCAGAAATGTCATGTAGCAACCACCAGAAACCTCCCTTAAAAGACACAGGAATAGGTCTATGACCTCCTTTCTTCTTTGATCTTTCCTCTATCCTGCTACCTGGAATGCAGATGTGATGACTGGAACTTTAGCTGCTATCTTGGACCACGAGTTCATACACGGGGTTAGAGGAACAATGTGCTAGATGGAACCTGGGTCTCTAAGATCTTTGTGGATCAAAGCTGCTATGCTACTTCAGGAAAGCCTACCTCTTTAATTTTATGTGAAAGAGTAACTTCTATTTTGTGTAGCTATTGTATGTTTTGGGTCTCTGTTACTTGGATTTAAACTGAATTCCACATCTCCACTCCCCCACAAAAGAAAAAAAAAGAAAAGAAAAAAGACCAGATTGTGAAAAAAAAGAAAAATAATAAATAATAAACTGGGGCAATGTTACAATAAAACTTTTTTTAATTACAAAGTTTGATTCAACAATAATTACAGAAGTGCAAAAAACAACAACAGTATAAAAAATGTCTAAGTGGGTGATAAGGAGACTCTTAACTTACTAAAAGCCATTTTTTTGCACCAACAGAGCTGTGCCTGCTTGTACACAGTCAGAAACTACCAGCTCTGTCTGCAGCCAGAATCCTGAAAGTAACAGCTTCCCACTAAACCTTCTGGAATCAGAAGGCTGCCCCTGGTGTTTACAAGAATTTTTTGAATGTCTGGAAATCCAGTGGTGGAGACTGCGCCTGGCACCACCTCTACCTTCATTATACAGCATTTACTGAAAGCTTAATTGGGTGCAGAAAATGGTCCTATTCAGTAGAAAGAGTAGGAGGAAGGATTGAGAAGAAATAAAATGAGGTACAGTCTAGCTGGGAGATAAATGCCAAACACCTTAAACATAACACTAATTGAGATCAGTTACAAAGGCACATTATCAACAAGAACAATGTGATAGTATGTGAACGAGTGATCAAAACATAACTGAGTTAACCAGGACGTGTGTTCTGAAGACCAGGTAAGTAAGTGATGATGGAAAAGGGAAAGAGAGGTAAGTGGCGGCGAAGAGCCAGAGCACAGGCTGTTTGTGCAGCTGAGAAACATGCAGAAGAGAGGGGGTGACTGAGAGAGAAGAGGCCACCAGATCTGGGTCCTGGACCAGGGGCATTCTGTCCACTTAGTCACTGTTATAGCAGTGCACACCCGCCCTGTGCTATGGACTAAAAGGCATCAATGAAGGTCATCTTGATAACTGTGTGGATTAGACTGCGGTAAGCAAAGAGATTAAATGCAAGTTAAAATGTTTTAATCCCCAAGTATGAAATGAGGACCAAATAATTTTATTTATGCATTCAATTTATATTTATAATCGCTGTTGATAAAAAAGCAATCTTAGTAATCCCCCTCCCCCATCTTGCTTGCTGTCTTTGCCAGGCACTATTCTAGGAGGTGGGGACACAGCATAAACCAAATGGGCTATGTCACCACTCGCACAAGGCTCGAGTCTAGTGAGGGGTGTGGTGCATGGAAAAAGAAACTCAGCTACAATGCAAGGCAGAAGCGAAGCAAAGAGGTACATGTACCGGAATCCATACCAGTGTGTCCAAGTAAGTGGATCGGCTGCTAACAGTGGGCCACACGGCCTCTGGGATCGGCCTCGTCGAGATGACCACTCCTAGACACCAAGGGTCTCAGAGTCCCTCTTGCCCCTTCTCTCTCCCAACCCAGTTTTTACAGTCTGAATTGGGGGTAACCAAACACCCACTGTGGCAGTACCAACTAGAGACAACTCCCGATGTGCAGACCAAATTCCCATGTGCACAGAAAGAAGTGGAAACCCACAAACTGATGGTAATTCTGTTCTTTATTCATGTATTTACCACCTGGGAAAACTTACTGTCCCTGTGAGAGCGCTTCAGTTTACAGACTCAAGAACAATTAGAAATGTCTTTGCAATTTTTTTATACTAACAAAGTGAAATGGAGATACGAATATTTCAAAAGTCCTATCATTTAAGTTCATAAAGTATTATATGATTTTAACTTTTCAAGGAAACTAAGCTTCCTGTCCAAACAACATACGAAAATTAATGCACTTGCTGGGAGATAAAAGATGAGACAGTCAGTGGAAACTGGTCAGAGTACTAACCCACTAGTGGAGTCACACCTGTTTGCTCCCTGGGGACATCTGACAAAGTTCAGAGACATTTCTGGATGTCACAACTAGAAGGGGGCTGCTACTGACATCTAGTGGGCAGAGGCCAGGGATGCTGCTGTAAACAGCCCACAGTACAAAGGGCAGTGTCCCCTCCCCTCTGCCCCTCCGCCCCTCCACCCCTGAATTACCCAGTCTGAAATGTCTCAGCTGAGAATGCCCACGCTAAAGACAGTGAGCAGAGTAAGAAAATTCACATACAGCAACAGAGAATTTGACCACGTAAGCTGTGGACTTCAGGTCTTCCACTTCTCCGTGGGACGAGAATATCATGCTCAAGTAACAGGGTGATAAAAATGCCACTTCCTGAGTAAGAAAACCCTACTTTCTACACACTCTACCACAATGAGCCATTCTTTAATATGAGCAGAAGCACTGCAAGTTTCTGGAATAATGTATCCTGGTGGACTTTCAAATGGACAAGACTTTGTTATTATTATTTGATCTATTAATTAGGATACAATGACTTCTTTGTGCTGGCTTCACTGCTGCGCACTCTAGGCCCAATTACTACTGACTACCGGCGCCAGGAAAAATCATTACACCCATGTGCCACAACTTCCACACACTCGTTATGTGTTTTTCTTCACCAGATAGTCTACCTGACTGTCGAAGCTGCAGAACTTTGCTAAACCCTGTAAGTGCAGTCTCCTCTCACAAAAAGCAAGAGGACTTGGCTTAAAGAGCTGAGGCAGTCCCTGGGAATCACATAATTATCACAGGTCCCCATATTTAAAATCAGTAGAGTGCAAGCATCCTGCTGTTCAAAACAGAACAATTCCAAATCAGCGAAGGCTGAGAAGCAGGGGAGGAAAAAACAGTAGGATGAACTGAGTGAGAAAGGTAAGTTCCCACGGAGTTAATTACTCACAGTGTGAAAGTAACCGAGTTAGCAAATCAACTTTTGCAGACACGGGCCAGTGGGATAGAGAAGACAGAGAGGCGGAACAGGTCCCTCTGAACAGGTTTAACAGGAAAGTTCCCCTGACGCACTGTTAGCATTAAGACTTTTAGACCCAAGGAGCTTCCTTGTGCCAAATCTACGTGAGAAACACCATTTGTCAGAGAACACATAATAAAAAGGAGAACCATGTAAGTGTTCTTTAAAATAGAACACATTGTGCTTTAAAATAATACATGGCAGGTGAGATTCTTCTCTAGCTCTTTCATGTACCAAAGAGGACTTTTAAACCTGCTCTCTACCCCACCCAGCCAACAGACCCATCCAGTCATTCATGCCAACGATGAGCACCTGCTGGGTATGAGGGCCTGCTCCATGGAGTTTATACTACCTACCCGATTTCACCTGGACCTCTCGTCAGGTTGCAGGTGTTTCAGAGAGCTACCTAAATGCTTCGTGCAAAAAAAAATGACAACAGTAAGGAAAGCAAAAGTAGATGCCAGAAGTTCATAGGAAATGCCGGGCCAGTTGACAGGTCACATAATACAGAACTGCGGGGTCTGCTTATATGGCTATACATTGTGCCTCCTATCTGTACCTCTTCACAACTCCATGTAGCTCCTCCCCCTAAGTCTTTAGATTTCCTCTCACAGCTGATCATATCCCTGCTTCTTTAACCTGTCTCCACAGACCTGAAAGTGCACACTTTCCCTCTCCCTCCACTGTCTCCACATCCTAAGGCTTCCCATTCCCACACCCCACAGAGGGAATGCTGACCCGTGGACGAAGCAATCATCAGAGTGCATGATGATTTTATTCTTTCATTCAGCAAACATTCATTAAGTAGCCACCATGTGCCAAACACTATGCTAGGAGGTAGACAAATGGGACTCAGAGCCTGCCTGGACAAACTTGCGAACTACAGGAGGAGGAAGACAAACAGTTGCAGAAACAAGTAACAACTGTGATGAAGTGCTATGAAAGCAAAAGACAGGAGGTATGCTAGAACAGAGCCGGGACCCCGGCTGGGCTGGCACAGGGAGTCTCCTGCCAGTACTGTATTTCAGGAGTCCCGGGGGCAAAGTGTGTGGGGGGTGAGTTTGGTGGGGACATGGGTATAGGAGAAATTCTAGGCCGAGAAAACAGCGTAACAAAACCTTCCACTTTTAAGAAGTGAAGAGGGGGCTTTTCATAATAAAGAAAACCCAAGGTGATGCAGAGAGCGGACAAAGTCCCCATCACACAGGGCCCGAGTCAGGTTTTTGGTTCTCAAGTGTGCTGAATAGCTGTGGAAGGGCTCTTAGCAAGGGACTGAAATGATCACATTTGCATTTTAATAAAACTACTCGGGCTATGTGCTGGAGTATGTATTAAAATTCTCTTTAGTGCCCTCCATTTGGTTTTCCATGAGCAGTCCAAGTCCCCATGAGTTTTCTCTAGGTATCACAAATTTCCCTGCACCATGTGAGTTTTATTTATGATAGCCATAGAGTTAAAACCACCAGGAGGTAGGTAGAGCCTGACTAAATCTGGGACACTGGGTGGCCAACACCTTCCCCAAAATACTGAAGAGGAAATTGAGAAGGCCTGACCCATCTGAACTTCTCAGGGCTGAGCTGGAGGCCAGAAGCAGGCCTTCGGATCCGTCCTTTGGAGCTCTATCCAGGACCCCTTCCTGCTAATAAAAAAGAAAATACTTTTCTTTAAACCAATGGATGACTCACTGCAGAGAGAAATGATGAGATTTCCTGAAGGGCATTAAAGTATAATAAATCTAACTAGGGAGGGACAAATGTTGCACGAGGAAGGGCAGGAGGAAAGACGAGGTGGCGTTTTAGGGAATGCAGGCTCTGATTTAGCACGTTGAGAGGCAGAATGCAGACTTGCTCCATGTTGGAAACCGGGAAGGGAATAGCAGGGACTGAAGATGACTGAGCAGCAGAGACAGCACTGATCCGGGCTGCCAGCAAGTGTCTCTTGGAGGAAGGAGAGAAAGAGGGGCAGAATGCTCCTGCCAACCTTTAGTGCTCCTGTCCCCGGTTCTTCCTGCTCTACCCACACCTGGCCAGGGGCTGAGTCACCCGACAGGGAAGGCTAAAGACAGAGGACAGGGTCTGGGGGAATGCAAGCAATATATTCAGAAGAGTAAAGACTTCTACGTACTAGGTGGTCTCGGACAATCTGAGTTTCAGGTGGGCTTGCCTTTAGAGTCACTGACAAGGATCTTGCTGCAGGTGACCCTGATTGCCTCAGGTGCATACCTGATCCAGAACTCGATAACACATGCTGCCTACCAGCTGTTACTCTCAATTGTCATGCACACATCACATTAACTGTTTAAGACAGTGTCAGGCCCTGGCTGGCGTGGCTCAGTGGATTGAGTGTCAGCCTGCAAACCAAAGGGTCTCTGGTTTGATTCCCAGTCAGGGCACATGCCTGGGTTGCAGGCCAGGTCCCCAGTAGGGGGTGCGCGAGAAACAACGACACAATGATGCTTCTCTTCATCTCTTTCTCCTTCCCTTCTCCTTCCTCTATAAATAAATAAATCTTAAAAAAAAAAAAAAACAGGAGTCTAGTTGGCTCAGAAACTCTCCTTGGGGCTCTCACTGTTCAAATCTAGGATAATCTGAGCATCGACCTAATATGATTAATGACAGTAACAGATTACAATCCAGTGAGTAAAGTAGGTATCTTGAATCTATAATGTTATAGAAAACAGACACAGTAGTGTGCCTGCCAGTTAATAAATAAAGGAATTATGGGGAGAAAAATCACTGTTTAATGACCATTATAACAGTGGCTGATTCATGCAGGAATCATCAATGGATGCTAAGGCTAGTGGGGTGAGACTTACTATTTAGGAAGAGGATATTGGTGTGGCCTCAGAATACCTCCCTTGTCAATCACAAAGGGAAACAGGGTGACTCCACAGTGCAGAGAGCTGACAGATAACCAACAGGACCAGATGATCGAGGCTAACATCACGTGCCCCTGAGGTCATGCTCTGAGAAGAGCCCAGCAACATTTCTGTGGTGTTCCTGCCTGGAAGGCATGGCCTGAGTCTGGAAACGTTGATGGGTGCTGCCTGAGACACTGCAGGACGGGACGGTGGAGGCTGAGAACTGTTCCCCACGGCAGGAGATTAGAGACAAATGCATCGCGCACGCACGTACGCACACACAGATGCAGAAACGACAGAGCCAGTGTGGCAAACTTAACCACCGGGGAATCTGGGTGAGAGAGGTGTGAGAGTTCTTTCCCAAACTTCCTCTAAATTGTTTCAAATTATTTCAAAACAAATTTCATATAAACATACATACATACATACATACAGGGGTGGGCAAGGGTAGGTTTACAGTTGTGAGTCACGAAAGAGTTTATTCTTGATTATTTATTAACTCTAGTATTACTTCTTATTCTTATTTCATTATGATTTATCTTTAAGGTGATGATGGCTGGTGATTTAACCGACTTTTGCCCACCTATGTGTGTGTGTGTCTGCATGTACACATACACACATAATACACACATACATATATCAATATATGTCAGTGCACATCATGTTAGCTATTGAAAGACCATGTCTGATGTCCATGTGGCTGAGAAACTCTCTCTGGAGCTTGCACTGTTCCAATCTGGGATAGTCTGAACAACAACATAACAATTTTAATCGTTATGTGTGTGTATACATGCATATGAACAACTATAAGCCTATTTTTGCCCCACCCTGTATATAAACCCCCTTCACTCAGGTCCTCGGTGTCTCTGCCAATGTGCAATTGTTGCTTACATGTAAATAAAGCCGTTTTTTCTTTTTTAAAACAGGGGTGATGTCTCTGCTCTCCTGTATGACATATTCTTTGAGAAATTTTACATTTGTTTGAGGTATCCCTGGAAACTTGTAGCGCTTCTCAATTGTTAATCATGCAGACTGATGTGCCAGGAGCCCCATTAGAGAGAGCATGAAGTCTAGCAGATCCTTCCCGTGGCATTAAAAGTCTTAAACAATTTAGCCGCAATGCAGCACTTCCCAGTTTCCTCCCCACCCTGAGCCTCAACCTACGGGAGCAACTTTCAAGCCTGTCTGCCTTTGCCCATTCTGTTTCCTCTCCCAGCACAAACGCCCTTCCCTCGCCTCTTCCACCTGTCAGAATTAGCTGTATCAGCTGTAAGGGCCTAACCCAAATATCCCAACATTTACAAAGTCTTCACTTACCTCCAACCACCCTGTTCTGGGAAGACCTGGTCTCCTTCTCCCCTCCACGTTCCTAAAACACGGCCTATACTTACTGACATGTGCTACATAGTTAGTAGGCACAGGACTGCCTTCCCCTAACAGACTATAAGTATCTTGGGGGGCAGGAACGAAGTCATATTTTTTTCTATCCCTCATGCATAGCATGGTGCTTGGCATGCAGCATATTCAATGTTCTTTGAAATGAAAAACCCCATGTACCAATTAATAAGTATGGTGGAGAAACAGATGTAATGATTAAAATCAGGCACTCTTAGGGCCTCACTCTCTGAGTCTGAATCCTGGCTTTGCCACTTTCCAGCTGCTGGCAACAGAGATTCTATCCCATTTTGGAAAAATGATGACCTGCTTCCCAGTATGGCTGTGGACCCCTGAGAACGATGCCTACTGTCTGCCATTATTGGAGCATCCTCTGTAGTCTGATAAAACATATAGCCCTGGCATCCCAAACATGATCCAGAGCTCCTCTCCTCTACCCTACCCGGCCCCTGCTTCCCACCTCTACGGTTTCAGTTTGCTAAAATCTTGAGGTCTAAATTGGTTTCTGCTTCCGAGAATGGTGGAGGGAGATGCTGGCTGGGCCCTGCAGGAGAACGTGCCCATGTACCTGCGTACACCCCAGGGCTCAGTGACAGTGGGGTGCTGGTGCCGGTTAGGTGCAGAGGGAGCCCTACGCCAGCATCCGTTATGCAGAGGAAGGAGGTAAAATAAAACAAAGCAAAAGTAGCCAAACACCCTCCAACCTTTAAAAGTATATTATGGCCAAGTTAAAATATTTCATTCTCACAAAAAGAGGACAAAGGTACACACTGGTTACACTGAACAACCTCATTCATGTACCTCTGCCAAAGTCACGAGTAAAGAACTCTTTGACACACTGTGCAGAGATGCGCGCTTCAGATGCACCAAACACCTTCCCGTGCAATCACGGGATGGCTTGCCCAAATTGGGGGGAGGTATAATTCTTTTCATAACACAAGAGCAGGAGCTATAACTATGTCCTAGTTCATAGACAGGCAATGAGCTGTAGGGATCTGGAATCGCTTGACGCAGCAGCAAGGTTTGTATATGTGAAATTAGGGGGTTGGTGGGACTCAGTGATTTCTAAAGGTTGCTTCCAGCCTCTGACTCTTGGACTCTCTATGTTACCCAAAATTTCATAACATCGCATGCAATGTGCACAAGTGAAGAAGGAAGTTAATTGCAAAAGCTGTCAGGCCAGATGTTTAGGTGGGCAGAGCCTGTGGCCTTGCCCTCTTCCCATGTCATTTGGCAGCACCTTTCCAGTTGCGCCATCACAACTGGCACCACCTCACGGTCCCCAAGTGCAGCTTCCCTTTGCTGTATCAGCAGTTCTACTCTAGGCGTGTCTCAAGAGTCCAGAAGCAAGCTGCAGGTGAGCAGTCGAGAAGGAAGAAAGTGGAAAGGGTTATTGATCCTGGGAATGGGAGGGGCTATGCCTTCATAAAGGAGACCCTTGACATTATAGAGGACTTGAAGTTCACACAATGGCCCTCTTCTCCAGTGTTCGGTGTCAGCCACAGGATGCAGTGACTCTTTACCCAAAGTCTGTCTGAAATGGCCACGATGCCACAGGCTCTTCAGTACTCGCCCTCACCAGCTGAGGCAGAGCTGCTCTCCCATGCCCACTGTCTAATTTTAAAAATTATTGCTGAAAAATAGCCTACGTTTTCATGCATGCCCCTGAGAGAACTAGCTCGGGAACTAAACGCTGTTCTCCAAACTTTCTTCAAAAATAACATGCTGCTCTGAGCATAAATAGGAAAATGTGCCAGTTCAAAGGGCAGTTTTGTGAAAAGCTGAGGAGGAGCATAAATGGGACTTTGGGACAGGAAGGGCTTTTTTAACACAACAGAAAAAAGTTTGTGGGGGGTGTGGAGGGAGGCTGAAGTAATTTTAAGATTCGCAGCCCTTATTTTGCTTTATAGTGTTTATTTAAGAAAAAGAAACCAGCTTTCAAGCACACTGAGCAGTGCCTCATTAGAAAAACTGAGCCAAAAACAAATGTCCGAAAATGGATTTAGCAACAAAAAAGGAAATTCTGGAATTTAATTAAACCACAAACTCAAAAACTCAAACCTCAGTGTATATGTACAACTCCTATAACAATGATGTCTCTATGTTGAAGCCACAGCTAAAGCTGAAATTTTCACTGAACCGAAAATCAAGTACTGAATTATCCTTTCCAACTCGTAATAAAAGCCAAGATTTTACATAACATGCACAGCTTTAGTTTATGTTTTACCAACCCCCACCCAGAACGTCACGCTATCCTCTATTTTTCTTCTTTGGGGCTTTCTTACTTACCCACCCAGAAAGAAAATAACTGTGATTTTCAGCAATCAGGAAGCCAAGTCTCAGGCACACTTCCCTCGGCATTAAAGGGACTACACACACAAGCAGGCAAAGAGCCCAGGAGCTGCTGCAGAGAATTTATTTATACCCATTTGGAATTTCCTGACCAACTAGCAGCCTGCTGGCCACGGGGTTTAATCCCAGGACTCGTGGCGTCAGTGAGACAGCAAAAACTACCAAGGAATGAAACTGCTAGTGAGGATCTTAAGAAACAAGAGGTGAAGGCAGACGTCTCCCATGCCCCCTCTGGTTTTCAAACTACACTAGAAGAAACGCAAACCTAGAAATGCAGCTGTACATGGGCTAATTCTAGGAAGACTTAGAAAGGTAGCAAACGTTTCCTTATTCTTCCCGCTGACTTACTCCCTCCCCGCAAACCCTCGAGGGCTGAGAAAGGCTCACTGTTATAATTTGAGCTCTAACTCGGCAGCCCTTATGAAGGAAATGATTCAGTGTCATGCTGAACCCAGGCTGGGCTGAAGGCGAGTGGTTCCTTTCCTTGGTGGTTTTTAGTGTATTCTTATTTCATGCAATGTGCAATTTGAAGGCTAAAAACACTCCCATTTGTAAACCACAGACCCAAACTTCTCTCTCTCTCTCCTTTTAAAAATATTCCCTCACACATTTTATCCAACTTAGGTCATGTGACTCTCTAAGACAGAATTAGTTCCCAAACAAATGCATTCTGTTTTAGGGTGATAATATCTTCGAGCACACTTTTGTTTCTGTGTAAAAAAAGTTAGTAAGAATGGTATGTCCCTCTAATGATTTCAGTTCATCACCTTAAAAAAAAGTAAGAAAAAGAAAAGTTTCTTTTAAACCATTCATCACCTATGCCTAAAATCACTGGGTAAATGTGAATCTAGAGGGACAAGATTTACTTAACTTTCTCTACAGGACAAACAAGCAAAGCCAGTTCTAAACAATAAAGCAGAGATTAACAAAGATTAGGGATGACTCTAAATGGCTGGCTTTGTAAAATTCAAAACCGGGGGACAGCTACGCGGAGAGAGACAAAGTTTACAAAAATCCACTGGATTTGCCTAATGTGATTGGCTGATTGCACCCTCCCCTCCCCCCATGTCACTGCATTTATCTTCTCATTCCATTCTCCCAGCAGACATCTGGTGGCCGGATACCTTAAAGTGTTATCTTTGGGACAGATATTTTTCTGTGTGAAACTTTTTAAAGATGTTGTGGGACTCATTTAGGTTTGTTTTACACCAAATAAATAAACTGATTCAAAGGGGAATAACAAACTAAGAACAAAAAGCCAGATACTTTGAAATATAGGGTCCGAAGAATTTCAAATTATTTCATCCAATAACATCAACATTAGAGAAGAGATCTGAGTTAGGCCTATTTTTATCTTTTGGAGGAGACTTAAAAAACTTTACTGAGATTAAAAAAAAAGATTTTACTTACTTATTTTTATACAGAGGGGAAAGGAGGGAGACAGAGGGAGAGAAACATCAATGTGCAGTTGTTTCTCATGCGCCCCTCACTGGGGACCCGGCCTGCAACCCACGCATGTGCCCTGACTGGGATTCGAACCTGCAACCCTTCGGTTTGCAGGCCAGCGCTCAATTCACTGAGCCACACCAGCCAGGTGAAATATTTACATATCATAAAATTCACCCATTTAAACGGTATAGTTTGATGAGTTTTAGTAAAGTTGTGCATCTGACACCATAATCCAGTTGCAGAAAACATCCATCATCCTTAAAATTCCTTTGGTCTTGTTTTATCACTTACTTTTAACAGAGAAATTTGCTTATCTCTACTTTTGGGAAAATTCTGCTATTATTTAGTTACATTATTATACTCCATACTAGGTATTAGTATCAAAAGACTTGTTTTTAAGAATTAAACTGAGGGAAGCATGAGAATGTCATGTTTCTTAATCCTGCAAAGAAAAATCCTGCTAAGTTTTTATTTTATATTATACCGTGTTCTGTTAAGAATAGAGCTTAATCCTATAAAGCAGTTGAAGGTAACTATATTGTATGCATGCGCCTGTGAAGCAGAGGTCTAGCAGAGAGTCATTGTGTGCCAATAAATGTCTAGGCCTTTTATGGAGGGGATGACAAAGGCTGGAATGGGAGAATTAAAAATAGGAGCTCTTTCTGCCTGGAAACTGTCAGTCACTAAGGTTCCCACAGTAGGGAGAAAGACACACCTGTCTGCCCTTACTCTCTCCTAATTTCTGTATGTACACAAGAAGAAGCCAAATGCAGTCAGGGAGGATGAAGACAAACCCAAGGTTCTTCTTCTGCTAGGTGAAGAGCTGGCAGAACGGTGACTCCCAGTGAGAAGGGCAATGGACTGGGGACAAAAGACTTGTGTTCCCAGGCTGGCCCAGTACACTGGCAGCCCTCCGCTGGATGGTGGCCGTGGAGTTCTGAGACTGCAATCGATCACATCTGACCCCCTTCTTCCTCGATGCTCACTTAACAGGATCACTGCATCGGGACATTTTCTCCAGAGGGCCTGAGTTAAATGGCGCAGTGACTGTAACAATGAATTACATTCTGGATATCTTAGGATGCATATATCCTGCCATGCCCAGAATTTACCTTCCTCCTTCCCCTCTCGATTTCCTTCCTTCCTTCCTTCCTTCCTTCCTTCCTTCCTTCCTTCCTTCCTTCCTTCCTTCCTTCCTCCCTCCCTCCCTCCCTCCCTCCCTTCCTTCCTATCCTCACCCAAAGACATTTTCCCATTGCTTCTAGAGAGAGAAACATCGATGTGATAGAGAAGCATTGATTGGTTGCCTCCTGTATTTGCCAGGACCACTCAAGCCCCAGATGGGGGAATCAAACCTGCAACCTAGGTATGTGCCCTGACCAGGAATTGAAACTGCAACCTTACAGTAAGGGGACAATGCTCCAAACAACTGAGCCACACCAGCCAGGGCCTTCTCCTTGATTTCTTAATACACTACCCAGTCTCAGAGACACAGCACAAATGTACCCAGGCTACCAGTCATGCAACAGCCTCCTTGCCCCCATCTTTCTCCACCATCCACTGTGCATAGTTCTTCTGGACCGCACTGTTCCAAGTGCGTCGTTACATACATGCATGCACTCATTTACTCTTCACAACAACCCTGAGGTAAGTATGATTACTGATACTTCGCAGCTGCAGCTCATGCCATCCACACTGCTACTCTGCTGCTACCGCCTACTTGACTGCTATGCTGACACCACATAGCACTGAAAAGCCTCATGCCAGGCACATTCTTTCCTGTAGCCCTTAGAGGGGAAAGAAAGCTGGGGAAGGGGAAGGGGAAGGGGAAGGGGAAGGGAGCAGGCATTCCTGATGGGTGGGGAAGAAAAACAGCATGCTGTTTCAATGCTTTTGCTTGTACCATTCCTTTCCCTTCTGATGTATACCCCACACCAAGCCTTCTCAGACAAAAGTCTTCTAGTTTGTAAGGACCAGCTAAAATACCAGTTCTGTCTGAAGTCTTCTCTTATCCTCCCAGCCACCTCTTCCATTTAGGCTCTCAGAGCAACTTGATTTTCCCTCTCTTCTGTATGTGCACACACCTTCTACCTCTCCAAACTTAACAGGAGCTTTGTCTTTTTCATCTCAACTAAAGCCCGGGACCCATTCAGTCAATTTAACTTTGAGTGTTTTCTTTTAAAGAGCTGTATGAAAATGTCAAGGACTCTGAGCCAAGGTCCACATTTAACAGCGGAAGCAGTACCCTGGTCCAGAGGGGTGAGGGGACTAACATCACCTTTGCTGTTCAAGGTAAAGGTGCCAAGCCTGGAACCTCCCAGGGCAAGCAGCTCAATGCCACAAATTCTCAACCCTGCCGCACAATCCCACCGCCTGGGCCTGCTTCTAAAAATGCTGAGTCACCCCCCCATCCCCACCCCAGTGAGTCAGAATCTCCTGGAGTGGGGCCAGAGGCATCAGCAATTTTAGAAGCTGCCTAAATAAGTCTAGGCCACAGCCCAGGGTGAGAACTTGGGCTTGAAAACAAGCAAAATCTGCTACTCAAAATGTGTTCTTCCTTCACGCTTCAAGGAAGCTGAGAGCCAAACCGGGGGCAGCCCTTTAGGCAAATCAAGTATCTTCAAGGTCTGGGTCACAAGTTCAAATA
>CM052540.1:44625008-44853521 GCA_028533065.1 Trachops cirrhosus | reverse complement strand
CACACACACACACGAGTTCTGTCTAGCTTGAATTTTCTTCCTCTCAGAGACAGTGAATCCTACCAGCTGGCCATTCATGGAAATGCACACCACCTCTCTGTGCTGGGGACTGGGTATGTCCATGAAATCAAAACTGGGTAGGAAATTTACAAAAATAAACTTACGCATTACTAAGGCTGGTGAAATCAAACACCTGTTCCAAACCAGACCTGCCACTAAACTCTACTCTCTTCCTTCTAGTTTTCAGTCTGCCCCAATGTAAATGAACTCAGAGACATTGCTGTAAAAATGTCTGCTTTTTAAGGTGAGAGAGAAAGAAATGGGCCTGTGCATGTTACCATCAAAGAGAAACGTTATTCTCTCTCAATACCTTTGTAAAGCGCAAGTGAGGTGGCTTGAGGTGGCTCTGTTCCAAGTTCATTAAGTGCTGCCATAAGCCTGAAATTTCTTTGAAATCACAATGTTCAGAACACCCTTTCACTGCCCCATCTGTGTGTTCATGAGAGCAGTGGTGATGCTCTTAGTAGCATTTCACAACACAAACCCATCACCTCTTGGAACGGATGGAAGGAGTACTAACAAAAGAGGGAGAATTACCAAGATGGATACTCTACTTTGCTTCCCATGACCAAAGCCAACACGTGATGAGGTGGATTCTAACACAGGAAACAATTAGGTGAAAGACTTTCATTTGTTTATCTGATAAAGACAGAGTATACACACACATGCCCAGGCTACCTCTAAACACACTGCACACATCTAATTGCATTAATTATCACTTCCAGGGGGAGCCTGATTTCTTACAGCTGAATTTCTCACCACTGCAGGGCTCTCTCCCCACGGGACTACATTGTTCAGGCTTCAAGTATCCTTGGTGGTAACCAGCAAGTCGCTGTGGGCTATCGGCACAGCGAGGGGCAACATCTATTAAAACACTGACATCAAAATTGACCACTCCCTTTTAAAGTTTCACTGCTGCACAGGAAGACACCCTAAAATGCTGATGTGTGTCCCAGAGAGGAATTTCCATTCAAATGAACTTCACCTGCCTGAACAGTTAAGCTATAGCTGAGTGGCCAAGGGTCTTATATTTCACAAAGCATAGGATTGGGGATGAGAACTATGGGTCCCTAACTCAGGTGTGGAGTTATTCCAAAATGAAACTGTGTACAATGAGCTCTGGAGACCTTGCACCTAGAGTCTGAGACAGACAGACAGACACGCACATGAAAGGCAGAAGGGAGGGCCGCAGTTTGGTAAAATTGTCCAAGATCAAATCTGCATACAGAAAGAAGGTGGGCTCTAGAGAGAATGTTTCCTGCCAACAGTAAGAATGAGAGAAAATGATAAGGGAGGTGTACATTTAAGTAAAATGGAGTGGCGTGCGATCCCAGCTCAAGGAAAATGAGAGCCTGGAGACAGCGCTTGCAGCCTGGTGAAACCAAGCGTTTACCGTCAGATCTGTGGCGGGGGAAGCACCTCCTAAGTGTTTTTATGGGACTCCTGAAGGAATGTAGAACTTACACTGAGGTAGAGCTTTTTATATAGTCTGCATTTCATGAAGTCTAGGTGAATGTATTACAATACACAAAAATAAACATAGTCAAATCCACGTGCCAACCTTAGGTTAAAAGGAGTAAATTGCCCCTACACTGTGGACACAGTTGCGCCCCCTCTTCTATCTGTTCCTGGCAGGGGCAGTCAAACTGGACGGCAGAGAACAGAATCACTCCACGGAAGAGCCGGAACAAAAATTTCAATACTCATTTTGATTTGAGGATTATAGGAATCTACAGCAGAGAATTAAAAGGAACCAAGTCCTTCTTCAATGGCAGAAGTCAAATTCAACAAGCTTACGAAAAACAAGGTCAATCCATCGTGAAACAATGAACAAGTTAAATCTTGCCCAGAGACTGGGAGTAAAGAATCAACACGTTCTCCGCCAAACACTTTGCTTCCAGCTGACAAGACACATCAGGACACTTTATAGAGCTGGTGATATCTCAGCGCCAATGGTCAGGAAATATGTATGTGAGACTCTGTTTATAAGCTCATCCCAAACAAAATCAGAATATTCTAACACAGCAGAAGAGGCCAAGCTATAGTTATCTTCTTGAAATGCACAGTGGTAGTCAAGAGAGCAAAGCTCAAGAAAGGTGTAGGAGAGAAGAAAACAGAAGTGGGTTGTATGGCACAGGTGTGACTTCAGCCGAGAAGGCTTTATGGACACCACAGGTAAGAGACGCAGCAGGAGCAAGGGGCCTAGTGAGTGAACCCACTGCCCATTCGCATTCGGCCGCGGCCCGTGTGCAACCAGCCTCTGACACAAATGGTGGGTTCGTCCGCAGTTTCATGTAGTCATGTTGGATAGTCTGGGGCTCCAGGCATGCTACAGTATTGATATTTTTCTTCGTGATATCGCTCTGCCAAAAGAATCACTGGAACAGGAAGATTCTATGGTATACCCTCAAAGTATTAAGAGGTTTAAGAAGCTGATCAAAAGCCTCACATAATTACAGTGTAGGTGGAGAAAGAACCACAGCAGGCCTCTTGGATGAGCCCTGTACTCTCCACCAGTGATGATGAAGACCACACAGCTGAACTCACTCGCCTGGCAGTGACTGCTGTGCTCATCTCTGAATCTGCCTTTGATAAGATCCTCTGGGATTTTAATTTCAGTGTCCCCAACAGTACTCTGCTCCATAAACTAGGATACAGACTACTGTGTACTTGCATGTAATCTGGACATGATGCCTGGCACTTCTGCAGCCATTTGGTCACCATACAGAGCAAATCTGAGGACACACCAGCACATGGTGAAGAGCTGAGTGAAATGACAGTAGGACTCTGATGATAGCACTGAGTCATTTAATCATTAGCTCCCAAAAGCTGTGCTCTGGATTTTTGTTTTAAACAATATTAATTTTCTTCTTTTTTTAAGATTTCACTTATTTTTAGAGAGAGGGCAAAGGAGGGAGAAACAGGGAGAGAAACATCAATGAGTGGTTGCCTCTCGAGCACCCCCTACTGCAGACCTGGCCTGCAACCCAGACACGTGCCCTGAGGGGGCATCGAACCAGCGACCCTTTGCTTCGCAGTCCAGTGCTCTATCCACTCAACCATGCCAACCAGGGCACAATATTAACTTTCTTTATGCTTAAGGCAATTTCCTATCTGTTCAAATTTAAAAGTTCCTTTTCAAATCTATAATATATTATGGGTCCCATATGAAATACTCTGAGTACCCACCATTAGAAAAAGTCACCTACAAAGCATTATCTAAAAAATCCTAAATATTTTGACATTAAACATTTAGCCAGAAAACATTCCTGGGTGGTCTCTTGGTCCCATAGGACAGTGGTTCTCAAAGTGTGGTCCCTAGATAACAACTATCACCATCACTAGGGAGCTTAATAGAAATGCAAATCCTCAAACCTCACCCCAGACTGACTGAATCAGAAACTCCTTGGGGTAAGGCCCAGCCGTCTGTATTTAAATAAGATGCCCAGTGACTCTGACGCATCACAAAATGTACGAACCACTGCTGTAGGGAACTCTACTTATGACATTGAGTGTCAGTCATCACTGGTCATAATGAAATAAATATTTAACCACACAAAATGGGTTCAATAGCTACCACCCTGCCCTGCCTTTTCTACACAGAGAAAGTATTATCATATATGAAGAAAAGCAGAGGAGACAAAAGAACATTCAACAAAGTCTCAGACAAAAGCTTTCACATCATTACTGTGTAGAGAAAATAACAATATTTGTTAGTGTCTACAGAAAACAGACGACTTGAGAATAGCAGACTTGAAAAAACAATGGGGTTGAGGGGATAACTACTTCAATTAACCAAAATAAATTTATTTTTTCTGATAAAAGTGCAATTAAGGAGTTGTTGGAGGAGTTGAAAAAAGTAGAAACTGTCAAAAGGGGGGCACATAACTGGACTAAATAAAGCTCCAGAGGAAATATTCCTGAGACGTGAGAAGGTTTAAACAGGGGACTAGTGAACGCTGGGCAAGTCTGTAGTGGCCTGGTAAGGACTCGAAGGGAGGGTGGCTTTCTGGGCCTAACGGAAGGTGGGCGTTCGATTAAGGGCGGATGGAGCAGGATGCACAGCAAGTAGGAAGCTGACCAGCAATGTTCTGGATCTGGGCAAAACTACCCTGCTGATGGAAAATGACTGCACCTCCGTGACATCCTTCATACGCCCTGAATGCCGTGGGGCAGAAGGAAAACGCAGAGATGCATACAGACAGTCCAGGTGGGAGAGAGGAAAAGGGGAAGGTGGATATTAAACACACCAGAAATAAACACCTATCTTGCATAGTTTGGCATGCAAATGATGAGAAACGGTAAGACAATCAGGACAAGAATCCCAAAAAGTTTAAAGTAATTCTGATAATTCTCACGAAGTAAGGATTTGCATATGGATAGCTACAACCAGAGTTCTCAACCTTGGCTGCCCATCGCAATCTCCGGAGGAAGCCCTAGATCCTGTTTTATGAAAACAGACTAGGCCCCACCCCAGACCACTTGACACTGAATCTTTGAAAATGATGCTGGAGTATGCGTATTATTTTTAAATAGCTCCTCCAATAATTCTGATGTACAGTGAGGACTGAGAATTGCTGTTTGAGAATATCAGACAAACAGTAAAACTAAGACCATCTAAAGCCTACATGTACCACGCAGAACTGAGTCCTTATAAACAGGATGTGAGTGGATGAAAAGAGAATATTAATAAATTGTGAATGCTACTTTTATATTTTCCTGTTCTACTTACATGGAATTCTTACTTTACTAAGTATAGAGGGAACAGATATTCTATTTCAAGAACTGGCTGTAGTCTTCAAGGGGCTTATTATAAATAAAAAGTAAGAACATTTCCTCTGGGGTTACATTAGTCGGTTACATTTTGGGGAAAGGACCACATGAGTAAATTCAGGGCCTGCGGTTCTCTGATAAGGACACCAGGGAGCAAAGAGAAGCACATTCACGCCCCAAAGACCTAAGACTCTACTTGGAGAGATGTGACCTTCACACAGGTGCTGACAGAGCAGAATAGAGGTGGACAAGGGCAGTTCCGTGAAGCGGAGGGAACTTGGGTGAGGACTGGGGGTGGGGAAGGAGGGAGGACTAGGTCTGGAGGGACGGAATGGTGGCAGGCAGGCACAAGGCTTTGTAGGGCCACCACAGACAGGCCGAAATGGCGGGGTAAGTATGGGAAGGTGGAACGCACAATGGGAAGTAGTAGTCTGGCCCTAACAGTTGACTCTCCACTTCTGTTCCACTGAGGTTTGTTACCATAGTAACCTCATCCCCCTTGCTAGTGACTGGTTTAGGAAAGGACATGTGACTCAATTCTGGTCAGTGATATACAAGGATATGTTCTCTAGGGAGCTTCTGGGAAAGGCTCCCTCACTCCTGAGAGAGACACATGATGCCGTCTGGATGTGACACCTGCACTGCTGCAGCCATCCTGCCACCATGCAGACAGCACACCAGCAGATGGTGTGGTGCAGAGCAGAGTGGACTGGCAGTAACAAGCTGGGCTTCTGCTGATACAGTTACGTCACTGAATCAACCTCAACAGCTATTCCCGGCCCTTTCATTATGAAAAAGATGACCCTTCCTTATTATATAAAGCAATTTGATTTGGGGGTGTTCTTGGGTTTTTGCTTGCACCTATGACTATTCAAACTTGCACCCAAAGCTGTGAACGTGAGCTGGACTGAATTCTTGAGGGCCCAGAGGCCGGGTTCAGCAATCTGGGTTTTGCACTACGGGCAAAGAAACTTTATGAACTAGGAGTCTTGGGAGTGAGAGTGCACTGTGGGTAGTAACCTGAATAGGAGGCAAAAGTGTAGTAAGTATTATCACTTACTACCCCATTAAATCTTTCATTCCCTAATCGTCTTATGGGACACTAAAAATGAGTGCATAAAAAAGTCGAGATTGGGCTAAACGTGGTACAGAAGCGCCTAACATATGAGGGAAAGAGCTGGGTCACCCTGGCCTGTTTGCTTTGCTAAAACACTCACTTTCAAGACCTTTTCTAAAAAATTTATTGGTTGCTTCTTACATGTGCCCTGACCAGAGACTGTACCTCAACCTTGGTGTTATAAGGACGACGGTATAACCAACTGTGCCACCCAGCCAGGGCCTCATTATTTTTTTTGATGAGGCTCCCAGGCAACCTCCCTGTGCCAATCAATTCACAATTAAACACTCAAGCAGCTCACCAGAATGGAAACGTCCCTCCCCCTTCCCACACGCGTACACAGAGACAATGTGCAGCTACAGAAATTTTAAAGCCCCATCCAAAAAAAAGGCTCTGCCCTGTGTCCCAAAGGATGCTAAACCTGCATAGGGAAAGTAGCTATTAAAAAAAAACCAAACCCACACAAGCTGCCTTATTTTGCATGAAATCTCCATCCACACCAGCTACAGTACGTGGAATAAGCAATTATCTTCTCCATGCTCCCAATAATTATCTTCTCTAACCAGTTTTTAAAATATTTCCCATTCAACTCTCCTTTTAAGATTAACAACACAATTACTAAACCATTGATTCCTCTAACCTCTTCTCTTAGAATCCCAAAGTAAAGCATAATTATCCAGACAAATAATTACATGCTGTGAATGTATCATTCCAGAGATCAAAATCTGGAAATAGAGAATTTCAACAACATTTCTGGCCAAGAAAATCTAGAAAAGCTGGTTGCTGATATCTGATGTTAAAGGAAAACGTGAAATCGGACTTTAACAGCATTTCATTGCTACTTTCTAAAGCTTGATCAATGACTAGTCATCCTTAATTGGAAGGACAGATATCCTTTTCTTTTCAATCAGACCTTTATTAAGTGACTATTGCGGGCTAGATGCAGGCTCATCTTTGGGAGACAGGGATCAATGACACAGCTTCTGCACTCATGGAGCAGAGTGATGGAGGGAAGTTTCTAGGACATACTGTGCTTTAACTGTAAAATATTCTACTACTGATGTGAGCTGAAAGCTACAGAAACACAGAGGGCAGGGAGACACCCCAAAATGGGATGTGGAAACAGGTTATCAGAGGACATCACTGTTGAAGTGAGTTTGAAAGATGCGTAAGTTGGCCCTGAGCGGGAGGAAGTGCAGTGTTCAAAGACGACCTGAGGCAGATGCACAAGCAAGAAGAGCCCACAGGATGGGTTGGAAGACGAGGTTGTGGGAAAGGAAATCCGCCAAGGCTGGATGACTAAGGCCTTTGTACGCCAAGCCAAGGAATTTGGATTTTCTTCTGAAAGCAGCAGGACTCACTGAAAGTCACCTGAGCTCTGAAGCCACAGGATTGGGTTAGTTTTTCGGAATTACTGCTCTGGCTGAAGCGAGGAAAATGACTTGCCTAGAGGAGGGGCACAGGAGTGGTGGGGTGGGAGGGAGGGAGGGCCAGGCCAGAGGTGCAGGCAAGGAGCAGGGTGGTGTGGGACAGTTGAGCCCGAGAGAATAGCTGATAATCCAAGAGCCCAAGAGAGCAGTCCACAATCCTTCAAGAGAAAGGGAACGAGAAGTCTTGAATCTTGGGGTGGAATGCTGTGAAGATCATGGGAGTCTTCTGGTTAAGGCTCCCCAGGCGGAAGCCCCATGAATCCTGGGGTGCTGTTATGGTCATTTTTGTGTGGACCAATGAGTTTCGTTGATAATTACATTCGCTGAGCATAAACTGTACTGTGTATTTAATGTTTCTACCTCAGCGTGTGAATTCACGCCCTTTGTTTCAAAGCAAAGGAGTAAGAAAACATTTGCGGATGGCATGCAAACACACCAACACTGAGCAGAAACAACAACAGACACCGTCACTCCCAGGGCTGCTTATATCAAGATGTTTCTTCCCACCAGCCAGTCACACCCTGACTTTGCCTTCTCATTAGGCAACATTCAATAACCCAGCCTCCATCATGCTTTCTGCAGCCTCTCAGTCCCCGCTTATCATCTTTCACCTGAAACTCGTCTATGCTTTCAACTAATCATTACCTTTTATTCCCTCCGTTGTTAAAATAAACACTCAGCCTCCACTAACAGATGAGCTAATGTATGCAAAGCACCTAGTACACTGACTGGCATACAGCAGGCACTCAGTAAATTGTCATTCTTGTCTGCTGCGTACAGCACCTTCCACTCCCTTCCTCTCCCACCTGGGAGTCCATTAGCCCAATTCTCCTTCCTCTCTGCGATACTCGTTCTCTCCGCAGACACACAGGAGGCACTTCATCTGCGTGTTCTCACTGCAGACTGCAACTGTGTAATGCAGGGTGAGTACTGTGTAGCTGCTCTGGACCTGCGCTGGAAGAGAGAATCGGGTATTCTTTCTTATTCAGCAGGTGTTCTTTCTGATTCATGTTTGCTTCACAGATGTGAGCTGAGAGAAAATTCGTTTTCTCTAGGGACCTGTGCCTGGATATTTATGATTTGTTCGTCTATGATGTACCTTCCCGGAGGAACAAGAATAGTTAAGTTAGTGAATCAGAAAATGTCACTGTTTTTCCTAGCAACTCATCTGAGCAGATGGCAAATGATTATTTTTTATGGCTTGTTTCTCTAGTACATGTAGAAATATTTATTAACATTGTATTTTCTGTCACATGTGTGCAAACAGCAAGAAGCCAAGTCAGGCAGCTGCCAGGAAAGTGGGGGGAGGGAGAGTGAATGTCTTAGCAGGTGAGCAAGCCTCAGCCTGGGGCAGGGCTGAGGGGGGTGGGGGGAGCAGGGAACACCCACTCACTCCCTTAAGTGTTGACTAAGCAAGGCAACACAAACAGCCATCCAGAGTTACTCTGACCACATAAAGTCACATTTCATCAACTCTGAGATACCAGTATCGCAAGATGGACAGTTTAAAAAAATATTGTCACCTAAGGATATCTTTATTGATATGAGAGGAAGAGAGGTGCGGGGGGGATGGAGCGGGAAAGTGGGGGAGAGAGAGATCCGTTGCTTCCTGTATGCACCCTGGCCAGGGATTGAACCTGCAACCTTTTGGTGCATGGAATGACACTCCAACAAACTGAGCCACCCAGCAAGGGCAAGATGGGCAGTTTTTATGCATCACTGAGAAAGCAAAGGCACCCAAGATGGGGGGTTGAATGGGGAGCCCCACATGAGCTGGGGCACCAAAAGGGCACAAAGAAACAAGCCCGGCCATGCAGAAAAGGATAGCAAGGAGGAGCCCTTGGAACTGGGCGGAGGGATGAGGAAACCTCCCCTGAAGGACTGAATCATAAGATAGTACTGGGGTGGGTTTGCTTTTTGAATTCTCACCACCAGGGTAGCCCTAATGCTCTCAGGCAGGAACTGCAAATCGTGGTCTCAGTTTGGAAGTGGCCCACGTAACCACAGAGGCAAACTCTCTGGAAGAAGTGAACTTCAATGGCAACAATAAAGTACATCCCAATAGATACGTTAATGCATCAAAATACGTGCACCTGGAAACAGACATACAGAGACCTCCACCCACCATGAGTACCATGTTATTCAGGGTCTGGAGCTGAAAACACCCAAACCAGGAAGCGGTCAAGACAGAACACAAAGTCCAAAAAGGAGGACAGGATCCGACAGGTAGCACGAGGTAGGGAGGGAAAGCACACAGAAGGGACGGGCGGGCGGCTGCGGCTCCGCGACCAGGCGCAGGTCCAGCCAAGCAGGCTGGGCCTGGGGCTAAGCTTCTGTCCATGTGTTCTTCTGGCCTCAAGAAGCAGCGAAGGACTTCTCCCAGCTTTAATTCCCCATCAATAAAATGTAGAAAGTACCTTCTCTAGGATTACTGAGAAAATGAAAAAAAGCAACTGTAATTTAAAAGCATTTTTGTATGCTACAAAAGCACTGTGCCAATAAAAAGGATACCGATTATTCTTGAGATAAAGATTCAGAAGGGCTCCTTTAGTCAGATCCTGTTTTCTATTTTTTTGTGTGTTTGTAGTTTTCATTTAGCAACAGGCTGTGTATAAATCAGGCACTTAGTATGTCCTTATTAAGTGAATAAACAAATACTGCTAACTTCTGGCCTCAGCCCTAAATTCCTGCGGGCTGGTTGCCTCTACTGCTGAAAATAGAAGGGGGATAAAAAAACAAAAACACCAGTCTAGAACACTAGGTATTTATGCTCAAGTAAGTGCACCCAAGAGCCTACCCCCCCACTGGGTCTCCCTGAAACTCATCACACCTACAAGAAATCAAAATACTAGCTGGGATGACATGAGGTTTTCACAGCGGCAGACTGAAGGCAGACTCCAAGAGGCAACTTTACAGTGGAATCAAACAGGATAGAAGACAGACATCTTCAAAATGGGAGGAGGGGGCAGGCAGGTTCATTACTGGCCAAAAAGACCCTCGGCATCATCAAAAGGCATCTTTGGGAGAAGAAACCAATGTCTAGATGTCTTGGAATATCCTGGCATCTGCTGGTCAAGCTTATTAAAAGGGATCAATTAAAGGATAAGAAGGTCATTGCCAAGGCATATGCTTGAACTGGGAGGAGAGAGGCAGTCCTAGGCTGAGAGTGAGAAACAGGGTCAAAGACAAGGATCTCCACTGCCAACCGGAGTGGTCCTGGGTACTCTGAGGGGGTGCATGGTTTAGGAAGAAGAGGAGAAGGAAATAGAGACTTGGGGTTACCCAGGTTCTGTCCTCTTCTACCACAGGACTCTGGGGGCACTCATTCACAAACTGAAGACCAGGGGAGGATGATCTAAGGCACAAGCTGTATCCCACACTTCATGATTTCAGATATTTAATGACGGTGGTATTTAAGGAGTAGTACTCTGCTGTTCATTCTCTGCTGTCCACCGCGCTTTCTGGCTGGGAATGGGGTATGAGAACAAATCAAATCAAATAAGAATGAATATACACAAAAAAATGGCTACCCAGAACAGTAAAAGGAATAAGTTGGGAGGAGACTGGGAAACACTGATGTACTCACACAGAATGCATGGAATTAAAGGGGATCT
This sequence comes from Trachops cirrhosus, assembly GCA_028533065.1. Taxonomy (NCBI): domain Eukaryota; kingdom Metazoa; phylum Chordata; class Mammalia; order Chiroptera; family Phyllostomidae; genus Trachops; species Trachops cirrhosus. Next base: position 44,842,527 of record CM052540.1, on the reverse strand, counting down.
CCAGAAACTTGAACTGGATACAGGACAGTTTCCCAAGTAATTCAAGGGTAGGCGTAAGAGGCTCAGGAGGAAGAGGGTAATTTGGGACAATGGAGAGTGGGTAAACCTGGGAAATGAACTGAGTGGTGGGATAGATGAGCAGTCTAAAAACAGGGCCAAATTCTCACAGTCTTCAAGTATACAATCAAGTACACAGTATCTACCTCCCCAAGCCAACAGACTCCAGAGACTGATCATTGTAAAGCACGGGTGCGTGTTTGGCCAAAGAGACCCGACACTTCCTTCCACTCATTTTACTCTGATCCCTTGTTTGTGCAACTATTTCAGGATGTTAACAAACCAGGTAAAGGCAGAGTCCTGTCAAAAACACTAATTTTAAAAAACTGATTAAACAATCTCAACTTCTGGTCTTTTCTAGACATTCCTTACAGAAGTAGGCATTGTAAAAATATACAACATTTAACAATGAGTAACTAACTATCAAAAGACCCAGCCCACGAGTTTCCGGTGGATTTAGAGAGAAGAAAAACAAAAACATGAAGGCCTGAGCTTTGCCCAGGAATAAGCAATTTTTCTGGGAAACTTGGAAATGAGATTTATGGCACCTCAGTCAGGCTGTCAGCCAGCATTTTTGTTGGACTTGAGTTCTTAAAGATTTAAATGTTTCCTATTTTCAACCATTGGCCTACAGCTAAATCCTTAAGAGTTCTTATCTGGAGGCCCCACTTGATAAAGACTTAGGAAAATATACTTTAAAAACGCTTAAACAAATCTTTCCCAGGACAGTGGGCTTGTCCTCCAGGAGGAAATCTGGCTTTTTTTGCTAAACCGCAGGAGTTGGCTGCCAAAGGAGAGACACCTCTGTGGGGTTGCGGGGTCTGCCCTGGACATTAACGATCCTAACTGCGTATCCCCGGAGTGGCACCCTTCCGACCCAGGATACCTTACAAACGCCAGTTTCTTAGATATTCATCTTAGGCCCCGTCACCATTTTATAATTTGGAAATTAATAAATATAAAAGTTGAATAGCCTGCTCAAGGGCATAGAGTCCAAGTCAAGATTTAAGCTTTAAACCAAGGACTGTGTGGATGCGTACCCTTGGACTCCTACTTAGAGTTGGGCTCTCACTGGTGGTTTGGTAAGTTTATTTTGTTTTGAGTTGCATTTTAAAAGAGACACTGGTCAGTTGTTTGTTAATTGAACTTTTAGGATGCCTCTAGGCAGCTCTCCAGGTACATACTAGATTCATTCGAGACTTAAATAATTATTTATACATTGATCATTGCTCCCCATGGATTTTAAGCTTCTTTCAGGAAAGGATCCAATGCCTTATTTATCCTTGCAGCTGGCCTTCACCACACCTGGAGCACTGCCCCATCACAGTGAGCTGAGAGGGGCATGAGATGATGAGATAGACAGATGACTAGCTTCTTTTTGCTCCAAGGGAAGTCTTTTATAGAGACTGAAAGCACAGTCATCAATTCCAATTAAATTTAACCACATTTCAGGTATTCCTCAACACACCCAAATTAGACTACTCTCTTATCCTCCCTCCCTTCTTCTTTCCATACTGCATAAACTCCCATGACACAGCAGGACAACAAAGGCTTTAAAAGCAAACTGTATCCAGAAACTTTGAAAAGTTTGAAAAAAATTTTAATGTAAAATGAAATCCACGTTAAAAAAGGAGTAAATTTCAGTCTTTGAAATTACGATTCAGCTTCTGGCTCTCTGAGCAGCACCCTGGCGGGTGGCGAGAACAAATGCCTCATGAAAGGTGGCAAAAAGGGAGCCAAGAAGAGAGTGGTCGATCTGTTTTGTAAGAAACATCGGTATGTGTGAAAGCATCAGCTATGTTCAATACAAGAAATATGGAAAACCCACTAGTTGTGAGAACTCAAGAACCAAAATTGCATATGACGGTCTCAAGGATTGTGTTTTTGAAGTGAACCTAGCTGATCTGCAGAATGATGAAGTTGCATTTAAAAAACTCAAGCAAATTTCCGAGGATGTTCAGGGCAAAAACTGCCTGACTAACTTCCATGGTATGGATCTTACCCATAACAAAATGTGCTCCATGGTCAAAAATGGCAGGCCAGGATTGAAGCTCATGTAGATGTCAAGACTACTGATGGTTATTCACTTCGTCTGTTCTGTGTGGGTTTTACTAAAAACCACAACACTCAGATTCAGAAGACCTCTTATGCTCAGCATCAATAGGTCTGCCAACTCGGAAACAACATAACGGAAATCATGGCCCAAGAGGTCCAGACAAATGACTTGAAAGAAGTGGTCAACAAACTGATTCCAGATAGAGACTCATGGGGAAGGCAGCAGTTTTGGAAAAGCCACTAGGGATGAGACATGTGCTAAAGTTGACTGAGATGATGGATACAAGCCCCAGTCCAAGAATCTGTTCAAAATTCAGACATTTAATGGTGACAAATTAAAAATCCTATCTGTGGGGAAAACTACAATTCAGCATTTGTGTGAACAGCATGTAGGATTCGTATTGTCTCTCTCCCCCTTTCATAATAAGCAGCTTATGCACAGGCCACCAAGGCTGCCAAGCAGTGGGTAGCACGCCCAAAGACCCCAGGTATGTGGTCTGAGCTCTGTCAACAGGAATCTCTGAATAACTAGGCATCTGAACCAGAGCAAACCGCTTACCTCCTTATTTGAATTTTATTTTTTGAACCTCAGAAGACCATGGAGAAATATAATACTCTGATCTATACAATGCTTCAAAATATGAAATTTTATATAGATTCTTACACCTGCATAATACATGAGTGATAGAGTAGGCTGTCCAGAAATAACCATTCAACAAATAACCTTTCAACAATTTGCTGGAAGTCATTCCAGAATGACTTTAATCTTCCCCTCTCTATTTTTCTACATTAATGAAATTTGTTAACATGTACATGCATTATTTTTATCAAACATTTTATTTTTAAAATGCTGACTTTGAGTAAACGAAAAAAATGAAGAAAATAGGTTCTAGATAAATTAAGAATCTCACGCTACTGAAAACAGTGCTCCAGGATCCATGGGTACATGGATTCAAACTAGGTTTGCTTAAGCATGTGAGTGACAGAACCTCAGTAATTCGAGGAGTCCCTGGAGGACTGGTCTCAGGTTTTGGAGCCTGGCAGTCCTGTGACAAATTCTCAGCTCTGCCACTAGTTGGCTTGAGACTTCGGATGTGTAGTTTCTCTCTGAGGCTTCCCAATCTTGCAAGGATGATAAAACATGAAATCATATACATATGTAGCACTAAGCACGCAGGAGATGTTCAGTGGATGCCTATCATTTATTCTTATCAGAATTTTCCTAAGGCAGTTTTTTAGGTTTGTTTTCTTTCTTTCTTCCCAAGAGGCCTAAGCAACAGCAGAGGTTCCCAGAACAAACCAAAGTCATTTGGCAGAGCATTTGCATTTCTTCATTCCCCATGTCCGCACTACATCCCCTCCACTGGCAAGGACACAGTCCATATGTGAAGGTCAACAGCAAGATGCCACGTTAGGTATAGGAGCAAGGGAGTGAGCAGACGTGGGCTGCAGAGTGAGATCTGAGCTGCACTTGTAGAAGCAACTGTTCAGCAGAGAAGAGGACAACCAATGCTCTTGATGGTGGGGAGAAACCAGGTCTGGCTGGAAGAATGTCTATTAGTCATGGGAAAGAAATCAATAGATTATCACGGAGTTTTAGATTTTTCATCTCTGATTGCCTGGAATTGCAATTCCTTGAAAACTTTGTAAGAACAGAGCAGATGCATCAGTATGACATAACTGTGGTCTATGGCCTTTAAGTCTTGTTTTTGTTTTTCTCAGGGTAATAGGCCAAGTGATCAGAAATTCCTGTGTGGACTCAGACTCTTTTTTTTTCATGACTTGGAAATTTCCAGCCTGCTAACATGTTACCTGATAGCTGTCAACTTTCAATCACCCTGCCAGATGAGGCCCAAAGGAAAAATTCTTAAGTGGACTTCAGGTGAGAAGCCTGAAAAGAGGAGAGTGTGAATTAAATACCTTAGCTTTCTGGTATTGGGCATTTGGCAGTTTGGCCCTTAAACAGAGATTCAGATAGAACAGATGGGAGAAAACAAATGAGAGGATTTGACCCAAGAGGCTTAACTCTGGTAAATCAAGTGATGACTAATTTCAATTTGGAATTCGATCAATTCAATTAGCAAACTGGTGCCCTATATTCAGGTCAACAGTAAAATTGTTCACAAGGCTGTAGTCACTGAACAAAGAAATGCCACTTCTTATTCCTTCAAAACTTATATCCCTAATTCTACTCTGTCCCCTTATTTAATTAAAAACCTTCTCCTTTCTTGCAAAGAATTATTTGTGGCTCACTTGGCCCGAGAAGGTTTTCAGAGGTGGGTGGTTCAAGAGTAAAATGTCCCATTCCAAGAAAGGGTGGGAAAGGAATGGGCTGTGGTTAATGACACTGAGTAATGGAGTGTAAGAGCATTTCAGAAGACATTAGTGCCTGAATCAAGTCTTCTGGCCTGCCTAGACCTGAACCACATGACTGAGAATACAACCAAAGAATTTAAACCAGCTACATATATTTGGAAAAACACCACCACCAGAGGAAGATTCTGTTTAAAGTATTTTAAAACTATAGCAAATGGCTAATGTTTTAATAAATTTTAACATGGCAATATACTGTAAATGAAAATTACAGTAAGGCTGACTCCAGGAAATCTGCATTCTGTATTCCGTGTGCACCCCATAAATTAAAGGCAACATTACTTGTGGATCATCAAATATCATTATCTACTCTGTCCCTTGCTGAATGCTGCAAAGCTATGATAATTATACAGTAGCTTATTTGATTCTAAAAAAAAATGGCAGATTTAGCTATCCTAAACTAATCTCAGCTCTTTGTGTAAATACACATTTTCAAAATTTAAAGCAACTGGGCCAAACCAAATAAGATGATAAGTAAAGGGAAAGTGATGTGTAGCTACCTGTCCCAAGGAAGAAGTTGCTATGTCACCCGCTCATCGCTGATGCCAAAGTCTCGATTTCAACCTACCTTCTTCTCTCACCTTCCACCCAACTAGATAAATGAGACTATGCATCATGATACCTCTAAGTATGGCTTGAAAAATAACATTTAGAAAAACTATTCTTGAGGCATGGATAAAACACTCACCCCAACCCCCCAAATTCAAAAACACTGTAAGTCTCCCCTACTCCTTTGACACAAGGATTGACTCTGAAGAAAGAACTCAGATTCAGCCCTACAAGAGGCGCTTCTAACAGACCAGGATAAACATTTCTTCAAAAAGGGAGCCCTGCATTTACGTATGGCCATTTTTTTTCTCCTAAGGGGGCTGTGGATTTCCACCAACACAGTGAATGTAAGTTCAGAAAATGTTAAGTCTACACTTAAAAATACTTTAAGTCACAATGTAACCAAATAGGAAAAAGGTGGTCATTAATTCTCTACTTCTCTTCTTCAACAAGTTTATTCTCTATTTTAAGGTGGCAGGTGTAGTTTTTCAAACATTTTAAAGTCAGATTCTTCTTGGGATCACAGGGTGGAGCCAACTGTGCCGAAGGGCAGAAATGAAACGGTAGGAGCCAAAAGATAAAAGACTGCCTCCCCACCCAGCTGTGCAGGAGCCTAGCTCCTGCTGAATCACAGCATCCCTTCCCAGATGACAAACTGGGCGGCTGTGACTGGAGAGTCTGTTTTAAATTGAGCAACCTCTATCAGTAACTGTCGTTTAAAAAATTATTTCACGGAGGCCTACTGTGCGTGTGAGGCAGTGAATTAGGTGCCTAGGAGTGAGCGTGTTTTTTAAAATATTGCACTCTGTGTAAAAAAAAAATGTCCTGATAAATATTTTGACAATGAGACAATACCTGTTTCTTGCATTAAAAATGTGATCTGGAACCAAAAACACTCCACCATTCTCAATGAATGCCAAAGTTTTACACCACATGGGGTCTAGATCTATTTTATTCTCAGAAGTATTGTTCTTTATCCAAAGGAAGCTGAACTTCACAGGTGGAACTGGTAGAAATAATTTTCGGGATGAAGTCTTGTGTGCTGGGTGGATAGCAAAAGGCAGATGGGGCCAAACGAAATTCTTTGATGACTGCCCACAGCACCCTTGGCATCCGGAGGGCAGCTCCATAAATGCTGTTGACTGACAACAGCCAGGATTCATTTCTTCCTCCACTCTGCCCACACCCTCTTTCCGTAAGATACTCCATTCTATAAATATGTGGGTTTTTTTTGACAAAAGTGATAAGTCTTAAGTGCAGCCTCCCCTGAGAGGAACTTGAGTAGAAGTGAGGAAAACAGAACAAGCCATTGAGAGTACATATAGGTATGTGTCAGGAGCTGGCCTGCTGATCTGAGCTTCTGCCAAAGAAGATAGGTGCAGCGCGTCAGCCTATCGGCCTAAGTTGATGGTGGGAAAAACTCAGCCCAGGAAGCAATTTTTCCAACCAGCCCATTTTGCTTGTGCCCATCCCCCAGCCCCAGCCAGAGGAAAGAAGAGTAGTCAGCTCCTTATCACCTTCCAGTAGCCGTAACAGAGACACTGGGCTCTTCCTGCCCGGCTGGCTCCTGGCCAAGAGCAAAAGTAACTTCTAAAACTAAACAGATATACCCATATGAGCAAGTGCTGACATTTATTGTGGAGGGGGAGGGGGCTGGGGGGTTCCTAAGGAAATAAAACACAGGATATTAGACATTTGCCATCCCTCATTCCTTCTCCCTAATCCTTTCCCTCAACTGATTCCATTTAGCTTGTGAAGACAAAAAACATGTCTGGTTTTGAAAAATAAATGTTTAACAGCAAAGCCAACAAATGACAGCTGTAGAACACAAACTGTTAAATGAAGCCACTCCTAATTGATAAATTAAGCCACAGTGAAATAACTTTAAAGACAGCTCAAATATATCATGACTCGAATATGCTTTATTAAACATAATAGTATGTTTCTTACAAGAGTGGGTGTAAAAACTCAACTTGACTCACCACTCACTTATAGTACTATATTTTGAAAACTGAACAAAAACTACTCTCTCAGAATATGAAGGTTTTCCAGGGTGGGAACTGCATTTTTAGACATACAGTAGATTACATCACTATTCATCAAAATGCCGGGTCCCTTCCCAAGGGGGAATTACATATCCCAGCTCTGTTGAACTCAAGTATGGCCATGATATTTGCTCTGGGTAACGACCCTGTATCCGTTCCAGGAAGAAGCTCAAGGTGCTAGCATGGAACTTCACCTTCTTCTCTTTCCCTCCCCTGCTCTGAGGAATAGCAACAAGGCAGACAGTGCTGCTCCGTCAATAGACTGAGGTCAATGCGGAGCAGAGCTGCAGCTGACCCACAAGGCACGTGCCGGATGGCTGCAAAATCAATCTTTCTTTTGAGAGCCACTGAGATTTGGGGTCATGTAGTATAATTACGATCTTGATTGATATTGAATGTCACACAGGGCACTTAATAAAGCTTGGATAGATGGTTGGGTGGATGGAGAAATTGTAGGAAGTATTCAATGGTAAAATTTGGTAGGTATCAATTGAGGACAAATCTAATATTTCCTTACAGGGTGTGGAGACAACCAGCTTTTAGGTTAAATGACAGCTTGGAGAAGTGGCAAACAAAATAAAGGTTTTGTGAAGTAGAGTCAAGATCTGGGCTATGCAGCTTCCTAGCAATTGAATCAACATGTAACATGCCTAGTGTCACAGTCAGCAGAAGATCTGGCATCTCTAATCCAGTTGCTCCTGATGTGGACAGAGTATCAACTGGCCCCTGAGGAGTCACCGAAGTGACTGCCAAAACAGCTTCACTTTAGTCCCATGGACACATCTTACAATAAGGCAGTTAGTTCTGGGGACTGGATAAGAATTAAAAGCCTAGTAACTCAAACAAGTCTCTAAGGTTACCTAAACTCTGACATTTCATCTTGTTGACTGAACCCCTGAGCATTAAACAGCATTTCTTTATTGGCCATCGGTGACGGGCGAGGCGGGGTGTGCTAGGCTGGTGCTGGGTGGAGAGATAATGCTGGAATGATGGGTGCAGAAGAGTCCTTGCTGCTCCTTAACATGTGAGACTTTCCTTGGGCTTTTGAGCCTGAAGAGGCTTGTCTGGGCAGGCAAATGGCATCAGTGCAGGTGCACAACATGTATCATCAGCTGGCACTGCCTTTGGACAGCGGCACACCAAGGCCTGAAGCAGGCCGGCATTCTTCCCCCTGGATTCAGCAGCTGTCTTCCCCATTTCTCTCTTTCATTACTCATGGATCTTTTGTTAGGTCAGGTGCCACTTGGGATCTCTTCCACCCCCATCTTCTGTCCTTAGATATCAAAAGCAAGATATAAAATTTGCTCCTAATTTCTTAGACATACTGTATGGCGACTTAACCTGTATCTAGAAGCTGATGTTAACTGAAAGCAAAGACCAACCAGGGAAAGTAAACTGGGAACAGACCAATCAACCTAGGCTTTACCTAGAGGATACACTATGGACAGGCATGCTGTTAGGGACCACAGGAGCAAACAGAACTTCTAAGGCCCAGGCCTTAAGCTCCAGTGGTATTTTTAGTCCAGTAGATGTAGCAGGGGGAGAGAAAGGAAACAAATTACTGGTCCTTTCAACTAGCACACTCTGAAAGTGAATAGCACGTGGGTATGCAAACCATCCTTAAGGGTGAAATCAGTAAGGGTCAGAGAACAAAGGCAGGGCTTCCTCCCACCAAGTAACATTTTAAGGGAGGAAAAAAGGGAACTTGAGCAAAAAGAGAACATATTATGCCAGCTGGAGTAAAATAGCAAAGGACACAATTCAACCCTAGGTAATTTATATATTAATAATTTCAATTAAAATACAAAAAAGGTACTTTATAGATCAAGAAAATACTAAAATTCATATAAGAAAAAAATAAATGGTTGTAACTTTTAAAGAAAGTTGTTTTGAAAGGGGAGGGAGAAGCAAGGTGGAGGAGAAGGGACTGTCTGGACATGACATGGGGACTGTAAGGAGGACAGTAAGGAGTATAAGAAAAAGTACTGATAATGTTAAATGAGGAGTATACTCTAGAATTATATGTACAAGTTTATACTATGTAAAAATGTGTTTATGTAGACTTAAATCGAAATCCCAACCCATATATAAATGCAAATAAGAAGTTTAAGGTATTAGGGCTATGGTTGTGACTTTTTAAAGTTGTCGATGTACACTCTGTTAAGAAGACTATGCCCATTAAATTCCACCAGTTCCTTTACCTACACCAACCCCCTCACCCCCCAGCCCCGTCCCAGCAGTCCTCGGCTCTGGACAGTGCCACATCGTCCCCCTCTACCACCCTCCAAGGAGACCTTGGAAACTTTGTTACCGGGCAGTCCCAATGACTGAGGGGCCCTGGACATTTAGAAGTGAGCGGGAGCCGGAGACGCAGCCCAGGTCCCCACAGGGGAGGGCCCTCCCCATCAGAGCACCAGCAGCACTGCTCTCAGGTGCAGGAGGAACAGGACCCAGACCAGTTTTTCTATGACTTCTCACGTGCTACCCAAGGGTGCCACAGAAACCCTAAAAGTCAGCAAGTGCCCTTAATTTTATACCACTATGATTTAAAAATAAATTTAACCTTTTCATTTAAAAACTATGCAACAATATATAATCTCTCCTCAAAGGTGGAAAGGGCAAAAGATTTTTATATAAACAGAAATAACCCACTTCATTTCCTGGTGAACAAACATGGAGGGTCTATAAATTACCCCCATTTATTAGACATGCTTGCACCTTACCAATACACCATTATCCCACAGTGGGTCCCAAAACTTTCGTCAGTAACTCCTGCCCTGTAGCATCTGAAGGTTCAAACAGAAAGCAGCAAGAGAGGTGGCTGGAAACCCTGCTGCCCCGGCAGGCAGGAGAGCTGAGGACACTGCGGGGGACGCGCTCCCTGTGAAAGTGCCACCAGACACGACTGCCGCTACTGCGTACAGCACCTCCGCCCTGGCCCCGAAAGAAAAAGGGGGGAGGAAATGGAAAATTCTCTTCTGTGTAGGGTGTAGAAATGAGATCCTGTATGTTTAATTAAATGGTTTTCCTACTTTTCCACAAGTTCAGTACTTAGATTCATGATCCTTTTTAACTTCTGAAAAGGCTGTTGACACTGCCATCTAGTGAATATACTCCTTCTTACACCAGAAAGTCACAGAAATTGAAGAGCTATGGGCCCACGATTTCAAAAGCAGAGTTTGGGAAGTAGAGTGAGTGTCCTGTTCTTAATTTCATTTGAAGTATCACTTATCTCACATGGAGAAGAGGAGAAATGTTACTGATAGTAAGTGTGCAGTCTATGCACTGTTCTAAGTAATTGGTAACTAAAAAGGAGCACGACAGGGACACAGACAAGCAATGACCGCTACAGCTGTGCTTACTGTCGGTGCACTGCTGACGGCATCGCCAGCTTGCTCCCTGCGTCGTGCGTGAGTCCTTGTGCCTTCCCTGAGCAACTAGCATACGGAATCCTAAAGGCCCGTGAACTACGTATCTGGCCACGACTCCCTTTGCCCTGATAGCTAGAGAGCACGGAGCCAAATCTGTGGTCTATTTCCAGTGTATTTACAAGACCTTCCACAATACATGCTATCTCTTTCTTCTGCCCTCATTCCCTCTTCTGGCTATTGCGCTCTGTCACGATATCCTCACCCACTGACTTTTAGTTTTACCTTTTAAAGCCACCATAAATTCTCATTCCCCTGAAACAAGGCTGGGCACACATAAACAAAATCCACTGCTGTGATTGTATGATGCTCCCACTGGGACCCTCCCTGATCACGTAACCTAAGCACATGGAAAGCAAATCACAGTCCATGGTGACTCCTGCCTCAGGTGACTCTTAGGGCCCCCCTTCCCCCTGTTAACTCCTCATCAGCAGAACTGCAATGGTCTAAACTACAGCTGAAACTGCTGCCATCATCAAAGACACTATCACGTACAATTGCTGACTTCTTCAAACTCCAGGATGGCGTCCTAAGAGGTCTGGTCAAACACCTGCCGCTTCCCCTGCTGAAGGGACTACCTCCTCATTTCCCATCCCGCAAAAACACTGTGTTGCATTGTTTTTACACTTTGTCCCATTTCTAGATAAATGACTGCTTTTAAATTATACATTTTTATATGACTTAAAAATATATACTAGCTTGTTTGAAGGCAGAATTAAACTGTTAAGGCAACAGGCATGAAGTCAACTGAAATCCCAAAGGCTCTCCTCTCTCTCAAGAAATATGGAGGCCAACCCTGGCTGCCTCGTCACCACGTTCGCATCCACTGTGCTTATCCAGTAAGTCCCACCTGCGTGCTGCGACTGCATTCAATCCCTGCTGTGCAGCTAATGACGCCCAGTGAGAGCTCCACACTGGGACACCTCAGACTGCATACCAGAACTCCCTTTCTTATCCCCAATAATTGGCTATTTTAAAAACACATATTACAAAAGTTATATTCTCAGCCCTGCACCCGAGTCACAACACCTGGCTGTGAACTGCCAAAAGCACAAAGACAAAAAACCCTCCGAGTTTCTTACTAGCAAAGTGCAGTGTAGCAAGTGTGGGTGGGTTGGTGTAGGAGGTAATATGTGTGTTCAGTTTTGTAAATAAGAGCAGATTTTATTTTAAAACATCATATTTTTACATGTACAGGCATGTGCACACACAAGTTAAACGGTCAAGGTGATGAAGATAGCTGAAATATGACTGGGAACAAAAGCTGTGGCAAAGGCCTGGGAGGCGAGTGAGTGGAGCATGCCGAGCCAGAGGGGATGGGCGGTGGCGCACCTCCTCAGGGCCAGCCTGCACGGCTCCAGTTGAGGAGCTCAACTCCCTCCAGCACAACGGTGCGCATTCCAGTTCCACCCTGGATCTACCCGTGTACCCTCTGCTTTCTCGCCTTCCTTAGTCACACTGGCCTAGACAAGCTCCAGGAGACTCCAATGATAAAAACAAAGGCAGGGTAGAGGATAAGGGTGTAGTATAAATGGATTACCAACAAAAGAACCCACAGAAATCTCTGATTTAAAAAAAAAAGACTTAAGTATTGTTCTGAAGGATCTCATTGTTTTTAAATTGGGTCTGATAATATTACCATAAGTATCTTCTTTGTAACAATCACCTTTTCCTTTGAGACCAGAATTCAGGATACACAGTTTTAGATATTTACCTGATACTGAACAGGAAATACAAGGTATTTATATTTACATTTAGAATGTATTTGGTTATTTTTAATGATCTCATTCCTGAGTTCCTTTTTCATTAAAGTAGCTTTCATTTCTATTACTGCACTTGTAATAATATGATAAACAGAAGGTTTGTGCCAATAGACCCTGTTACTAAATTAGTACCTAAAAATCCTGGGGCCTAAAGCTTTTATTAAGGTTCTTCTAATTTCAGGAGAATGCAATCTTACTGTGAAGCAGTACAGTGAGACTCTGCAGTCAAATATAAGGTGGTTTGTGGAGACGATAATGACTTAAAGCCTGAAGATATAACTACTGTCCAACACAATGGAGCAGCTTATCTACGAGAGCAGCCATTACCGTTTATTGCTCTGAGGAAGACAGAAAAGGCGGAAATAGGGGAACGTCTCTAAAAAATGCAACATCGTTCACATAAATGTCTAATGTATATTACAAAGTCTTTGTTGCATTCCTTCTATTCCTACAAATGTATTAAATATTGTTTTTTTTTAATGCCTGGGAAATGAAATGATGTTATCATCTGAAGGTCAGAGAATCAGTATCTGAGCTTCTGAATTTTGGATGTACTGCTATCTAATGAAATAGACACTCTATTTTATTAAAAAGTGAAGTGAAGCATAGCTCCTCAGTGGCTTCTTTGTTAGGAACCCAGCTTCTGTGCAGGGAGCAAGTGCTAAGACAAGTCTGAAAAGTATGACAGACAGGAAACACAGGTCTTGTGGTTCTTATTCCAATTTCAGCCATCACTTGCAGCCTCCACCGTCTTCCCATCCATGTCCTAGACAAAATCTTGGAGGTAAATCTAGACACCCAACTTAAAAAATGGGAAACCAATGCAGAGTCAATGAGGAATTTGGCCCAGATAGCAGGATTCTTGGCTCAGTGGCAACTGTACCAAAAGATTCCCTAGTTCACATGTTTTAAAAAAAAAAGATTTTAGTTATTTACTTTTAGAGAGAGAGGAAGGGAGAGAGAGAGGGGAAGGGAGGAAGAGAGAGGAAGGGAGGGAGAGAGGGAGAGAAACATCAACAGGTGAGAGACACACTGATCAGTTGCCTCTCACTTTCCCAAAAGTACCTGGCCCCCAACCCAGGCATGTGCTCTGACCAGGAATCAAACCGGCAACCCTTTGGTTCACAGGCCAGTGCTCAATCCACAGAGCCACAAGAAGCCAAGGCTATTGTTTTTATAGGTAGAAAACTCTGGATTGGAGTCAAAACTAGCAAATGGAACTCTGGGGACTAATAGTTAACATCTCTAAAAGCCAAAAAAAAACACCATGCATGGCAGGCCAACCTTCCCTTCAGGAAGGGGGATAGAGATAGGGCTGCGGGGAGAGTGATAAGGCAACCTAATTATACTCAGGCCAGAGTAGCAAAGTGAGCACATACAGGACATAGGAGATGCCTCCTTTTAGAGACAAATAATTGAAAACAATTTAATGAAACAACCAAATGGGAGAACACCATTGTATTATTCTTCTAAGGGCTCCGGGAGGGAATTAACTCATTTGTAGAGTGGTCTTACGTGTTGGCTTTTCCCCCTTCATTCGGCCACAATTCCCATAAAAACAGGAAAGACGACAAACTTGATTTTTGTCATGGGTCTAGAAGATGAAATCAAATTTCAAAGACATTCAGGTCAAAGAAATGCAGCCAGAAGCCTATTCGCCCCTTAGCACACTTGGGCTGCCTCCAGGACCCTCCCAGCTTTCCGAGTCTAGTCATCACGCCAGGGCCTGGAATATACAATTCTTCTTTTATCTACAAGGAGTCCTCAATGCCCCTTAAAGCCAGGAAAGCTGGGGCCTGCTGGTTCCAGCCATCTCTTAATCAGAGTCAAGGGGGCGCAGATACCATTAAACAGTATCTGACACAGGAAACAGCACTTTGTCAAACCAGCTGCTGGTAAACCAACACTGGATACACCTCTCCGTCTTGTCCAAAGAAGGAACTGCTTAGATTCCATTTTTAAAGTCACACAAGTAAACCAGTACTTTGCTTTATTTTTTAACTGTCTAGTTCGCCATCACCACTTCCACTTCATGCCGCCGCTCAGAACCCTCTTTCCTCCTCCTACACCACCTTTGCCCCCACTGGGAGCGGGGCTGAGGTCCCGCAGAGAATTTTAAGTTTTACTTTATATACTTCCATTCCATTCTAATTTATTGGGGTGATTATGCATTGTTTTTATAATCTAGAAAGAGTCTTTGATAAACTCACCAAATCAAAACATGTTCGTACCTTTGACCTATTCTTGTGAATTAATACCAAGGAAATAATTTATTATGACCTAAATATTTCACTACAATGATGTCTGAAGTAGCAAAGAATTAGAGGCAATCTACATTTTAAACATGAGAAAGATGGTTTATAGATTATGGGACATTAATGCAACTGAATATTACTTATTACTATCATTGTAAAGGCTTTTTGAAAATGAGTGGAAAATTGTGATAACTAAAGTAAAAGTAGTATTCCAAATAAAAAGTATACCACTTAAGTAAAATGTAACCAAAGCATATGAAAAAGATGAAAAAGTGGTAGAGTGGTAGAATTTATATACAATTTAAATGTTTTACTGATTCTCATTAACAAATAAATATCAAATACTTGCTCCTGGAAAAAATTAATTTTACCACAGTTCCAAATTAAGATATTGACCTACCTCTCCTCTATTTAGAGTTGACTTTTTGGGGGGGAATTTATATACTTTCCTAAATTTTACTTCAGTCCACTAAAGGAAATAAAACAAGTTCCAATGGGTTAAAAGACAAAAAATGGTCTTGGGATCAATGTCTATTATATCTATTCTAAAAGGATTTGAGGTATCAACTCCAAGTTTAAGGAATTCCCTAAGAATTTACAAACAAACCCATTTAACTTATAAACTATAAATTTATCAAAGTACTTTCCAAATTAAAACACTGTCATAGTAACTCCACCACAATTATCAGTTTCATAATGTGGTAAATTTATTCTAGTCAAAGCCAACTATTTATACAGCTGGACAGCCTTTTTTTTTTTTTAAGTATTGTTTCAATCAACTTTCTGAAGAATTAGAGGTCAGGTTTTTTCCCTTTGAATTCTCAGAACATAAGGATTTCTTTTTTCTTTTCCTTTCTTTTTTCCTTTAGAGAGAGAAGGGGGGAGGGGAGAGAGAGAGTGAAACATTGATTGGCTGCCTCCCATGTGTTCCCTCACTGGAGATCAAACCAGCAACCTAGGTATGTGCCCTGACCGGGAATTGAACTCACAAAATTTTGGTGCACAGGACAACGGTCCAACCAACTGAGCCACAAGGGCCAGGGCAGAACATAAGGATTTTAAATGATCTTACAAAGGCTCAAGTCCCAGTGGATAACTGGGCAAGGAAGTACAGTAGGCAGCCACCAGTGGCCCAGAAAGCTAACAAGAAGCGTGAGTGCGTGCTCCTGTGCTATTTCCCATGCTCCCATCCAAGAAAATGCTGTATTGAAGTGCTGTGTATGAATGCACCCATTATGCATTACCGCCACTGCCTTATCCCACTCAAAGTCTCTACACTGGCTTAGTGCACCTCCCTTGGAGACAATCTGGACCATCAACTGGGGTGGAGGCTCTTAGGTAACTTTATGAGTTGGCTTCATCTAGCTAGCCTCTCAGGTGTGGTTCAACAGTCACACCCTAAAAACTGACAACCTTTTATAAACAATTTGTGAAGTCTGCATCCATTGGCTTGAGGAAAGACAGACTGACCAAATCAGCCTGGGTGATGATGGCACTATTCCTGAAGTAGAGACTATAGCCCACTCTTTTCAACATGAACTCTCTCGATAGTGCCTGCATGCAAACACCCTCAGGTTAACCATCCTCATTTCACATGCGCTAAAGCAATGATATTTTTCTCTCAAAACATTGGTCAATAGAGATTTTATAAAGACAAAATAGTTCTTACAGGTTTTCAGAGAATACAAAAATATTAATAAAGGAGAACTGGTCTATTGTCATGTAGAATGTGATTCACATCAAATGAAGTCATTATTGTTACAATTTTAAAATCTTTATATTCTTTCCCTCAAATATTCCATAGTATTGCACCTCCCCTTCCCCATTCCCACCCCACACACAGATTTCTGACGAGAAAAACAAATGTTATACTACAGACAACTGGGTAAGGGGGCCAGGACCATGGAAGAGGATTGTTAAGATGCTTCCCAGAGATCAACCTGAAGTCAACACCACATCCATTTCAGTAATTTTTTGCCTAAAATCACCCAACCATGGTATTTCCTCCCAGCACCGTAAGTCAAGAGAACAAGAAAAGGGGGAAGTTAGAGGTTCTTACAGCCCTGGAAGGAAATTTTTCCAGAACTCTACCTCTGGGCTGGATGAAGAAAACAGGCTGGCCCTCCCGGACGGGGGTGAGGCAGGTCTGTGCGGCTGATCCTGGAACTGGGTGGAAGCAGGAATCTGTACAAGAGCCGACAAGCCCACAGGAGAGGCACCCAATCGAACCTGTGTTTAGCAGACTTAACCATCTGTTTCCAATGGCTTACGATACGCCAGATTTAACCTTAGTGCCATTCTGAATGGCCCAGCAGCATGAAAAAAAATTGAGGAATATGAAAGAGGGTATCATTTACTAATTATTACTCTAAAACCCAGTATTAAAGAATGTTCCATAAAAACTCATAAAGATTAAAACAAATCTTAGCCCTAATATTCACCCTGGGCATAAAGCATTTATTTCAAAATAAAAATCTGAGTGGACACCTACATTTCACCAGTTTCTTCTTAGTTTTTACAACAATTCACTCACTAGCCTGCCTTATCTCATCCAACCACTAGAAAGTTAATTCCAGGAAAGCAGGGACTTCGTTTTTTAAAAGCTCACTGATCCCGGTCCTCCTTTTCAGCTGCAGTGGTCACATCAAAGCAATGGCTTATATATGACACCTTTTATTTCTATATATAATATATTCAGTATATTTAAAGCATATATTCTATATATAAAATTCGAAGTTATACATGGGGGAAAGCTCCATAGTTTTTCTTCCCATGAGGTCTTTTATTTTCTTTTTGTTTTGAGGGATTGTTTTATTTGATTTTTGTTTTTGCCCCTATGGTCTTTTAGAGAGGAAAACATACTCATACGAAGTTGATGAAATTAGCTGAATGGTTAAAACCCAGAAGCAGAGTTCACCATTGGTAAAGCTTGTTTAACCATCAGCTACTCTTCTAGGAAGCGTCAGGACAAGTGGGATGGGTGCTCCCTGCTAATGCCACCGAAGCTACAGAAACAAGTCAGTCCTGATACCATTTCTCTTTTCCGTCCTAGTCACAGCCTACCAGGGGCACCCATCCTTCTGGCGTCTCTGCGCCGCACTGCAAGAGAAGAATTGGCTTGGGCCACACATGAAATACACTATGGCATGTAATCACAAAAAAAATCTCATAATGTTTTAAGTAAATTTACGATTTTGTGTTGGGCCACATCCACAGCCATCCTGGGCTGCATGTGGCCCTTGGGCCGCAGGTGGGACACCCCGGTTCCCCGCAATAAAACAACTCTTACCAGATATTCATTCACTTACAAAGCCACATCTGCATATCATTCCGGGCACAGTGGCCCTCTTGAGTAAGCTGTTCATTTCCCCGTATAACAAAGCACTAAGGGAGAGTGGTACATCAGGAAAGTCTTCTTCACTATCCCCTCTTTCCCTTGTCACTATGCTCAGCTGCTAGCCTGGACCATCCCATTCACTCCCTGGGTAAAATTTTTATTTGATCAAATTTTATTCCTAATAAAAAAAGACCATTATATGACTTCTGACCATTTATGGAAACATTCATATAAAATAATACTGTATGGAAAAATACACAAACAGCATATGAACCATGGCCCCATTTTTAAAAATTTCTGGTGCACATTAACAAGGCAATTTGGAGTTAAATAAACTTGACATTAATTAGCATTTTTTGCTTACATTCATAGCACCACATGGCACTCAACTAAAATTCTCTTGCCTTGAATATGTAGTCAAAATACTTCTACTACCTCAGGAATCGTCAAAAGGCATCTCCAATGACCAATGGCTGGGAATCCTCTTAAGGGCTTTAGTGCAGCATTATTTTAAGTCCATATCTCAAAAACAGGCTCAGAGAAGCTTTACTCACTATTCCATACCTACATGAAACATACCCAATCTGAAACCATCAAACCAAGCCATACACAAAAAGCTCACCCTCAAAGTTGATCTCTGTACCCCTGGGTTTTGTTAAGAGCAATGGATTGAGTGAATAGGAGGGTTAGGCCAAGCAAAGAGTGCCAACAAATCAAAGAGGAAAGGATAAGAACCAAAAGCGGGCAGAGGGAGACGGTCTCTGTCATTCTATAACTGACCATTATGTGGGGCCGCCCCCTCACGATACCCACACACAGAAAGGAGGGCAGAATTCATGCTCTGTCCATGAACACTTGAATCTCAACCTGCACTGGGATCAATGAATCCAAATGTTCTACAACGAGGAAATGCTAATGATAAAAAATGAATCCCATGTCATAATGTATCTGACTTCAGACTCCAGTAAGTCCTACTTATGGCAATTCCCCCCAAATTTTAAGAGTCTACAAATAACACATATTTGATTACAACAACTTTTTTCCTGATATTTCATTTTCTAGTCATTTCTTTTGGTGTGATTTAAGATACAAAGTGATAATAAGGTACTTCCCAGCACCAACCAAAAAACACAGACTAGGAATAACTTTTTCTTGCCAACACAGCCTGTTAATACAATGACAAGAACTTTCTCTAAAAGATTACTTGTAAGTGGGTGGTTCTGTTATCCACCTCAGGGTCACATATAGTAAACACACAATACTCTGACAATTAGTTTTCTGTCTCATAATCTAAGCATCACTCACACTAATGTCACGTGACTTTTTAATACTTAAACTCAAGAGGCAAATAGCATCTTTCAGCCTTCAAGTTATTTGTGACTGCTGTGCATACTACCTCTACCGTTTCTCTTCTCAGCCCAAGAAGGGAGCTTTCAGACTATGTAAGGTGGGTAGCTTCTTTAAGTCCCCGATCACCCCAAATCACAGCAACCCCAGTTTACATCTTAAGCCCAAAACCTATGACCCCACTTGTTCAGAACCTACCTGTAAGGCAGGTTTTTAATTACATCCCAGATGAAAATCCACTCTCCTCCTTTTCTCAAGACTCCCTTCTTTCAAAGGAAGATCTCGTCAGGATCACAGCACAAACAGAAACTCACACCTTAGAGGTTTATGAAGGATAAATGGAAGAGCTGTTGTAGAGGGATTTGCATTTATCTCAGAAAAGTTCCCAACTGCATCATTTTGTCAGGCTTTCTAAACCCAAACTCTGTACCATGTCACTGGGTACAGGGTGGGGGAAGTCAGGGGCATTCACAATGACGGTCAAAGCCGTTACAACGGACTCGTGTTCACAGTCTACATACTGTCGTGTTTAGTGCTTTATTTTCTCTGTCATTAAATATTACATGCCATCGGCCCAAAGTCTGAAGTTTCCACTCATAGAAAGTAAGACAGTCCAAGAGAAAAGTCCTATTCAGCTTTAAGGAAAGTCATGATTTTACTACATGGGAGCAAAATTACTGTGCCTCCTATCTAGTATTTTACATCTAGAAGCCAAAAGCATGAGAATGGCCGAACCCCCCAAACACTAACATTTTTAAATCATTTAAAAATATTCTGAAGTATTTTACAAATGTAAAAATGCCCTGAAGGAAAGGCAACCATAAAGCATTCTCACCTTCATGACCTGAGGACAGCCACAGTTTATCATATGGAACGGGCACTGAGCTCGAACAAAATCCAAACCGTGTTCTGACCGAGTAGCTATGCAACCTCAGGTTAAGTCATTTAACCTTTCAAGCACGGACTCCCATTTCTAAAACATTAAAAGGTTTCTAATAGGACTGAATTAGATGGTTTTTGCGAACTGTCCAATGCAAGGCCTGGCATATAGTGCCTATCCAATAAATGGTTATTATTAACATCATCATCATCATTTACCTTATCTCCAGGAAAGAAATGGAACAAAGAATGAGAATAATGAGAACAATATGCGCTGAACATCAGCTCTAACATTTACCTTAGACACTAACGTATCTATGAGCTGATACTCCAAAGTCAAGATGCTATAGGATGAGGCAGCTCTTTGCTGGAGTCAAGAGCCACTGATACTCTGCCTGCCTCTTCAACCATTACTTAATTTAAAAAATGAAGCATGGTAAGTTCAAAATAATTGGGGATTTTTTTTAAAGAAAAAAAATGTAAACAAGTGCATTTATTCTTTTAATTAATAATAGGACACATATTAATACTTATTAATAAGTAAAATGGGTCTCTATTATAGAACTAGGGAAAGGCTGAGAAGACAATGATTGATATAAGAAGTATACAGAGTAAAGAAATACTAAATGTTAATGTGGTGTCTCTCTACATAACTAGAATCAATAGGCGCCAGGAACCACTCTTCACACTGTAATTTTTAAATTCAGTGCAAGACACACAAAGCTGTCCTTAGTAAATTATTCTGAGTAGTCATACAATGATTACTTATCAAAATAGCATCAAGGTCTTCAAGGTCTCCTATTGCTGGTACAGATAATTTACATAGTTAGAGGTCAGAGTCAGCCAGCCATATTTTCTAAACACGACAACACCAAGCTTTATCTGCCAGCCATGGTTTGTACCACACTGCACCTAACCCTGCTCCCAAATTAAAGTGTGCCAGGGCAGCAAGCGCGTGGAGATTCCTTACAAAATGCCCTCGAAAAACATTAGTCTTTTAAATTCTGATATAAAACTGCTCTTATATCTATATTTTGAAAGATGAGCAAGAGACTCTTTCTCAGTTTATAAGAAACAGGTAGTAAGACCCGAGAATGAGTTTTGAAGTAGAGCAAAATGCTTAGGAAGATCATTTTCACTGTAGATGAATATACTTTGCAACTATTATAATCCTAGCAATCACACATAAAATGCCTTAACTTCATAATTAATTATCACAGAAACTGCTGACCAAAAAAGTTGAGATATAAGAAATATGGAAAATTACAGAGGAAAAAAATAGTCACACAGTAATTTCATCTGGGCAAGATTTATGCTGCAAGAATTAAAAGCACCAATCAAAAAAATTACATTGAATCTCCAAGGAAAAGAGGCCCTCAGCGCAGATAAGTAATATAAATATTTTATCAATGTCCTCTGATTATAAGACAGCATAAATAAAATTACAAGGACATAAATAATTTATCAAATGTTTTATGCTATATAATGACTTATGCAAAAATAAAATTAGTTTATTACAGAATGATCAATTTGTACTTAGCCACTGCAAAAAACACTGTAATAGGTATTCATCAGATTTCTACCTCCTATAACAAATAGAGGTAGACTATGACCTTAAAAGATGGAATGAACTAAAAATGAGAGTCAAAATATAAGAATGTTAGGAATATCTGAATACTAACCTAAGCCTTTCAATATAAAAGCACTTTTCCACAAAAAGTTAACCCATTCCATGTGTAGTAAAAGTCCTTATTTATCTTCAGGCCTCCCAATGTGCGCTGATTTTTAACAATCAGCAGTAAGTGGCCTAATCAAAGTGACTTACTCCCTAGCAGCGTCAAGAGCAACTTGCAGCCCCACTACACCCATGTTCACAGGGAAGAGCTCACTTTAAACTGGTGGAAGACAGAAGCAATGGCACCCCACTTGCAATGCACACACCTGACACACAGATACTGGTTTCTAAACACCATTCTCCAGTAAAAGCACCCAGGGCGCTTGATGAAGTGACTGCTTCCAGGGCTAGTGCTAGAAAAATACAAGATAAGCCTGAAATACCTGGGGGTGCCACAAAATGAGAAAGGATGGGCCCATGTGAAAAGGCACTGGGGCCAATCTGAAGGAAGCCTCAACGAACCACTCTGGAACAGTTATAGCAATAAAACAAAATAATGATAGTACTGGATTGGAACACTGGGTAATCACAGAATCTGTCAGTTAGCAAAAGATCTTATGGCATAAAACCCAAAGCTACTTAGGAATGACTACAGCGGTGAGGGTGGGGGAGGTAATGAAGGACAGGTTAGTAGGGGGGTGGGGTGGGCTGCACAGAGGGAGAGAGAGAGAAAAGCCCAAAAGGCACACAAGTGCTACTAGTTTCTTCTTCACCTAACAGTACAATGCATTAAAAATACCTTGTTTACACAGCTCATAAACATGCCCCAAAGGAATGTTATTATATTGTTTTTAGATTATTGTATGTGCTACCACACCGTATGAGAATAAAAAGGGTTAGACACACCCTCTTTTCTCCTCTTCTTCCAAGCATTTAATTCCTCGCTGTGATGTTCTTAGGTAATAGTGGCTAGCATCTGTGACTGTATTAAACAGGCAGTTCAAAACAAAACAAAACAAGACAAAACAAAACAAATCATGGTCTCCTGCTGTCCATCAAAAGGCAATATGTGTATATTTTCTGCCTTAGCAATTCTACCTATAGGAGACTACCTTAAAGAAATATACAAGCATACATTGATACGGAACAAGACTCTTAATTGTTGCATTGTTTATAATAGCAAAAAGCCGAAAACTCACTAAATGCTCATTTAAAAAAAAAACAAACCTTAAAGTACATTTGTACAATCTGCAGCAGTTAAGAGAAATAAGGTAATTCTAGATGTACTCAAACAGAAAGATATTCATAATCGATAATGAAGTAAAAAATAAACAAGTTAAATATAGGCTAAGTATATTATGATTCTACTCAAAGGAAGAAAATGTGTTTGTACATATATGCATAGGAAATACATAAAAGGATATATATCAAACTTAACCAGGACCTTACTAGGGAACATTTGAAGGAGTAGTGGAGTTCTTCCTTACTGCTTTTTAAATAACCAGTGGTGACTACTTTTTTAATTTTAAATTTAAAAAAAACTAAAAATCATGAGTAGGCAGTTGTGTTTCTATACACTAGGAATGAGCACTCTAAAAAGGAAATCAAGAAAACAATTCCACTTACAAATGCATCCAAAGAATAAAATACCTAAGAATAAATTTAATGAAAAAGGCACAACACCTGTACACTGGCGACTACAACACATTGCTGGAAGAAATTAAGTAAGACCTGACTGAATAAATGGAAAGACATCCCTGTTCATGGTGGAAATCTTAATATTATTAAGATGGCAATACTACCTTATTTTTCCATGTATAATGCACTCCTGTATATAATGTGCACCCATATTTTTGGCCCAAACTTTCAGGGGAAAAAAGTCTTTTGGTTTAATTTTTAATTCAATTTATTTTTTAAAATATATTTTATTGATTATGTTATTACAGTTGTCCCATTTCCCCCCTGTTATTTATTTTCAGTTAGAAGTTTGTTTTTTGTATTATAAAGGAATGACAGCATTTACTTTTTGAACATATCACGGTACAAGAAATGCTATGTAATAAATAATTACAAAACACAAAAACAGACACAAGGTATTTCAGGTACTACCCATGTATAATGTGCATCCTTATTTTCCCTTAAAAATTTGAGCAAAAAAGTACACATTATACATGACAAAATACGGTATCTAAGAGATTCAATGAAATCCCTCTGAAAATTCCAAGTCTTTTTTGTATAAATGGAAACGCAACCCTTGAGTCCATATGAAACTGCAATGGACTCTGAACAGCTAAAACGATCACTGAAAGGGAACAAAGTTAGAGAACTCACTTTTCCTAATTTCGAAACTTACCACAAAGCTACAGTAATTGCAAGAGTATAGTACTGGCATAAGAACAGACATATAGACCAATGAAATAGTACTAAGAGTCCAGAAGTAAACCCTCCCATATATGACCACATGATGTTGTATGAAAGGGTAGAAAGACCATTTAACAAGGAAAGACAGGTTCTTCAATAAATGGTGCTAGGATGAATATTCACATGCAAAAGAATGAAGTTAGACTCCTACTTCATACAATATGAAAAATTAATTCAAATTAGATGAACAAACTAAATAAAGTGTGGGGCAACAGGAGGTTTACAGTTGTGACTATGCAAAACACCATTTATTATATTATTATTTATTAATTGTGGTATTATTTTCCATATGAACTGTAAACTTCCTTTTGTCCCACCCTGTATATGAAATTCTTAAGAGAAACATAGTGGTAAGTCCTCCCAACTTTAGGTTCACAGTGATGATAGATTCTTAGGTGTGACACCAAAAGCATGAGCAAAAACAAACAAAAATAGCTCACCTGAACCTCATCAAAATAAAAAACTTTTGTGCATCAAAATAAAAAACTTTTGTGCACCAAAAGACATTATTAAGAAAGTGAAAAGACTGCCCTGGCTGGTGTGTCTCAGTGGACAGAGTGCTGGCCTGTGAACCAAAGGGTCTCTGGTTCGATTCCCAGTCAGGGAACATGCCTGGGTTGCAGGCCAGGTCCCCAGTAGGGGGCACATGAGAGGCAACCAAACATTGATGTTTCTCTCCCTCTCTTTCTCCCTCCTTTCCCCTCCCTAAAAAAATAAATAAATAAAATCTTTTTTAAAAATTGTACTAAAAAAAAAAAGAAAGTGAAAAGACAACCTAAAGAATGAGAGAAACAAATCAATAACAAAAGACAGACAACCCAATTAAAAATAAGCAAAGGACTTGAATAGTTATTTCTCCAAAGAACATATAAAAATGGCCAAGACAATAAGCAAATGAAAAAGTGCTCAACATTATTAGTCATTAAGGAAGTGCAAATGAAAATCACAATGAAATACTACTGAATACTCACAAGGATGGATATAATTTTTAAAAAGGTTAAATAACAAGTGTTGGCAAGAATGTGGAGAAACTGGAACCCTTGTGCATTGCTGGTGGGAATATAAATGGTTCCACTGCCTTGAAAAATGGTTGGCAGTTTCTCAAAAAAGTTAAATAGAATTACCATATGACCCAGCAATTCCACCTCTAGATACATAACCGAAAGAACTGAAAACAAGGACTCAAATACTCTACAGTCATGTTCACAGCATCATTATTCACGATAATCAAAAGGTAGAAAAGGCCCAAATGGATGAATGGATAAGGAAATTGTGGCATATCCATACAACAGAATATTATTCAGTCATAAAATGTCCAATACATGCAACAACATGCTAAGTAAAAGAAGCCAGAAACAAAAAGTTACACAGTACATTATCTCACTTACAATAGATGAGACAGCAAGAACTGTAAATCAGAGAGCCAAAGGCAGATTAGTGGTTGCCAGGGGCTGTGGGAGGAGGGAACAGAAATTACTAGTGCTTAGTGGATACAGGGTTTTCTTGGGGAAAATAAAAATGTTTGGGGACTAGGAGAGGTGGTAGCTGCTCAACACTGTGAATGTATTAAGTGCCACTGAACTGTTCATTTTTACACTGTTAATTTTTATAATGTAAATTTCATCTCATTATAGATAAATACTATTAAAAAATAATATATTCTAGGTTAAGAGCAAGACTCCAACCCCTCACTGAGTTATTTTACCATGCAAGAGGGAGGCAGTGGTACCAGTGCAGATAAGCATTCTGGGCACACAGATGCCTCCCTGAAGAACACTCTGGATAAAGGACTCTTGCTAGGGGAAAAGAAACACATCCAAAACCAGGGACTGTAAATAAGGACTGGCCCCAGGGCAGCAGAAGGACCCACTCCCTGAGAAACAGCCTAGAGTGACGGCTGAGAGGACAGTCAGCCCTGGCTGCCTGTACTCTCTTCTCTAGCCAAACAATCTAGAAGCAATGGCATTCAGAGAAGCCCCCCACTCTCCTTCACAGGTGAGGGAACTGAGCCATGGCTCATACACAGGACCCTGAGTAGGAACCTGAAATAGATTTCCTATTCAGTATAATAAAAGTTGTTCACTGCCATTTCACCAAGCTCTAGAAATGAACATTTTGTTTCTATTTGCTTAGCACAAATCTTCTCACGACTAGCCTATCTGGAAGCACCTCCTAAAGAGCAGCAGAATCGCCCTGCAGTTCATCCTTCAGATCTCGTTCTTTCTGTCATGGTCAATTCAAGTTGGGAGCGGGGAGCGCCTACTAAAGCATTAGGTCTCCCCCTCCGAGTGCTTTCCAGGCACCAGAAAAAGCAGTGTCCTCTTAGCCACTTACTTTCTGGGTCACATAAATTAACTATTAGTTAATCCTTCTCTCAACTGGTGCCAACGCTCACGTTTTAATTTAAGCTTTTTCACCACTTCAAAGTGATTACTAGGGAACAAACAGAAGAACTTTGAGAGGCAGCTTTTCAACACTTCTTAAAATCAAAGTGTTTCTGTAATAAAAAATGGCATATAGAACTTATCTGTATTTTTTAATTCTCTTGATTGGAATAAACAGATCATCATGAACACAAGGTGGCTAAATCAAAAGAATTTATTTTATATTTAAGGAGGCTGGAAGAAGAGGGACAGGGGATCTTAACTCTCTAAATTTTTATGTTCAATTTTTTTCTAATTTTTCCTCATTTTAAGTGTCATTATTGAAAATTACTAATGCTATTTTAAAAATTCTAGAACCTAACCGTTGAAATCCCATTCAATATTTTTGACTACTAAAAAATAATCTACATCTGTGAATCTGAGTTTAAAGGGAAAAAATCACTCATGAATTCTCTACTTCATTTCATTGAATCTTAAGACATTTTATAAAATATAAATAATCCCAAGCTCATTAACAATTTAAAATTTTAAAGTATTTCTGCTTTGCTTCAACCTGTGGCAGGGATGGTTCCCATCATTTCATCTCTTGAAATGAGAACTCTTGTGCTCAGGTGGAGGATTTAGAGACTTACACAGTCAAAAAGAAATCATAACTCCTGAATTTTTAATCATCCATCCTCCTGGTGTATGATTTACCCCATAATTCCCACAAGAAAATGAAGAAAGTTTTGAAGAACGAGTTATTCTCAATGTAAATCTCCAGCCAGCCTCTGTCAATCATGTTAGCCTTTTCCTTTGGTCAGCCTTTCCCCGCCTTCTGCTGGAAAACCACAGTACTATTTAATTGCTTTGTGACTTCACATTTTATTAAGAGGCAGAAAAACATAAAGAGCTAAACCAAGAGATAAGCCCACTGCCGTAAATTGTCCCCTTAAGCAATGAAACTTGCCTCTCTAGTGTAATGAGGTGGGCATTGTGCAAAACCCTGACAAGTGCAATTCTGCAAAGTCCAGAGCCCCCGTCACTCCCAGAAACCCTTACAGTTAGTTCTCTGGAATGCAGCGCCATAGATCAGAAGCTGGGCGGCAGGCTGAGGGCTTTCTCATGCCAGTGTGAAGGGCACAGCCCGGGGAGTCACCGCCCTCCTCCCTACTCCATCCCAAACTTGATCTTCTGGTCTCACGGAACAATGACAACAGTAACAAAAAGGGAGAAGAGAATGATGAGAGACAAAGTTATAAAAAATTTTATAACCTGACAGCACGCCATCTGCCATCCCTGGAAATCAGACTACTTATTGTGTAACCCAGTGAAACACATTTCACCAAATGCACACCCTCATGAACTTAGAAGAATCTTCATTCCCACTCCACTGGCTCCCCTTTTGAGTCTTTGTTTCTTCCTCTGTAGTGAGGAAAATCATCAGATTATTCCACATTCCCGATTGTGCCTGAGCCCCTGCCCTCTGGAAGATTACATCCAGTGCTTCAAACAAACTAAGCAGGACTGGGTGTGTAAAGCCCTGGGAAAATATCACTTAGTGACCTCTCCAAGATGCTGCCAGCTAGAAAACAAAGGCTTCAAGTATTTTCAAAGCCCATTGATGCGTACAACAAAGTGCGTCTACGGCACTGTCCCAAAAAAGCATGCAACTGTGTGTGTGTGTGTGTGTGTGTGTGTGTGTGTGTAAAGATTTAATACAGGGTGGGGTAAAAGTAGGTTTACAGTTGTTCACACAGAAAATATAATAATTAGTAAAGAGTAATCCAACAATAAACTCTATTTCACATACTCACAACTATAAACCTACTTTTGCCCCACCCTGTATATTGACTAAGCACAGAAAAGTCTACAAAAATATACAATAAACTCAGCAGTGATTATATTGAGGTGGAACAGAAAGTGGGATGTCAGAGTCAACTTTTTTCTGTATACACTGTTTATGGCTTGAATGTGGCAAAATGAATATTATTTTTGTCATTAATTTTAATTTCTAAAGTTAAAGTATGGAAAAGAATGGTTATATAATATGGAAACAAATTTTCCAAACTACAATACATGGTCTGTGCCAAAGCATTTGTGTCCCTCATCTAAATGCAAGAAGCAGTTAAGGAAAAATAATGTAGTCATTGGAATGTTGAGTTTCTAGGTTTCAATCGTTTTTCAGAGATTTTTATTTAGGCCCTGGCCAGTATGGCTCAGTTTGTTGGAGCGTCATCCAGTAACCAAAAGGTTGCAGGTTCGATTCCAGGTCAGGGCACATACTCAGGTTGCAGGTTTGATCCCCACTCAGTGCACCTATAAGAAAGCAATTAATGTTTCTCTGTCTCTCCCCTAGCCCCCATACCTCAAACAATGAAAAAATGACCTTGGGGGCAGATTTTTAAAAAAGACAGTGTTTGTAAAGATTTTTATTTATTTTTAGAGAGAGGGGAAAGGAAAGAGAAAGAGAAACACATCAATGTGCTAGAAAAACATCAATCGGTTGCCTCTTGCATGCCCCCAACCAGGGACCTAGCCTGCAACCCAGGCATGTGTCCTGACAAGGAATTAGAACCTCGGATCTTTAGATTTGCAGACAACACCCAATGAACTGAGCCACATCAGTTGGGGCTCAATAGTTTTTGAAAAAGGGCAGACAGAATATCTAAAACAAGATTGTCTAAAATATCTAGCTGGTTTTGCAGCATTAGATACTGAGCAAATGGAAGAAGTCCCTATGTGGTAACATTAGGTCTTCCTCTTGGATGCTACACTGTGGTAGGGGAGCCCAGAAGCATCTTCCCAGTACTGGGCGAGCATGCTCATGAGAAATTTGACTCAACTAGATGAAGACCTTCTCCAGTGACTTTTTGTAAAAGAATTATCCAAGGAGAGAAAAGCTAACAAAATAAAGATCAGAGTTCCAAAGGACTATAATTTGGATTGGAGCTTGCTTTAAAAGAAATCACAAAAACTGCAATTGGCTACTCATTTGGAAAAAAAAATTAGTTTTCATTCACATTGCAAGTCACACTTCAAGTTTCATGCAGAAGCAATATCTTATAATGTGAAATGAAACCATCAAACTACAGTAAGTAAACGTGGGTAGAATTTCTATGCAATCCTGTGGTTGGAGATGTTGCTATTTGTTCATTCATTCTAGAAACACTGCATGCTAAGCAGCAGAGGCCTCGCTGTGAACAACACAGACACAGCCCCTGTTCCTACAGGGTCAGAGGCAAGAGGGGGAAACAGAAAAATGAAACAAAAATAAATGCATACTGACACGTGCTTAAAGGGGGAAAAGAGCAGGATTATAAGGGAGAGAATACTGGAGGGAATAACCAGTGTTGATGGCACTGTGACTGACGTGAGATTTAAGCTGACACCTAAAAAGTGACAATCTTGATAACAGCTAACCACAGACGTGCACTTCTTTGCTCAGGGTGGTTTTCTAAGAGCTTTGCATGAATTAACCCACTTAGACCTCCCAAGAGCTCCGGAACAGGTACTAGTAGCATGATGATTCTCATGTTACAGGGAGGTACAGGTACAGTAACCTGCCCAAGGATGCAGAGCTAGTAAATGGGGAAGCCAAGTGAGCCCGAGCAGCCTGCTCCAGAGCTCCCTGGGAACTGCCTCCCTGAAAGAGAAGGAGCCAGACATGAGAAAGGTGTGTGAGCACAAGTGTACTCGCACACACACACAGGTACACGTTCCAAGCAAAGGAACAGCACCTGCAGAACCCTGGGGGCAAGAAAAAGGTTGGCGTGTTCCTTGAATTGGAAGGAGGCCAGTGGGGATGGAACATAGTGTTCTAGAGTGAGAGACAGAGGTGAGGCTGGAGAGCAGGCAAAGACCGATCATGCCTGGCCTTGACAGCCACGGTACGGAGAGCATCATGCGGGCTCAGGCAGGGGTGTGCCAAGATGTGATTACATATCAAACAGATCACTCTGCTATGTGAAGAGCAGATTTGGAGGAACAATACTGAGGCATTCCTGCTTTCTCGTGGCCTATGTGGAAAAGATGAGACTTCTAGTCCTGGGTATCTACCTCTGTACCTCCTCAGTTCATCATCATTGTCGTGAGGCATCAAGAGTGTGGACTTACGGACAGAGAGCCTCGAGTGCACACCCCACTCTGCCACTGACCATTTCCATGACCTTACGAGAGCAAGTCACTGAATTCCTCCCAGTCAACTTCCTCCTCTGTAAAACGAGGTTAATAATAGCTGTGCCACCTCCCTCTCAGCTGTGCTGCGATCATCAGGTACGACAATGCGTGTGAAAGTGCTCTGTGAGTTTATGAAGCACTTTAACATTCTAGTTATTCCTGTTATTACTGTTTCCTTATTATCCTTGGCCTCTCAGCATCAACTCAGACAGGGATGGTTATCTGTGACCTTCAGAGTGGCCACTGTGTTAACACTAACAATACTACACTGTCAGCACTTTAGTTTCTACAAATTTGGTAATCATATTTCATTCAAAACAAGCATAACCTTCGGTTTTCTTAATTACATGAGCATGGACTTATAAAAGACAATCGTAGCAGCTAACAATGAATGAGTGTATACCAAGAATCAGGTACTATTCTAAAGTACTTTACATCAGCTATCACCTAGCACCACTATAAGGGAGGTTTGATTATTATTATCATTCTATTGATGGGGAAACTGAGGCAGAGTAGTACAGCCATGATTTGAACCCAGTCATCTAGCTCTAGAGCCCATGCTTTTATCCACTGTCCTGCCAATTCCTTTTGTGACAAAGTGAGTTATAGAGTGGACAGAAAGAAATCAGTCAGCAGGCCATAGCTGTGGAGTATTAGAGGCAAGAATATGGACCTGAACAAGGACACCTGGAATCTTTTTAAAAGGCAAACTAAAGTATCCAAATTGCTAACTACCAATGTTGCTGAGGGCTGAGGGGCATCAGGTTCTTGCATATGCTGCTAGTGAGACTATAAACCACTATAACCTTCAGAGAAAACAATTAACAGAGTGTATCAAAACCTGAACAGTAGAGTCCTACATTCCCACTGACACAGCAATGCCACCTGTAGTAATCTGACCTAGGTGAGTCGTGGATGTGCACAAAAGATGTTCATTGCATGTTATTTCTAAAAGCAAATACAGAAAAGCAAATGTCCGACAAAAGGAGATGGGGTAGAGAAACCACCACACTCCCATGTAAGTGAACATGGTGAAGTCATTTAAAATGATGCTACAGCAAAAAGAAAATCAGCATTTTGTTAAGGCAAAGAAGTGTGCAAAAAATCCCCTTGGCATAGGCTTTGGTCACTGACTACCTCAAGTTCTGCGTGGGTTCCCCAGCTGTGTGAGCACAGCCAAGTCATGCAATTTCTCTGAAGCCCAGTTTTGTTATGTTTGCATGCGGATACAAAATGTACCATCCTCACAGGGTAGTGAGAATTAATGATTTCATGTATGTAAAATGCTTGACACAGACCCTGGCACCAACAGGCTGGTGATGTCGCTCATTTGAAAACCCCTAGCAAATTAACCCACACAACACACACATCACTACAAATACTGCCGATAATGTGGGGCAGTTTTAACACTGATGATCTCTGGATATGGAGTACCAGATTTTCCCTTTTAAATTCTCACTATTTCTTAGGTTTTCTTTACTTGAATAAAGCCAGTAATGCATTAATATTTAAGTGTCTCCATTTTTTTCAAGTAGCCTTAATAATACTCCTTTCAATCTATTGATTTTCTCTAGCACAATCCAATCCATGCATATTGTGTTTATGGAAATGGGATATTTTATTGACTTAATATAAAGAGTAATACATTTTCCCCTTTACAGAGTCAAACAGCTTGCTCATATTTCATCCTATAAATGTCTTTTCTGCACCCATATATACATTAGCAGATTAGGAGCATTCTGAGGGATTACTGGAGCACAAAAGGTAGGGGAGAAATGGATTAATGTCTCTTAAAAAGCAAACGTGAAAGAGACAGGCATGATAACTTCATGATAGACAAACGGAAAAAAGTATACCTTACCTCAATTATGTATGGCCAGAAATTACTGCAATAAATATTTCAACCCCACGGACAATCTCCTAGTGGGGTCAGAAGATGGAAGTAATTCAGCAGTTCAGCTGTCCATCCAGTACCGTGACAATCGTTCTGAAAGACAAAGGAATCTTGTTGAGGGAAATGTGATGGAGAAACATTCCCTTCCAGGCTCAAGACCTGTAGGAAAGAGGAATCAATTACGAGAGACAGCCATGCAGTGCAAGACCCAAGTACAGTTAAGTCGTTTTCCTGTTGGGGCGGAAGGGGCAGGTGGGACGGAGCAGAAGAGAACCTGGGATGTCACGCAAACGCAGGTCTCCTCCGCTTTAGGGAAAAGCTAGTCGCTTGCTCTTGGGGAACATCTCTCCCCATCACGTCAAGGAAAAGGGCTGGCCCCTCCCAGCCTCTCACCTCCACTCCCATTGCTGCTCTCCATTTGTACCTCAGAAGCTCATGAACAGCGTCAATTTTTATCTGTGAATATCTCTCATTTCTGTCAGACCACTCCATTAAGAAACATGTGGTCAGCCTTTCTCTTAAAACTAGCTCCACTGGAGATTTTCTCTGTAACAGCAGTCCCTTGGGATTAAAACCGTGGGATTATTTTCAAGTCATCCTCCCCTCTCCATCACCCTTCATTCCAAGATCAGCCCACCACCACTTTCCCTTGTATGTCCTACCACTCTCTACCTCTTCTTTTTCACTCCAACCCACCGCCCTTACCAAATTCTTCAACGCCCCTGCCTGTTTATCACAGCAGGCTCGAAGCTGGTCTCTCTGCAGATCACCACCTGTCCGCCCTCTCTTGCAGGACAACTGCTTTCATCCTATTACCTGTATAACCTCGAACAGGTCCCCTCTCTCCTGGGTCTCACGTCTCTTTACTACAAAATGAAGCACTGGTTTCAATGTTCTCCATCCTCACTGTGCTTTGAAGTCAGATATCCCTGGGCTTGGAACCTGGCCCAGGCACTCAGCAAAACTTAGACAAATTATATTTCCTCAGAGCTCAGTGTGCTATATATAAAATGAGAATAATATCATCTGCCCTTAAGGTTGCTGTAAGAATAAAAGCCATGAGATCTTGTCAGGTCAGGAACGACTACTTAACTAACAGTCACTCCCACCGCATCTTACAGGATCACCTCCAACTCCGAAGTTCCCTGTTCTCATTCCAAGTCTAGCATTGTTATTTCCTTATCCATGGGGGAAATACATTTCTCACCCATCAAAAAATAAACTCCTCCACTAACGTTCACCTTCTTCTGTAGTCTAAATCTACTTTATCTTATCCTCTTCCAACTTCCACCAAAGACCTTCTGTTCTAATCAGATAAGTCTACACACTCTCCCTTCACACCTACCCTTCCCCAGGCCAAGTGCAGCTTTTCTTCCCCTTCCGGCAGGGCCCAGCTCCAGCCCTCGTCCTGGCCATGCACACCTTTCCGACAATGTAGCGCTCACATGGTGGGGTCAGCTGTACTGCCCGCTGTTCTGTGTTTACTGACCTCAGCTGTCCAGCTGGAAAGGGACTCTGCTGGTTATTTCAAGTTAGTTTTTCACTTTTCAGCATGGACAACATTAGAGTTTTTACAAACTGGTATTTTTTGCATCAATTCAGCAAATGCTTTTTTGAAATTTATAAGCCTTTGTGTCGTGAGGTAAGATTCTTTTATTTACTCCTCAATTATCTTTTCTCTTTAAAAAATTTGATCGTGGTAAAATACACATAAAATTTAACATCTCAGCCATTATTTTAAAGTGCACAGTTCAGTGGTGTCACACACAGGCACACTGCCGTGCAACCCAGCTCACACACGGAACTTCTCCCACCATCAAGAGCAGACCGCCACCCACAACCCAGGGGTCTCTCTGTGGAGCCGGGAGAGAACCTCACGCTCATCCACTGTGTGTAGATCTTGTGTTAAAACGAACGTGTTCTTATTTACAAAAAAAAATTATCACCCAACTCCCAGCAACTGGGATGGGTCACAGTGGGAAAAGACTGTTTTCTAGACTTCTGCCTCTAAAAAGATGGCTGATGCCCCAAGACGAAATGAAAATTCTAAGGGAAATGAGAAGACTCAGGAAGGCTGAAGGGAGATGAAGAACAGATAAGGACGGGCTGGGGGTGGTAACAGGAGGAGGAAAGTAATCCAAAGAAAGTAGCCCACTGAAAGATGAGTGAAGCCAAGTGCTGTGGATGGGGACCGAACAGAGGACACTGGACTTGACAGTTAGTAAGGAGGTGACTGGTGACACCTGAGGGCAATTTCAGTAGGGCTGGCACAGGATGTAGGCTGCAGGGGATTACGGGAGAAACTGGAAGAGCAAATCGGAGATGAGCAGAGACGAAACACAATGCAACATACGGATCATATGTCATAGAAATGTACACTCAACACCTGTATGATCCTATGAACCAATCTCATCCCCGATAAATTTAATAAATGAACCAAACAAACTGTGGTTAGGAAGCCAAAAAGTTTGTGCTGGGTCTTTTCTACCCTGACGTTTACCTGACTGAACAGCGTGATAAAAACGCCTCACCTCATTCTTCCTTCCTTCTGCACCAGCCATTCTTTTAAGTTTCACTTTAGTAAACTCTCTTCTTCCCCCTCCTCTGTGACGTGTCTTTACTGTTAAGGGTCATTCTGGCAACAAGATAAATACTTATGTTTAGGAACCAGGGCCACTGGATTGGTCACTACAAACCTAACGCCCATGCCAGGTACTTGACTTTCTAGCACTCCAAACACCCTTAGAGGTTCTCCAGCAGCTTTTACTTCAGCGATGTCTGTAGTAACACTATACACCTGAGCCCGTGCTTTCGCCGCGGGTGAGGCAGCGCTGTGCTGTATAAATATTTTATGTACTGCTTGTCCTGAAATTCTAGATGAAGGGGCATCCACAGGTCCTCCGTAAACATGCTGGTTGTCCAGACAGCATTTTCTAGAATTCATGCAGTGTGCAAGCCGCACCACCTTTACTCCTGGTTTCAGCCGCAGACAATTTATTAAATCACAAAGTAAGAGCAACACCCTGAGAGTTAGAGCGCTCTGCTCTCAGTTCCGCCCAGTGGGTAGGCTTGTTATCTTAAAGAGGGACTCTTTAGATAGGTTAGGCCTATGTTTCAAAAAAAAAGTTAAATATTATACAGGAAGAAAACAGTTGTCTAGAGAGCTGTCAGTTTTCTGACAGATAATGGTAGGGACTGGAGTAATTTCCCCCATGAGCACGCAAGCACAATTTCTTAAAATGGAAAAGAATAGTCCAACCTGGTAATGGATATTTCCAATTGTCTCACTTAATTTTTCCTTAAAAACTTGCACTAATGTTGTAACAATGTATAAGCAGCTAGATTTATACATCTTGTATGTGTTTTGAAAAAACCAATGATGAGATATACTCTTAAACTAATATGTTTCCCAGGGAAAACATAAGTAAATATATTAAATCTTTAAATTTTGTATAGAGGACTCAAGAACAGAGCTTTTCTCCTTTAGGATTAGTCATTCAGACAAACCTGACTGACTGCGAGTCATGCAACCAGCACTGCTAAACTCATTATCCCCCCCGCCCTCAACTGCATGGCAAAGGCCAAAAAAAAAGGTCACACTTGAGAGAGATTATAAAGGGAATAAAGGACACTTCCTTACTTGATATCTAGATATATAAAGTAGGAAGGCCATTTCCATTTAAGGCAAAGACAACAAAGGTCAATGCTTTTTTTTTTAATGATCAGATCAGATCAGAAAGTGAATTCCTCTCTGATGGGGTTACCATTTGGCTCAGCTCTACCCTTTCAATCGTTAGCCCCAGGGTGGAAAGTTCCGCCTTCTCCAGTGCTTCTCCCTGCCCCGTTCCCTGTGGCGGAAGTGACCACATCTGGGCGTGACCTGGGATGGGGCGGCAGAGGCCCCTCCTGTAGCCTGAAGTGAGGGAAGGACGTTCTAGCCAGATGGTCAGCAGTTGGTCAGTGCTCAGTCAGGGGCTCTGGAAGAAGCCATAATGAGCGTCAGGGTGCTCTTTATCCCCAAAGTTTAAATGAGAAATATCTTTACTTTTCCAGAGAATTATTTATAAAAGGGACTGTTAAAACACACACAGGCACTCACACATACTCCTCATGGCTAAAGGCAGTGGTTCTAAAATGTTGGCATAAATTGCAATCATCTTAGGGGCTTATTAAGACACATATTGCTGGCCTTGGAGTTTCTGATTCAGGAGGTCTGGAGTGGCGCCTGAGAATGTGCATTTCTAACAAGTTCCCCATTTCTACTGCTGGTGATCAGGGGACCACATTTTGAGGACCATACAGACAGAGACATGAATTTGAAGGGTGAGCAGGAGCTCCTTAGGAGAAGATACCATCTTTGTGCTAGTATGCATATTCATTCAACAGTTGTTTACCTAGCATCTCACCTTAGATAAGAGAACATAATGCTTTCCAACAGAGACAACATCCCTCGCCCACTCTCCCACATGCCTGAAACAGAACTGCTCTTCCAGGAAGAAGCACCAAGTTTAGCAGGAAGCTTCCTAGCTGTCAAACACAAACTATGCCCCAGGGGCCAAGGGCAGCTCCCAAAAGGAAATGGAGTACGGACTGTCAGTGATTATCAAAGAACCCGAACCAATGGCACAGACTGCTGTTGGTGTTGAGACTGCCGTAAAAAGGGATGAATTACCCATGAGGCATGAGGAGCACACTGACGGCACACACGTAACTGCGGAGAGGACTGAAGGCAGGAGGCCTGTGGAAAGCCAGACACAGCTCCCGGCAGAGCAGAGGCAGCTCAAATGTTAGTTCCTCTCCCATTTCCTTATCAAGACCTTCTCTCTGCACCTTGAAAAGTCTGGTTCTGGGAGCCCCTAAGGAGGCTGCCCCACTGCTGCCTACCTGTGTCACCTCAGCACCCCAAAGCACTGAAACTGCATAAACAATTGTGGGAAGACGGTATCGAGCCAGTGGGTCTCGAACTTTAGAAAGCATCACAAATATGTGGAAAGCGTTTTTTAAAACATAAATTGTTGTGCTCCCTAGCTTAATTCCGTACTTCTGGGTAAGGCCTAACAATATAAATTGCTAACAAGCTTTCAGATGATGGATGATGCTGGCCCAGGTCCGATAGTTTGAGAACCATTCATTAAGCATATCCTTTGCAATTATCTAGAATACTATCTTCTCTAATTAATTTATTGCATAATACAGAAGGCTCTTAGTACAAGACTAAGAATGTGGCTTTTGTTATCAACCACGTGACTTACCTCAGGCAAGTGCTGTACTAACTTTCTCTGTGTTTTCACTTTCCATACATAAACTGAGAATACCTGCATCCATAACATTATAAATCTGACTGAAGTGTATTACTTTGTAATTTTAAAGATGCTACCAAATAATCAGTTGCTACCTTGTCTTTTAGAATATTGTTGACTTCCTTAATCAAAATGATTTGTAACTTTTAAAACAAGTACCAAAGACCTCTCATTTACCAGGCAAGATAGGAGAAAATTTTCAATTTAAACAAAAGATAAAGCCCAGCAAATGTTAGCCTTCTCAGAATTATAAATAATGTGAAAAGATGCATTTGATTCTTCTTGTGAAAAAATTCATTCAATCAAAGTCGACTGTGCACAAGGACAATAAAATACACACAGGTTTCAATTTAAAAACATATACACTTTTAAAAGACAGATAGTAGTATTTTCAATAACAAATTACAAAACAAAGGCTCCTTCCCTTTTGAGAATGGGATGGCACAGGTGCTCATTTCAATATTAACAACCATATAAATATTACATTTCATTCTAGAAAGAGAATGGAATTGAGAAAGAGAGGGAGTTGAGGCCGGTTTCCCCAGGATGCCCCAGTCAACTGGGTCAAGCTGTAAAGTATGCCAAGGAACTGTTCTGTCAAACCTCATTAATTATCAGAGCCTGGGATCTGGTATTTCAGCAGAGACAGCTGGTGCCCTGCCCGGTCACCATCCTCCTGCTCCTTAGGCTCTATGGAATGTTACAGGTAGAAAACTTCCAGCACCTTCCCCAAAAGAGGAGTGGGTTTGAGGTTAGGCACTCAAATTACTGCAGCCCAACGGCCGATGGCAGACGATGCTAGTGATGCATCAATGATTCCCACTTCTGTTGAACAAGATGACTCCTTCCACTATCAAGGCAAACCCAGGTTTCCGTGGCAAATGCCCTTCAAGCACTGAGCCGAGGTGGATGCACAGTCCCATTAAGCCTCCTGCCTGACCCCTCCAAGCAACTCCCAGCTTTCTCCTCTGAACATCTAATGGAAACCAGCTTCAGTTACAAAGGCAAAAAGTGCATCGTTCACCTACTGTTAACTCAGGCTGATAGTCCCAAACATTCTCGAAGTATGTATTCTCATTGCTTTGTAATGGAGGAAAACTGACCTTTCTGTATCAACCATTCTTACAAGGAATTAATTCCTGTCTTTGCATTCAGCATTTCTGAAGCAAACATCAATCCATCTTAGGGGAGAGAAGTGAGTTAAAAAACACTGTTAACCATTTTCATAATTTCTTTAAAATAAGAACTAAACAATGCCTTGACTTCTGGAATCCCTGTTACGCGCAAAACCCTCCTTTTCTCACTGGCAGTGACTTATATACTTCTGGCTTTAGAAAATAAAAAATGTCCTGACTTTTATTTATTAAACAGATTTAGAGACTGGTAAGGCAGCAATTTTAATTTACTGATCCAGGCTCTCCACACTTGCAAATTATCTTTTATAATTTGATTGCAGAGGTTGCCTTTGGTAATGGCATTATTTCATTAGGTCATAGAGGAAGACCTGATCAATGACAGCAGCAGCATGCCAGGATCATGGATTCTGCAGGACAGACTCTTCCACCCTGCCAGTAATGAAAATCTGTACAGCTCACATATTTGTCTCAAAATATGCTGGAGCCCTGACCAGTGTGGATCCATTGGCTGGGAACTGTCCCACAAAGTGAAAGGTCGCCAGTTCAATTCCCGGTCTGGACACATGCCTGAGCTTGGGCTGAACCCCAGTCAGGGCGCAACAAGAGGCAACCAATTGATGTTTCTCTCCCACATCAATGTTTCTCGCCCTCTTGTTGTCCCTCCCTTCCCCTCTCTCTAACAATAAATAAAATCTTTAAAAAAACATGCTGGGAACAAACAATAACTTCTGCTAAACCTAATCTTTACTGTGTTAGGAAAAAGTCCAGCCATTGTTAATGTAACAGGAGCAGTTTGTGCGATATTGATGTAACCTGGAAGCTAAGGAGAGTGGACTGGAACACACATTTGTGAATAATGATGATACTTCACTGTACTAGTCACGGTACACACCACTGAGTGAGGATGTGTACTGTGTGGCTGTCGCATTCACAATGTCTGAGTGAAGAGCAATGAATCTGCATCACATTTTACGTTAAGCTTGAACATTCCTCTGCACAAACTATGTGGTTAATTTAGAATGCCGCTGCTATGGGCAACTGGTGATTGGCAACTTCTCCATGACAACACGCCTGTCATGCATCACTTCTCATGCAGAGTTTATTGCCAAAACATCAAATCACCCAGGTGACCCAGCCCCACTAGAGCTCAGACTTGGTACCCTGCGACTTCTGGCTTTTCTCAAAACTAAAATCTCCTTTGAAAGGGAAGAGATTTCAGACCATCAGTGAGATTCAAGAAAATACAACAGGGCATCTGATGGCAACTAGGAGAACTGTGTGAGGTCCCAGTGTGCCTACTTTAAGGGGACTGAGGCATCATTGTCCTGTGTACAATGTTTCTTGTACCTTGTTTCTTCTTTAATAAGATGGCAGAGGATGAAAAAGCAAGTTCTAAAGAGATCTGCCATTTGATACAACCTTACCATGTCCCAGATCAACAAAAAATCATATTTCAAAAATCCTCTAATAGTAAGATAGAATGATAGGAATATCATTCTGCTAGAAATAGCCATTGTTACATCAGTGAAGTAACACACCAAGGCAGTCAAGATGGAGGCGAAGACAACATGCCTCACGTCCTCAAACAACTGCAGCAAAAATTACAACTAGACTACAAAACAAACATCACCCACAAGAGTCAGAAAATTGAGCTGTATGGAAGTCTGACAACCAAGGATTTAAAGAAGCAATATTCATCCAGACCGGAAGGAGGGGTGGACATGGGGAGAGACTCAGCGAGGCAGCAGAAAGGGTGGCTCCCCATTCATGTGCGGTAGATAAAAATAGAGAGGGATACCTCAGGAGCAAGTGATCCCAGCCCCAGATCAGACCACCCAGCCCAGGGTTCCAGTGCCAGGAAGATAAATCCCCATAACTTCTGGCTATAAAAACCAGTGGGGATTGAGGGGCAAAAGAAACTGCAGGATTCTTAGGAGACTCCTCTTAAAGAGCCCATGACAGACTTAGAACTATCACTCCCTCTGGGATTCAGCACCAGGGCAACAGCTGGCAAGGCACCAGTGGCATAAAGGGAGAAGGAAAGAAACTGAAGTGACTGGCATCAGGGCGAGTGCTGGAAGACAGCTTCCTCCCGGGCAAAACTCCAGAGGCTAGGCAGTGGCACTGTCCCCTCTCTGAGCGCTCCCACACACAGAACCACAGAATGGTAACATGGGTTGCCCCGCCCCAGAGATTACCTAAGGCTCCGCTCAATACAACTTACAGGTGTGCTTTTCTACAGTGAGCACACTATTAAGACAGGGAGTCAAAGTAGTTCTACCTAATACACAGAAACAAACACAGGGAGGCTGCCAGACTGAGGAGACAAAGAAATATGACCCAAATGAAAGAAAAGAACAAAACTCCAGAAAAAGAACTAAACAAAATGGAGATCAGTAACCTTATCAGGTGCAGAGTTCTAAACACTGGTTATCAGGACGCTCAAGGAAATCACTGGGTACTTCAACAGCATAAAAAAAGACCCAGGCAGAAATGAAGGCTACATTAAATGAAATAAAGAAAAATTTTTCAATGGTGAGGGGGATGAAGCTGAGAATCAAATGAACGATATAGAACATAAGGAAGAAAAAAGCATTCAAACAGAACACTAAGAAGAAAAAAGCATTTAAAAAATGAGGATAGGCTAATGAACCTCTGAGACATCTTCAAATATACCAACATCCAAATCATAGGGGTGCCAGAAGGGGAAGAGGAAGAGCAAGATATTGAAAACTTATTTGAAAAAATAATGAAAGAAAAACTCCCTAATTTGGTGAAGGAAATAGACATACAAGTCCAGGAAGCACAGAGAATCCCAAACAAGATACCCAAAGAGGCCCCACCAAGACACATCATAATTAAAATGCCAAAGGTTAAAGATAAAGAGAGAACCTTAAAAGCAGCAAGAGAAAAAGCAGGGAATTACCTACAAAGGAGTTCCCATAAGACTGTCGGCTGATTTCTCAAAAGAAACTGCAGGCAAGAAGGGACTGGCCACCACTATTCAAAGCAATGAAAAGCAAGGACCTACAACCTGGATTACTCTATCCAGCAATGGAATGGAAGGGCAGATAAAGTGCTCCCCAGACAAGGTAAAACTAAAGAAGTTCATCATCCCCAAGCCATTATTA
Organism: Trachops cirrhosus; assembly: GCA_028533065.1. NCBI lineage: Eukaryota > Metazoa > Chordata > Mammalia > Chiroptera > Phyllostomidae > Trachops > Trachops cirrhosus. Next base: position 44,800,400 of record CM052540.1, on the reverse strand, counting down.
TATGAAAAAGATTATCAAAACTATCAGCATTAAAATGGCAGTAAATTCACAACTGTCAACAACTGAATCTAAAAATAAACTAAACAAACAAGCAGAACAGAAACAGAATCATAGATATGGAGATCATTGAGAGGGTTATCAGTTGGGAGGGGGGAGGCAGTGAATGGGGCAAAAGTTGCAGGGATTAAGAAGCATAATTGGTAGGTAGGTACAAAATAGACAGGGGGAGGTTAAGAACAGTGTGGGAAATGGAGAAGCCAAAGAACTTATATGCATGACCCATGGACATGAACTAAAGGGGTGGGTACTGATGGGGGGAATGGGGGTGATGGAGGCAGGGTAAAGAGGGAAAAATCAGGACAACTGTAATAGCATCATCAGTAAAATATATTTTAAAAAAACATACTGAGGCTAAGAATGTACTGACATATTAAAAATTCTTGCTTGACATGTATGTTCTTTAAAAATTATATATATGTACTTGTAATCACTATTTATTGCAAACACAAGCTAGAGAGGTATAAGTGGAGGGAAAACATTGACTCTCCAGTTTCAACTTGTTTTAAACTGAAATGCCTGACAAAAGAAAAACGGACATGCCCTCCCAGCGACCTCCTGAGTGGAACGCAAACACACGTGCTCCCAAGGTGCGCTGTGCCCGCACCCACCGGTGAACGGGGGAGAGTGTCTCAGGGTGAGTTTAGGACTTGATTTTATGAGCCAAGAAGCTGAGGACCACAATCTGAGTCCTTACCAAACACTTATCAAGCACTTGCCTATAAACCCATTGTTTCTTCTCTGAATAATCTGTGTATTGCTTTTTAAGCAAAAGTAATTGCCTTTAATTTTTCTGATAAATTAAGAAACATCTTACTTTAGGTGTCAATTTCTCAGCTGAGACTCTATGCTCCGACTGCATTTCAGCCTTCATTCAAAAAAGTGGAACTATGTAAGTTTCTGATGTAAATTTGCATGAGCTCTAAGTGTGGCGGCCAGAGAGCATATCTCGGTAAATGTTTCCCTATAAGAAATGTGTTCTCTCTTTTTAAAAAAAATTTTTAATTTAAAAGTGAAGCATGGCTATTGTCTTACCTATTAAAAAGAAAAAAGCAACATGCCTTCTTCAACAACACGTGATCTCCTTTATTAAACCTTAACAAGCAAGGCGTTCCTGACTAAGGCTTTTTATTTTATTATATTTTTCCAGTGTGGATGTTCAGAATTTTCATCTAAGCAGGGCTCTAACTTTAGAACAAATCCATTGACATGCGCTGCAAAAACAACACTGTGTAACTTCTCCACTGCCACAACCTCTGGTGAAGGTCTGCTCTGGCTCTGGCGTGTACGCAGCTGTATCAAGTATCACTGTTTGCCTGGGTAACAATGCCTTTTCTTGTGGAGAAGACACATGACACCACCTGTCACACAAACAGCCCACAGAGGAGCCGTCCAGGAGGGAGCCCTGCAGCTGGGTGTGGGAGCGCCAGAGCCATTCATCCCCCCAGAGGGGTGGGGCGAGGGGCGAGGGGCACTCACATACCACCACGGGGGTAAACACCGGTCCCATTTTTAAAAGAAATCAAATTGGCAAAATGCATCAAGGGCCTTTAAAGTGGTTACAGTTTTAAAAATAAATGTTAACTTCTGACCCCATAATTTTGCTTCTAATAATACACACTAAGAAAACAATGTTTAAAATAAAACCCATAGATTTGGACACAAATACACCCACTGCCCAACTATTACAAGAGTCAGAAATTTAAATTGTTATGTGGACACTAAACACTTATGAAGTTTCTTAAGATGAGGAAATACTTGGTTAATAAAATTGTGAAACCTGGTTATATAGTTTTAAGTTTATACACAAATGTGTAAATAATTGGAAGGAAATATATCAACATTTTAACAGTATTTGTTCTTGGTCTAAAAACAGTCTTAGATGAATGATTTTTTAACACTTCTGAAGCTTAAATGTGGTGAAAATGAATGAAGTAATACATGTTAAAAAGCTTGCCACCATGCCTGCCTGGCCCGTCGCTCACTAGGAGAAGCATAAGCTGTCATCACACAGGGCCACCTTCTGCCCCACACCGGTCTGACCGGTCTGTGTCTTCAGTCCACTCACAACCTCTGGGCCTTGCTTTCCTCTCTGTAAAGTGGGGATCATCACAGTTACCTCACAGGGGCATGAAGATTAAATCAAACAAAAAATGCCAAGTGCTGAACTTAGGCACTCAGTAAAATGTTTGTTCTCTTTCTCTCTTCAGAAGATTATAAATTTTGTCCGTGCTGAAGAGCCTTGAGCCAATTTAAAAAATTAACTCTAAATTCAACATACATGGCCACTTAAAGTTCTAGCACTACAGGAACGTACTGAGATGAGATCTTACCGACAAGCTCACCCACCGTTCCAGGTGCCCAACGGGCTTTAAAAGGCACCAGTACTGCACTGAAGTTCTACAAGAGACTTAGAGTATGCTTTTCAAAAGACAACATTCCCAGGGATGCACGAATAGCTCTAGCAATCTAAACATGTGCTTCATTTATACGGCACTTCCAAATTAGGAAATGCTGCAGGAGCTTTCCTTGTTGGCTCCACTCTATGCAGAAGGGACTTAAATGAGTGTGTTTAAACCCATCTGCACAAGGCTGGATGGGAGCAAACATGAAACCATTCTTCCTACTGCAATAACTATGTGTTAAGTCTTTAAAGATGGTCCTGCTACCACTTTCTCCCCAGGAGTAATGAGATAGGAAAGGTGGATGGGTGTGGAAGATCTAAAGGGTCTCCAGCTCTCTGGTTTATTTAAATTACCAAAACTTTGCTTAATATGCTTAGTGTTTTTTTTTAAATCCTCACCCAAGTTTTATTGATTTTTTTTAGAGAGACAGGGAGAGGGTAGCAGAGGGGAGAGAGACAGGCAGAGAGAGGGAGAGAGTCAGGCAGAGAGAGGGAGAACCATCGACTGGTTGGCTCCCTTAGGCGCCCCAACAGGGGACTGAACCTGCAAGCCAGGCATGTGCCTGACCAGGACTCGAATCTGCAACCTTTTGGTGTATAGGATGGTGCTCCAACCAACTGAGCCACCCAGCCAGTGCTGCCTAGTGGTCTTAAAAGGATATATGCATGCAAAGGAAAAACAAAGGAAGTCAGATTTGGTGTCTCTTCTACACTAACAGACATATTTGTGTAGGGTGAGGAAAGTCGCCCCTCCAGCCTCACTAGGCCCCTTCTCCACAGAGCGGTCCCATCCACACTCCTTGCTACCTGAGCAGCTATGTTTGTGCCAATTGACTCTGTCTCCCACTTGTCCTGGCCACCTGTGGGGACCAGTGACTTTCCAAGAGAAGCCAAAACAACACTGTTTATCAAAGATAGTGACGTGAGTTGACCTGGCATAAGGTGAACCAGATCAATGAGATCCTGAGTCTCGAGAATTTGAATTAAGTGTAGAGAATGCTTAACAATGAGGGCACCTGCAAAAAGGGTGTTAGGAGGTCTGAGTGGAGCCACAAAAAAACCAGAAGTGGATGCAAGCCCAGGAATGTGGAGGACAAAAGTAGGAATGAGCAGAAATAAGTGTGGATTGTGCCTTTTTTGAATACAAGCTAATGTTAATACAAAGTCACCATGTTTATCAATCCACTTTGAAACACACTTTTCATCTTTCTTATTTTAACATCACTGTTATATACACTTTATATTATCAGTATAAAACAATGTGAGTGCGTATCCTCAACACACACATGCACATGTATATTATTTATGGGTGTGACTATGTTGAGGACACATGCTCAAACTGTTTTGTACAAATGGAGAAGTCTGCTCAACACAGTTTAAAGACTTCTACTCTGACGCAGAAACTGCACTGTGCACTACCCCGGGAGGCAGAGGTGAGAAGTCAGGATGCCGAGGAACGGAGTAAAACACAGACCTGTCTTTAGGAAGTCACGGACCATGACGTGTTACAGAAAAAGTAATTTTTATCAGGTCTCCAACAAATATTCACTCCGCACCGATGAGCAGTCTGCACTAGTCTGGGTACTTTACATCACTTTCCAGTGACGCCCGGCCACTCCTCACCAGGCAAACTACCAGGGTTGAATTGAATTTGCCAGTCAGTGTTCCCTAAACATTTCTGGACCACAGACTAGTTTGAGGTTCTGATAAAAAATATGGAACCTCTCCCTAGCAAAGCACACACATATATGCACATAATTCTGGATTTAATTTCGCTCGCACTTCTCACCTAAAACCCTAAGGACAAGATATTGATGGTTCTACCTCCTATTTGAAAATACAGAAAAATATATATAATCATGTGATCCTACAATGAAAGACTGTTTGTTTTGACAATGAAAGCACTTATGAGGTTTATTCATAGGCTTATCTCTTCAATATCATATTATTAGTGGCAAGGAGAGAAGGCCCACCAGAAATAAAACAGCACGTTTATTCTCAAACACAGTGAGTGGAATTGACAGACCGAGTTATCACTCCAGTTACACAATGGCCATTCAGAGTTCTCAGTTAATAGAATAGTCACAGTTTAGGACCAAACACAATGCACAAAGAACAGAAATACGGACAAAGTTGCCACATCAGGGACATGGATAACAGAATTAGCTTCCTGGCAACAGAGATTTTGGTGAGGGCAGAAAAGAAACAAACAAAATCATTTTCTATAATGGTCCGCAAATAATAAAGTCTGACAAAATATTTCATCAGAGCTATACACAGCAGAGCTCCAGTCCACAGCTTGTTTTATCTTCTCTCAAACAATCAAAGAAAGCACTTGATTAGAAATTACCTGAAAACGCAGGCACTTGCCATCAGAGTGATGTGAGGATCGGTGGATCTCGGTTTCCCCATTTGTAAGAAATGAGTAACATTACTCCACAAAGATGAGAAGCACACATTTTCAAGGAAAGTAATGTTCTATGCCGATCAGCCAGTATTACACAAATGTTTTCTTGCATTCATATATTTATTATATATTTATATTTATAAATATTTATTGAGGTGCAACTATGCACCAAACATTAAGAACACAAATCAAGAGAAATCAGACCCAGTTTCTCCCCTGATGAAGCCTACTAGCTCCTTCACCCATTAGAAAGATTGAGGCTGAAAGTCCCATGAGCTGACAGTGACAGCTAATGTTTGTCTAGCGTTTGGCAGATTATAAAGTACTATCCTGCATATCGCTTTTTGTAATCCTCACAACAACTCTTTGAGAAGTATTGATTATTGATGATGACTGATCTCATTTTACAGGTTAAGGCTTGTGAGATCGTGTGGCTTAACCCAGCAGCGAAGCTGGAATCCACAGCCCTGATGATTTTGATGCACACCTCATCTCAGTGGAGCGAGGCTTTGGGTCATGAGGATAAGACACAAGCTAAATCATTTTGAGCGCTCTGTTAGAAACACATCCTAGAGCAGCGTTTTGCCTCTCCCTGTCCTTCCCAGAAGCAAGAGTTACCCAACTCTGGTAGTGTGCAGAAAATGCAATTTACTTACTTAGATTGGGAAACTTCTATTTATGTGTTATAATATGGTTCATTTGCCAGTTGTTACCTGACATGGGATCCCAGGGCTGAATGACCCTTTGCTATTTCTTTTTCTTGAACTACAGTTTAATTTTTTAATTTAAAAAAATTTTTATATATTGATTTTTTGAGAGAGAGAGAGGAAGTGGCGGGGGGAGAGAGAGAGCAACATTTATTTGGTTTTCCACTTATTTATGCATTCATTGGTTGCTTCCTCTATGTGCCTTGACTAGAGTTCAGACCCGTAACCCTGGTGTATCGGGACGACACTCCAACCAACTGAGTTACCGGGGCCTGACCCTCTGTGATTTCTCTTACACATGCAGCCTGACCTGACAGCACTGAGCGGCAGCCCGAGACACGCCTTCCTTCACTAGTTGATTTCTACAGTGCTTTTTAAAATTAATTATTTATGTTTAAAATTTTTTAATTTTATTTTTCAATTACAGTTGACATTCAACATTATTTTACATTAGTTTCAGGTGTACAGCATAATGGTTAGACATTTATATAATGCAGAAGTGATCCCTGTGGTAAATCTAGTGCCCACCTGGCACCACACCAGTTACTACAATATTAATGACCACATTCCCTACTCTGTACTTCATATCCCCGTGACTATTTTGCGACTAAGCCCCTTCACATTTTCACCCAGCCCCTCCACCCCTCCCTCCTCTGGCAACCAGCAGTCTGATCTCTCTACAGTGCTTTAGACTGCAGAGATACTCTGCATTATGTTTCCTGCAAACTCTTAACAATTAGTAGGCTACAACAGTACCACTGACACGCCAAGGCTGTGACATGACACCTCCAGATAAAATAATCACCTGGTCCTACGTGAAAATGGTGGTGACATTCCTGAAGGGATCTCAGATCACTGTCCAATACATAACCCAAGGCCAAAAATCCCTCCTACAACATGTCTGCTTTCGGGTAATGCACCTTTTCAATACATCCGGCTCCACTGGTAAGGCAGTTTAGCAGTACATGTAAAAACTCTTAAAAAAAAAAACAAAAAAAATTTAGCCCTGACTGGTGTGGCTCGGTTGGTTGGGCATTGTACCACAAGGTGAAAGGCCACCAGTTTGATTCCCAGTCAGGGCACATATGAGAGGCAACCAACGGATGTTTCTCTCTCACATCTATGTTGTACCCCCTCTCTCCTTCCCTTCTCCTCTATCTAAAAATAAACAAATAATTTTAAAAAGGACTAACCTAGTCATTCCATTTCTGAGAATCTATCCTAAAGAAATAACTTGACAACTACACAGTATTGAAGGTATTTCAAAAATGGTCATTGCAGTGTTGTTGATGACATTAAGAACTTGGAAACAACCAAAATTACTACCTGTAAGAGATGGTTTTAACAAAACAAGTGTACATTCATAAAATGAAAGGCTATGCAGCCATTAGAAATGATAATATAAATCCATAAATATTAACAGGAAATGATACATGTTACTTTTGGTGAATAAAAGCAATTACTAAATAGTATATATGATCGTCATTTTATGTGTATACACAGAAGAAAATCTTGAATTAACTGGCATAGAAAAGAATGTTCTTCTATGTGGAAGTTCCAAATCTGCCCCCTGAAGCTGAGAAATGTTTGGTCTCCTTTCCACCCAAAGGCCTCTCAACTATTCCTGGTAGGGCACAGTTGCTAGTCCATTTACCTCCCTGGTTTGCCCTCTTAAAATGTAGAGCTCAGCATTAAAAGCAAGCCCTCCCTCCGAGGCGGCCTGGCCAAGACGGAAAACAACAGGATGGTTACCTCCTTGTTCTGAATGAACACTGTGGCCGCAATGCTGCCAGAGATGCCGACCAGGTTGACCAGGCAGCTAAAGCCTTCAATCTTTTCAATACGAGCTGCTACCGACCCAGGTCTCCCCATCCTACAACCACACAACTTTTTCTATTCCTAGCCAAGGAATAAGGAAGTTGCATTCAGTAGAGCTTAATTGTATATTTGCTCATGCTGATCACCTTCAGGTCTGGAAGCCTTTTTCTGTCCTGACTTCTGGCATCCATTTGGTTAGTCTCCTTCCCCTCCATCACTGGGGTGGACACAAATTTGATCCACTGTTCTTTATCAAAGACCACTTTCTCAACTAGTCATTTTGGAAGGGATACTCAAAACCATTTTATTTTATGATAACTTTAAATATTTTATATTAAAACAAATATGGGTATGTTATAAATAAAATACAAAGTAAAGTCATCTTTGTGCAAACACATGAGACTTTCAAAGACATTTAGGGGCTGGTTATGCTTCCCAAGCCCCCCCAATCTATCCCTGCACCTTCCACCCCACCACACTCTCCAAAAAATGAGTATAAACTTTCCTCTTCTTTAATGGAAAAAGGGGAATAGCACTGGCAAGGCAGTAAATAGTTATCAACCTGCAATATCAAAAACAGTTAGCAACATCAAATAGTTATCAACCTGCAGCGCATCTATCTTATTGTAATAAGATTGTATCTTATTACAATCTAGTCCATATTTTTTCAATGTATCCACAAAAGAGTCCTAAACAATGCAGACACCTGGTTTGATTCTGATATCTGCAACAATGACATTAACTCAAACTCTTAATTACTGATTTAAAAAAGACACAAGTGAGTTTCAGGAAGGCTTGTCCTTGGACAACCCATGCTGACTCCTTACCACCACTACATAATCACAAACCATCCCTTCTTCCCGCTACTCAGTCCGTCCCAAGATGGTTTCACACTTACTATCTAGAAGACCCTGAACTGGGTCTATGAGCCACAAAAATAATGAGTCAGACAGAAGCTTATCTTCCAGGAAGGAGAGAGCTGATACGCATTCACATAACTACAACACAAGGTAAAACTGCTTTAAGAAAGTTCCAGGGACAGGAAGCCCTGACCGGCAGGGGGAACAGCTCTAGCTGGCTGGACCACAGCATGGGCGAAGGGCAGTAATGAAGGTGAAAATAGGGCACATGGGAGACAGTCACAAACATACCTAACCGAGGAAGGCTTCGGTTTTGCTAGGGAATCACCGAAAGCTTTCTGGGCCAGACTTGGAAAATCTACCATTTTCTATTTCAGAAGATTAAACTGTTTTCAATTTCTGAAGAACATCTGCTTGTATTTTCAGTCTTTTTGGTCTTTCTCCTGTCCTCCAAGTTTGTTGACAGAAGCCTACCAATCATAAAATAGTATGCCCTTATACTTTTGACAGTGTTTTTAAGTTTACAAAGCATTTTCAAATGGATTACTTCTGGCAAGGTTTTTAAGTATCCTGAGGTATGATTCAACTGGGCCTGGGCCCTCAAATTCAAGTACCTGTGTACTCAGCTCACCTACCTCAGGCTAGTCATCCACCCACTTTTACCTACATTTGTTTTGCCTTTTCTAATTAAAAATCATCATCCTTGAGTTTTCTAAGCTTAGGGGAAAAATGAAAGAAATCACACTAGTGAATAATAGTGTTGACTGTATAATTAAGTGTTGACTGCAGTGCAAAATAATTTTAAGAAATAACCACTGTAAAAATATTTGCAAGAAATTTTAAATGGCCACAAGAACAGACTAGATAATTTACAAGAAGCTGACAAATCTCTGGACAAAACATTCAACAGCCATGGGGAAGTTACCAAAAAAAGGCTTGTTAAAAATACAGTAGATCTTCATTAACCACGGATTCTGTATTTGCAAATTGGCCTGCTCACTAAAATTCATTTGTAACTCCAAAATCAATACTAATGGTCATCAGTGGACATGTGCAGAGTGGGGAAATACTAGTCACTCTCTGCACACATTCCTGGCTGAGGTCAAACAAGGCAACACTCTACCTTCTTATTTTAAACATTTTATTCATTTATTTTTAGAAAGGGGAAGGGAGGGAAAAAGAGATGAAGAGAAACATCGAGGTGCAAACAGAAACAGTGACCAGCTGGCTGCCTCTCCCATGCCCCCAAGCGGGGACCTGGCCTGCAACCCAGGCATGTGCCCTGACTGGGAATCGAGCCGGCGAGCTTTTGATTTGTGGTACGATGCCTATCCCACTGAGCCACACCAATCAGGGCTACCTTCTTGTTTTAGCCCTCATACTCCTTTTAATGGTGTGCGTTTGTGTGCTTTTTCTTGGTAGTTTTGTTGCTTAAAAGAGCTCCCAAACATAGTGCTGAAACACTGTCTAGTGTTCCTGAATGCAAAAAGGCTAGGATGTTCCTTACAGAGAAAACACGTGTGTTAGGTGAGCTTCACTCAGATGTGAGTGATGGTGCTGTAGGGCCTGAGTTGATTGTTTATGAGTCAACAACACATACTAACCAAGGTATCTTTAAACAGAAACATACATGTATTTGGCATGTGTTTGACAAGGGTATATATTTGACAGGTTGGTGAAATAGTATGATTAGATGCTCACAGGAACCTAAGCTTGTTTTGTTTTGTTTTTTTTAAATCCCTAGTAGCAACAGTTCCGTACTCACTAATTCAGTGCTCATGTCACTTTACAGAACGTTAACTACCACAAATAATGTGAATTGACTGTGTTAACAGTGAGGAGACATGGAGTTTCCTCTCAATTTTTCCGTATGTCCTAAAATAAGCAGTTTTGCTACCCCTGGATCTCCTATATTACAGAACAACTCCAAGTCCTAGATCAATCATTTCTTGCTATTCTCTACCTTGAGGCCGTTTTAAATGTTTCCTCTAGCCTTTCACAGGTGTTGGCCCGTCCTAGCGCTGCCCCTGCTTCCTCTCACAGCACCCGACCAACCAGCCTTCTGCACTCTGGTTCCCTGACATTCCCACGCCTTTAGCACGGGTTTCTCTACAGAACAGAGCACCTCGGGCAGTCCCTGGGGGCCTCAGTGACTTCTTGGCCTTCCTTTCCCTGTTCTTCCTCACCCAGGGATTACGTCACTTTCATCAACAGTCTTGTATGGTAGAGTCTGTGGCCATGAGATCACACCTACATTTTCCCTAGTTGTTTGAAATTCATTTTTTAGCAGCCACCTGCCCCAAACTCCCTGCCTTCAACCTTTAAGATGACATATTTCCTCAGTGAATTCAAGGTGCTTTTGGAAACACCTGGAAGGATCCTGAAACTATATATTCATTTTTCCTTTTAGTGTTTTAAACCTTTTATTATGGAAAACATCAAATATACACAAAAGTGGAGAAAATACTACAATGAACCCAATGTACCCATCACTGAACTTCAACAATTATTTCACATTTTGCCAATCTTTTTCACTTATTCCTTTCCTTTCTCGTTTTGCTTTACTTTTGCTGGACTATCTTAGAGCAAAACCAAGATGATTGCCCTTTTTCTCCCATAAAAACTTCTGTGTGCATTCATAAAAGATGAGGACATTGATTTTTAAAACAACCACATGTCATTATCAAACCTTAACAAAATTAACTATAATTTTTTTCATCACTGAGAACTCAGCCATATTGAAATTTTTGTAGTTGTTTCAAAAGTATCTTTTTGCAGATGGTTTGGAACAAGGGAGGAGCTCATTCAACTAAAAGAATTAAATTAAAAACCTAGCCCATGAAAGTGGAAAAATAAATAAAACTAAAACTGTGATGGAAAGTCATGAAACAGAGCACCTGCTAGAGAGAACTGGCTAAGAGCTTAATGTGAGTAAGGAGAGTAACTGGATGAATGACTGAATTATCTCAATGGAACAAGACGTCAGATTTTAAAATCCAACTTTGGATCAATGGAGTAATGAAAAAAACAGCTATTAAAAAGGAAAACCTGGCCCGTTTCTCCATGGGGAAAGACATCGGTGTTGAGGAGACTGTAAGTACCTGTCTTCAGGGCTGTGGCACAACCTGCGCCGTGTGGCTGTCTGGCCAAGCGTCTGCGATTTCACGTGGTCGGAGCCGTCATTGTACCCTGGGGTGTGCAGCTTTCTGTAAGTTTGCTGTGGCTGAGCCAAGAAAGAAGGCAGACACAGATTTCTACAGAAATTATGATTCCCTGAAAGATTTTGAGGAGATGGGGAAGGCTGGTATCTTTCACAGTGCAAAGTGACTTCGGAATGCAAAGAATTTCTTTGGTTTGAGTTCCATGGAAGTTCGTCACGAACCTGTGTTCCTGAATACAAAACATGAATATCTGAGCTAAGGAATAGCTTCCCTTGATAAATACACAACCAGGAAGTACTGTGGACAGTAAAGGAGGGGGCAGCTCATACGCATTCTACCTAATTTATATAATTTCCCAAACTTGTTTCACTAGCACCTTTTTACACTGGGGCATCTTCGTAATTACACTATAAGTTTAAAATGAGCTAGGGTATAAGTTTATATTTTATTTCATCGAAGAGACCAAAATGAAATAGGCGTAAAATAAGGCCTATAAGGTAGATGACAGTGGGCAACCAACTACCTGTCTCCTGGTTGTCATCCACACAGCGGGACATGTGCAGAATCCTTATTTCCCTTGCAAAGAGAAAATGAACATGCACGTGCAATTTTTATCAGGATGACAGCTAATGTTCAGATTACTTACTAAGCCAGGCACTCTGTAACCACATGATACTACCTGCTTTTAATGCCTATTTGACAGATGTAGAAACTGAGATGTCATGGTTTAGTGATATTGTTAGGGTCACATCTAGTAACTGCAAGCCCTGGGACTCAACAACCAGCCTGGATAACCCTATTGCACAGGTGGCAAACACAAGGCCCTGGCCCTCCACCTTGTTTTATCTGGTCTGGCACCTTGTTTCTACCCAATGGCAGCGATGAGCTCTCGCTTAACTGTTAAGGAGTAGTCACATCTATACAGCCCTAAAATTACACTCGGCCCTTTGAAGGCAACCGCAAGGCTGATGTGGCCGCCAGTGAAAATGAGTTTGACACCCCTGCCCTAGAGCCTAAGACTCAACCGGCACTCCGTCAGAGGCAAGCACGTCTCAGAAACCAGGCTTCCCACATGCTCCACTGCGAACCACGAAAGGCACACTGACCTTCGCGCTCTGCAGCAGAGGCACACATACACACAAACCAGGGAACTCTTTACATAAGCAACTCATGTTCATTCATGAAAACATAAGAAGTTACACAGCGTAAGCTCCATAACAATTACTAATGTCTCAATTTCTTTTGAGGTTCATTATTTGAAATGGCTCCAAAATTTCCCTTTTTCCTTAAAATAAGATTTTAAAAAATGCTCAGTTACAATTTTTTGTTTCTTCCCCACCTAACTAAATCAAAACAGACCCTCAAGAAAGAAGAAATGAAAATTGCAACTTAACCCTCATTAACTCTGCAGTGATATTTTAATTAGACTAGTAAGACTAAAAATAGTTGTTTGAAGTATAGCTCTGAAAAAGTTTAATGATTACTTTAAATAGGGCCAGTAATGTTTGTTTACAAACAAGTTAATGATGTTATAACACAATGAAGGTTAAAAATTGTGTTTTGCATTTTTTTAAATAGAAAGGTTTGTCAGCATCTTTATCACCACTAAAGGGTAATTTTAGCATATCAAAGGAATTTTTCCTAATCATATTTTGAGAAACATATTTTCAAAAACATTTATGCACTGGGAACCTACAGATCTTGTTAAGTCAAATATTTCATATTCCAGTACAAGTCAGGACACATCAAATCTGAAAGAATTTCTTAAGGCTTGCTTAAGATTTAATTTCCAGCCAAATTGGAATCTTAAACTTTCAGATTATCGCAGCTAACAGGCACAGCAAGGAGAGAAGGAGAAACCCATCAAAGCTCGTGGCACTGAAACATCCCAGAGGAAGGACTATTTCCATAACAAACTCACTAGAATTAATATTCCAACTAACTGGTTTCTGAATCGTGACTGTTTACCCATTTGATTCACTTAATTTAGCAGTGTGGGCAACTGTCACACACGTACAGAAGGGGAAGAGTTTAATCCCTGGGGGGCTGACAATGTGCACACCTGATACAGCTAAGTCACGTGCCATCACGTACACAGTGGGGAGGGCGGTGAGGCGGGTGACCCCTCTGTGTTCCCAATAGTGAAAATCATTCCATGGAGCCTCTGTCCCGGCCCTTACCCTGGTGGACATCAGGGCACCATTCTGCTTTGGGCTGAGGATGCGGTTTGAGACTGGGAAATGGTCTTCTCGGGGACTAGCTATTGGCCCACCTAATTTCATTAGCACTATTACTGCCCCCATATCAGTGGTTCTCGAAGTGTGGTCCCCAGACCAGCAGCAGCATCTAGGAACTTGTCAGAAATGTGAATTCTCAGACCATTTCCAGACCTCTTGAATCAAAAAGTCGGGAGGTAGGGCCCTGCAATTTGTTTTAATAGAGTGCTGGGGGTTCCAATGAACATTCCAGTTTGAGAACCAGTGCTATCAATGATATTTTTAAAGTGATCATTCATTAAGGTTGGCATTATACCTGGATTTAATTTACATTAAACCCATTAAGAATAATTCACTGATCTTCCAATATTCCCATGAAAGCAAATTCAAATAAAGGGAAATTTGAATTTACCTAAAGTTCAGGCTAAGAGAGTAACTAATGTGAAAGTTAGCAATCAGCTTCTATTTTCACATGCATGGTCTCTAGAACAAAATTCTTACACTGGTTTATAAGAATATATTTCATTAGAACGCTCAGATTTATTCCATCTCCTATCACACCATTCCTGAGCATCTGAAATGACTACCAACAACTGCCTAAGGGAAACCACCCGAAGGCAGAACTGCATGGGGCTGAAGAACAGGGACCCTGAGAAGACCCGAGTTCAGGTGGTACTTCTGCCACTTCCCACCTTGGAAAACTCCCTTGTCCACTTGAAGCCTCAGTTTTCCCAAATGTAAAGTGGAAATTAAGTACAATCAACTACTAGAAGAAAACACAGGCAGTAACCTCCTTAACATCCATCGTTCTTGGTGATGATTTTTTTGGATCTGACACCAAAAGCAAAGGCAAAAAAAAACAAAACCAAACAAGAGAGATCAAAGTACAAGCTTCAGCGTGAAACAGGGTGCAGAGTGAGGAGGGACCCCCAGAAAACCCCCATTGCCCTGGGTTGGGGGGTGGAAGTGGACGATATGGCGCATGTGATATACTCTGCCTAACTATGGCAAATTGGTACCTAGATATCAGCTGTGCTACTGCCTTTGGTGAACATGACTTTCAGAAAGTATTCAGGGACTCGTGACATAGCCAGGGGAGGCAGAAGCCCGTGTCACGGGAACTCTTGCCCCTAACTGAAGATGGCAGCCAAAAGAAGCTAGAATATATGGGGCAACTGGCAAATGTAGCTCATTGTGGGAGGAGCCGAGAACGAGGTGATGCTGGAAACTCCAGGTCAGGAGTTAAAAGAAGGGTAGGCAGCCATGAGGCAGAAGAGCCATGAGGTAGCAACTAGGCCGTTTGTAGGAAAGCTGGTGCACCGTGGAGGTGAGCCGTGTGGGCAGAGTATGGAAAGGGAAGGAGGAAGAGGGGCCATGAGGAAGGAGCTGTCAGCCAGAAGGGAATTCAGCCAGGCTGCCAGTAGTGAGAGCGGAGCCCTGCGGGCGGCGTGGGCGCAGAGGAGAAGGAGCCCTGACGCAGCAGCTGGGCACTCTGTAGTCAGGATTGGGCCGTGCGGCCTGGTGTAGTAAGGGACAGAATGGCACGTCGCTGCTGCTCTGTTTGTGCCCCACCAGCTGCCTCTGAAACCACAAGGACGTGGCCTTGCAAGACGCTGACTTGCTGCTGCCTAGCAGACCCAGACTCCGTCTGGGCTCTTGGGACTAGGGACACATGGAGAGGCCACTCTCATGGGACTTGTGCCTTCCCGGACTTTGACCCCACTATGACCCAGTGCAACACGGCACATGCTTTCCTGGACTAGTACACGGAGGCTGAGGACAACGTGCCCAGAACCTGACGGAGAGAGCTGCTGCGAGAGGATGGCGACTTTGAAGCCCACAAGGGTATGTTCCAGAGGGACCAGAGAACTGTTTGTGCAGCCGGCTTCAGATAAGGAGATGGGGAACTATTGGGTTGTTTTTGGCTTATACCCTAGTGGGGAGCAAGGGAAGCGGTGGGTCTCGTGAAAACAGGGCTCCAAGCTGGAGTGCTCTTAGCACCTCTAAGGTTTCAGCCCTGTAAACAAAAACCTGCTTCTTCCAACACCAACCGTTGGGTCATGCATCAATGTGCCACATGCATGGGCCCGCTCTGCTCGGTTACAAGCACAGGGAAGTCATGAAAATCACAGATGCTGAAAACATAATGTATGACCCAGCCATTCCACTTCTGGATATTCATCTGAAGAAACCAAAACACTAATTCAAAAAGGTGTTTGCACCATGTTCACTGCAGCCGTATTTACTATATAGTTGAGATATGAAAACTACCTAAGTGGTCATTAACAGACGAATGGATAAAAAAGTGGTGGTACATATATACAATGGAATATTAGCCATAGAAAATAAAACCTACCATTTGTGACCACATGGATAGGTCTACAGAGTATTATGTTAAGTGAACTAGTCAAAGACAAGCACCATACAATTTCACTTATTTGTGAAATCTAAAAAAATAAAATAAACAAACTCATAGATACACAGAACAAATTGATAGTCTACAAATGGGGGTGGTTTGAGGGATGGATGAAAAAGGTGAAGGGATTAAAAAGCACAAATTGGCAGTTATAAAAACAGGCACAGCAATGTCAAGTATTGCATTAGGAATAGTCAACAATATTATAATAACTATGTATGGTGTCAGGTGGGTACTGGAGTTACTGGGGTGATTATTTCATAAGGTACCTAAATGTCTAATCACTATATTGTACACCACAAACTAATATAATATTGTATGTCAACTGTAATAAAAAATTAATTAATTTTTTAAAAAAGCACACTGCCTAGCACAAAGCAGCCCTCAATCCACAATAGTAAGTTCATGAGCTAACAAAACTATTCAATTTTAAATACTTCTGAACACACTTAAGGCTCTAGGAAATAAAGGCTGTAAACATATAAATCGCTCTCTACAGAAAACCACCTGATAAATGATTTTCTTAAAGGTGGCAAAATTACAGTCACATTCATTCCTAACAAAGGATCCCAGGATTGAAAAACAGCTCATTCTGCAACACAATAAAAGCAGTGTACACAATACCTTACCACAAACACCCTGATCAAGAGAAAACATTTTAAAACATTTATTCGAAAGATCCCAAAGCTGTTCTGTGGGGAAAATCCAAGGCACAGTACAGACTTGAGCAGATTAGTCAAGAATGTGATTGGATGGATTAAAGAAATTATGTTTTGGCAAGGCTGAAGAAGAAGGCAGGCAAAACTTCAAGTTTCTGCTAGTTCATTGAAACGAATATTGTCCTTCCTTTTTACAGCTGATAATTTCACACACATTTTATATTAGAATTAAAAGTTCGATAAACCACGTCGAAAGAAACCTGTCAGTTACGAACATCACTACTGTTTACCACCACACTGTTTAACGAACACTGAGGAGACGATGCCTTATCTCCCTACAGACCTGGGTTTGAGTCCTGGCTTGGCCATTCACCAGCGCACAGACCTAGGGCAAGTCCCCCAGCTTCCCAACTGACCTTCCTGCTTCCACTTTAGTCCTCCTGCCCATTCTCCTAAGCAGTCAAAGGATCCGAATCCGCTCCTCAAGCAGGATAAAAAGCCTGGTTTCTGTCTCAGGGCCTTGGCACATGCTGTTCCACCACTCTGAACAGCTACTCCCAAACTTTGCCAGCCAATTCTATTTGTGCTTCAGGTAAACACACTTTTGGATCAGTTAGGTTTTCAGACATGCAATACTGTCAGATGAGAGAATAAATTTTTCAACATTTTTTCTGGTTTCTGAAGACACAATCTGGTAAAAGCTGAAAAACAACTTTGGGCCTTCTGAATTTAAACAGACAGCTTAACTTCAGATTCAAACTTCTGGGACTTGTGCTTATAAAATCAAATAACCCAGTGTACTGAGTCTGGTATTAAATACCGTTATGGGCAACGACTGTTTCTCCCATATCTAGTCGATCTGGATAAAAGAGGTAAATATGCAAATGTGTGTTTTCCTTCCCCCACCCCACTCCAACTTGCCTCCATTCTCACCTTATGGAGCCACCTTTGTTACAACCTGGGGAAGGCCCTGGGGAGGAGAAACTTCACAGTTTTCTTATCACAATTTTGGTTATACTGAGCCGCACATAGGGTACTAACCGTGCACAGCCATTCCCCTTCACGCCACGTTCCTCATCCATTTCCAGTTTTTCTTGCTGCCCTGGCCCCTCATCTCTTCTCCAGCTTTCCTGCCCACTCAGCTTCTCTCAAAATGTGAGACTCGGTGACATGGCAGAATGAGAGGGGCTGGATTTAACAAGACTCCTGGAGCTACATTCCCTTCTAGAAACCTTTAAACATATGGCAGGAAATTACCCTGGAGTCTGGACAAAGGGAAAGAAGGGTTAAAAAAAAAAGTAAAAAGATAGGTCAGGGACAGAATGTTAAATTGGAGAAAAAACTGTACAAAGTGGAATGGCTGACTGCTGGGCCTTTACTTATAATTAAGCCTCTATCTCTCACAACCTGGAGACCGAGGGTAGGATGCTTGCCTATCTTCCCAGGCTTACAGCCACTGCCTCCCACTTCTGAGAAAATTTAATCTGATAAAGGTTCCAGGTTACTTTCTGACAATGGTGTTTTGAGAAGACAACCTGTCTGTTCT
Organism: Trachops cirrhosus; assembly: GCA_028533065.1. Taxonomy (NCBI): domain Eukaryota; kingdom Metazoa; phylum Chordata; class Mammalia; order Chiroptera; family Phyllostomidae; genus Trachops; species Trachops cirrhosus. The sequence goes on along the minus strand of CM052540.1, from coordinate 44,782,149 downwards.
TGCTGCTCAGCCTGAAGAAACCATATTGTTAGAGATCTGTAGTCAGCTGGATGTACAGATGTGGGAGGAACAGGTGGCTGGCACCACACTGTTAAACAATGAGTGTTTTTTGCTAATAAACACCCTAATGGCTATCATAGAACCCAGTTAAAGACTGGAACTTCTCTTTAGAATTACCAATATCTAAAAAGGTACTAAAAATTGCACCCTTGAGGGGAATCTACCACAGATGAAATCTGCTTATTAATCCCACTTGCAATTTTTTTCAAGTTGGAACTCTAGTCTGAATACCTGCAATCCCAGGCGGTATTACTAAGACTGCTGACATTCAGGCAGGCTCCCATCAGAGAGCAAGGCCTTGCTCCGAAAGGCCTAAGAGTTAGGCAGACAGGCAGACGGAACCCCAGCAAGGAGGCCTTCCCAGGGCACTTTCTGACCCCGGGACTGAGTGTATGTGTCTGCAGTCCCCCAACCCCAATTAAGGATCATTTTGCCCTCTAGAAGCTATCAGAAGATGAAAGCAGTCCCTGCTCGCTTCCTCCAGACAATAGGCAGCCACCTGCTTGGGGATTTAGTCACCAGCTTCCGAGTTCCTGTGTCATGGAGTCATGGAGTCACTGCCGCTTGTACCCCGGAGAAAAGGAGGAGGCGAAAGAAACAAAGGAGCCAGGTGGCTGAGGCAGAGGAGCGGGGCGGCTGCTTTCTCACACCCCCACAATGCAGCAAGGGGCTTGTGGAAGCCAGGCTGCTCCCCAGGTCAGCCTATGTGCTGAGACAGCGGTCTGAGCTGGAAGAGGAAAAGGGAGGAAAAACAGTCCTTTCTAAGGACTGCCTAGTCTTCTATCTAAAGGAACAAAAACTGCTAAACATGAAGCAGAGCCTGTCTTGAAACACCACGGAGTTATCCTGTCAGTTTAGTTTGATTCTGCCATGAACGACTCCTTGACAATCCTCTTCACTGATAAACTGAAGAACCTTAAACTAAACTAAGTCAACCCCGGAAAGAGGCAGGGTCCCTGTGCACTAAGTGCGGCCCTCTCTCCCACAGGGCTGCGCGGGGCGTCAGCGGGGCAAGTGGCCTGCAGTCACACCCACTGCAGGAGAGGTCGGGGGCAGATCTCATAGACGGGCTTGGCGGGACACTCCCCACTCCCTCTAGAAGGCTTTGGAACAACAGGGCTGGGAGAAGAACGATCAAATAAGAGACAGGAAGAGATAAAAGCAGAGAGGAGAAAAGTGGAATATTCGCCTATGTGAATTTTCCCTTCTGTTTTCCTATGAATGAGTGGAAAAAGAAAACTTCTTTGCAGTGACTGGTGGAATTGAGACAAAAATATTAATTTTAAATGATCTCATCTATAATTTCACATACAGAATGTATAATCTGTAACCAGACTATAAAATCCCTGCCATTTATATAATATTTACATTTACCTTCCCCCTCTATCTTATTTTTCATTGCATAAATATAACATGATTATTATAAAATGTTCTAAAATCCTGATCAGAAAAATTTAAATTACTACAATCCCAAAAGAAACATTACCACTGTTAACATTTTGGTATAACATTTTATATTTTTTTCTATACAAACAAAGACATGTAAATAAATATACATGGTGAGTTGGTTGGGAAGATGTTAGTTTATAAAAATTTCCTCGTACTATGCACACTGGATTTTTTCATCCACATGTGAGTATCTGTTTGTTCAAATAAATAAATTTGTCTGCATTCTTTTTTTAAAGGTTCTTAGCAAATATCTCTGCTATTTGCTGTTAAAATAGTCCTAGGAAGCAAACAGGAACATCTGTGTGTGCTGCTGAGGAAGTGCCAAGTTCACCTGCAGCGATCTCAAAGTCAGGGATCCTCCACAGATCACTGACAAACCGTTAGAAAGCCCTCCTCAGTCAAAAACTAAAGTGACGCTCAGAAAGCAGTTCTTTCCTAGATATCTTCTTTGCGCTGCTTAACATGAGAAAAACCTTTAATAATCCCTTTCACTGAGGACTCGAGATATGGTTTAAGATGACTAATGATATTATGAAGGTATAAAAATTGTCGTAATTATTTATCCACTAAATATATTCTTTCCTCAAGGAACTATCATAATGAATTTTTAATGCACATAATAAAAGGTTTTGGCCAAACCAAAAGACAAATGAAAAATAGTTTTCTTAACTACAGATAACCCTATGCTATTGTAGTCATGAAGAAAGACTATAAATTTCACAGTACGGAGCACTTTAAAAACAATATAAGTGTTTATCAATATTTCCCACAGTCCTGATTAGGGAAAAATCTGAAAATGTGAGATGATTTCAAGCTCTTTCTTAACTATATGATCAAAGACTTCGCCATAATTGGAAATAACATGTTACATCAACATTCTTTAAACCCAAAACTTCCTGTTTCTTGCCCACCACCATTTTCTCTTTCATAAAACGGAAGAGTCCACCACAGAAATTTGAAAGCTTACAGTGTGTTTTACTACTTTGCAGGGCTGTAGTTAGGCTGTATGTACACAGATATACAGAACACTCTCATAGCACTTGTGTAATGGCACTTACCACATGCGAGGAGTATTCTTGTCATCAGCTCTATTTTTTTTAATCCTCACCCAAAGATATGTTTATTAATTTTAGAGAAGGAGGAGGATCAAAAGCACAGCCTAGGTATGTGCCCTGACTGGGATTCCAACCCCCAGCCTTTTGATGTACAGGACAACATTCCAATTTATTCAGAAAACATACCCGCAATCAAGGCATATCTCATATTCGATGTGGCAAGCAGCTCATTTTAATCCATCTCTGCTGCCGTCACTTTAAAATTCAGACACTTCCCATTCTTAGCCCACACATTCTCATTGTCTGGAACACACTCTTTGCCAAAACTTAGTATTAAGCTTGTTTTCATCATTTGTCCAAGGAGTTCAGATTTATCCACTGTTCCAGGGTAAAATATTTTTGGAAACAGAAAATGTAGCTTTGCCCTTCAAACTTACCCAGAACTGTCCAAGGCTGTTCTGTACATTTAAGTGCTTCCCCATTGACAATACGTTACAGCAAGTTTTCTCATTCATTGGACCCAGGACACTGTCCGCTTCACATGAGAGGGATCACCAAATTTAGCCACCAGCCTTTTGGACCGGGTAAAACACAGGTTACCAAATGAGCAGCCAGCATGTCTGAGGGACTCCTGTGCTGCAATTTGAGAAGGCTGAAAGAGGACACCCAGAAAAGGCGCTGCTAATTAATTCTCCTCCTCCTCCTCATCAGCCAGCCCCAAATGTTTCGGACAACTGATCTGGGAACACAGCTTTGACACTGTTGAGATAATCACTTGATTTGTTCCCAAAATGCAGGGAGAGCTGCTGCAACCCTATCTGGTGAGAACCGTTTGTACTCTTTTCTTCCCAAAGCCAGAAGCAAAGCTTGCTTCCAAAGACAAGGAATACTTCCTGTCCATTTTCCAAGCCTGACAGTCCAGGGGCTGACTGACCATGCTTTAAAGCCTTGTCAGCCTGACTCTGAATTATGGGCTACTTTAGATTAGCCAAGCTTTGTTGTCTCTTGGTTGCCAAAACAGAATTTCCTGACCAATGGTATTAAAAAGCAGGTGCTATACAAAGAGCCCAGAAAGAGAAATGAGGACACAAGCTTACCTTGCATTACAGCAATTACTGGGGGCAGGGGACAGTAAAAATGGCTACCGAAGAATAAAGAGTTGAAGAATTCCAACCTGATGAATAAGAATTACGTGGTAGAGAGGTGCGGAGGCAAAATGCAAGCTGGCACAAATGAAACTGCAGCGAAGTACCTAGGAACGCTGTTGCCAAGTTCACCTTTAGCCTCCACCCTCGCATCCCTCCTCTTCACAGACCAAGATCCTAAAAGGTTCGCCTACACCAAGGTTTCTCAGCCTTTGCACAATTGACATCTGGGGCTGGATAATTCTTTGATGTGGGCTCTTCTGTGTGTTGGAAAGAATTCAGCGGCATCTCTGGTCTCTGCCTACTAGGTGATAGTAACACTCATACTCCCTGATTCAGCTGTAACCACCAAAACATCTCCAGACAGAGCCAAAAGTTTCCAGCCTGGGGGTAGGGAGAAACAAAATTGTCCAGAATTGAATACCGTAAGCCACCCTGCATGGGGGGTGCCGTGTGCAACTAAACAAAAGCACCAGCAAAGGTGGTGCGTGGGAGCTGAAGCCTCATCCATGGTCCACCCACCAAGTCATACCCCCAGGGGCTGTGCCTGCCCCCCTGCCCCGAGGGAGCACGCCTTCCAATGCCCTCAAAGGGCCACACAGGCCAGCAGAAGCACCTTCCTCACATCCCACCCGCCCCGCCCCTCTCTGCTCTGGGCCCAGCAGCCACTAAGTCCCTGGAACTGTTCTTGCTGCCAAATCCCCAGATGTGACTCAATTCTCATGGCTCCATAGGACTACACACTGGTACCTGTTCCCTCTTTGAAATACACACTTGCAGGTCTCCTCTGACCTCTCTGGCTGACCCTCCTCAGCCTCCTCTGCTGGCTGCTCTTCAGGGTTGCACCCTAAGCCCTCTTTTCCCCCTCTACACGCCCCCAGCTTGGTGGGCTCATTACCTCACAGCTGCAATGACCATCAAGGTGGGGAAGACTCACAGAACCCACTTCGACGTGCTCTTTCCCTCTTTTCTAAACTTTAAACGCACACTTCCCTTTTGACATCCCGCAGACCCTAGAACTCAGTCTGTCTAAAACTAAGCTCATCTTCCTTCCCCCAAAATCTCCTAGTCTTCCTCTCACTGAGCAGCAGCTGGGCCTCCCAGAAACCTGGGCACTGCACGTGACGCCTCCCTCTCCCCAGTCAGTCAGCTCACAGAGATCCTATCCTAAAGCTCCACTCTGCCCACCCTTCTCCAGCCCCTCTGTTCTAGCCCACGCTATCATTTCTTTCATTGGGGTATCACCTGAGTCCTCAGGCCATCCTCACATCCCCAAGCCAGAGGGAGGGAACTCTCCAACCTGCACTTCTAATTATACCTCTCACAGCTTAAAACTCTCCAGTGATTTCCTACCACCTTTGAGATAAAGTCTAAAATTTATTAACTTGGCCCTGGCCGGGTAGCTCAGGTGATTAGAGCATCATCCCAATACACCAGCGTTGCAGGTTCAATCCCCAGTCAGGGCACATATAGGAATCAATCAATTAGTGCATAAATAAGTAGAACAACAAATCAATGTTTCTCTAAAAGTCAATAAATAAAAAATAAAATTTATTAACATAGTTCACTGGGCCCTTTATGATATTACCCCCTCACACACACACCTCCCCCATATCCAAATCCACCTTCCAATTTGAAGTCATACACTAAACTCTCTTTGGTTCTAAACACAGGATGCTCTCCTCTTCCCCCTCGGCCTCTTCCCCTAATCTGCCACGTCACCTGGCTAAGTCCACCTCACCCAACACGTTTCAGCTTAAACTTCCCTGACCCCCACCTCCCACTAATGGTCCCAGTACTGTGTGCCCACCATAGCCTGTACTTCCCCTTCAGAGCGTTTACTCTGCTGATTTGCCCGACTGCCCAACTACACATGCTCTCTCTCCTTCTCTCCACCCATCAGCCTCAACCTTACTTAATTCTCTGCACAGTGTTGGCTGATCCTCTAACTAACTGTTTATCCCAAATGAGTTATAGCTCATCATCAATAGCAAATATAGGTACCAAGCCTAGAGAACATCCCTGTGCACCAGGTACCACAGGGGCATCAAAACGTACATAACATGAACTAGTTTTCAAGGAAAATGTCAAGGAGAGAAAATAACATAACATGAAATGTTATACGTACTAAGCAGTATGTCTACAAATGCACATTAGAAAAGGCAGCTTGAGAAAACCAGTAGGTAGGAGATGTAAAATTCAGAAATTATCAGGATGAAGTGCAGACAATCTCAAGCCTCCTTCTAAAGAAGGACTTGGACTTGAAGTTGAAGGTGGTGAGGGGCAGAGTGACAGGCACAGAAATTAACCAGAGAAATGTTAAATTTTGCAACAATCAACTACTTTTTCAATCATTTGGATTTATCATGTTTTTTCAAGTGAAAACCTCGTGAGCTGTCTCTCCTGCCAGTTTGCGGGTGGCGCCGACAGCATGGTGTGGAACAGTGGCTCTGGGGGCAGGAGAACTCCGAGTCACGGGGAGCTGAGCCGACTCGCCTTCCCCAAAAGGACAAGCAGCAGTGGGTCCAAGGCCAGGGGTTCTTCAAACCTCAATGTTCTCAAAGTAGATACAACTGAACAGAAATACTAATAAATAGATTGGGTGAGAAGTTTACTAGACCCCTCAGGCTTGGCATATGGTCTCCTAATCAGTTTCCTGGGCAAAGAAGGAATGTACTGAGCACTTACGACATGCAGGACCCTTAGCAATGCCATCTCTCCTCAATGCAACCACCCTGAACCGGGTGCTTTGTCACCTCCATTTCAGTGGTAAGAAGGCAGAGACGGGCAGAAGTCCACACCGTGCTGACGCGGCCAGTCTGCTGTCACTGGCGCCTCGGAGCTGTGCTCTGACACAAGGAAAAGGATGGATTCCTCAACAAGGCATTGGCGTGGGGGGAGAGCAACCCAACTCATAAATATTTGAGCGAAAGAAAGGCAAGATGCTGTGATGAGTGAGAGGAAAAAGAAATGGACCCTCAGAGAAATTAACCCCATGTGCAGTGTGAAAGACACATCTAAGTTAGGGAAACAGAAAACGGTCCCTCAAAAGGCTTCTCAGCCTGGGCTCTGTTGACATGTCAGGCTGCATAACTGTCGTGGGGGTGTTCAGCAGCCTGCCTGGCCTCACAGCACTGGGTGCCAGCAGCACCCCTCCCCTGATCATGACAACCCAAAATGTCTTAGACACTGCCAATGCCCACGGGGGGGGCAAAAATCACCCTTTCCCCCACAAAGCCCCTAGAGCCCCATTACTCCAAATGAGACGGGTGCTGAAACATGGAACTGACTGGCTATTTCAGGGCTTTATCTTAGGCACAAGTTTTCAGAGTTCCTTTTCAACATATTAAGACATGAAGCAATCAAATGCAGAATTATAATCTTAGAAAAAAGAGCCCCCCAAATTACTCGTACATCAAGGACATCAGTAGCACTTAAGAGACAAGGTTTACATTCTCCCAGACCTGTGGTTTGTTGAAAAATTAATTTACCCCAGTCATGCTTTGATCTTCTAGCAAATTATTTCCTGAGACAAGAATTAACTTGTAAGGACCCTGCAGGCTAACCAGCTGTCAGAGTGGAACCAGCATCAGATTCCAGGTGGTGAGCAGAGAGGGAGCTTCCCATCCCCCGCAGAGGGACCCTACTCAGCAACACAGCAAACGCCACAGAGGGGTCTAATTCTCCCCTGGAAAAAAGTCCAAACTACAATGCATCTTCCCTTTGTGTTCAAAGGAGAAAGAGCCTTTTAGGAAGTGGGTAAGTTTTACATCCCAGCACTAGTATATCCATTATAAAAGGGTTTTGTTGCTCTTTTTTAGTTTCATTTCTTAATTTCACAGTAAGGAGGAGAGCCACAACCAAAGTAGCCTCCTTGCTTCTACGGCTTGTTTCCACTAAAAGAGGGAAGGAGGGGGCTTTCAGTCTTCCCCCAGCCCTTGCTCATCTGGCACCTGTCCTGCAAGGTACGCGTGGCCGGCCAGATGGAACAGATGAGCCCTGAATAAAATGCTCGTGGCATTAGAAACCACACGCTCAGCCTATAGGAATGCTGGTTGCCAAGGAAGACCAGAGATTAACTTTGCTATGCATTTATACCTTACCTTATGGGGTAGGCGGAGGGACACACGCAGGCTGCCAGACAGACAGGTACACACACCGCCCCCCAAGATGTCCCAGTCCTACTTTCCAGTCCTATGAGCATGTAACGTTACAGGGCAAAGGGACTCTGAAGACGTGATTAAGGTTAAGGGTCTTTGAGACGAGTGGATTTACCGGGTTATGCGATAGGTCCAATGTAATTATGTGAATCCTTAAAAGTGGAGAGGATGGATGACAGAAGAAGCAGTAGGAGAAATCCGAAGCATGAAAGGGACTCAACTTGTCATTGGTCGATTTGAAGATGGAGGAATGGAGCCAAGAGCCATGGGACGCAGGTGGCCTCTCGAAGCTAGGAGCAAGGAGGAAAGGGGTCACCTCCTAGAACCAGCCCTGCCCACCCCTGCATTTGACCCGAGTCCTGTGGTAACCTTCTGACCTACAGAACTGAAAGATAATACATTTGTGTTATTTCAAGCATTAAACATGTTGGTGTTGTAGAAGGGATTTAAAAAATACAGATTTTGGTACATGGAAGTGGGGCGCAGCTGTAACAAATACCAAGAACTGTGGTAGTGGCTCTGGACTGGGCAGGGGGTGGAGCCTGGAAGACTTTGAGGAGGATGATGGAAAAGTCTAGACTGCCTTGAAGACAAATGTTAACAGACACATGGACACTGAGGGCTGCTCAGGAGGACTCAGAAGGAAGTGAAGAGCATGGTAAGGAAAATACCTATTACCTTGGAGAATACTGAAACTGCCAAGAGCAGAGGACACCACAAATGCTTCCATTCTACCAAACTACTGTGCACCGAGAAGGCGAAGCTCCAAAGTGGGGGAAGAGCCCTGACAACTCAGGGGCGCAACTCTGCTCCCCAGCTTTACCATGCAATCCACCTCTCTTGACCGTAAGCAAAGCTGCTGTCTCTGGAGTGTCACTGCATCCTTGCACGTGACCCGGGGCAGGCAGCCTCTCTGAAATACCCTTGGGAATGATCCTAGCACCCGTCTCAAGGGATTGTTATGGGCATTAATGAGGGCATGCATGGCAAGCCTTGCAGCACCTCAGACACAGGCACTAACAAATGCAAGCTCTTCTTCTGACCTAGTCTAGAGGGGAAAATAACTGGAGAGGCATCTATCCTTCCTTTCTCCCACAGGAAAGCATTTTCTGAGTCTTCTCTAGGGAGACTCAGGGCCTGAGCATAAAAGAAGGCAACAGAACAAGTTGGGGGCATGTTCTTCAGGAAGCCACTGCTACATAAATCTATGGCAAGGTTTGGGGACTCAATGGGGCTATTCCAAAACGCAAGGGACAGATGGACTGAGGCCTGCAGAGGCTGCCCGAGGCTTCAGAGAAAGAAAAAAAGGAGGACAAGTTGTTTCTCTGGGTGGCTGTATTGCTGGAAACTTGCCAACTGCATTTTGAGAACACTGGGCAGAGATACTGGGCCGCTGTCAGTGCCAACTTGGACAGGAAGTGATGCGCTGGGTCCCACGGTCGAGAAGCCAGCAGGAGGGGGTGCCGGGGGCATCCTCAAAGAAAGACATCAATTCTCCAGCCTGGCGCCCTACCTCAGCCTTCCCTCTCCCCCCGCCTCCACCCTTCTCCATCCATGGAATTAGAATACACATCAAAAATTAAAAGATACGATTGTGCCTGCACAGGCAAGGCAAAGATAAATTTTACAGAAATTCATAGAATTTTCTACTTAAGAATGAGAGGTTTTTCTCCTCTATTGTAAAACTTGTTTTGTTTTGGTGCTTTCACGAGGTTTCTGGGAGAAGACGTCATGGGGCAGAAAAAAGGCACTAAAAAGCATTTGAGTATTGTTTCTGTCTCTTTACATCTGTAGCCTTGACCATAAATTATAGTGGTTCATTCCTCAGGATTAACAGTCAACAGTTAAATGTCAGCCAGCAGCCTGCTGCATAACTAAGAGCAGGGAGCGGGTCCGGGTGGGGGGAGGGAATCACCTTAGGAATGACTAAGATAAAACCAAGTGGTGAAGAATTAAATCATTCTCTGCTAGTATGTTTATAAAACATACATGTCCGCCAATGCCGTCAGCATTTTCTGCTTAAGAGCTGTATTTTCTCCCTTTATTATATTAAAATTAAAAAAAAATCTCCTAGTGCCTGCTAAGAACACAACACATCTTACATTACTTTCTGCTGGTAGTAAAACCTACAGCTCCCCCCACCCCTCCCAGCAATGTGATTAAAGCACAAATTTTTATGACCAAAGCACATGTACCCACTGAAAACAATAATGCTTTCAAAAAAAAGAACAAGTCTCAAAAGTTCTTCCAACAATCCCATTGTTTTGAATTCACAAGCTGGGAAAATGTACATTTCTGCATTACATTTTCTAACTTTCCACCAGTTGGGTAGGTCTAAAGGCTCATTCTTCACACTCCCACTATTTATTACTGAATGCCCTTTCCAAGTAACCCCAGACAGGCAGTTATCAGAGCAGATGTATTTTGGGGGTGCATAAGACAAGAGAACTGGATCCTACCTATGACCACTCCTTTCCCCTGCTCCCTCTGCTGCAGCCCTGTGCTAACCCCTGTGAACAAAAAAGCAGAGTGCTAAAAGGTACTGGGTGACTTTTACTCTCCTTATCTCAACCCAAATCTGTAGAATCTGGGAGTGTCAGCTAGTGATTCTCCAGATCCTTCTAAAAGGATGATGTGAGCGCTTAGTAATTTTGTTTTGCTTTTCATAAACATGGAAAAGGGAGGTATGGCTTGGAGACAGATAATGAACTTAGCTACTGAAAACAAATTCCTGCCTACTTTTTGAAGAGGAAAACAACAAATGGGTAGGAATGGTGCAAAGCTCCTGGGACCTCAGCATGTGCCTCACTCACTCTACCAGGAACTAGAAACGCCACCCAGTGTTGACTGAGGCAGCTGGAAGAACCAGCCCGTTACCCCTGACTTCTCACCAGTCACCAGGATGGTCCAGACATTTGAGATCCAATTAAAACTATTGGGATTCAAGTAAGTTAACTAATTCAGGATTGGAACATCCTAAACAGTGTTTTGAAGGATAAAAATGTATATAGTATGTATAAAATTTTCCATTTTATGTGCCTCATCCAGGGACATAAGAGGTTGCCTATATTAAGTACTTGGACTGTGCCTGACACTTTGAATGTATTATGATTATGCATTATTTGATCCAATGCAATATTATTCCCCAAAAAGAACCCAGTAACAAACGGCCTCAGTGTTCATTCCTCAGATGAGGAAACCAAGGCTTACCAAGGTTAAACAACACACCCGAAGGTCAAACTGGCATACCTAAACTCTGAACCCAAATTCACACTCTTAACCTGGGATGCACTTTTAGGATGTACCATGATTACCGCCTGGTTTTAAAAACAGCTATGACTCCTCCAAATTGCTCTGGGAGTCCAACAAATTTCACTGGTGAAATTAATGATTACCTCCTTTTTTCAACAACTTTTGTTCTTACACATGAAAGCCTCGCACATCCAGTTCCGCCTCTGACTAGCAATAACCCCCAGTATCTTCCTGGCACTGGTTTCAAAGCAATGCGAATATTCACAAGTGCCTTTCTCTTCAAAGGGTCACCATCGCTGCAGGACAAAATCCAATTCCAAAACTGTTGTGACCAGCAACTGCATGGTGCCAGAGGCTCCATTATCTTCGGGGAGCCACCAGGCCTCAGAACACAGCCACCTCCCTGCTCCCTCCTGCAGCTGTGTACACAAGGCTTATTATACCACAACCTCCGGTTTTGTTTTCTGGCCAAGAGATAAGAAAAACATGGTTGACTAAGATGCCACTGTTGGTAAGGAAATCTCTGGTCCATACCAGAAATCTGGAAGTGCGTTTCTTTATTCTAAACACAGGCAATTTTAGCTTCTTCCAACATGTTCCGAAATCATTGAGTAAGACTGCATTTAGACCCAGGCTTAACAAGCAAGCTGTATGCCCAAGCCAATGAACTAATGGAGATTTTCAAATGAACAAGGTTTAGCTTCTGAGTATCATATATCCAAACCTAAAAGTAAAACAATTAGACAAAGTGGAATAGTGGCTGCCAGGGGGCAATAGAGGGAGGGAGAAATGGGGACAATTTTTAATAGGTGCTGAGTTTCTGTTCGGGAAGATGTAAAACTTCTAGAGATGGATCGTTGTACAACTACGTAGATGTTCTTAATACCACGGAATTGTACAGTGAAATGGTTAAAATGAAAACAACAAAAAACTTATGGTAACATTGATATGGATGCTTCTTTCTTTAAACCTCTCAGTTACAAAAGGAAATGAGACCACAGCACCTTTTTAAATAAATTACTGCAACACCCTAGGTGGTGTGGCTCAGTGGACCGAGCGCTGGCCCTCGAACTGAAGGGTCGCCAGTTTGATTCTCAGTCAGCGCACAGGTGTGAGAGACAACTGATTGATGTTTCTCTCCCTCTCTTTCTCCCTCCCTTCCCCGCTCTCTAAAAATAAATAAAAATAAAATCTTAAAAAATAAAATAAATCACTGAAAAATCTTTAACCTATTTTAGGTACCACTGGGAAGATGTTAAACACAAGTTTTAGGCCCAAAGCTCCTAAAAAAAGATTAATGCTCTGTCTTAAGTTAGTTTTTGATCTGTACACACAGTATGCCTAAGTGAAGCCAGAGTCCCTTTAGAAGCTTCTGGGGAGAGGACTGACCACAGGGACTCAGAGTAGCCCACCCATTATTTTAATTATTATTCTTTTTAATCCTCACCTGAGGATATGTTCACTGAGCCTTAGAGAGAAAGAAAGGGTAAGGGGAGAGACACTGATTTGAGAGAGAGAGAGAAACATTGATTAGTTGCCTCCTGTACGCGCCCCCACAGGGGATCAAACCCTCAACCTAGGTATGCGCCCTGATCAGGCAACAAACCTGCGACCTTTTGGTGTATGAGATGACACTCCAACCAACTGAACCACCAGGCCAGGTCTCCCATCCATTATGTCACAATCTTGTTATGGACTGAATGTTTTCATTCCGTTCCCCATCCCCCACCATTTATGCGTTAAAGCCTTAACCCCCAATTTAACGGGACCTTGCAGGTATGGCCTTTGGCAGGTAAGGGTAAATTCATTACTTTCAGGGAAAGGCCGTTTCCAAACATGACTCGCTCATGGGCATACATAGTGGGCACCACAGCTGGGTGGGCATTCAGACAGGTTCTCTTCTCTCTCTGGTGTCACAGCACCACACGCAACAGTCTGGCTCACAGACACACACACAGCAGCGGCAACTGTTCTGTCCACTTCACAGGCCATGTCAGAGGAATATACCCAGGAGAGATGCCAGAAGGCTGTCACGGTTCAGAATGAAACAGTCTGTGGTTCACTGCAATCTCTTTTTTCCTTCAGACAAACAAAGGCTTTCACGGAGGGGAAACCACCAGTGCCGCTGCCCTCCAGCTGACTACTGATGTTTTCATCACCTGAGAATGAGCCAAGAGCTGCATCTCAGATGACTCAGAGTCCCTGCAGTCAAGTCTCTTCTTCCAACTCCCAAACTTCAGAGCTTTGCTTTGCAATTATTGATCTATTTAATCATTTCTTCTCCTCCCTCAAGGTCAAAAGTTCTCATTTGTAAGCCAATCTTGATCCCCAAAGTGAATGAGTAAGTACTTCTTACCGCTGTTTCTGCATCTTGTTTGCCCCTCATTGGCTAGTAAGCCTTGAGTTAGGAAACTCCGACCTGTACCAACCTAGGTCAGTGCACTTCTTTTGAATTACATAAAATGCTGATTCGTTTTCTTTAAATTTTGAATAACTCATTTTAAATGTCACTGTGAAACTTGTGGCTAATATCAACATCAACAATAAAATAAAAACCTGATCCTCACTAACAGTAGAATATGTAGAAAATCCTTAACAACTAGAATAGTATTACATTTAAAACATGGACAGATAGGCAGATCAACAAAGCAGAGAAATCAAGAAATGGAAACACAAGCCTGTGGGATTTGGCATATGTTAAAGGTGCCAAATCAAAAAGGATAAATAAATTATTAAATAAATGGTTGAGAGAACAAGTAGCCATCTTTAAAAAAGTAAACTGGTACCCCTACTTACTAAAATTAAGATGGATTAATAATGTAAGAGTTGAAACCAAAAAAGTATCAGAAGAAACTCTGGACCATTAATAAAATAACTTTAGAGTGGGGAAGACCTTCTTCCCTTATTGCATTAAATTCAAAGGCCTTAAAATAAGCAGTGATAGCCGTGGTTCAATGTGGCTCAGGTGGTTGGAGTGTCATCCTATAATGGAAAGATTGCAGGTTCAATTCCTGGTCAGGGCACATACCTGGGTTGCAGGTTTGGTTTCCCGTGCAGGTGTGTACAATACCAGGTCCAGGAGTACAGGGGAGGCAACCAAGAGATGCTTCTCTCTCACATCTATGCTTCTCTCTCTCCCTTCTTCTCTCTCTAAAGAGCAATGAAAAAAAATGTCCTCGGGTGAAGATTAAAAAAGCAGCTGATTAATTTGTCTGCATGGAGAAATACAACATAAGCTAAGTCAAAAGCTGAACAATAAGCTGGGAACAACTCCAATTCTCAACATAGATAAGGGTTTATTTCTTTATATATAAAGTGACAGAACTTGATAACTAATAGCCCAGCAGCTCACTGAAAGGCTGTTACAGATTCATGACAAGATGCTCAACCTCCTGTGAGAAATGCAAATTAAAACCACACGAGATACCATTTTTTACTTATCAGATTGGCAAAGATTAAAGTTTCCTAACATCCCATGCTGGCAAGGATGCAGAGTGACAGGTATGTTTGTACCTTGCTGCTCAGAGTATGGAGGACATTCGGGGTGACACCTATCACAAGAACAAAGGCACGGTGCCCATCACCCAGGAATTCCATGTTTAAGATTTTACCGCATGTGAGCAAAATAATGTGTGAGCAGGTTCTCCCTGGCAGTACTGCTGCAAACAGTAAATCAAGAGGAAATGGATTCAACACAACATGGAATATCTGTAAAAAGAAATACTATGCTGCTATGTTTAAAACTATAAAAAGAAAGGAAAAACTGGACCTGCATAGGGGGATCTCAAGAAGTATGGTTACATAAAAAAAAGCAGGGAGCATAACAATATGTAAAGTATGTTGTTATTGGCGATTTTAAAGGGGAGAAGATGGTAACGCATACACACTTTTTTACACAAGAACAGAGCATCTCTCTGGAAAGAGGAGCACCGACGGCCTCTGAGGAAGGAATATGGTAGCTTGTAGCAGGAAATGAGAGGCTTTTTATTTTGCCTTTTAAAATAGTTTCAATTTGAGCCATGTATGATCCATTTCAAGATTACTTTTAATTCAGCAAAACAACTGTAAGTAAAGCTAAAGAAATTCACCAGAAATTGGAATAAAAAGACCACAACCTAGAAAATATAAGAGAAAAAGGTAAGAACGTCAGACAAGTGCTCCAGAAGGATCAGTACCTGAAAACAGGAATTCAATCAAGAGAAAGGAGAGAAAGTTTCAGAGATAATTCAAGAAATTTAAACTGAATTTAAACTGAATAACTGAAAAACATAAATTTCTAGATTGGGAAGGCCACTCTGTGCCCAGACAAATCAATGAAAACAGATCAATCAGAAGCCTTGGGACAAAGAAAAGACCCTAAAAGCTTTTAAAGAGAAGAAGGGAAATGTTAGGGAGCAATCTTTCCAAATTCGTACCGGGAAAGGATGTCTCCCACCTGAAAGTGTGTACTTCGCTAAACTATTAAGGAGGAAAGTGGAGACATTTTAAACAGGCCAAATCTCAAAAAACGTACATCCCACGTAGCCTCTCTCAGGAGCTGCTGGTCAATGCCCTCTACCAAGGTAAGAGACCACGAGAGACCACCAGGAAAGAGAGCAGCCCAGGATCCAGGAAAGAGAAATGAAGAGCATCTCTGCACTGATGAGGACACTTCAAAAGGGATGCCTCTGGGAACTGATCCAACAGATTAATTACCACCCTGAGGATTTAGGGTTAGGCTTCAATTTGAGGGTGAACCGCTGAAAGGCATGTAAGGCTAACATACAAAATTATTAACTCTGGGTGAGAATGAGCTTATGAGAAGAAAATATTCAAATTACAGCTGTGAATTACTTTCATAGCCACAACAATAAAAATTTTCTATCTTAATCAAATGAAAAACTGTACACCAGAAGAATCTGAGAAAAGAGTGTTGGGAGAAGATTCGAGAGTTCTATTCTCATCTTCCAGAGTGTGAACACAGTAACTATCCAAATATGGATTTTAAAAAATCAAGAAATGACAATTATAAGCATGCTTTCTTAAAATACTGCATTCCCACAGGTCAAAGCCAGTCAGATATCAGCCTTTTCTTATAGTTTGACATTAGAAGATAAACAATGTATAAGCAGTCACTTGTAAGGGGAAGGAATCAGAGCGGGCGAGGTGGGGCAGAAGCTACTGTCTCCATTTATAAATGCTGTAGAACAACTGGATTTTTGAAAGTATACACACACACAACAACATTGGTAAAATTTTTCATAGAGTTGATCTTCAAGGTTTTTCACACCTGAGAGTCAATGATGGGCTAATTTGCACAGCACAATGGTAAAAGCCATATTTCAGACAGCACCTAGAAACAGCCTATGGTTGCTAGGTCTCCTGCTGCTGGTACTAACCACCAACTACCACCATGTGTAGCTTGGAGACAGAGGCATCAGCTTGCTAACTGTACAGAACAAGAGAACAGCGGACTTTTTGAATACTTTTGGCAATCCAGTATGCAGTCACTGTCAGTCATGACAGTATGTCACGTGCTACGTCAAGACTGAGCTAACGGAGTGTTATGGGAACACCCCGGGAGGGCCCGGAACACCCAAAACCAGAAGTCTGGACACTTGGATAAGGATTCCATCTGGACACCGATATGAGACCACCACCCACTGTGGGCTCTGAGAACTCGGAGCTCTGACCACTCCACAGTCGCACTTGGCTGTACCAAGGGTCATGTTCGGAGCCCTGCCACCAGGCATGTGCCACCACTGTAGACACCTGGCTTGAGACGAGCACCTGCCTCTCCACCCGTGGACACCCCCAGTGACTGGGACTTCGAACAGGATGCCTGGTTTGCTTGCTTCTATCGTGTCAGGTCCCCCTCTGTGTAACCTGCGTAGGACACTACTGGCTTATCAGGGAGGTCTTCCCTAATGAACCTGGCATTGTGGAAAGGCACGAACATGCATGAGCGACAGACTCCTTCTGGGGGTGCCGCTCTGCTCACGACAGGAACCCGTTCTGGTGCAGAAATGCCTCAGACTCAATGCCAGGATGGTCGCACTCCTTGAAGAGTGCAGGACATCTCATTTCCTCACAAACTTGGTCATTTTTATCATTTTAACATAACTAAGATCACAAACTAAAATAAAAATTCCCAGTACATTTGACATTTTATTCTTGTGAGGGGTGGAGTTGGAGATGTGTGTGTTGGTATGCAGAACTTAACTTAAAGCTGTGTGAACAGGAAACTGAAGTAATTTGTAAAAACCCATGACTTCTGGCAATCATATTTAAAGAACAAACTAAAATCACTGCTCCTTCGGGTGACACATTCAATTTGTTAGGAAACCGGCTGGCTGTGTGGTTTCTGAGGAGTCACTGTGAAGTCCCCGAGCCCAGTGCTGACGGCCGAGCAGCAGCCGTGGGAGTGGGACGGGCAGACCCTGTGTGGCTTCCCTCCCTTGATCCTGATCCAGTAGAAGTCCAGCACTTACCAGAGTCACGAACTGAAATTTGGCCAACTCAGAAATAGGAAATTCTACAGATTTTGGTAATCTCTGTAATAAAACTTGCTAAATCTACTCAAATTCAAGAGAGTTCTCCAAAAATTTCAAGCAAAATTAAAGCTCCAGGAAGACATTTAAGCATATGGCTTTGAATACCCCCTCAAGTGACCCCCATCTGAAAAGCACACACTGGGATATCGACCGCTGTGTGTTCAGACTGGACACCCTGCCATCAGCTGAACCCATTTGGGTCTTAGCCAACAATTCCCTTTGTTGAGCAGTGGCAAGAAATTCTTCCAAGGATATTCTGTTCAAAACGGGGTCCTTGGGTTTAAAAGAGCAGGAGTTTGTGACTGACAGTAATTGTTTACAAGTATATTAATACTTGTCTAAGTGTAATTTAATCAAAGAAAAGCCTATAGAGAAACAGCATGCCCCAAATGACTGTTTCAGAGCACTGATCAGGCTGGTGAGCGGCACACTACCTGGAACAATGGTGCTGACCTGCGTGAAGTTCAAAAGAAAACCAGCTACAAGTCAGTAAGACAAACAGATCTCTTTAATAGCTACTGCTCTTTGGAGAGTGGTTCTGAATTCTTATACACCATTCTGTTCCAAGGTTACTTTAAAAGTTTAACAATGCAAGGCCCAGCTATTGTTAAAAAAATAAACAAAAATAACTGCAGTACAAGTTTTCATCAAGAGAAGGCTGGGGAGAGGGGGAAGGAGGGAAGGGTTGTATTAGTTTACCTACATATTGAAGCAAAGAGTCACTATCACAACTGGGCATAAAACAGTTTCTGGCACCCTGGTAGCCAAAGCAGAATGAAAATGTGACTTATACAACTTTGATGACAGGGGAAAAAAATGTGCTTATTCATCAGGGAAATAAATGTTTCCCTAACAGTGAACTAAAACATATACGGTTCCTCACATGAGGGATTCTGAAGGCATGGTGAATCCTTATCAGCAGTTCATTCAAAAACACATATCTATTAAGTACCTTCTATCTTTCCAGGCTCAGCCCTGGCAACTTGGTAAGTATTTGCCAACAAACCAGATAAAGGTATAAACCAGGTGAAGGGCCCGGGAAGCCCACAGTCTACTGGGTAGATGGACATTAAACATAATGGATAAATTATACTGTATAATTATGCTACAGTACAAAAGAAAAGGGCGGGCTAGATAAGGGAGTTCAGGAGTAGCAGAAGGCAGATTATAATTACGAGTTGTAAGGTACTGAGCCGATGACACCTCAGCAAGGACAAGCATACTTAGGGCTGGAGAGGAGAAGACTGCTTCAGGCAGAGGAGCACCCAGTGCCAAGGCCCTAAGGGGAAGCACGAAGGCACATTTGAGGAAGAGCAAGGAGGCCAAACACAGGAGGGGAGGAGGAGGAGGGAGTTGAGGCAGGAAGTTAAGATAGTAACTAAGGGACCAGGTCAAGAAAGCCGTGGAGTTCACGGTAAAAACTTTTCCTCTTATGGAAACAGGAAGCCAACAGAGGGTTTGAGCAGAGAAGCGCCACCATGTGACTTAAGTTTCTAAGGGATCATTGCTGAGAACGGACTGCAGGAGCAGAGGCAGGGAAACCAATTAGGAGGCTACTGCAGTAACCCAGGTGAGAGAGCAATGGGGCTGGGGCAGATTCTGGACACATTTCTAAGGCATGATCAACAGGATTTGCTAACAGACTGGAAGTGAAATGTGAGAGGAAGGAGAGTGAAGATGACTATGCAGTTTTTGGGTTTTCCATCCATGAAGACAGGAAAACCTGGAAAGAATGAGACTGGGGGAAATCATGAATTGCTTTGGTCATGTCGAGTTTGAGGTGGCTGTCAGACACTCAGATGGAGGTACAAGAAGGAAGTTGGGCATGCAGGCATGGAGTTAGGGAAAGAAGTCATCAGGGCTGGAGAAATAAATGGGAATAACCAGAACGAAACTGAAAATACTAAAGCCATGAGATGGGAAAAGGTCACCAAAGGAGTGTCTATAGAAAAGAAAGAAATCAAGGACTGAGACCTGAGGTCCTCCAAAAGTCAAGGACATGGAGAACCAGCAAAGGAAGCTGAGAAGGAGATGCCAGTGAGCAAGGAGGAAAGCCAGCAGGTATAGAAAAAGTTAGTATGTTCACGCTTCATATCAATAAGAGCAAAAGGAACAGCAACAAGTCAAAGTTCAGGGAAGACACTTCTGTGGGAAGCTATTGCACAACGGTCCAGAAGTTCAGCTTTTGGTCAACTCCGGCTTGATTACCACAAGCTGTCAGCACCAAGGGAGGGTAGTAAAGGGAAAGCCAGGGCAGGTCGAAGGCTGGAGGGCAGGAGAGCACAGGCAGGTACACACTGCTCATCCAAGAAGCACATGAGAGTTCGTAGAGTAAGCTGGGTTAGATGCCACAGCAGCTCACTGGGAAACACCATCTCCAAATCCAAAAGTGAGTATGCAGTCCCTTCCTCATTAGCAAAAGGGCTCAGAAACAGTCACTGAAGAAGTGCCCATTAGAGCATTTGCCTTCTGCCATTCAATCCCACCCTTGGTCCTAGGCCTGGAGAGCGGGCGCCACATGGCACACCAGCAGTCCCCTCCTCATTTGCAAAAGGGCTCAGAAAGAGTCTCTTGCCATGCGTCTGAATACAAGAGGCAGAGAGCCCAGTATGATCCCGAGCACACAATGAAGGAGACAGGGAGAGCACATAAAGGAGTGCGATGTAGAACTCATTCTCGCTGTGCATCTCTACCTCTCTGCACTTCATATGAGCAGGACGGTCTTAAAATTTTCAAACGTACCAAGTAAGCACAATACACGTATTTATATCTAACCTTGCTCCAAAAAGGGTTTCAGGCAAGTTTTAAAAAGTAAATTGAACTATATTTACCTTAATTTTAAAAACAGAAACAATTATTAAATGCTGAACAAGGACAAATACAATGGAATAGTAAATGAGACCTAAATTAGGTAAGGAAAAATGACTACTATAAAGATCAACATAGCTGTTTAGCAGTGGGATATAAATTTGGCCAAATATGGAAATCACAATTTCTTACAAGATTCACATCGTTCACTTAATCAAATATTTTCTCAAGAAATGTCCCAGCACTGCCTGTTACCGAGGCCAACAGCGACTTTTCTAATGATTCTTCACAAAGACGGCTGCTCACAAAGGTGGCTGCTGAGAGCCACAGCAGGGACCAGGGGGTGTGAGTTTCCCGTGACTGTTTCTCAACCTGCGTCCCACCCTGGATGATGTAAGCTGGGGACCTCACACGTACTAACTCAAGAAGAGATTAGAGGGAAAAGGAAGTACAGCGTTCCAAGCACCCAATATTTTGATGGAATTCATGTGTAAAATCCTTTAGAATTTTGTAGATTAACACTATTTCTCCAAAACAAGTTTTCTCTAATAGCTGGGGTCGGTCCAGCGCCCAGGAAGAACCAAGAGTGCGCCATGCGGTGTCGCCAAGCAAGGGTTGGTCCGCCTACTGAGAGGCAGCCAAGCAGAAACGTCAACAGTCACATAAAAATACAGAACCTATCCAAGACTCTTGGCCAAAGAGATAACCCCCAATTCATGCAAAGAGTTGAGGGTGGACCTGTAGGAATGGCCAAGACCCCTTCCCACCAAAAAAAAAAAGAGTCCTCAATCTCCCCAACATGTAGATGGTGGAAGACCAAGCAAGGCACTGAAGGACTACACCTCACAGGAGGTATAATTATAATTTGCTATCCTCCTTAAAAGACTCTGATCTTTTACTTTTTAAAAGATAAGGCAGAAGTTTCCCAGTGAGGATATTAGCAATAGCTCAGTAATTTCAATTTTGAAAGAAAAATGCCAGGACATACTTACTAGGCCCTAATAATTTTTATTTTCACCAAAAGCTCCCATTTCTCTACCAGTCTCTTAACAGAACCATCTGCCTTTAATTGGCAGCCAAGACCATATTAATCGAGGAATTAAACAAAAAACAATGACCAATGAAATAGCAGTGATACATGGAAAATCAGAAACTAAAAGTCAAGAATGCAATAAGAGAAATTTCTTAATTGAGATACAGACCCAGACCTTTGAGAAACAATGAGTGGAAAGTTACCGAACTGTGGGTACAGCTTTCCAGATCATAAAAAATTAATCAGTCCTGTATACAAAAATTAGACCTTGTTCTCCATATCTAGGCAGATTTCTGAAGCATAAGCTTTCCGAAATAAACCCTGAGATACAGATTTAATCAATTCTAAAACTGTTTCTGACTCAGCATACAGGCCGTTAAACCTCTCTGAACGGAATGCAGTCTGCGTTGTTGCAGACTATGTTGTTGCTTCAATGATTTGCTGCCCTCCCCATAAGAGGATTACACCTCCCCTCGTCCTGGACGGGGTGTCTGCAGCTGGAAGAGTTAATCCTGCTTCCCCCCTTCACTGTTGGTAGGCTTAGCCACGTGACTTGCTCTGACAACTGGTCACTTCCCTTCTTGCCCTTTCTTACTGCCATGAGGTTGTGTCCCAGACGAGGGTGACCCATGCAGCCTGGATCCACCCTTGCAGCAGCACCACAGCTGTCATGCAATGTGAACAAGAAATTAAAATACGTTGTTTTAAGCCACTGAGCAGCTAAGCTGAGAAATGAAACCAACACTTTATTTTTAAAAATGCTTTAGCTACCAGGCTGGTGTAGCTCAGTGGATTGAGCACAGGCTACAAACCAAAGTGTCGCTGGTTCGATTCCCAATCAGGGCACATGCCTGGGTTGCAGGCCAGGTCCCTAGTGGGGGCCATGTGAGAGGCAACCACACACGATGTTTCTCTTCCTCTCTTTCTCCTTCCCTTCCCCTCTCTCTAAAAATAAATTTAAAAAATTTTTAAATGCTTTAATGCTCAGTGGAATGATTAATAATACCTAGAGCAGCCTAATGAAGGTAAATGGACATACCAGTCTTACTGCCAGGGAATTTTCAGGTTAGCCATCTACATAACAAATATAATAAACTGAAAATAGCATCTGCCTTTTTTGGATTGAAGTTTCTGATTGAAGTTGAAGTTTCTGAAAAGTTTCTGAAGTTGAAGAAAATTGAAGTTTCTGCCTTATAAATACTGTGTTTGGGGGGAAGGGGAAAACTTAAGTTACTGACCTCTAGAAGACCTTCGTGAGAACAATGGTAGGTTCAAAGATGATAAAGTTCAACAGCTCACCTTTCCACAGTCTTGTATTAATTAATCTCTAACTGATAGGGGGAATAAAACAAGAATCAAGGTTATAAACTTCACCTGCACAGCAGTCTCCCAGCAAAACAAGGAAATGTAATTGCCTGGGATTTTATGGGATGTAGAAACCATTCCCAAAAAAGTCTAGGTTCATTTTAGCTTTTCAGTATCAGTCTGTGCCTGGAAATCTTACCAATAAGATCTGATACAAATAGTTTTTCAAATGATTGGTTAAAACAGAACTTGATAAAAATGACTAGAACTCTCAATTTTTTCTTAGAAGCCGAGATAAGACTCCTTTCACAGCTACTCTGATGAAAAAACTAAGTTCATTTAAAACTTAATTTCTGAAGGAAAAATATTCAACATCATGTCTGCCAATTTGTGATGAAGTCTTGAGGAGCTGGGAGTCCAGAGAAACTTAGAAACTTACTAGGACTAAGCTGAAAGGGTGTCACATCCAGGGGCTGTGGTGAGAATCTGTTTTAATTGGGAGGAAACAAATGAAAAAAAGGCACAGTGAAAAGGTGCCTAGTCAAAGGTCAAGGGCAATGCTAAGAAATCCCATACAGCAAAAACTAAGTCAAGGTTTACAGACCTTGACAATTGTAAATCTACAGGTTTCCCAAGAGACGGGGAGGGGCATAATGCTATATACGCTGCCCTGAAAAGTCGTGAATCTGAAAAGCCCATGGTCTCTCCACAAACCTCAGCAAGCCCATAATAGGTATCAGAATGGTTATCTGCACCACAAAATTTCCATCAAGTTAGGAACAATATTTCCTACAATTTGCAACAAAGTTAATACCCAGAATATGTGATGCCATCATGTATTTTGGCAATTCTTCCATAATCCCAAAATGGCACAAGATAACAACAGCTCCCTCTGCAAGACAAGTTTTTGGTTGATCTTGGTAAAACCAGAACTCCAGGAGACTCTTAGGTCAAGCTGCAGGGGTGTCCTGTTTGGAAGCAGACCTGAGAACCTGACTGGGTTGGAAGGGATCAAAGAATTGCTGGGGACTTTCTTTCCACCCCAACTCTACATAGTACCTGGGAGAAATGGGAGGAAGCAGACATTCAGCAGGAGAACGTGTGCTGAGGTGGCATCCTTGTTTTCCTCACACACGTTTCCTGTTCTGGAAAAATCCACCTGTCCTTAACTTTGGTTGCTTTGTTTTCTACATGATCCCAGCCTCCCTGGCCACAGCTGACTGGACCACAGAGGGGAAAAGCAAGCATAGGCTAAGCCAAGGAACAGGGAGGGAGAAAGGACTAGAAAGAGTGAATTATAATAAGAAAAGGAGATCGGTTTGAAATGGGAAGTCAGGATAAGCCAGGGCTGGGCTGCCATTTTCTACCACATGGGAACTGAAGCAAAGAAAGATGGTCTCCAGAGAAAAACCGAGGAATGGCGCAGATGCTGGAGACACGATACCACTCGGGCCCCAAAGAAATCATAACTTGGGTCCTAACGCCCCAAATACCCGGGAGGACTGGCTGGGCTGTTATGGTCTTGGGTTTCAGGGTTCCTTCCGACAAATTCCTTATTGTTGATGCTAATTTGTTTAAGCCCGTCTAAATGGGTTTTTTTTTTTAGCCAGTAATCCTTATTGGTTTATTTATTTTATGCTTGATCTTAATAAACTTTCTAAATTAAAGAATAACATACATACAGTAAAACACATAAATCTTAAGTATGTGTCATGACAAAGTTTTAAATGAACATATCCATGTCATCAGCAACCAGATCAAAGACGGCGCATCAGCAGGACCCGGGAGGCCCCCGCGTCCCTCCCGGTCACTACAGCCCTTGCACCACCACCTGTCCTCCTCAGACTGGTCACCTCTGCTTAGTTTTTGCCTCTTTTTGGCTTCATATAAATGAAATCATACAACATGTGCACTTGTTTCTTGCCTCTTTACTCAATTCATTCTGTGTAGCAGTAATCTGTTCTTTTTTTATTGCCATTTGGTGTTTCATTACATAATCATACCACAGTTTATTTACTTACCCGTTCATGGGCATTTGGATTGTTTCTATTATTCCATTACAACATCCTCGTACATGTGCACTCATTCCTGCCGGGCACACGCATCTAGGAGGGTAAGTACTGAGACTCGAGATACACGCATTTGTTCAGCTTCACAGATTAGTCCCAACAGCTACGCAAAGGTAAATCAATGTATCCTTCCACCACCAGTGTGTGTGAGTGAGTTTGAGCTTTTCTGTATATCCATTAATGTTTGCTTATTTTTTTGTTAATTTTAGCCATTTGTGTGAGTATATATTGGTATTTTACAGTAGTTTTTAATTTGCATTTTCCTGATGACTTTCTCTTTTTAAAATTAGGATTTTTTTTTTTGTTTTTTATTGATTTGTAGCTGTTCTCTACAGATGCTGCATAAGATGTTTGTTGGATACACAGATGACAAATATATTCTACTCTGTGATTTGCCTTTTCACTCTTAATTTATACTGCTGAATGAAAGTTCTTAATTGTAATGAACTCGAGAATAGGCAAAATAGTGCATGTTACCTTGAGAAACAGACCCAATAATCTTGGTCTATACAGTCACTGATTTAAGGAAAGTTAACTACAGGGGACCCAGCTTTGCACAGGCCCTACACTACAAATACAATGGTATTATCCTCACTCCCCAAAAGCTTCAGATACATACAAAGACTCACCAATATAACAGCCAGTAGGTGCCCAGTTTATCAACCGCATTTATGCATTATGCCCTGGAAACATTGTTATAAATGGTAAATAGTTGGCCACACCAGCCCTTAAGAGTCCCATAGCCACAGGCACAGAGATGTTCCCACACAGACAAGTAAGTACCCAACACCTCAACAACTTCCCAGCAATTACCAGATCTCACTATTCTAAACAACCAGTGAAAGTTTCCTTGGCCTGGGGCAGCAGGAGGAGCTTCTCTTTGAGTGAGCAGATTTCAACAAAGTGTGGGTAAGGCTCGCACATCTATTGCCTCATTGAACCACTCGAAGAGAGGGGAGAAGGTTGGTGGCACTTCAAGCAGCTGGAGTTTCCCCCTGCCCCAGGTCCCTGGGCTGGCCTTGGCCCTTTCACGTGCTGCCGGGGTTCTTCCCCCATCCACTGTGGGCTCCCTGAGATCACGGCCCTTCCTCTGCTCCTCTGGCCGTAAGAGAAAACAAGGCAGCTCTTTAAACTTCCCAGGGAGTTTTATGGTCAGGAAATACTACATCCTGGGTGTTTTCTTTATCTTCACTCCCTGCCCTCCCCACCCCACCCCCGCACACACCGAGACACACACACAATGGTTTCATGATATTGTTTCTTTTCAGACAGAGGCACAGGAGACATGCCTGGCAGGAAGCAACAGAGTTGCGAGTCTAGAACCCAGGAGTCTGCCCATGGCCCTACACTAAACCTCCTCCCTTCAAAATGACCAGACCAAAAATAAAGGTAAAACATGGGGAAGAAATGGAAAAGAAAAAGTTCTTCTGAGTCAATGAGGGTCGAGAAGAGAGTAAGAGGTGCTCAGGAGGAAGCAGTTTCCATGGATTGGGCACCCCAATCCCGCCCGGGACCCAGGCTTAATTAAACACACACATCACGTGTGAGTAAGGACGCTGATCAGGTACACAGGTGAACACAGTTACGTGGTGAAACTGGATGTGAGGCCAGAGGTTCACAGCACTCTTTTCTTTGCAAGAAAATGGTTAATAAACCATATAAACTCCAAGTCCCTTAAACAGTATTTCCTCCCTTTGCAAGGGAGGTTGACAGAGCAGGGAAAAGTGACAGTTTTTTCCATTGTACTAAAGCAAATACTTCACTGAATTATTATGGGCTAAGAGTGCTAAAGGTCTTCCCACTCATTCTTGACTTCAAGAGGCGAACCGTTGGCACACCCTTCCCAATAACAAGCGGCCTGAGCCAGGACACCGCGGCACTGTTTCTGAGTGACGGATGCTTTGGTTATCTGGAAAGCGTGAAAAAGCTGTGTGAGCACTCGGGATTCCATGACAGGAAAACAAAGGCCTTCCAATTAGGTTTTCCTGGTGTCTGTGAGCATCCAAATTTGTTTCCCAAGACCGGCTAAAAGAACTCCCACACTCCACACCCCCCACCCTCGCCCCATCGCCAAAAAAGAAAAAGAAACAGTTTTCTTTCTCTATTAGCCTAAAAAATGATTAAAAGTCTCCTAAAAGAAAAACAGGATCCACCGAATTTGGGGAAGCTAACTTACAATACCCGCATGGCTCTAAGTTGACACACAAAAAGGTGTGACTGGAGATGACTGGTGGAGAGCAAACACCCAACTTGGACACGTACCTGGCAGGCAGGTCAAATCTTGTAAGGACAAATCTCTTTATAACCAAACGTTTAAACTTTAGCTGTCAGAAGCATGGAATTCCTGATCACCTGCAGGACAGGTTACCACACAGTGGGCACCTAAACGGCTCCGGTAGCTGATGAATCAGTACCTTCATGCAGATGTGGCAGCTTTGGTATGCTATTGATGAAGTTATACATATTCATTTAATGGCTATTTTTTAATCCCTCGAAGCGTAACCTAGTCACTCCCCTCCTACCTGGCCACTCCATAAAATGCCCCTGCTCCGCCTCAGGTCTCTGCACCGTGCCTCCCGCCCACATGGCTGTCAGCCCCAGCCTTAGAGACAAGTCTCAGATCCCACTCGAGAGCCACAGCTGCTCCCCTTTCCTCCCCGCCAATGAAAACTTACTAGAACACAAGTAAGTTCATAGGACCATAGGTTCTCTCAACATTTAAAAAAATGTTTTGAATGGACAAAACTTCCATATCAGTAACTATCTGAACTGCTTCTCCAAATTGTTACGGAAACCCCGGCGGGGCTAAGAAACTTTGAGTTGCAGTAAATAAACTTCAATAATGTCTCTCCCAAACTCCTCTCCTTGACAGGGATTCAGCAAACTCTCCTCCCACTCCTGAATTATAATGTTGACAGGAGATCAAAGTGCGGTGGTTCTGGAGGCAGAGAAATCTTATTTGGTCCTCAAGGTCGGAAGCCCAGATCCTCCACAGACACTTTCGCTAGGCCATCCAAGATTTAACCTTGCCACCAAGGGACTACACGGCACCCACAAGTACCGTAAAGGTATGTAAAACCCACAGAGTGTGACCCTTGATCAGCAATACCCCGATAGCATTTAAAGGAAGATGGAACATGCGTCCAGAATAAGCACTAAACTAGACTGCATTCTTAAAGAGGCATGCAATCCTTGGAAAAAAAACAATTGAGAAGATAAAATAAGCACCATAAATAGAAGCTGAAGAGTGAAATTTCAAAGGGCCAACAGGAAACAAACCACAACAAACTCAAGCACACCAAATCGTATGCTAGGCTGCATAAAATCTGCTCCCTTCAGAAACGGCAGAAACTTCCAGGACTGCCACCGCAGCCTCAGTCTGCCCCTCATCCCTGTGACGGCAGCCCCTTTCTTTCTCTCCTTTTAAAGGTTATGCACCAAGAACTCAACTTGGCTTGTACATTTTTATGTGGAAATTTAATTCCTGGCCCACAACAGAGCATGACTCGGAGCAATTCCCACCTAAAAATATCACAGTGCAAGGCAAAAAAATCAACAGACTGATTTAACGAGGCGGGAGAGTTGAAAGAGTGAGACGGCAGGAGCAGTCTTCAAATACACCGAGTACGCACTCTCAGAACCAGTAGGCTTTGTTCACAAACTCTGCTCTTTTAAGTTCTATTAGTAAATCTCTAGAGATGCATCTCCTACCAAATTAAAAGACAAAAAACCCATGAGAAATGGATTTTATAGCATGGAGAAACAGAAAAGCTAGACCAATTTAAAAATGGATATAAAGTCTCCAAATGAATTCCTTAACTGGTCCAGCTTTTCCATTTCACTACGCTATAAAATAAAAAGCATGAGCCTTTTCTGAGGTGCTCATTTTCATTAGTCTGAAGAATTCAGCAACGCACCTTTACCCGACTGGCTAAAGTAAGACAACAGATAATAACATGTATCGGCTAGATTACGGAGCAGCTGGAACCCACATGCCACTGTTGGGAATATACATTAATACAGCCTCTCTGGCAGACTCCGCTGCAGCTGAACCGTGTGGCCCAACAATCCCACTACTGAATACATTTCCAACATCGATGCCTGCGTGTGTTCACCAGAAAACATGCACACACGTGTTCATGACAGCACCGTCCGTATAGGCCCACGACTAGAAACACCCCAAGGTGCATCTCCAGTAGGAGGGATGAAGAGTGGAATATTCACACTGAGGAATACAACGTGGCGATGGAAATGAACAAACCGCAGCCGCATCGATCTCATAAACACAACATGGGAGTGGGAGAAGCCATGGGAGAGGAGTGCGCAGTCTGTGCACCAGAATCCAAAAAGTGACACAGCAATCTCTAACACGGAAGGACAGCCTTTGGGCGAAAGCGGTGACTGGAAGGGGGCAGACGAAGATGATCAAGCTTGGGTCTATGGCATCTTGGGGAAGGGACGTGAGGGAGTATTTGGCAGAAAAGTGAGTTGTAGCATCACATAATATGAACAATCCCAGCCCCTAAAAAGGGCCTCTTTTAATCAGTGTTTTAATAGAAACAAGCAGCTCTATTAAGAATATGAGAGAAGGGGTGAGGGGAGAGAATGAATGAATTCAAGCTTGATTTCTACTTTTGGTTTAATTATTTTTTCACGTTTTCCCCAAGGTCAAATGGTAAAGCAGTCAGAATAATGCAAAAGAGGTCTGAACAAACTTAACCAAAAATGTAACACAGATATCAAAAATTTACATTCTTTGCCTCTAATCAAGCCAAAAATTACATAAAATATCAAAAGAACTTTTATCTACGATACACAATAAATGTAAACAGGCATCATCAGAGGCACTTGGACTTGATCCTGAATGACTCTGTGAGACAAAATTTTATCCTCCACTCCAAGATCATCACATATATGAGGAGGTTCCTGGAGGAGCTGGGATCCTGGAGAACACCATCCCGTGATGAGCGCCATCCCGGAGGGGCCGTGGCCAGGCCTCCCAGCACCTACCACCATGAGCTGGGCCTGAATGTATACAACTGCTCCAGAACACTACCGTACGATGCTGGTGGTTGGTGGCATCGTCTGGGTTTGGGAAATTGGACGCTAGTTCTGGGATGAAGAACTCACAATCCTGAGTTCACCATCTGTGAGTTCTACATGGCCTATGCAGACTACCGTGATCTCACAGAAATCATGGAGATGATTTCAGGGATGCTACAGCACATGACAGGCAGTTATAAGGTCACCTACCATCCAGAGGACCAGGATGACCAAGGCTACAAAGGTGACTTCACCCTACCCTTCTAGAGAGTCAGCATGACAGAAGACTTTGAGAAAGCCCTTGGGGAGAAGCTCCCAGAAACTAACTCTTTGAAACTGAAGAAATAAACAAAATTCTTGATGATATCTGTGTGGTATAAGCCGCTGAATGGCCTACACCTGGGACCACAGCCAGGCTCCTTGATAAGCTCGGAAGTGACATACATCAATCCCACATTAATCTGTGATCAACCCCAGACAATGAGCCCTTTGGTCAAATGGCATCGCTGTAAAGAGGGCCTGACTGAGCCCTGTGAACTGTTTGTCATGAAGAAGGAAATATGCAACGCCTACAGGAGCTGAATGACCCCACGTGGCAGCTGTCTGAAGAACAGGCCAAGCCACTGGCGACGATGAGGCCATGTTCATAGATGTCAAGGGCTGCCCCCACAGCTGGCTGGGGCAGGGGCATGCACCTTGTCACCATGTTTCTCACACACACCAATGAAATCAAGGAAGTGCTTCTGTTTCCTTCCATGAAACCCGAAGACAAGAAGGAAAATGTAGCAACTGTTAATACACTGGAAAGCACAACAGCTGGCATTTCTGTCTAGAAAATGATAATTGCAAGTCATAGAACTCAGGCACCTTTGCATTTCTTTTTTATTTTACATTATGTTGTTGTTATTCTATTACAGCTGTCCCAATTCCCACCCCCTTGCTCTCCCCTGCCCCGTCCACCCCAACCCCCTCAGTCAGTCCCCACCCTGTTGTCCATGTCCATGGGTCCTTTATACTCGTTCCTTGACTAGACCCTCCCCGTTCTGTCCCCCTTCCCCCCACCCCCATCCCCCTTTGCATTTTTACAAAAGATCAAGGATTTGCCAGATGCTACCAGTCTTGAACATGTGAGTTCAAAACAATGAGTTTTATCTAGCTTTTCGTGCTGAAACAATCAAATGTAAGTTTAAACATTGTCTATAAATAACTGACCTTAAAGGTGTTAAGTCTATAATACCTTGAAATTTTTTCTTGGATCATTTGAAACATGGAGTGTGGAAGGTAGCCCTGATTGGTGTAGCTCAGTGGGTTGGGCATTGTCTGCAAACCAAAAGGTCACTGGTTTGATTCCTGGTCAGGGCACATGCCTGGGTTGTGGGCCAGGTCCCCATTTGGGGGGGTGATGAGAGGCAACCCATCAATATTTCTCTAGCACATGGATGTTTCCCTCCCTCCCTCTCTCCCTCCCTTCCCCCCTCTCTAAAAATAAATAAATAAAATATATTTTTAAAAAAGGAATAGGGAAGGTAAAGGTACATAGAAATTCTGAACAAACAGTGAGGAAATTGTCTGAATTTTGTCTCTTCCATTATTCTAGGATCTTTATATGTATGGACATGCATATTGCTTACAAATTTTGATAAAGTTTTAAGAAGAAACTTTAAGTTATTTCTGAGCCTCTTTGTGGTCTTCCTTCGTTGTTTCTTTACTTCCTTTTGTTTGTATACTGGAAAACTTCCTATGGATTTTTAAGCATAATGTGACTCTTCATTCATAAAATTAAAAACAGATTTGAAAACTCAAAAAAAAAAAAGACCAAGGAACTGCAAGGGAATTCTTCTCTGCTACTTACTATCCACGTGACTCTCCCAGTTCAGTCACCAGAAGAGAACTGAGAATTCCTTTTTTACACCTTGTTACCAAATAAACTGTTTGTCTCTAAAAAATTATATATAAACCAACAAGAACAGAGGTCCTTGTGTGCTTCTCAGGGCATCAGATAATTATGAAAAGGGGTTAGTATGTCTTCTGAGAGTTAAACTAAGCCCCATTGCTCAATTCTATTAACTAGATGAATTAAAAAAAAAACAACAACAATGGAGCTTCAGGCTTCCTGACACTTTGAAATATAGAACTGTTTCCACTTAACTGATTGCTTCTGTAATGAAAAAAGCATGAGAATATTTATTTCTGACAGGTTATCTGTTTTAAGATTCTTCATCAGTGAGAATATCATTTGCTTCCAGCATCCATACTTTAAATGCAAAGCCCAAGAAAGGAAAAAGCAAGCAGGTATCTGAGTTTAAAAGCCAAAGAGGAAATAAAACCGTTGGATTAAGTGGCCTGCTACACTAGTGCAGAGTACATGCTCACAGGCAATTCCCACGCCCAGTGACCCGACTGTTGGAGTAAGAGCCTGGCCGTCAGCTCCCCCATTCGGGCCAGCTTTGTGTTCTCCCTCGTTGCCCCCACCACACACACGCTGCAACAAACCTTGGTTTTCCACCTCTCCAGGGCCCCGTCGAGTATAAAACGCTTTACTTAAAATTAGAAAGGTAACTAACAAAAAGAGGACTACAGATGGTAAGATAAAAATAAGAGCATACTGGGAAGCAGAGGGAAGAGAAGAGAAGTGAGAGGCAAAATAAATTCCCTTCCTGCTTAGCAGGGAGTTAAAAGCTACAGTCAAATTTGCAAAATCAAGTAGCATGGACGGTGGCAGTTTAAAATGAAGGCTGCAAATTCTCTGACACTCCTCCCATGGAGAGGGGGGGTCTATGTCCCTCCCCTCGGGTCCGGGCAGGCTCCGTGACTGCTCCATCCTACAGTAAAAGGGAAGTCACGTTACTCTGGAGACGAGGTCGTAAAAGGCCAGGAAACTTCCGACTGGCTCCTGCAAGGTGCTCATAGCTTGAGCTAATGGTATGTGTCAACACGAAGGGTGTTTTGAGATGAGATTAACATTCTAATGAGTGAATCTGGGGTAAAGCAGATTGCTCTCCATAGTTTGGGTGGTCTTCCTAACTACGCTGTGTTGCACCCGCAGCAGCCTCCTGCCTCTGAGGTTTACTTTATCTATTGACCACATCACTTGCTCTGGTGCTTGGTTTAATCTCATGGTTTGTACAGCGACACGCTGCACAGGTGTTTGTAGCCCAGAAGCAGTAGCCAGACCTCCTGGGTATGTAATGTAGTAGGATATACCACCTAGGTTTGGGTAAGTGCACTGTTTGATGTTCAAACAATGAAATCACCCAGCGACGCACTTCTTAGAACGTATCCCCATCGTTACATGCAGCATGACTACTGTACATGGAGGAAATCTGGTGGCCATGCAAGTGGTATGACCATCTAGAGCCACCGTGCTTTAGTTATCGCATGTACGCACTCTGGCCAACAGACAACCCTGAGCCCAGCCTTCCAGCCCCCTCCCCCCAAGGCACACAACCTGGGAGCAAAGCCTTCTTGGGACCCCGCAGACCAGCCCATTCACCAACTCAGTGGGCAGAGGCCCCAGTCAACCTCGCACGGAGCAGAAGCACCCAGCCAGGCCCCACCTGGATCCCAGACCCACAGAGGCCAGAATACGATGAAACAATCGTTTAAGCCACGAAATTTCAAGGTAGTTTGTTAAATGATACCCACCAGAAGAACTAAAATAAGTAAACAGTCATCAATTAAGACACCTGAAAAGAGACTATACTCTGAACTGGGATCAGAGAAAAGTGATAGGTTTTAGTTTGTATTTTAAACACTTCTTTATTGCACTTACATGTATAGATATGACTTCAGAAATTCAATAACATGTACTGTATAACTGAAATTAGCTAAGAAAGTAGGACTTAAGTGTTCTAACACACAAAAAGTGTACAGTGGTGATGTGTGAATATACTAGAGGAGAGCAATCCTTTCACAATGTACCCGTACATGAAATCACGATGCACACTTCAAATACACAATTTTATTTGTCAAGTATACCTCAGTAAAGCCGAGGAAAAGGAATTTTAAAAATTAAAGAAACAACAACAAACAGATTTAGCACATATTGTGTATCAGGCAGTCTTCTAAGTACTCCATGTGTTTTAATTCATTTAATCCTCACAATATTCCCACGAGGGGGGTGATTTTATTATGCCCATTTTAGAGATGGGAAGTTGAGACACAGAGAGGTTCAGTAACTATACCAAGATCACACATCAAGTGGCAGAACTTGGATTCAAACTAGTAAGTCCGGGTCCAGAGCTACATTTTGACAAAGATCACCAGGCTTTTTCAGCAGTCACAAGCCACCAAGTAAAGGTACAATCTCAAACTGCCATTCACCTGGGTATCCAAGCAGGTGACTGATCACACTTACTGTATGTCAAACCCTGCTGGACTACTTTGCTTCTTCAAAGCTACTACCATAACACCAATGCCCTTTCATCTCCACCTGCACAGGGTTCAAGGCCCAGTGTCCCTAAGTATCACCCAAATCTCCCTACCAAGCATTAATTTCTCCATCCCCTACATTTTCACAATGAGCCATTTATATCAGCTATTTTCATCCTTCTGACTCCTACTACAATCCTGTATCTGTATCCCCATTTGCTATGAACTCTGGGAGGCTCTTTGCCCAAAACATTTTTCCACCTTCATATTAGTTTGCTTGTTTTCAGTATCTTCCAGACAAAGAATGGTAAGGGAACAGCATCTTCCCCGTTATCCAGAGTGGTCTGTGGACCTTAATCTCCCCCCTTGAGACGGCTCAGGGGTCTTTTCTTCTTCAGAAATACCTGCCCCCTAGTCACGTTCTAAAGACCCTTTCAAAGGTCAGCTCAAGTCTAACTACTTATGGAAGCCAACCCTAACCAACCAGGCAAGAAAGACCTTGTTAGTGACTCAGAACTCATATAAACACTTAGTATCTGTTAACTGACCTAAACACTCCTTTGTCTCATATACAAATTCTGCCCAGGTGCTACTGTTCATTTTTACACAGAATTTCTAAACCATAAACTACTCAATGGTATGATCCTTTTTACATCCCCTACAGCTCCTAGCTCAGGACCTTTGCAAAGAAGTAGCTTATAAAGAAAAATACTACATGATTGGTAAATGAAATTACAACAGAAGTTATATTTATGCTATTTATCAAGAAAATATCATGGCCAACCTCACCATTATTTTGGGAATTTGCAAGTTAAACTAATGAGACACCTTTTACAAGTAACATATTGACAATTTAAGATTTCTTTAATGAATTCTATACTAGATGCTTGGACAACTTGATTCTGCAGGTAACGGTTTAATAATACGGATCCGGATTAGTCAACAGGAAAGTCTCTAGTTTATAAAGTAATCCGAAAGAAGTGGAAAAACCACAGGTACAAAGATGACTCCTGCAGCAATACACAGGGTGGGGCGAAAGTAGGTTTACAGTTATTCCTATGGGAAATACCATTAATAAATAATACAAGAAACACCAGTTTGTATACTTACAGCTGTAAGCCTGCTTTTTGTCCCACCCTGTATACCATTAAAACTACAGAGTTTAACACACTTCCAATGTTGGGGAGATTCAACGGAAACATAGCCATGGGGCTGTGGACCTGCACAGGAATTAAAAAGTCATGGAGACAGGAGCAACTTTAAGACACAGTGTCAAGCCCTGACTGATGTGGCTCAGTGGGGTGGGCATCATCCCACAAACAGGAAGGTCACCAGTTTGAAAGGTCACCAGTTCGATTCCTAGTCAGGGCACATGCCTGGGTGGCAGGCCAGGTCCCCAGTTGGGGGATACAAGAGGCAGCTAATCAATGTTTCTCTCCCACATTGATGTCTCCCTTTCTTTCTCCCTCCTTTCCCCTCTCTCTAAAAATAAATAAATATTTTTTAAAAGATACAGTATCAAGATGTAAACAAAATTCTAAATTGAATATTAGGAATATGACTTCATAAAAATATGAACAGGCATGGAAAAGCACTGGAATCAAACACAACAGAAATAATCAGTCTGCTGAGATGGGTTAATATGGGTCACCTTTTGCCCATCTGCCAAATTCTCCGTAAGTCTGCTGCTTTTGCAATTTAAAAAAGAATAGGACAGAGACCTCATACACTGCTGGTAGAAGTATAAACTGTACAGTTACTTTGCAATCTGTTTAGCGGTATCTTCTAAACTGTACAGTAGTTTAGAACTCAGCAATTCTCTGCCGAGTACATACCCAGTACAAATGTGCACATGTGTATGAAGACATACTAGAATGTTCACAGTCACACAATTCACCATTGACAAAATTTAGAAAGGACTCAAATGCCCATCAACCCTAGAATGGATGAATAAATCAAGGTGTAATTACACAATGGAATACTGACCAGCAATGATAACGACTGAACTACAGCCACGTGCAACAGCCTGGCTAAATCTCACAAGCAATGCTGAGAAAAAGAAACAAGACACACTCACACTCCACGAGCCCACTGATCCACGTATACAGAGCATGAAAACAGGCAAAACTGATCTATGGTTAGACCAGCCCTTGGGGAGAGAGAATGACGGGAAAAGAGCAGGCGGGGCCTTCTGCAATAAGGCAATGTTCTGTTTCTTGATCTTGGTGCTGGTTTTAAGTTTATACTCATTTTGTAAAAATCCGTCATATTGTATGTTGCAGTTCAATTTTTTTAATTACTTAAAAAAAAAAGAGGGCATAAGCCAAGCCACCCACACAAGAGGCATAAAATTTCCTGTAATTTTGCAACAAAGTTGGCTTCTTCATTTGATTGGAGAGCAGAAGAGAAGTGCAGTGGCTGTTGCATAATTTACCTAGCTTCAACTCGGCTCACTAAAATGTGATTTTAAAGACATGCACAAATAATCCAACACATGCTGAGTAAATTATCTGTTAATTTTTCACTGAGATCCCTTTTGCCGCTTCTGAACCTGCTCATCCTACAGCTACTCCGTTTTAACAGACCTCTGCTCCCACAAACGCTCCCCTTTCAGCCATCCGCCTACCTCTTCCCCAATTCCTTTAATTCCCTCCAACTAGACCCTTTCCCATCCTCCTCCCCCCTGGACTAGGGGATTAATGCATGAGTAATTTAGTTCATGTGACTATCTGTGAGCAGATGTGGATACTCACAAAATGAACCTAAGTCTTGAATGTATAGATTTTAGTGGCCATTGGCTTGTCATTTCTTTCTGTGGGCCATTTTGGATGATTTAAAACAAAACTATTTTTAAATCCTCAGCCCTTTTTTTCCCTAACTTCTCCATCCTCCACAGTGCAAATGCAAATACCTGCCCCCCTTCAAAACTCACTCTTGCTGAGGCAGAACTTCAAGTTGAATAATCTGTGGACTCAGCAAATCTAGAGAGCAAAAAGAGTGTTCCAATGCACCCCCGTATCACACTCCTAGGAGGAGTGTGGAGGATAAATCACACTCCTAATCTGTGTGTGAAGATTAAAATGTCTAAGGATGGGGCTTCTCTTTCATCCTTGGACATTTTAATCTTGACATAGGACTGCCCATACTTAATTTTTCTTCCACCACCTCAGCAGCAGCACCTTCCTTCCCCAAAATCTATTAAGTAGAAAAGGCTTGAAGTTAATAATTTCTCAGTTTTCTTCACCTCTATCTTGGGAAAACTTCACCTTAAAATGAGGGAGTACTAGGCTGGCGGGTGGGGGGGGTATGGAGGAGGACTACTAACCAGTGACAGGTAATGGGCACAGGGTAGCTTTTGGAAAACATCTGGAATTAGGTAGTAATGACGACTGCATAACTCTGTGAATATGATAAAAGCCACTGAATTATACACTTTAAAAGGGTAAATGTATGTCATGTTTATTATATTTCACTTTTTAAATAAATTAAAGTTGGAGGAGTGCCCAACACCCAACTTTTTTACAAAAAGTTGGATGAAACGAACAACTACCAGGTAAAATGCTAAATACCACCTAAAGCTTAAATTGAGCCCTGGCTGGATAGCTCCATTGATTAGAGGGACCAGATGCCGAGGTTAGGGGTTCATTGCAGTCAGGGATTACACAGGGGTCAACCAGTGAATGTGTGGATAAGTGCAACAGATCAATGTCTCTCTATTCTAAAATTAATAAAACTAAAAAAAATAATTTAAAAATTAAAATCAAACTGAATAAACTCATGAATGAAAAATGAGAAAACCGGCCCTGATTTCAGTCCAGCTCAGAGGTGCGATGGGGGCGGGGTGGTGGTGGATGAAGGTGAGGCAAGAAACTGCACAATCATAGATCTGGATTATTAACCTTCCTGTTAGTCTAGCACCCTCGTTCTGACAACTATTTCATTAATATTGAATACAAGATGAACCTCCGTGGAGACGACGTGCAGAGAGTGAGCGCTGGGGGACGCCATAGATTGTTTTTCGCGCTAACTCGGCCAAAGCCTTCACCAAATCCCCCCTGTGCAGCACAGCTCTAGCTGACCCACAGGACTCACCGCGAAAAATTGCGTCCGAAAATTCCAGGGGGATCCAGGTGGAGGGGATGAACGGTCAAGGGCAGGAGGTAGCTGCCCTGAGCGCAGCATGCCCTGAGCGCAGCATTCCCTGCGCGTCTGCCTAAGTGGCATGTTCAGGGACCAAGTCCGCTTAAGGACACTCGCCCCTTCCCTCGACTTGCTGCAGATGCTACAGAAGCCCTTGCTGCCCGGACCAGGGTCCGTGAGCCCAGAAGCCGAAAGTTCCCACACCCCTCCCCCACTTCCCGGCCCCTCCAACACTGACCCGAGTAATCTCTTGAGTCGGCTGAGGGCGACTCGAGGCCACCTGCTGCTCTGGGACAGAATAATAATGGGGTCGACCGCCAGTCCCTCCTGTGGCCGAGAACTCACGGGGAGACGTCTCAGAAAGAATCTCTCGCCCCATCCCGAGCAGATTAAAAGGCCTGGGGGCACCAAAGGGCACTGCGCCCCGGTCCGGGGCAGGACTTCCCCGCTGCCTGGAGCCCGGCGCACTGCGCTACCCTTCCACACAGGCCGAGCCCCTTGGCCGCAGCGCGCGCCAAACACGGGTGACCCTGTCCCTGGGCCCGCTCCGGAGCTGCCCAGCGATCGGAGTGCGAGGGAATCCTCTGGGCTGCCCCTCTGCTCCAGCACGGCCGCCGTGCGCCCCCGGCGCGCGCCAAGTTTGCCTGGCTGGGCTGAGGCTGGCCCAGGGCAGAGATGAAGCCCGGGCACCCCCGCGCCCACCCACCGGGGAAAACGGCGCAGTGTAGACCCCTGCTCCACTCACCTCCGAGCACTCTCCCAAACCTGCTGCGCCCGGCGGGAGGCTCGCTGGCTCACCCGGCTCCCGGACCTCGGAGGAGGGGCGGAGCGGAGGGGGCGGAGCCGGCCCCGGCTAGCCAGCGCCAGAATTAAACTCCGAAAGGCAGGGTATCCACCCAGACCCTGCAACCCAGGCAAAGAGAAATTGGGGGAGACTAGTAAGCCTCAGACGCAGGGTGGGAAATAACTGTGTCAGCCTCCCGGAGCTGGGCGGGAGGGAACCCGAGGAGGCCCCTGAAACCTCCAGGATACCCGGCTCTCCGCGGTGCTTCTTTGTACCCCGAGACCGGCCGGCGCGGGCCTCAGTGCGCCTGCGCGCGGCCCCAACCCCACAGTGCCCACGGGCACCGGGCACCGGGCACCGTAGCGCACCTCAGCGCACCTCCTGGCCACACCCGGCCTTCCGGCCACTGCACCGCTAAAACCCAGCCCAGGCACGTTCCTTCTGCCCACGCGTGTTTAGTTTTCCCCGTGAGGGAAGGAAGTAGCCCATCCCCCCACCTCTTCCCCAGCCCCCACGATCCCCCACCCCCAGTGAAACTTGCCTCAATTCAGATCTATTATCTCTGACCCGGGAGGCGTCCCTGGGCGCCGCAGGGGTGGCATGTTAACACACCAGTCTACTGCCTTTTTATTGCC
This sequence comes from Trachops cirrhosus, assembly GCA_028533065.1. Taxonomy (NCBI): domain Eukaryota; kingdom Metazoa; phylum Chordata; class Mammalia; order Chiroptera; family Phyllostomidae; genus Trachops; species Trachops cirrhosus. The sequence continues at coordinate 44,742,307 of CM052540.1, read as the reverse complement.
GCCTCCTTCCACTCCGCTAAGAATTTGCGCTGTGCTGTGGCCCTCTTTTCTGGTCCTGGTTGAGAGCGGGACTCTGGAGCATGCAGGAGTCTCGTTTCCTGCAGGTGCCTGAGCAGATCAGTGTCTGAGAGGCGGCTAAAAACCTCCCGCTGTTCCCTGGACCGGCCTTGTGTCTTCCGTGCGTTCGTTTCTGCTCCGCCTCAGGACAGAATCCTCCATGGAAAGGAAAAACTGCGTGTCCAGAAGGGCGCAGATGTTCCGGGAACTCCAAAGAAAACGCAGTGCCTGCCTTGGGAACTGAGGACTGAACTAGGACGTCAGACACTGGATTCAGAGCAATTTCAGTGGGTGCAAGAGAGATTGACTTGAGTCTTCTTTCAATCTGAAGACAGTTTGAATAAACAGGACAGGAGGACCGACAAAAAACAAGTATTACTAAGACAAAAAGCATTAATGTTAGGTCTTTAATTACTGATTTTCTTAAGAGCTCTCCTTCACAGCGCAACCCAGCAGGGCCTTACACACGTCACAATATTTTTTGCAAACAGATTAAAGTGAAGAGCCATCAAACCTCACAACTTGAAATGCTGGTCTCTGAGGGAGGAGAAGCTGGGGAAATCAATGCTTCTCCACTAGTTGGTGGCAAAAAGACATGCAAATTCCTGAAATTGATGGTCCCTGCTTGTGAAGAGGACAGGCAAAGGGCAGCTCAAAGATACTGGGGACAGGAAATCTTATTTTTAGTCATAGCCCCTTTGCCAGCTCACTGGGTAACAGTAAATAAACTCCTCCATCTGGATCTCAGTTTATTCATCTGTATAATAGGTATATAGATTCAGTAGGTTCTCTCTAAAATACACCCCACCCCAAATATCTATGATTCTATTAAAAAAAAAGAAACCTTCCCAAGGTGATGAGTGGGGAGATGAAAATGAGGGGGTCTCCTGCCTACACAAAGTGCCCTGCACCCTTTATTTCTCCTTCCTTACAATTAGTGAGCATTTATTTCAAGACGATCAAAAGTTGGCAAATCTAATCAAGAGTGGCAGATTCTGAACTTTTACTGGATTTATATTTGAAAATCTCCATTTTTCATCATTTTTTATTGATATACAATTCATATACCACAAATTTATTCTTAAAGGGTATATTTTGCTGATTTTGCATTATTCACCAAGTCCACTTGGTGGACCACTAAGTGGTGCAACCATCACCACTAAGTCCAGAACACTTTCATCATTCTAATAAAAACTCCGTTACAGTCGTTCCCCTGCACCCCTCCCCACACTTAGTCCAGACAGCCACGGATCTACTTTCTTTCTTTGTGCCTGTGCCTGTTCTGGACATTTCATACAGCGGGTAGACTTTGGGTCTGGCTTCTTAAATTTAACATAATATTTGCATGGTTCATCCATGCTATAGCATGTATCAGTACTTCATTCCTTTTTATAACTGCATAATATTCCATTGTGCAGATAATACCATTATTTATCCGTTCATACATTGATGGACATTTTAGATTGTTCCTCCTTTTGGGCTCTTATGAACAATGCTACTATGAACATTCGTGTACAAGTTTTGTATAAATATTTGTTTTCATTTCTCTTGAGTGTATATCTAGGAGTAGAATTTCTTGGCTCAATGGTAACTGTATAACTAACTTTCTGAGGAACTAAAAAATTTTCAAAGTGGCTGTACTATTTTACATTCTCATTATGAAGTTTCTAATTTATCCAAATCCTTAACAACGGTTGTTACTCTAATCTTTTTGATTATTTATATCTAGTAGGTATGAAGTGATATCTTCTGGTTTTAATTTGCACTTCCCTGGTGACTAATGATGTGGAGCATCTTTTCATATTTTTATTGGCTATCTGTATATCTTCTTTGGAGAAATGTCTATTCAACCCCTTACCCATTTAAATTTTTTATTGTGGAGTTGTAAGAGATCTTTACTTAAATCTGATAAAAGATACTAGTCCTTTGTCTGATATATGATTTATAAACTTTTCCTCCTATTCTGTGAATTCTTTTCACTTTCTTGACAGTGTCCTTTGAAACACATACAGTTTTAATTTGATAGTCATATATATTTATGTTATAACATAAGCTAACACTGATGTTACAAGTTAACAATAGTTTTTCAGACTATAAAAGTAATACATGCCAATTATAAGAAAAAATACTTTGGAAAAATATTTAAGAAGATAAAGAAGAAATAACAATCACTTATGGCTCCACCTCCTAGGTGTAGCCACTGTTAAGATTATAGCAAATTTCCTCAGGCCCTTTTTTAACAGATTATTTATTTATTTATCTGAGATCGCCCCCACTGACGTCATGTGGCCCAGCTCAGCTTAGGAAATGGATGTCAAAGCCAGTTGTTGCCGGTGTCAGAAAACATGTAAGATAATTCTCTCAATCTAGAAAAAAAAAGAGGACCTAATTTATTTCAACCTATAACACAATAGTCTCACCCTTGTGGTTCCTGGAAATAACGATCTGGAGGGTAAAGGATGCGTTGATTCATTTGTTTTAGTTATTTTACAAGTAAGTGTTCAGTTTGCGTTACCTGGGGCCCTGTTTGAATACATTTTATATGTTGCTGAAGGACACGACCCTAGTTTTAGTAATCTTTATTCACAATTAGGATCTTCATTATGTCATTGTTACTATTATAAAATATTTATAGAGGATTCAAAAGGTATAGGACATTCTTCTAGGAAGCTAAGTGGAGGGATTAGGTGTACAAGCCTGTCCCTGTAGAACAACTATATTTAGAATATTTACTTATTTAACAAATACTTATTGAGGGCCTACTGTGCCCAAAACACTGGGTTCAGCTTTATCAAGGACACAAAGAATCCCAAGAAACTACCTGTCTTTTAGGGGAGTTAACACATGTACAAAATTAACTGTGGCCTAAGGAAGATATAAAGTATTATTGTAGTTTAAACTATAATTTTAATAATTGAAAACACTTATTGAGCTCTTACTTCTCCTGTGAGGTAGGCATGATTATTATCCACAGTTTGTGAAATTAAAGATGGAGGTTTAGGAAGGTTGAAATACCTGAGGAAGACACTGTGGGAAGCGGTGAGGCAGGACTCAAGCGCAGGTGGCCAGAGCACAGAGTCAGAACTCGGCACCAATCACCCCCAGCTAGGACAGCAAATGCATAGCATTTAAAAAAAAAATTTGGTGATAAGTTTGCGCTGAGTCATTGTCACCGAAGCTTTTTTCTTCCTTGGCAAGGAAACCTTGATCTGGTGACCTTGTAACTTTGACCTCATATGACCATTCTCCAACCCAGTAATTTTCATATAACTGAGATGCCTTTGAGCCTCAGAGTCTTTTAATCAAAGAAATGTTTAAGGAAAGATAAAAATGAAGGCTCTCTGAGTGAAGCGAAAGGGTAGGGGAGTCTTCCAGGGTGGTGGGGCCCTGAGGCTGCCCCACGTTCAATGACAATTAGATTATCACAGTTGAAACCTAGTAAGGAGCATTGATGTCAGTACAATCTCCGTCTTGTCACTAAAGACGTGTTGACTTTTCTCCCCATTGGCAGGGCTTCGTCTCATTCAATAGACTGATGGGCATGAGCCTGATGTGGTTTCAGAATTAGTCATGTTTAATGTTCTTTGATACAGTTGAGTGTGTCTCCCTTTAATCATTAGTTATTTTTTAAATGTTAAAGATAGCTTGCTTACCTAGTGGTCCTCAAAACTTGTCAGGGTGATGGGTGGGTAAAATCGAAGGCTGAGCACCAGGACTGACCAAGGTGGAGAAACGAGGGTTCCCTGCTCTGGTTATGTCAGAGCCTTTTACCGTACACTGTATTCAAAGGAGACCTGGTGTGTATACCGTAGTGTTGAATTCCAACAAAGAAGGGCTTAGGCAACTTTTCTCTTCCAGGCACAATTGCACAGCCTGACAAAGCACAGCCAAAGGAGAGGAGGAGAATGGTGAAAGGGGAGGAGGCAGACTGAGGGTCTGGGGCCAATGGCTTAGTTCAGGGGCAGCACCCTCCCTGAAATTCAGCTTTAAGACTTGGAGCCAAAGCAGTTACTTATAGGATTTTATTGTCTACTGTCATTCCTAGGCATGACAGGAAACATACAGAATTCTAGAAAGCTATTATTATTATTATCTCAACGAGTAAGCGCACCCAGCTCCTTTGCATTCACCATCTCAGGCTGGCTCAAGGGCAGTTTGCTTATCTACCCAACGCACGTGTTTGCCCTCTGTTCTAGTCTGTGTGCCTTGGGAGGGCTCCCCACTCTGTGTTGCCCGTCTTTTATCTGTCTAACAGGGTGTCACATGAAGTTGCAGTCACCATGTCAGTAAGGGCTACTGTCATTGAAGCCTTGTCCGTGGGCCGTGGGTCCACTTCCAAGAAGGCTGTGACTCACATGGTTATGGGCAGAAGACCTTAGTTCACACCCTCTCCATAGAGGGCCTCTCTGCAGGGCTGGTCTTGGCAAGGCAGCTGGCTTCCCCCCAAGCAAGTAATAAGAGAGAGAGAACAGCCAAAATGATAGCTACAATGTCTTTTATTTATCTTTTAAAGATTTTATTTATTTATTTATAGAGAGAGGGGAAAGGAGAGAGAAAGATCACTGTGTGGTTGCCTCTTGTGTGCCCCCTACTGGAGACCTGGCCCACAACCCAGGCATGTTCCCTGACTGGAAATCAAACCAGTGACCGTTTGGTTTGCAGGCCAGCACTCAATCCACTGAGCCACACCAGCCAGGGCTTTTATAACCTAATCTCAAAAGTGACCTACCACCACTTCTGCCATATTGTGTGGTCTCATAGATCCTGGGACAATGTGGGAGACTAAAGAAGGGACAGGGGTGGATATTCAGAGACAGGGATCATTGGGGAATCATCTTAATGGCTGGCTACCACAATTATTAATAACAATAATAGGACATTTTTTGCTCAAAAGCATGTTTTGGTTACTAAATACACATTTCAGATGTATATTGAATAGATATTTCAAAAATACCTAATCCTCCTAATTATGCTTTTTAAAAATAATCATATTTACTTAGTACTTTCTATGTGTCAAGCACTATGCTAAACAATTTCCACGGACCCTCTCCTACAACTCACAATTGCAAAGGAGGCACTGTGAGTGGCTTCATTTCACAGAGACAGAAATTGAAGCACAGGGAGTTTAAGTAGCTTGCTCAGGGCACAGTAAGTCAGACTATGGACTCAGATCGTTTAAAGCACATATATCATCACTAAGCTATACTGATTCCCTCTAGTCATAGTTTCATGAAACATCTCTAACTTATTCATGGTTTACAAGCAAAGGACCATCATTCCAGGGAAGTAATTCAGAATTTCCTAGCAGTCACAGAGTAAATAAATAAAGACTAAACATTGGAGGTTAAATTCCTGAGGTCCTTTGTCATGATTAAGACTACACTGGTTGACCTGTCTTCTCTCCCCCTTCTCTGCTCTTCCCCCGCTGCACCCCAGCCACGCTGCCTTCCTTGCAGTTCTTGGAACACTCCATACGTGCTCCTGCCTTAGGTCATGTGTGCTTAACATTCCTCTTCTCGCCCTCAGCATCAGTCTGGCTCCTTCCATCACCTCCTTTCCTCAGAGGTCACCCTCCCAGAGAGTCCCACTATTTACCGTAATGCCACGCCACCACCGTCACTTAGTCCCATGCTCCATTGCCTGTTCTCCCTTCCCATAGCACTTACAGCCCATATGCTACAGAATGCACTTATTTAGTACGCTTTCATGTCTCTGCCTACCCCAGAACACAAGCTCCGCAAAGGATTTGGGTCTGTTTCACTCACTGAGGATCCCTAGCCCTTCGACAGTCTCTGCTACACAATGGAGGCTCAACGACATATACGATGTGTTGGACGAACAATGAAATGATGGGAGGGAGCTTAATGCATGGAGCTGACAATCAGATTAGCTCATCCAAAAATTTAATGGTCAATTTATTTTCCAGCCATGCCTCTTTAAATTTGATAATGAAATTATCTAGAGATTTTTGTCCAAATACATGTTTCTAGAGAGAATTGTTTCCTTTTAATGAGAAGTCCACATTTGTTGCCATATGTGTTTATCTTTTAACCAGAGAAGATGTATTAGAAATTTCTAGAAACAAAAGATGCTTTTAACCTAGAAGAGAAATAAGCTAGGTCAGGATTGAAGTATTTCCATTGCCCAAGTAATGGCCTATCCCTCTGTAGAGTGGCCCTATAAAACCTGAACAAATATTTACCTTTGACATTAGAAAAAGGAAGTTCAGCAAATGACATTTCATAAGGAGTGAAATGAAAGAACTTCCTTTCTTTATTTATCCTGTATAATCCATTGCTGTTCAGTATGCTTTGTTCCCCTGGACATAGAGGTGTTGTTTGACAGGCCAGCAATCAGTCTAACTTTCCCGGGTCTACCTGGAATACTAACTGTGAGCTTGGTCATTTCAGAAGGCCAATTCACTAGCTGACAGTCCATTCAATGAAGGTCTCAACAATACTGAGGTTTTTTTCTTTAAACCAACTACATATATCAACTGCAGTAATAACATCTAAACCTTATTAGATACATGTAGCCATCATACCTATGTTGTCTCTAATACTTCTAGCGATTGTACAGGATTGATACTGTAGTTATGAAGCCCAGTGAAGCTGAGTCATTTGTCAAGAACACACGATCAGGACAGACACCCAAACCAGGGCTATCTGTCTGATTCCCAAATCTGGGCCAGTGTCACAGTGCTGTTCTCTGGCCCTAACCCTCAGCCTACGCAGTAGCCTTACCTAATTATGTAAGTTGCAACAACCAAATATTGCATGGTACATACTTATATTACAAGTTTGCATTGTTTATCTGAAATTCAAATATCTTGTATTTTTATTTGCTAAATCTGGCCACTTCACATATAAGGAACCTTGGGGCTTCTTGTGTAGTGGTTCTTAGCCAGGGGTGCTTGGCAAAATGACCCAGAGGGCTTCTTCAAAACACGTACAGCTTCTATGCCGTACTGCAAGAGGATTCCAGGGTGGAGCCAGGCCTATGAATTTTCAAAATGTTTTATTCATTTATTACAAATATGTATTTATTGAGTACTTACCCTATATCAAGTGCTTTCATGTGCTTTGGAAACACAGAAAGAAAAGTGAAATAAAGTTCTGCCTCGGGAGATCTTCCCCAGTGACTCCCAAATTCATCCCTGTTAAGAAACAATGGGTCAAGCACCCTTATTTTACAGATTGGGGGAAGAGAGGCCCAGAACGGTGCCACGCTGGCTCAAGGTCACTGACAGAGGAAGGACTAGAGATCAAGTCTCCTAGCCTCTAGCCCATTACTTTTAAAAAAATACCTCTTTACCAACCATAGGTCCTCAATTTTCCAGAACACTTCCCTTTTAGCATTCTATTATCTTTTTTTTAAAAAAAAAAAAAACTTTATTTATTTACATTTAGAGAGAGGGGAAAGGAAGGAGAGAAACATCAATGTGCAAGAGATGCATCGATCAGTTGACTCTCACATGCCCCCAACCAGGGACCTGGTGGCACCCCAGGCATGTACCCTGACTAGGAATCAAACCAGCAACTTTCGGTTCCCAGGCCTGTGCTCAATCCACTGAGCCATACCAGCCAGTGTAGCATTCTATTATCTTTAAACTTACAGTCTTTGGTTTGCAACATACAGTGTCAGAAGCCATGTCATTCTTAGAATAATACACTTAACATTGCTGGAGGTTCTTTCTTGTACCCGTAACACCAAGGTTATAGATGTCCACAGAGAGCAGTAATAGGGAATCCCGACCCCAAATGAGAGTGGCGGTCACTGTTGGCGTTCCATTCTTTACACAGCAAATGAGCAGCATTTCCCATGTCCCCTGACTTCTGCGTTCTCCCAATAACTCTCTCTCCTGTAAAGGAGACAGAGAAGATGTTATCGTGACTGCCCTTTACAGTGGGGGTAACTGAGATCAGCTCACACAGCTAAGCTCAAACAACTTGTAAGCGGCGGAAACAGGGCTCAAGTCCAGGATTTCTCTCTCCAAGGTGGAATAAAATAATCTGAGAATGAATGAAAATTTTAGCCTGTTTCTTTTCTTCCTCTCCCTGCAGGAAAGGGCAGTGAAGGTGGGAGAAGCCTGCTGTTACCAGCCAGGCACTAATGGGCCTGCTGCAAAGTCTCCCTCCCCAGCAGCTCCGCCCTCTCCTCTCAGGTTTCACATTCCTGCCACAGGGGACCGTCTGTCTGAGGGCATTCCACTGAAGGCAGAAAACACCTCAATCAAAATGCACACGAGTCACCCACAAACCGTGCCCCGCGGTGCCCCCATATTTGCAGGGACTCACAGAGCAGATTAGCTAGTTAGTACTGTGTTCCTAGCAAGTCAGTGGGCATGCCGGACTGTTTTGTTTACAAGATGAATATGAAATAATTATGCAAGGCCTCGGAAGGAACCTGGAAATGAGAGCTTGGGAAAATGCGGCTTGAGGTCTGAAAGAGAAAATGCTGACTTCTTGTCAAATTTTCATGAGACCCCAAGGCAAGCACTCCCTTTATCAGGAAGTGAAATGCAAGCTCCATACACATTGAAATGCAAATTCCACATGAATTTAAAAAATAAAACTGCTACAACACAAAGAGAAACAACAAAAGAAGGAAGAATAAAAAATAAAGTTGCCAAAGTCTGTTCCCCAGCCCCTTGTGGGTACCAGGCTGCCCTCAGCAGTGAGGGTCGCTGGGGGAGGGTTTGGAAGCCAGACTCAAGCCCGCCTCCATCACTGGAAGACTGAGCAGACTTGCCCAGGAAGATCTGCCCAGGTTCCACCTCAGCGCCTCCAATCCACACTCCCACCCTCCAGCACATGCATCCCACAGTTTCCCAGTTATCTACTGCTCCCTTTTGCTTAAGGCTCTCAAGTGTCCTGTTCACGACCTATTCATTCTAACAAGGGCTTAGAACTCGGAACAAAGCTCTGTCACCCACCAGGATCCAAGTCAGTCTCAAAGACTAGGGCAGAACTCGACATGCAGGGTCTAGCACAAATAACGCCTTTTTTTCATTACAAAATCTTTCATTAAAAAACCATAAGCATGTAATTCTGTAACATGTCACCATATGACATTTTAGATGAAATGTTGGAATTTAAACTATAAATTATTATACCCACATTATTACTCCACCAACCACACTCAAGCAGGTGTTACTTCTGCTGGACCCTGTATTTATAAAACATATATATTTGAGGTATTTGTGAGAGCAGCCTTCTAAATGGCTCTTCTTTCCTACAACCCTCCGCACCCAATCATCCTATATGCATTCACCAGCTGAATTCTTTTGAAGATTTTCTTTCTTTGTTTCTAGAGAGAGGGGAAGGGAGGGAGAAAGAGAGGGAGAGAAACACTAGTGTGTGAGACATGCATTGACTGGTTGCCTCTCACAGACCCCCAACTGGGGGCCGGGCCGGAAACCTAGGCATGTGCCCCGTGGGGAATCCAACCAGCAACTACTGAGCCACACCAGCCAGCGCCTACCAGAGGAATTTTCTAAAGGACCAAGACACTCCTACATAAAAATAAATTTCACTCCCCTACATAAGAATAAAAGCCTTCCCCAGAACCGCCGTTAAAAATACCAGTGTTTATTCACCGGATAATCCCTGTCCAACCACACAGTTTAGGTAAGGATCAACTGAGACAATGTATGTGAAAATGTTGAAGAATATAGTATGTTACATTCATATAGCATTTCAGAGCTTCTAAAGCATTGTACATTGCTCATCAGATTTCAAGATATCAGAGAAAGCATTTATGTTACTTTTACTATATGTATATTTTGTTTCTATAAGTGGGTTGTTAAATTCTAGGTCTTCAACTTTTTTATCAGTTGACTGATATGAAATGTAAAGTTTCATATAAAGTTATATTCAATATCAAGTACTATGTCATTAAATATTAATTAAAATTAAAAAGGCAAAGCCCTCACCTAGTATTTCATCACAAGAAGACATAAAATAAGGCTTTTGCCATGATTCGTCCTTGTTTGCACTATGTATTGAGAAGGGCAGGACAAAGTTGTAAAAAGCATGAGAGTTTATGACTCCCGGAAATTAGCTAGATTAAAAATTGTTTTATGTTATTGAAGAGCCTATAGAATATGGAAAACGCTTGGGGCTTTTGCTTGCTTTCTATTTTTATAATGAACTAAAAGTTCAGAAAAAGGCAGTGCCTCTGAATAAAAGACCAGCTGAATGGGGATTAGAAGCTGCTGTTAGGTCGGTGAGAATTTACAAGAGGCTGCAAGAGCATGGCCTCTGCAGCCGGTCCACCTGCGTCCAGGTCCTGTCCCACTGTGGTAAGCTGTAAGACCGGACAAGTTGTTTAATCTCTTTAGACCTCAGTTTCCTCATCTGTAAAATGGGAATAATAACAGAAGTTACCTGTAAAGTGGTTGTAAAGATTAAATGACTTCATGTTTGCAAAGTACTTAGAATAAGGTTCATCTAATATTAAACATCTTACAAGAGATAATGGCGATGATGATGATGATGACTTGAGGAAGAAAGACAGGATTAAATTCAGCATTACACAGAGCAGAGGATTTGTTCAGATGCTGCTATGTGTCCTGGTAAAGCAATTTACCTAGCAGGGCTGAATCCTCATTTGTGAAATGGCTCTATGGCCATGTGTAAAATAATTATATAATTACAACAGATCTGAAGATGGGCCTTCCCATCTCAATATTCAGTTGACAAATGTTTCAGCTAGTCATCAGACTCATTAGAGTCTGAAATTATTGCTGTAGCAGGAGATTGAAAACACCATGTCAAACTGGCTTTAAGACAAAAGGGAACTTCTTAGCTCATGTAACTGAAAAGTCCAAGGGAAGACTTTTAGGCTTGATCAGAGTCTCAACTCTTGACTTCAGGATTCATTTTTTCTCTATCTCTTTGATCCTCCTTCTGCAGTTACCGCTTCAGTCTCAGGTTCTACACATGGCCCCTTGTGGCTCCAGGTTCTTTCCATCATTGCTGCAAACAGACCCAGCCGAAAGGAATGTGGGAATCTCTCCCAACTCCTCAGCTAAAGTCTCCTTGTTACCACAAATGGGTGTGAAACATCTTTTGGGGGTTGTGGAAATCTTCTAAAACCAGACTCTTGTGATAATTGCTCTGTAAATATACTAAAAAACCATTGAATTGTATACTTGAAAGGGGTAATTTTATGGTATGTGTTATACCTCAATGAAGTCATTTAAAAACAGATTTTCCTTGTATCTCTTTGGCTCTGTAGGGTCACATGCCTATTTCTGAACCTGTCACTGGGTCAGAGCAATGTGACACTCAAGTTGGCCAGGCCCGAGTACCGCATGCACACCCTGGAGACTTGGACAAAGTCAATTTCATCCAAAGCACAGGCACTGAGGGTGGGGCCCGTGGCAGGCCAGAGATGTGGGGGGAGTCCTGTGTCACCTCTCTGTGCCCCACTCAGCAAGCCATCAGCCCCATGCTTCCTGAGAATGAACCAGAAACAAATCCTCCACCTTTATTTTTTTTGTCATTGTACACCTTTTATCTCACCTCTCACTATCTCTTTCAAACTTGATTCTCAATGCTCGTGACTGTGGGTCCAAAGGAGGGATGAGGTAATGCACTAGAGTGAACTGTATAGCTCTGGTTTAACTGATTTTCCAGGGCACAGCCAGAGACAGAGCTTTAGGCTCTTCTTACTTTACTGAAGAATGGCGACATCAGACAAAAGTGGACACATCCAGCGTGCTGAGAGTGGAGGCGCTGTGCTGAGCGCTCTGTGTCATTGTTCTTTTAATCTTTACAACAACCTCAGAAGGAGGATAAGCTTATCCACCTTTCATATATGAGTGCACTGCCTCCGAGATGTAAATTAAGGCAGCACCGCTAGTCTGAGGCAGAGCTGGGCTTGCAGGGGGTTCTGCCCTGTCTGTTTGTGAGGCAGAACTTTTAACCACTAGCTCACTGTCTGCTTTTAACAAGTTCGAATGTGGTTGGCAGGCCCCATTCACAGTCAAGGCCCATGTCCCTGAAACCCTTGGTTTCCAATGGGAGGGAAGTGGCTTCTCGCAGCTTACCTGTGGCAGAAGCAGTGAGCAGCCACTGACCTGGTTCTGCAAAACTGAAGGTGCAGCTCCCGGGGGTGCAAACTGACACCCTGCCTGCTCCAGATGGGCATAGGTGGATCTGTTGGGCCAGCACCACATTGTTACAGGTGGCCGCTGTTGTTTTTAGTAAACCGGAGAGAATGTTATCTGGCATCACACCTGATTTTGGCACCCTTCAGGGCATTTACCCAGTTACTTCACACCTGTATGTCAGCTGTCTGACACTCAAAAGCACTTGCCTTTGCATCTCCCAAAGAGCTAGCAAGTTTGAAGGAGAGGCTGCCTGGCCCCTTTCTCTATGCTGTGGTGTCAGAAGACCTGAGTAGAAAATAGGAAAAATGCATTTTCTTATGCAACCAGTGGTGTATTTGCGTGGGAAACTATACACTTCAGTTTCATTATGGATCAATGAAGCTTTTAGGGGCAGGCCCAGGGACCTAACAGCACTGTGTACCATTTTTCCCCATCTCATCTGATCCTCATACCAGCCCTGGCCAGTGTGGTTCCTTTGGAGCATCATCCCATAAACTGAAAGGTTGTGAGTTCGAGTCCTGGTCAGGGCATATGCCTAGGTTGTTGGTTTGGTACCAGGTCGGGGCACTTGGGAGAGGCAACCAATAGATGTTTCTCTCATACATTGATGCTTTCTCTCCCTCTCTCTCTCCCTCCCTTTTCCCTCTCTAAAATCAATAGGCATGTTCTCAGGTGAGGATAAATACAATAAAATAAAGCATACACTTCTGTGATTCCTATTTGACGAGAGAGAAAACTGAGGCTCCCCCAGGCACCATAACTGGCCCATGGTTACAGAAATCGGATCCCGAGCCCTGGCTCGCAACCACTATTCACTGCCTGTGTTCTCAACCCTGCCCTGCACAACAGGGTCACCAGGGGAGAACTTCAGGGACACCAGTGTCTGATTCAGACCCAAGTCCAATGGAGTCTCTAGGGGCTGGAGGTGAGGCATCCATGGTAGCTGAATACTTTTTAAATGCTACAGGTGACTGTAATGTAGTCAGAATGTGAAACTGTCTGAAGAGCAAGTGATACGAATTTACATGTCCACAGGGTGCTTTTGCAGGGAGCTGAGGCATGCTTACAGCAAATGACTGGCCAGCAGCGGCCCTGAGCTGTGGAGTGTGGGTTGGCACACTCACAGGAGCAGTGCAGCGACAGGAGGTGGCCTTGTGTAATCGTTGACGGTAGACAGAAGACTTGGGTTTGAATCTGCACCCCTCATTGATTGTATGACTTGGGGCACCTTATTTTACCCCACTGAACCTGTTTATTCACCACTAAAGAGGGAGTAATCATGGGCCCCACCTTAGAGGTTGGTATGAGGAGGCGAGTGCGGGCGTGTGTGTCCTGAGCTCAGCACAGACTCTGGCACCTTGTGAGCAGTGAGTCACTGTCAGCTACTGATGACAACTGCTACACCACTAATGGCATGCTACAGACAAGCAGTTTCAAAGACAAATTCAAATTCTGCATATGGGTTCTGCTTCCTCACTGGTGCTCATCAGGTTTTTAGAATTATCCTACTCACTTGAAAATGGAATTGATTTGCCATGGTGGGGGGAAATGTCCTAGAGGTGGCCGATTCACAGCCTGGTGATAAGTCTGCAAACAGGGTTGAGGGTGGAGCAGGCAATACAAGGGGAGCTCTAAGGGCTCTGCCTGCAGGTGGTGGGGCCCAGCTAGAGGAACTGGGGAACTGGGGCCCTAGGAAAAGCCTTCAGTTCCAGGGAAGAGGGAGGCTGGAGGCTGAGGAAGTGCAGGACCCAGGCCCAGAACAGAGTGGGTTATGGAAGCCAGTTCCAGAGTCTGGGGGAAAAGTCATGAGGTCTTTTACAAGGGATCCAAGGACCTTTCTTCCCCCCGCTACCTTTTGGCTTTTTTCTTCTTTTTTCTTTTTTTATCATTCTCACCACCTGACAAGTCTACTATCCATTTATCTCAATGTTGCTAATTCTTTTAAGCCCAAATCAAGCCTTGACTATTCTGCAGCTCTCTGTGGACTAATCTAGATGTAAGTTAGCAGAGTTACTTCTGCGTGACCACAGGCCTTGATACGATTTTTGCTGAGCATTGTTAGTAGCCTTTGTATGAGCATATCTTGTTTAAAGATATTTTTGAGTTCCTAGAGGATGGAGATCGCATTTTATACTTTATACCCTGCCTCCTCTTTCCACAAAGGTTAACACAAGTGTTTGGCTCTTAGTAGATAAGAGTACAGTATTTCCACATATATCACAGAACCCAGAAGTCAAAGAAGGCTTAAGGATAGTTTAGTCCAGAAGTGGCAAACTGTTCTCTTGGTCCACAGGCCAAATCCTGCAGAGATGTTTTATTTGGCCAAGCCAGTCCTTTATTTTTTTAAATATTAAGTCTGGGTGCCTTTAGGTGGGATGTGCCTGTTCAGTCCTTTGCTGTTTAATTTACTTCCTAATGCCTTAACATTTTGCACAATTTATCTGCTTGTCCCCTAAAAACATTTGAGTCTGTGAGCCCAAATTTAAGCCCAGCTCCCCAAGCTCTTGGATCTTCCCCACAACATCTCTAACACACGGCTCTCTTGCCTGTGCTTCCAGAGGCAGCTTATGAAGAATGGAGAGCGAGTGAAAAAATAAAATGGAGTTACTATAGTCAAGCTGCTAAATTACTAAACTCGAGTCACTGAGGCATGAGGAAACCATTCTATTCTTTCTTTAACTAGCTTGGGAACTTAAGCTTTTTAACGCCCCAGTTATGCCCGTTAACTCCCCAGTTATACATTCTATACAGAACCCTCTGATCACTCCCTGAAGGAGACTTAGGAAAGAATGGTCACCTGACATCCATTATCCAAGACCCTGGACACCTGGGAGACTATCAATTATCTCAGACCAATCCAGAGGCTCAGGATGCTTCTTCTCAAGAATGTACTTTTTAGTACAAGAACTCTTCGCTTTTCTTTCTGCTTTGGACCACTCTGGGTACATCGCTTGGCTGTGTTTGTGGTTTGCAGGTCCCTAGATCCCTTCCTAAATCTCTGCTCTTTATTTCTAGCTGAAGCCTCCTGACCCATTGTGTTGATTGCTGGGAAGCTGTTTCCCTCAGTGGAAAGCTTTGACTAAAGAGTTCTTCCTGAATGAAAATCATAACTTAAAGCCACCAGCTGAAATTAACCTACTGTAGGCTAACTACTTTAAATCCTTTTGATAGCTTGTTGTCGATTGCTGAATGCCTTTTTCACTCCCAAGCATTCCGGCACAAGATTGATACAGGCTTTTAGGTACATTTTCTAACCCGTTCTTTAGGAAGAAGACAGGGAACTGAGAACCACATTTGACTTTGCTCTGCAACTGTGGTCATCTGAAAATGACCTGGGCAAATACTCTTCTTTACTCTTGTGGAATCCTGGCTGCATGTGTCTGTCCAACCTTTTGTACTTACGACTGAACTTCCTCAGTCATCTTGGAATCATCCGATGTCTGTCTAGCTCATCTGATTCTGGGTGACTTGAGAGTCCCAGGCTGCACCAGCACCCCAGAAGGATGTGATCTGAGGACAGGATAGATCTAACTAGATCTTATCTCATAACGCCCCATTAAACCTAGACATTTTCACAGTTTTATGCTGTACAGAAGTCAGCTTGTGCCTGAATGCACAGGAATGCAAGCCCAGCAATTATTTACCAGCTGGAATGTGTTTTTTGTGTTCCTCTCTGTCTTGATGGAACTCTTTCAAAGCTTTTGGTTCTAGTTTTGACGGAGTGGATTGTAGACCTGTTATAACCTGATGAGAAAAAAGTGCTGTATTTTTCTGTTTTCAGGAAAAATAATCTGTATGTGAAGAGCCATCTGGAGAAGTGGGTACATCATAAATCACTGTTAACACCAACTGTACTTACCAGGAGCCCGGTTATTTTCTTGCAAGTAGAGACAGGAGGATACAGTATTGGCTTCTGAAAACAATGTTGTCATGAACTTCTTGTGGGCGAGCCAGAGGTCAGGAAGATCCCAGGCTGCTAATGTGAGGAGAAAACTGCCATAGTGGGGGGAGTGAAAAACTACTGGGATTTTTCTTTTCTCCTTCATCTGCAGCCCCTGCCCCCCAAATTTTATCCTATGCAGCTTTTCTTATATTCTTTTAGAAGTATTTGTGGTGACCCATCGACCTTAATTAAGATGCACATTTTCAAGTCACTGTCACCGAATCACCTCAAGTGAGCTAACTCCCTTGGCCTCTCCTTACCCACCGGGCAACATGGCTACCAGAAATGTGCCCATTGTGGCGGGCCTCCTGGCTCAGCCACAATCAGTACACAGAAGTTCCCTTCTATCATCTGCAAAAACTCCCAAAGAAGAGGAAGTCTGCATGTAAGTCATTGGAACAGCATCATTTCAAACAGCAGAAGAATCAGATACAACCTAAATGTGAAACAATAAGCTGTTTCGATCAGCTATGTGTTGCAGACATCACCCCTCGTCTATTAACAGAAGCCACCCTCCCCCTCCTCCCCATTAAGAAAGAGGAAAATCAACACAGAAAGAGATTCTGCATCCCTTTTTTTTCATCACAGTGATTGGTCCATGATGGACACATGATCCAGGTCAAAGGCCTTCCCTGACATTTCTCTGTTGGAAAGACTTTGCCTTCCCTTCTTGGTGGAGGGCTATATAACTCACCCCACATTTGCAGGTGGCATGGCCCCCATCGTGTGGAGAAGTCTAGAAGGAGAATGAGCAGTAAGAACTCTGCTGACATCAAGCCTCTGGCTCCCAACACTTAGGAGCCCAGGGCTGCCTGGTTCTTGTAGTTCCATCAGCAACCCCAGTGTTTTCCATTAAAGGCCTCTTGTCCTAAGGTAGTTGGAGTTGGCTTTATGCTACTTGCAACTGCAAGAGTTTAGACTAACAGTTTATGCCGTCATTAACATTGATAATTAGGAAGACCACACACATAGCAGCATGAAAACAGTGATTGTGAGAAATTTTATGAATAGCACCACATAAAATCATGTGAAGATGTGTTACAGCTATTTAAAATAATCACGCATATGTAAAACAAGCAGACAAGAAATCCCTTAAAGATGTAATGGATATTCAGGATAGTTGAGTTACAGATGATTTTTTCCTTTCAGGTAATGGGGTAAAAGCTTATCAAACTACATGCAGTGTACAAAGTAAACGTGGCTTATTTGTTTCTGCAAATGCCCCAATCCTCCTTGGCTTTCGCTGCATTGACCAATATTAACTGGATCTTAGTCTCTTTCATTAGAAGAGTTTTGGTTTAAAAAGTTGCTTCGGTTTCTTGTTTTAAGGTAACTAGCTAATCTTCTATCAGTCCCTCCCTTTTTTGTAAGATGATCCCTCTGTGTATTTTGGTGACAGGTGTGTGACCTTGTGGTAAGAGGAGGGAGTGAGCTTTGGGTTTGCATATCTGTGATCAGGGTTGGTGTCATAGACTGAATGTTCATGTCCCCATAACTCATATGCTGAAACCCTAATGCCCAATGTGATGGCATTTGGAAATGGGGCCTTTGGGAGGTAATTAGGGTTAGGTGAGGTCACGAGAGTGGGCTAATCCCACCAATCATGAATTAATGGCCTTAGAAGAGATCTTACTCCTTCTCTGCACACACACACTAAGGAAAGGCCAGTTGACCACGTGGCAAGAAGTTGACCATCTACAAGCCAGAAAGAGACATCTCACTAGGAACTGAGTCATCTGGTACCTTGGTCCTAGACTCCCCGGGCTCCAGAACAGTCAGATAATAAGCCAATGCATTTTGTTATGGTAGCTCCAGCTGACTAAGGCAGTGCCGATGTTTTTAGCAATGTCTCTGCGTACCTGGCTGACAGACTTGCTGATGTCTGTGCTTGGGGAAACAGGCTTTTTCTGGTTCAGTAGGGCTTCAGGGTCTTTCCTTGTGACTTGCTCCCTGCTGCCACTGTGGTGGCCCTGAAGACCTGTCTGAGTCCGAGCCACGTTCCTCATTTGGTAACTGGCGTAGGCTGGCCAGCCCATCCTTTGCCATGGCAAAGCTAATTTTTTGCCATATAATGAAACTAAGTTGGGGGCAATAAAACTTTAGAAAACAGATTTGCATCTTTTTTTGCTTTTGCTCAGTTTGGCTTAGAAGTCAGACCTTGATTCCAATGCTGCAAGTTAAAAACTTTTTAACACAAAAAGAAAAACACCCATTAAATAAGTTGGTGCTTAAGGCACTCCTTAGAAAATAGTACGCTCGAAGGAAAAAAGGTAACAGTTATTGTTTATAATATTTCTATTCATCCAGGAAGATGAGCATCTAAGTATGCACAGATGGTACATTTGGTGTTTCCACAGCTGAGCAAGAAAGTAGGTGCTCTGGGGAGACAGGGGATCGGGGCAAGCTGGAAGCATGGGGTTGGCCTTCTTTCCTGTTGGCTGGGAATGGGAGAGACCTGGAGTGTTGCCCAGGCTTGGCCGATTCTGTGGGGAGACTGTGTAAGTGCCTCTCCATGGTTTAGTTTCCTTACCCATGAAACAAGGGGTTTAGACATCATCAGATGATTGCTGAGGTCTCTTCTGTTTGGAGTCCTGGGGAAATGGTACCCTCAGACATGGGCAAGGCTCGACAGCTCCATAGAGCTGCACTGTCACCTTGACACCGATGTCTCTCTGCCTTTTGTCCTCTCTGATCTCTCCCATGTCAACCCCAATTCAGAGCAAGAAGGAGAAGAAACTTGGGGATACAGAGAGAACAGGGGAAACAGGTAGCAAGAGGGAGCAACAAAATGGCAGATGATGGAGAATGGGGAGAAGGCAGAAATCACACACACACACTTTTAGAGAAAGGACACAGGGAAAGAAGGAGGGGGCAGTCAAACAGTGAGTGTGTATGTTCCTTTGTTCATCAAATAAAACAACAGCTGACATTTCTTAAGCCCCTGTCCTGGGCCTGGCACCTTGCTGAACGTGTCATGTGTTATCTCACCCTCACGCACCTCATCTAAGCAGGAGGCGGAGGCTTACAAAACTTGCCGGTTTGCCCAACACCGCTCTCTCAGTCTCTTTGGGATGCTGGGACAAAGCACCGTGGACCAGGTAGCTCATGAACAGCAGAAGTGTATTTCTCACAGTTGGAGGCTAGGACTCAGAGATCAAGGCACTGGCAGATTCAGTGTCTGGTGAGGACCCTCTTCCACGCTGCAGCTGGCCGGCCCCCTTCTCACTGTGTCTTCATGTGATGCAAAGAGAGGGAGAGAGCTCTCTGGGGTCCCTTTCACAAGGACACTAATCCCATTCAGGAGGGCTCCACACTCCTGTACTGATGAACTTCCAAAGGCTCCCAGTACCATCACATCGGGGTCTAAGGTTCCAACATAAGAGTTTGGGGGTGGGACACAAACACTCAGCTCATTGCAATCACTAATGTGTAAGAGGCAGGCCTGAGAATGGAACCACAGGATGCCTTGGATTCCAAAACTGCACTCATCGACACGAGTCCACATTGCTGTCTTGCCTAGCATCTCCTCTGTGCTGTGGAATGTCACTATTTTGCTTGAGGCTGACTTAGCATTTAACCTTGAGCTCATGGCTGACCTAGCGTGATGAGTTCATGACCCACAGGCAGACAGGCAGGCACCTACTTACATGCCAACTCACCCGTTGATGGCACTCAAGAAGGCTCCGTAGATAAAATTCTAATATAAATAGAAAGTCTTTTTTTGTGGGGTGCCATCACATAGGGCCAGCTGTTTCAGCTTCTTAATTAACTGTGGCTTAGTCTAACACTGAAATCAAAACTTGTTCTTTCTGAGGGCAAGATCATTGGCAGGACATACTCCCAGGTGACCACGGATGCCTGAGGTTTGTTGGGGGATAATGCACATATGAGTAAGTGATGACTACCCCTAGCTAACCCCATCAAATCTTCATATCCTCCCTATCAGAACACCAGAGTAAGCGCCATAGTAAGGCACTTCTAAGTCCCCGCCCCCGGATCACAGGAATTGCGGTGGAGAATGATAGAGCTGAGATGTGATGGTGCCCTGTTGGGGGCCTTTCACATGGAGATCGCTGCCCTGCCTGACACTTCAGCCATGGGATTTGTGAGGAAAGTAGGAAAAGGCTGCATTAGACCCTCACCCAACAGTCTCTGGGGCCCATGCCCCTTTTCTGGACCTTTCTTTGTTTCATGGTAGGTATACTAGAGAGGTTATGGAATCCATCAGCCTCAGGTTCAAATTCTGCCTCTGCCACTCACTGCCTGTGGAGCTGTGGGCCAGTCCCTCGCCCAGAGAACTGCAGCAGCCTCTCCTGTACACGGAAATCACAGCACAGGCGGTTGTGAGGACCGGCTGAGCCAGCACAGGCAAAGCACCAGCACAGGCAAAGCACCAGCACAGGGCCTGGAGCACAGCAGGCATTCAGGCACTGGATGCTTTCCTCCTGTTTCAGACATCTATTGCTGTACACAAACCATCCCCAGTAAGTGGCCCTTAGGACTATGCCCATTGGCTGTGAGCGCTTTAGTGAGCTCTATTTGAATAACAACCAGGTATTTGCTGGAGGTTCTGAAGCCTGGGTTGGCCTCACCTAGAGTCATTCCTGCACTCATGCATCTCATCAGGAGGCTTAGTTGGGGCTGGAAGTCCAGGATGGCGTTACTCCCACGTTCAGCATCCAGGTGGGGGTGGCTGGAACAGTAGAACCCGGCTGGGATCTCTCTTCCCACGAGGTCACTCCATCAGCGTGGCCAGCCCGGCTGACTTCAAAGGAGTGCACCAAGTGCGCTCACACAGGCCCTGCTTGTATTGATGCGCTGTGGCCACTGCCTTGAAATCCTTAATAGTTTCTAAACAGGGGACCCTGCTTTCTCATTTTACACCGGGTTCTGCAAATTACCCATATTTTACCATGTATAATATGCACTTTTAGCCCAAATTTTTGAGGGAAAAATAAGGGTGTGCACTGTACAAGGACAGTACTAATTCTGTATCTATATAAATGTTTTTAATTCTTTTACTTAAGTTTATGTGTTAAAAGTAACTCTAGGAAGTAATAATGATATCCGTATGCAAAATAATACCCTGGAATATGATAATTGGTTTTGTTTCCAAATATAAATAAATAAATAATTGAATTTAAAAATTAAAACAAAAGAATTTTTTCCCTGAAAGTTTGGTCCGAAAATGTGGCCACACACTATACACGGCAGAATATGGTACATCTTTCCACAATGGCCCAGAGCTCCCGGAGGGTAAAAAAAGAAGTTGGCAAGCTTCTTACATCCTAGGCAAGAACTCTCACAGTATCACTTCACCGCATTCTATGGGCCAAAGCAAAACTCACAAGGCTGTTTGGATTCAAGGGAGAGACAGGAAAGTCTTTGTGGCCACCACCTCACCTCCATTTCCTACTTTCAGCATTCCCGTGAGCATAGGGTCCCGACGGTGCTCATTTGGTACCAAGAAGCAGAAACCCACCCAAGCTACCTTGTAAAAAGAGGGATCTATGGTAGATCCCCACAGAACTGAGGGCAACCCCAGTCCTGGAAAGTGGAAATAAGCGTTAGAAACTCAGGGCTGGAGGCTGTGCCTCGCCTCCCAGGGATCACATTGATTTCCCTGGTCAGTCAGCCATGGTCTGGGGGAGTGGCAGGATCCTGGTCACTCAGAAGAGACAATTGCACCTTCCTGAGACTGTGGCCAGGGCGGACCCCGGACAAAAGGCTGTGGATAAAGCGGGCCACACAGTCTGACAGAAATGCTTGTCTTTGATTACCAGCTATTTACAAAGTGCCAACAATTATGTTCAAGACCATGTCTGGGTGATATAACTTGGCCCCAGAGGAGAAGGGCCCCTTCTTTTCAGTCACACAAGAGTATTTCTTGCTATCTTGGACTGAAGCAGAGGGCAGGAGAATATGGGTGTAGGATTTCTTTTTTGTGTTCCTTAGCCCAGTGAGTCAGCCTTGGTCCTTGCTGGCTGGCTCAGAAGTCCTCATGTGGCAACACCCACCTCCAATGGGGGGTTAAGAGAATGCATTCTGTTACTAAAGAATGACAATGGACCTCATAGAACAGCTGAGTGAAGAAGGACCAGAAACTGACTTTCCCTTACTTGATTCTGTCCCACTCCAGGGAAGAGGGCACAGTTGGACTCTAGGAAGGAGGTTTTTTCTATGATTAACCCCCTCTCCGACCTTGCTCCTCAGTGTGCCCCACACCTCTCTGCTGTCCTACCCCTTGCAGTTCCTTCTTTCACACCCTCAGTCCAGTGTCCTTACTCTTTCTTGGGAAACCCCATCTCTTTGCCCTGTACTTAGTGCCCTCCTCGATCCTTTCAAGGTGCCTTCTTGTATACTCCAACATTTATAGCCTCTACTGGTGCTGGGTTTTTTTCTGTGCCCAACTTTGTCAGCTCTGAAAGGTTCAGTCTGGTAGGTGAAGACGCTGGTGGATGATCAGATCCCAGGGCAGGTTCCCACCAGTGAGAGCTGTGGCAGTTTTTTTCATTCATTACCAAGGAAACAAGCAACTTCAACCAAGTGAGCTTTAATTCCCTGTGGCAACACAATCCCGTGATATTTGAAGAAATGGTATTTCCTCTGTTACCATGACTTTGACCAGCTCCTTGCACAACAACAACCTTGGCATTATTTAGTTGAAGGAGAAGTTAAATTTTCCATTGTCTAGTTCACATGATAAGAATCACCGCATGAACTACAAACAGCTGCATCTAAACTACCTGGGATGGCTGGTGTCTCCTTGGACAAGAACTTCCTGATCTTCAATCTCTTTGCTGCTGAAAAACAGGGATAGTTCCTGGCCTCAAGGAACTTCTGATCGCATGGAGAGGGCAGTTTTACACACAGGTGAACCTAGAGAGTAACAGGCCAATGAGAGGTGTGTGGGAAAGAGAAGACATTTTCAAGTACATGTGGAGTGGGTGATTAGCCTGTGACTAGGTTCCAAGGTGGAGCTTGGATGCAATGGAAGGTGATGAGCCTTTCAAACCTCATAGCCGTGCACACCTATGTGGTGGTGCTCGCTAAGGGGACAGACTGGCTCTCATCTCTGCAGGAAAGACATCTGTTTACACACTCAACTGTGAGGGCTTGCCATGAGAACCAGCATTCAGAAGGGTGGAAACCAAGCCTGGGCAAGGTGGAGGTTCCTCTCAGGGTACTTCACCAGACCCCCCTACCAGACCCCACTCTCCCCACACACACACTGGACCAGGGATCAGACCTGCAACCCAAGTATGTGCCATGACGGGGGATCGAACCCATGGCCTTTTGGTGGAGAAGATGATGCTCCAGCCAACTGAGCCACCTGGCCAGGGCCCTTCTCCCCTTTTCATTCCAAGTACCCATTTAGCTGCGACCACCCAGGTTCCTCCCATTGGAACAGCCCAGGAAGGAGGTTTTCGGTCTATGCCTGTGTGCCATGATGTTACTTTACCTGATTCCCACTTCGACTCTTTCTTAGGCAGCTTTGCAATTCCTGAGGAAAAAGGACCCGAGCTGCCCGGAAATCTGCAAATGATGCTGCAGTAGCATTTCCCTTCCCAATTTCCAGCCGCTGGTAACACACAGGTTGATTTCCGCATCCAACGCCAAAACCACTCCATGGCACATGCGCATTAACCCCCCAGGGCCGGGGGTAGGTGGGTGCCAGAGTGGGAGCACTTGATTTTGTAAACTCCATCTAAACTGCTGCACTTGCTGGAGCACCCTTAGCTCAGTTCTCTGCGGATTAAGGCCAACGAATCTCTTAATCAGTGGTTGTTGCTCTACGCAATCCTTTTTAGAAAATTTTTGCTTAACATGAACCTGGAGACATTTGCATATGGGCCGCAAAGTTGGAGCCAATGGAGTGGAGAATGGGAGGCCCCAGACAAACTCTGGGCTTCCAAATAAGTAATGTCAGCTTAATTGTTGCAAATCCATCTTGGCTGCTAGGTTCTCTCTTTCTTCCTTAGTGCTATCTGGGAACCTTGCCGCTGAGTTTCAAGTGGAAGTCGGTATGCGTCGATACCCTCAGGGTGCACTTACAGGCTGGGGACACACAGGTGGGCGGTTGCAACCCCTGTATTGACCTCCCAGAGGAATGTACTGGAAATATGCCGCACGCAAGAAGGGAAGCAGCGTCGGGTTGGGTTTCCAGGTGCCCCTGTGTTCCCTCTCCTTCCACTGATAGCTTTTCTTCCTTCTGCCCTGAGGGCTCTTGCTATTGGCCTTGGCCAGACAGGACGCACTGTTGCTGCAAGTTGAAAAGACCAGGCTTTCACTTTCTGGTACATCGGGTCTCTGTCCTGCCTGCACCTTTGGCCTGCTCTTGGTTAATGTTGCCAGCAACAGATACGGCTGTGTAGGGGCCTGGCTGACTTTCTGGAGGTGTCGATTGTAAATGGTGCTACCTTACATTTGGGACAGCACTTTTGAGTTTCCAAAATACTTTCCCACGCCTTAATCTTCTCACTGGATTTCCTCAGCAGGTTGGAAGACAGACCAACTCTTGTTCCTATTTCACAGTGAAAACACCTGAATTTCAGAGAGGTGTAGGAGATTGGCCAGAGTTGTAACACCAGAAAGTGGCAGAACAAGAAACTAGGACCCTGAGCCTTGGTCCAGAGGCTTTGGGCAGTCACCGTACTTTTTTTGTGTGTTTTAATTTCACTAATGACCTGCTGGATGACAGAACAATTTGTTCATCCTCGTCATGTTCTCTCTCTCATCACATAAGGGAACTGATAAGAGATATGTGAGTTGATTTCTCACCTGTATCTTTTAGAACTACAGGACCCTGAAAATCACTCCCTAATCCTTGCTACCGTCGATTTGCTGTCTTCCAATGTGTGGGGAAAAAAATGAAGTTGAAAGCCACTTAGCTGTCAACTAACGGCACAAAGATCATGGTCAAACATGAGCTTGGGTTGGACTCAGCAGTATCCTTCCAGAGACAGCAATGCCCCCCAGAGTGGGCTACAGCATCCAGGCCTTAGGGGTCAGGAAGGTAAGCAGCTCTCCAAATAGTTTCCACCCTAGGCTATGCCGTAATTCCTCCAATAAGTCCAAGACTGAAAACTTTAGTGACATCCAGGATTAGGCTTCTTAATCAGGCTCTGCGAAGTTGGGTTTAAGATTGTTAAGGGTAAGGTCTTGGATGATTCAAGGAAAAGCACCAGAAAAGAGAAAGAATTCCCTTAATTCGTGCTTACGTGTTGTTAACAGGTAAAGTCAAGAGGAAATGGAAAGCCATTCCCTCTGGGGCCATTGACCCTTATCATCTGTCCTCCTTCAGGAGCTGCTTCCAGTCCAGAGCTACAGAAAAGGGGCAGTCTGGCTGAAATCATCACTGATGGCCCCTCCATTCATTACTTTGGCCCTTTGCAAGCAAGCATTCATTGAGTGTGGTCAACCATGGGCCACATGCTGGGGATATAATGAAGAGCAAAAGACAATTTTGATGTTTGACTTTTTCCCACTGAAACCTAATTTTATTCCATTTCCCTGTTGCTCTCATTCTTCTCTCAGCTCTATGTTTCTGATTCCTGATCATTTGCACCATTTTGGCAAGACACACTCCAGAGGACGAATCACTGGTCAGCACAACATCCTGTGTTAGTCTATCCCAGTCCCCATTCTTCTTCAGGATGTGACAAACCCTGGGTCCTCCTCCATACACTGAGGGTTCCCTTTATTCCCCTTCTGGGGGATGGTCCTGCCAGCTCAGGGGTTGTGAACATGACATGAAATGGGGTATAACCCTATGTCACACAAGTTCCTTTTTCTGAATGCATTTTCTTTAAAAGTAAAATGCCCTTCAGAGAACTAATATGATTTGTTTTCCATCCTTTAGCCTTTCTTCCTCATTCACTGCAGAACTACCAGTTCCTCAGCTGTGTGCTTTGAGTGGTTGTTGATCTGACACTTCTAGTGCAAGGAGAGAAAGTTGGTTCTCCCGAGCCACTCCCAAGTAGAGAGAACCCAAGGAACTGTACTGGGGATTCTGAAATACAGACCCTTCCTCTTTGTGGAGGTTGGTGGCATGAGGTTGTGAAGCTCAGGACTGCATTTGCCAGGATGAATGAGTCTGGAATTTCCAGGGAAAGCAGGAGGATGGAGCCAGCCAGGAGGGAGCAGAGATGAAAAGTGGCCCCAGGAGATGCTGTGGTGGTCCTGAATCAAGCCGAATCTGAACCATTACTACCTCTGGATTATTCTGTTAAGTGAGCCAATGAATTCAACCACCCCATTTAAAATTCCAATTTAAGTTTAGCTTTTTGTGCCTTAGAAAAGATCTCCAACTGAGAACTATCTTTGGGGTAGGGCTAGCCAGGTGGTGCACTGGTGGGCTGGCCTATAGATATTTCTCGGGAGTGATAGCCCCAGGCTTCTGGTGGGGACGCAGAGCAGAGAGCTCCAGGGCTCCCCGAGCAGGTCATCTCCAGCAGTAAGTCGTTTTATCTGTTTCTCCTAGTGAGGCAAGAAATACAAAATTTTAATGTACCCTACTATGGTGATTTTTAAAACAGGTTAAAAGTTATTTAATAGTCCTCTGTTCAAAACGTGGAATGTAGTTCTCCTCCTCTTGGATATGGACTGAATGTGGTGATTTGCTTCTGGCAGACACGAGGGAGTATGGTTTCTGGGGCTGGGCCATAACAGATACTGGCGCCCTGGCCTTGCTTCTCTTCAGTTGCTCACGCTGGGGAGAGTAAGCGGTCATGTCACGAGGGCACTCACCCAGTCCGGGAGGGTCCATGTGGGGAGGAGTGAGGCCTCCATCGATGCCCAGCACCAACTTTCCAACATTATGAATGAGCCACTTCGGAAGAAGATCCGCCAGCTTCAGTCAAGCCTTCAGATGTGGCAGCTCTGGCAGACGTCCTGATGGTAAACTCATGTAACACCTTAAACCAGACTGCCCAGCCAAGCCACACCTGAAGTCCTAATCCACAGGGACTGGGCGAGGTACTTATTGTTCACACTTACTGTTGTTTTAAACTAGTCAGTCTGGGTTTCTTTGCTATGTCTCAATAAACAGCATTTTACCCACGATGTGAAGAAGATTGGAAAACACTGCCCTAAGTCCAAAATAACACACTGAATTCTGTGGACATACCCAGCATTCTGGAATATACTAAAACCTTTAGGGTTGGGGTTTGGGAGGGAGTGGGGGGCGGTGAGAAGTGATAATCAACTGCAGCTTTACAGCATTTGAGAAAACAAGTATTTAAAAATAAACTCAAGGTAAAAACAGAGGTTCCCTGTCTTTGAAAACACACTTGCAAGCAAAATGACCAATCAAGCTTGAAAGGTTTTTGTTTGAAAGTAAGTCTATTGCCACGGATAGCACTCCTCACTGAATAGAACTGTGGACTGTGAGACGATGTATGTCAGGAAAACTCCATCAGGACTGCGCAGTAGATTCAGGCTTCAGTTTTCTAAGATTCTTATGAGATAGTGGCCGTTGCACCCTTGGCCTTGCTGAAGGCCGAGAGGCATGAAGCCAGTCAGAAGATTTCTCCAGTAAGGCTTCAGGAGTTTTTCAGAGTTAAATCAAGATGGCTTTCATGGCCTATCGGGTTTCTCTAATGTTCAGCAAACAAAAGGCCTGATTTGCTTTACTCTTAGGAATGTTTAAAATGCTTCTTTCTTGGCCCTGGCCGGGTAGCTAAGTTGGTTAGGCATCACCCCGATATATCAAGGTTGCTGGTTGGATCCCCGGTCAGGGCACATGCAAGAAATAACCACTGAGTATAAGTGGAACAACAAAGCAAAGTTTCTCTCTCTGTCTCTCCCTATCCTCTCTCTTCAAAATCAAGAAAAATAAACAAAATATTTCTTTCTTAACCCCATATTTAGACTACATAATCAGAGGACCTATGTCCCAGTTTTTTGTTTATGCTGTTAAAGAAGTGCAGCAACGCTTCCAGTTCCCTCAGGACTTCTACTTAAAGCACAGCCAGACGACCTGGAACTGAGGAAAGCGCGGGGCTGAGCTGGGGCAGAGCAGGCGCAGCCCAAACCAGTGGAGGCCAGTCCGCACACCCCGCTCCACAGGCTTTACTTCTGGGCAAGCCCGCGGGCTCTCGATCACAATTCTGCTGTTCTTACTCTGGACACTATTCCTTCCCTCTACTTTGGTTATCTGTATTCTGAGCCCACAGATCATAGGCATCCAATTAGAAAAGCCGGAAGCGTCTAGAATCGGGCCATCCAGTACAGTAGCCACTAGCCACATGTTGCTATTAAGCACTTGAAGTGTGACTAGTCTTGATGTTAAGTGTGAAGCATAAAATCTGTAAGTGTAAAATACATACATACAGATTTCAAAGACTTAATATGAGAAAATAATGTAGACTACCTCATTAACGATTTTTATATTGATTGTATTTTGAAATGATATTTTGTATATATCAGGTTAAATAGAGTATATTAAAATTCATTTCTTTTTATGTTTAGTGTGGCTTGCATTATATTCCCATCAGACAGCGCTGTTCTAGAAGCAGGCCTACTCACACTCACTCATTTAGTCATTCAGCAAATACTTACTGAGCTCCTCCTGTGTGACAGGCCCTGGGCTATGGGGCAGGAATGCAGCGATGAACACAGTCCCTGCACTTGGGAGGCAAGTGACATGCACTGTGGTACTACTAGAGAGACTGAAAAAAGACACTTTGTGACAATATGTATCTAAAAGCAGGGGACGTTTAGTCAGGAATATTTTAGGTTATTGGGATTATTAGGTCATTGGGACTGGGGTTAGTGTTAAAAGCCAGCCCTGTATAACTCAGCATCTAACCCTTGTTGTTTGAGAGCAGAATATCATAGGTGCCACCCCTGAGTCATTCAGGAAAGGGCCTGCTGTAGACACACACAGTCAGTCTCTTCCTCACCAAACTGAGAGGCTTTGGGGGCAGTGACACTGTCACTTAACCTGGCCTCACTCAGTACCTCCCACACAGAAGATGCTAACCAACATATGGAATAAGAGTACATCATATAAACTCATTTAAGAAAGCAATTAAGTGTATAATATATTTTAAAAACAGTTCTGCCCCAAATGCTTAAAAAACAAACTGCCACTTAAACTTAAGCTTGAGTGATTAAAAAGAAGTCCTCCCTCAAAATATAAATTCATGCAGACCTAATGGTATAAACAAAAAGTTCTAGAATATCCAAATTAAATTCCCTCTCAGGCCCACCAAGAATAAATATTGAGAAGAGCTACAACCCGGGGTGGCACTGTTTGACCAAGGTCATGATTGTGCACACTTCTTTTCTCTGAAGTGCTTCACAAAACATTAAGACTTGTTAATATAAAAAACACAGGTTGCACCCTGGCTGGTCGCCGGTTCTATTCCCAGTCAGAGCACATGCCTGGGTTGTGGGCCAGGTCCCCATTCGGGAGCATGAAGGAGGCAACCAATAGATGTTTCTCTCACTCTCTTTCTCCCTCCCTTCCCTAAAAATAAGTAAATAAAAAACACAAGTTATAATGAGAAACATTTTATTTAAAATTCATATTACATTTTTAGTACCAGTCAATATAATCAGTCATATTACAAATATATAACTTAATTCTCAAACAATAATTTCATTCATCTTTTTCCTAAAGTACATTGTAAAAGGAAGGCAAAGGTGGCTGTACTCTGTGATATACACATACTGACAGACAGCACTGTATTCTGATATGAAAGAAGAGATATTATCCTTTTATAAAAATAAACTTGATCCCAGAGAGAAGAAAAAGAGTGAGCAAGCTTGAGCGTCAGGAAAAATGCGAAGCATCATAGGAGACCCGTTTCAGTCTAAGTGAATGCGGCGCCCGCGACTCCGGGCCGACCGCGCAGAGTACCGTGTGTCTCCTCAATCAGAGCTTCGAGTGCGTTCCTCTATAAACACACGTTAAATTAACTTAACAGTAACAATAGAGCAAAAATAACTATACAACAATTAGTCCACTGTTACTGAGAGGTGACGAGGTCACAGGTGATTAAGCTATGACCAAGGTTCCAACCAGGATGATTTTTAGATTTCTGGTGAGGCCGCCCTCACAGCTTCCTTGAACACCATCTGCACTCCTGAGAGCTCGCCCTACTTTCCCATAAAGAGGGGATGAGTGAGGTTCGCTCCGAGTAGGCTGGTGGACGCCCTTCCCGTTTTTCCTTGGGCAATTTGGGTTGATCCTGTAAAGCCTAATATGGGCCAGGGGAAGTCACCGTTCAGGTAGACAGTACCTGACCACTCAGCAGGAGACGCTGTGTATGCCTCATTTTGTGCAGCACTATGAAAAACCATGCGTTAGTAAACACACAGGCACCCTGATTAGCCACACTGTTACCTACACCCCCAAAATGGGCAAAATGTGGTCGGACCCCACTGTGGTCACTTGGATCCCAAAGTTTCCAGAGTGCTGTCTGGTCAGGGAGCCTGCAGTCTGCCCTGCATGGCGAATGTCCTGTGTTTTAAGTACCGGCGAGTCCTTGTCTGGGGTTGCAGAGCCTCAGTCCCAGTCTCCACGGGTGGAGACAGTTGTTCTTAGCTGCCCTGTGACAACTGGGTTTCACATTTCCTCAAACTAGATCGGTGGAAAGAGTCTCTGAAATTAAGGAGAGAGAGAGAGAAAGAAAAAGGAGGTAAGAAAGATCAATTAGACTTTTGAAGAGAGGGATGGGGGAGGGGAATCACCCACCAGAAAAGGACATCAATCAGAGAGAACTCAGTAAATAATAAGAGAAGGTGCTGAGGCCCTCTGACACTGCACCAGAAAATACACAGCGGAGGAGGCTGGCACAGGGCCAACAGGAAGGGTCCCGGCCAGGACAGGAGAAGGTACGGGGAGGGTCTGGATGGCGCAGAACAGGTCAAGCTCTGGCAGCTTCTCCGGACCGGCCCACTCCCAGCGCTCTGCGGTGCGTGCAGCAGAGCACGCCCGGATTGCTGGGCCTCGAGCCCTGCCCTTCATCCCCCAGGAAGGGGCCTTGTCTGCCCCATTCTTACCTCTTTTGACTCTCAACTCTGAATATTGGTTTGTAGAGTTCTGGAATCTTCCGCTTGATCATGGGCCTGAGGTTCTCTTTCAGCTTGTCGTAGTTCTTCTTGAGCTCCTGTTGATACTCCCTCTGGTCTGCTGTGATGAGGCGCCTGTTTTTCTCCACGGCCTCACCGCACCTGAGATGCACATTTCAGGGTGGGAAGAAAGTGAGGTTTTATGTCAGAGGAGTCAGTCTGAAGTGCTTAGAAATGTGGGATGATGATCCAGCGAACATGTCATGTGTAACCCTAGGAGTGTTTGCAGACTTGATGGTCTATCAGGGTCACCTGTGTAGCATTTCAAAATGCAGGTGTCTGGGCCCCCCCTCGGATTTCATAAATCAGAATCTCCAAAGGGCAGCACCCAGGAATCTGTATTTTTGAAAAGTTGCCCAGGTGAAACTGATGCCCTGATTTACTATGTGCCAGGTGCCATTCAAGGAATTTCACATGCATTATGGGGCTAATTTTTCCAACGAAACTGGGAAGTCTGTGTTTATCTCTAGTTTGACCTCGAAGCTCAGAAATGTTAGGTTGCTTGCCCAACACTATGGGGAAGTGGTGGACGCAAGACTCAAACTAAGGTTACAGCAGAATAGAAGCTCTTTGCTTATGAGAAACTCACTATGACTTATGGAAATGAAGCAGAAGCATCTAATGCCATTCAGGCCTCTCCTGCTACAGATGTGGAAATGCCGGGAAAGCACAACAAAAATTTGTTGAAAGAGAAAGGGAAACTCCAGGTGCCAGAAAGGAAGAGAAAAATCAAAAGTGGAGTGACAGCAGGAGCTGGTGCTGTGGCAGCTGCCAGGAGGGCCGCCTGTGAGGGTCTGGAGACCGCACACAGGTCCTGGAGGCGGGAGCCGGGGGCAGGTTTCAATGCCCACACAGGATGAGGGGTGCAGCCTTGCCCAGGGCAAAGTGGGGTTCTGGGTCTGCCACCTGCTTATCGTTCAGAGCCTTGACAAGCTACCCCATCTGTGTAAAAGGGTCTACAAAGTAAGCTGAAAATTGTACAGAGAGGTGGAATGAGGTTTGTTATCAGCTGGGAGCCATTAATCGGAAGGAAAGTCACCTAAAGAAACTGAAATTCTAGGATTGCCCCATATGTGGGTATAAGTTACTAATTTATATTCCTCTATTGGGTGCTCCAATTAACTATAAAATCAGACCAATATTATTGAAATCCCTAGGGTTCAGGTCAAGATAAATGTAAAACTGCTCTGGAGAAACAGTTTCTTAATCAGGGCACATGGGCTACCCATGCATGGAGCGACCCTTGCCAAAGATGAGCTCCCAATAAAATAGTTACAGACCACATGCGGAAACCAACCGCCATGAGGGAGAACCAACAGATACTACAAGCAGGAGAATTAGCCCGGTAAGAATCAGAGATAACAGAATTATATAAAAGCCCAAAGTTAATACAGAGGTATAATAAAAGGTACACAATCTATGAAGAAGATAGGAGAGTACTAAAAGGGAGATCAGGAAAATTTGAGAAAAGAACTAAATAGAACTTCTAGAAATAAAAATGGAGTCACTAAAATAAAGAAAAAATCTCAATGGATAAGTTAAACAATAAACGAGACACAACTGGAGAACTCATGAACTATATGACAGATCTAAGAAAATCACCAAAGAGGTAAAAAATTTTAAATATGAAAAAAATGTTTAAGAAACCTGGAGATAAGCATACAATGGAGCTGCCCAACCCGCATCTAAAAGAATGTTTCAAAGAATGTAAATGAGTAAGAGGCAATATTCAGAGATAACAGCTGATAGTTTCCCAGAACTGAAGACAGAAGTCCCCTAACCAACAAAAACAGATCTATACCCAGCCCCACGGAGGGGAACCTGCAGAGCATTAAAGAGAAAATATTAAAAACTTGTGTTCATCTAACTTGGGGACAGTTAGGCCTAGTGTTTTCATGGTTTCCCACACAGTATGGCACATACCGAGGAAGAAAATCGTATTACTTAGACATAATAAAGTCTTGCCGTTTACACTGTTCTACTCAAGGGAGCTTACAAACCTTGAAGGAACAACATAATGGCTGAAATTTAGCTGACAAGCAATAATTAGTAACATTTCTATTATCCTTCAGATGAATAGGATTCTGGTGATGAATGTCGTTTGAACTGTTCTAACAGTGGCGCTAGATCTTGGTTAAATTAAGAGGATTCCCAGACCTGGTTACCAAATTCTCCCCGTTACCACTGAACTCATTTTCAGGATGGCAGTCAAAGGTGAAGAGCGTGGCCTGTCGCAGGGGCGGGTGAAAGCTACCTGGCCCAGGCCAAAGTAAGCCTATGACCACAGCTTCATCACAGAGCTCGCCTGTGGTGAGAGAAGGAGTGGATTTAACCCGGCCAGAAGCCAAAAGAACTCCTTTAGCTGAATTTTCACCCATCTTTTAAGTCTGACATTGACGGAAGCAAATTGTAGGACACCTGAGGTTATATATCAACGGTTTTAAGGAACGGGTAGGAAGGGGAGCTCCATAGCCTTTGAATCCTCAGAAATCTACCTCACCCCCTATTATTTTTTTATTGCCACTTCACTAACAGTCGTGAGTTGCCACACGTGTAAAATAAAAGTCAGTTTCAGGATGACTTCGAGGCCCAGGTTTGTAAGTAACACGGGCAGACTGCAAGAGGCCTGCAGAAGCTGACTGCTAACTTGGGGATGTCTACTCGGACAACTTTGGGAGAGTCAGCTAAATTCTCTGCAGTCTGTGTCATCAGAAGTAACAACAGCTACCCGACACATACTGGTGGTGCACCATGCACTTTATATGCAGGCAGGGCGGAGGTTGAAACCCAGTTACGACTACTCATTAGCACGATGACTTAGCCATTGAAACCCTGGTTTCTTATTTGTAAAGTGGGAATAAGAATCTCATAAATCCCCTGAAGCTGGTGGGATAATGGACGAGAAGCCGTGATGAGCAGGTAGGTATGTGCCTTTGGAGTGTGGCAGATTCTGTTTTTCAAAGTGGTCACAGCAATGACGGCCCCTCCTGAGGTTTCTTCCTGAACTTGGCCACATCCCCAGCAAGAGGGGGGTGGTCCTTTGTGACCACCTCGGTGGACACAATGTGCTGTGAGTGATGCTGTGTGACTGGGTAGTGTGGCTCTGCCTGGCTGTCTCTCCTGGGACGTGTACCTGTGGAGGGCTGAACCACCTGCAATTCGAGTACTCTTAGCTGAGACTCAGGGTGCGTGAGGAAAGCAGCCTTTCAGCAACACAAGCCCCAGCCACTGTCTCTCACTGGGTGGGAGACCCTGAGCGAATCTGCCTCCCTGAGCCCAGCCTGCCCCTAGAACCACATGCATGATAAGTAAATGCTACTGTGGTTGTTTTAAGCCACTAAGTTTTGGGCTAGTTTGTTACACAGCAATAGATAAACATAGTATTTTTACAATGACAAATATATTAATAAGTGGAGTGAAAATGTCTATATTTTTGTAGTAATATCATTTTATATCTTAACCAATTTTAGAATTTATAAAATTGTTTCATATATTACATTTTCTGTATTTCTTTCTTCCATTTGGAGTATATTCTCTAGATTTTCTTATTAAAATTAAATAAGTTCCACTATGTTAATTTAAATCCACAAACTAAAGAGAGTCATGTACTAGATTTCCCTCCTAGAGAATAGCTGTGTCTTTTGGGAAACACACAGGATCACAACTACATTGCAAATAACTTTCTTTAAAAAGGGCCTTATCTGTAATATTTTCATTAGGTTCACTGATGCTCCCATTCCACTCCTCTGCTGCTCCCTTTATGGATAAGTGCACTGAACAAGAACATTTTCTTACAGAGAATGCGCCTGGGGTTTTCAGCGGCCAGAGCCTACACACCAGGCTGAAGGGGACCAGATAGGGCAGGAAGTTGTGCTTCTGGAACATGGTTGCTGGCTTTTGCTGACGGTCACTTTCTGGGGCCTCCTACAGACAGGGTGGTCATGTGGCCCTTTCTCTCTGCATCTATTGGCCTCCCTCCTCTGCAGTGCTCCTTCAGCACAGCCCACACATCAGTCCTTCCGCACGGCACAAAAATGCTGTTGTTTTCTCAATATCCATTCCCTTTCATCTTTAGGTAAGTCCCCACCTCCCTGGAAAATTACATTCCCTAGCCTCCCTCAACAGATAGGAATGGCTGATGAGATAGAACGTAAAGTCACTAGGAAAGGTCATTAAAGGGGCACAGCCTTTTGCTACTTCAGGATGCGGTCATGAGGGCCAGAGCCCTCACAGCCATGTTGTGACCGTGAGGATGGGTACTGTAACCAGCATACTGTAACCAGTATGGTAGAACAAAAGAATGGAAAGGGCCAGGGTCACGGATGATTTCTGAGGTCTGCATACAGCTCTGGGATCACTATATCTAATCTTATTTTATATGATTAAGTTTCTATATTTTTAAACAATTCTCCATTATTAGCAAGTGAACGTAGTTGCTAGAGAGAAATGCACAGCACAGTAGTTAAGAAGAGAGTCTAGAGCCAAAGTGCCGAAGTCTGACTCTTGCTTTGCTGCTTCCTGGCTTTGTGGCATCAAGCAACTTATTCAGGCTTCCCATGCCTCAGTTTCTCCAGCTGTGATGTGAAGGGAACAGCCTCCCTCACAAATGGTTGTGCAGATGAAGTGAGTTAAACATACAGAATTCTTAGAACAGTCCTGGCACATAGCTGAAACCTAGAACACAGGGATTAGTACAGACCCAGTGTGAGTACAGACACTATTTGTTCAATCTGAGAGTGACGGACTATTAAAAATTGTATATTCCAGGCCCTCGTTTTTCACAGTTGATGAAACTAAGATGAAAAGGCATGAAGTGCCCTGTCCAGAGTCACACACCTGTGGGAGCAGCAGAGTTGGATGTAAGTCCAGGATCCTGATGATCCCAGGCCAACAGTTTCATCAGCCCCACTGTGTCTCATGGTGTAAACCATAGAGATGCAAACAGGCCCTGGGTAGATGATCTTCATATGCAAATCAGATCAAGTCTCTGTTCCTATCCTAACTGATAAGATCTCTATTTGTCCCATTGAATAATGTTATACTTATCAATCACTTAGTATGTGCCAAAGCCCTATCCTAAGCTCTATTATTATTATTATTTATTTTTATCCAGACACTAACTTTAAGAGGTATTCACTAAGGTCGCCCAAGGTCACACTGCTACTTAAGGCAGGGTGGGTACTCGCACCCAGGCAACCTGGCTCAGGAGCCCACTCTCCTGACCCCAACCTCCGAGATGCTGCCCAGGAAAGACAATGACCTTTCCAGCCACCATCCAGGCAGATGGCCTTGGTCTCAAGTGGAAACTATTCTCTCTGGGGTCCCAATTTGCAGCATTCTGCCTTTCTCAGTTTCTTCTTGGCAACACTTCAGCAAGTCCCCACTCAAGGCCCAGAGAAAAAACGCAGCAGCTGGAGCGAGGGCAGAGTCTGACAGAGATGCTGGAGATGCAGAAGAACTGGCTCCCAGACTTGTTTCCATGACCGGCCGAATATATATGGGGTGGGCAAAAGTGGGTTTACAGTTGCGAGTGACATTCTTGTGAGTTAAGAAAGCTATGGTAACAATCATAACCTGCACGTCTTTTTCCATACGAACAGCTGTAAACCCACTTTTGCCCACCCCTGTGTGTTCCAGGCCCTTTAAGGTAGAGCAGGAATATTTGGAGGCAGGGCCTCAGAGGAATATCTGGCCTCTATGCAGAAGAGCTCCAGTGGAGGGCATCCCAGGAGTGTGTCCCAGCAGCTTTCTCCAAGCCTGTCCCCTGCATTGCCTCCCTCACAGCCTGACCTCTACTAGACCCCCGGCCCCAAGGGCACTCCTGTCCCGAAGGAAAAACAGTTTAAATCCTGGTTCTGCCACTTACTTGCTGTGTGACCTTAGGCCAGTCATAACCTCCCTCGACCTCACTGTCTTCAGCTATAAAGTGGGTTTATGGGGATGAAATGGTGTCAGGTATTTGAGGACCTAGTGTAGTAGCTGCCAGTGGGGAGGGCTGATGAGTCAACGTTGCCTGCCTTTCCTGGAGCAAAGAGGGCTTGCAGCCTGACAAAAGGCACTCTTGCTGGGTGCCCCCTTCGCTGGGGACGAGGAGGCACCAGACTGAAAGTGCACAGCACTGTGGGGGCAGGGAGTGCACCCCCAGGAAGAGGAGGAGTAAGTGCGGCCAGGTCTTCTTGCTGTCCCCTCTGAGTCACCTTGGCCTCCTCTGCTTGGGCCTGTGTCACCAACTCCATCAGGGAAGCCATAGTGGCCCTTTATCCCTCCTAAGGACAGATGTGGGAAGGGGGCTAGATTGGGGCTAGGGGCTTGGGAAGGTGTCCACTTTCATATCTGACACCTGGAAGCAGAGTCTGAGGACCTACTAAACACACTGGAACTCACGGCGGGGGGTAAGAGGGGTCAGTCCCGGATCAGACTGTAGGCTTGTCTTTAGTGCTCGGTTCATATTACACTGGCCCTGGGCTTCTGTCCTGTGGAGTCACAGAGCCCGTGGTTCCAGCGATGGTATTCTCTAATTCGGTGTCAGCCCAGCCACCCTCCAGCCAGGGCCCCCTCCCTGAAGCAGGAGAGTGCTGGCAGGCCCCGGGGACCGGAGCCTGATCGAGAGAGTTGGGGGTGGGGTGGGTGGGAGTAGGGATGGGACCAGACTGTAGCTCAGCTGGATTTTTTCCTCTAGAATCATTGCAGCTGGATGGGAGGGGGAATGAGCCATGCATGTGCGCGTGTGCATGTGCACGTGCGTGTGTAAGCTGCTCCACCTGTCTCTCAGTTTTCCGTTTGGCATCTTAGGGCCACCAGAACAGGTTTCTGTGACCCTGGAAAAGTAACAAAAGTCATTCATATGTCCCCACTATTGACCTGCTTCTGAGCCAGTCTATCATATTTAAGGCTTTGTAGTCCCATCAAATATTCGGATCTCTTTCTACTTACTACTTCGGTTTCCACCTACACTGTACACATTTGGTTTCCTTTGTCCACTTGGGCCAATTCCCTCTCCTTCCTCTTCAAAGCCTTTAACTCTCATTTAAAAACACCACCGTTCAACACTCTGTCTTCTGACTCTGAGTATACATGCGCAGTGGAACCCTATCTGGGTGTATCTGAAACCAATCTGTAACCGGGGCCATGAATACTGCTATCTTTTATTTAGATATAAAAGTGAATCTAAAAATAATTTAGTCTTTACAGGATCAAGAAAGTTTAGATTATATTAGGGACTAAAGTTATGTGTTGA
The DNA here is from genome assembly GCA_028533065.1 of Trachops cirrhosus. NCBI lineage: Eukaryota > Metazoa > Chordata > Mammalia > Chiroptera > Phyllostomidae > Trachops > Trachops cirrhosus. The sequence goes on along the minus strand of CM052540.1, from coordinate 44,703,871 downwards.
AACTAACCTATGAGGTGACAGTATTTGGAGGTGGGGCCTTTAGGAGAAATTAAGGTTTAAATCCAGCTGTGAGGGTGAGATCCACATGATGGGATTAGTGGCCTTATAAGAAGAAATCCCAGAGAACTTTCTCCCTCTTCCTATCTCCGCCACCTAAGGATGCAGGGAGAAGGTGGCCATTTACAAGTGGCAAGAGGGTCCTCACCAGGTACTGAATCTGCTGGCACCTTAATCTCAGCCTTCTGGGCCTCCAGCACTGTGAGGGATGAGTGTCTGCTGTTCAAACCACTCAGTCAATGGCATTTTGTTTTACCAGCCTGAGCTCACTAAGACACAAATGTAAGAAGAAGAACATTTAAAACACAGATTGGCACAAATTGCAGCGTCTAAAAGAGTTTCAGTGCTTTGGGGAGCAGGTGGGGGCCGGGGAACAGAATGTTTGTATCTGTCCATCTTGGGCTCTGAAACCCTGAGGTGTTTTCTCCTTATCGCAGGAAAAGGTAGGAGGGGATTGAGGTCCCAACTTGGCAACTATCTAAAGAGCCGCAGAACCGGCTGGATGAGCAGCTGCTGCCGCAGTCAGCCTGCCAGATTCTTTATGGCTGCATCCGGTTCTGCTGCAGCTGAGTCAGCATGGCCACTGCCCGGTGGCGGGACCTAGCCACAGCGTGCCCAGCTAGCGCACATTTCCACTATTAGCGATCAGAGTCGGAAGGTGCACTTATGTTCACCTTGGCTATCTGGGCTTATCGACCTGCAGCTCAAGTCTGCTGAGAAGCTGGGGTCGCTGGAGGGAAAACCTCAGAGCTGTTCCCGCCGGCCTCCCCCCACCCCCGCCCCTGACACATTCCACTCCTGTGTCACCTTTGCTGTCTGAAAGCAGAGAGGGGGGAAGAAAGAACGAGGTGCAAACACACTGCACAAAATTGTCACTCTATTCATTAAAAAGCTGTCACAGATGACTAGACTTGACAAACAATTAAGCAATGAGGGGAAAGGAAGGCTTCCATACCTACCACTAGTGTCAAGGGTACAATTTACAGACCATAACATTCACCCATTTTAAATGTACCCTTTGAGGAGCTTTACTGAATAATTTATACAGTTATACAACCTTCACCACAATCCTCCTACGACTTTTGATCTGCATGAACTAACGTGAAAGGAAAGTCAAGCCAGCCACTGTTTGCGCCTGGACGTGAAACAGACAGCAGCACTACTGTTTCTCCTGTAGCCTCGTCCCTGGTGCACTGGGACTTCTCCACTCTGCCATGGGTAGCACAGCGCCTGGCACAAAACGTGGGCTTGGCAAGTGCTGAATCAATGAATGGACCGACTCTACAGTTGTTTCGAAAGGGTAACAGTATGGCCACTTACTGTTTTGAAGGGAGGAAAAGGAAGGAAAACCATGTGAGTAAAAAAAGGCGTGGCCTGAGGGATTAAGGCCCTGTGGGGACAGGGAGGGAAAAGAAACTGTGAGAGGTGGGCAGTCAAGCAGCCTCCATGGCTTTGCAGCCTCTATGCAAAGTCAGTCCCACTCAGCAGCCCCAGCAGCCTGAAAGCTTGCCTGGAATGGGAAATGCAGCCGCCCAACCCGCAGTGGGGCAGGCGGCTGTAGCCTGCTTCCCCACGTGAGTCACCATTAGAAGGGCTGGAGAACATTTCAAATGGGGAATTTGCTTTTGAAAATCCAGTATATTTGCAGACCATCTGGGGGAGAAAGGTAACATTGCCAAAAGTCCAATGCAGGGTTCTGTTACAGGCCCATGCCTAGGAAAACCCACTTCTTTTTGTGTATCTTGTCTGGGAACCAGTTTAACTCAGCCCTGGTTCTCCTTGTAGTCACTTGTCCTGGGGCATGGAGATAATTGCAAATCCATGTTCAGTGGAGACTTTATAAGTGCATTTCAACTAAGGAACAAAAATCATGTGTTCTCCTAACGAACTTTCTTTCACATTTAAATTCTCCTCAGAGTCCCGTTTACCAATACCACTGTCTTTCGGGTCTCTCCTCCTTGTCCAGTCACGCTCATAAAAGTGTGCTGCTCTCGCTGAGTCAGAGGAGCCCAGAGGGGTCTCTGCTGCTGCCTCTCAGACATGTGGTCACATCAGTCCCTTTACCTGGAACAGCTCCTTCTTCCCGCTACCCACTTTCTGCCACCTATATGTTTAGGACAAGCTTTAAGTGATATTTTCCACAAAGCCTCCCCCAGCTACTCCAGCCTATAAAGGACTGTTCTTTTAGGAACTCTGTAGCCCTATATTTAGTGCACTCTTTTTTGTTTTTTGTTTTTGTTTTTAATATGGAATGCTTCATGAATCTGTGTGTCATTCTTGTGTGGGCACCATGCTCATCTTCCCTGTATCATTCCAATGTTGGCGTATGTGCTGCCGAAGCAAGCGCTATTCAGTGCACTCTTAACGGCTCCGAGCACGTGCTGCCTTGTGTGGTTGTGTTGTTATTTGGTCCCGCGAATACGCGTCCTCTTGTCAGGAGCAGAAGGATGCCCAGCTCCAGCATGCCCACAACTGATACCAGACCTGGGTCAGCCTGCGCGCTCATTAAAAGTTCCACAGGACCCTTCAGAGGTCCAGAGAGGCCTGGAACACTGCCAAGCTCAGCAGCCTTCAACCACAACTAATTTTAAATGAAGATAAGTGGAAAGTAAATAAAATAGTAAATAAAAATTATCTTTCCCAATATTTTCTAGTTTCCTGTTTCATGAAAATGCACTATGAAGGAAAATCTAGCTTTTGTGTAATGCTAGAATTGTTGTCAAACATTGTCAAACACAGGAAACAATTCAAATACCAAAACATTAATACATATAATCTCCGTGTGTGCATGTGGATGTACACACACACACACATATTACACACAGCCACACACACCCACCTCCACTACCAAGCAGCTGTGATTCTCCTCTGTACACAGCAGATTTGCATCCGTCACACCACAGCAGAAGGAGAGATATGACTAGTCTTACCCAACATTAGCGTTCTGGTGAGTTTTCACTAAATTTAGCAAACTTTTAACTTTTAGCCTCTGATATCCCCATCTACCAAGTAAGGATAATCCTACACTTTGTATGCTTCTCTAAGGTTCTGGGTGAAAGAAATATCGGTACACATTTTTCTGATGTTCTTTCTTATGAGTGAAATGCCACCACATCCTTCATAATCATCCTTTCCAGGGCCACGGAATCCCAATATACGTGTCTATATTGCAGTAGATTGCAAGACCTTGCCCAAAGGGCCAGGCTGGGCAGGCTGCTCCTGAAGGCGGCCCCACGGCAGAATCTGGGAGCAGAGAAGTCTTGTCTGACACTCGGAATTGCCAGAGGTGATTTGAAAAAGCCTAGTTTTAGAATATTGCCTTTGTCTCTCAATTTGAGGCAGTGCCTATATTTAAATGTGTAAAAATAAGTTACTGAGTGACACGGGACACTACACAGACTGCCAAAGCCGTGAGCCTCTCAGACTCTAATGCATCTTGGACTATTAGCCCCTTGATGGAAGTGTGGGCTGCTTGGCTGGATTCAGAAGACCTGGATTTGAACTTCACTCTGCTGCTAACTGGCTGTGTGACCTTAAGTAAAGTCATCTTCCACCTCTGGGCCTCTGTTCCCTCTCTTGTAAAATGAGGATGGTGATAATACTTGTTTTACAATGTGAGTGTGAGGCATGTGTGTGATGATAAACACGAGCACTGCAGAGCTGAAGTGCCAGTTACTAAATAGTAGTACAAGTGGGTTCCTCTACTGCAAGGGTTCCCCGCCTTGGGCATGTGTCGGAATCCCCGAAGGCCTTGTGGAAACACAGACTGCGGGGGCCCCGTCTGCAGAGCTGGCTCAGTGGGTTTGAGTGGTGCCTGAGAATTTGCCTTTCCAGTTAGTTCTCAGACGCCGCTGGTGCTGCTGGCCTGGGGAGCACACTTTGAGAACCTCTGTTCTACTGACTCCCAGCCGATTTCCTTCTTACCGCATTATGAATTCCTTAAAGCACAATCTCAATTTGTTGTGATGCCGATAGAGTTTGGGGTCAGCTGGAATTTCGGCCAAAAACACTTGGGCTACTTCCAGTGGTCCCTGAAGGAAAAAGTAAAAAAACAATACTGACATTGGAAATAAAACAACATCACTTGGGAAAATCTTGGCATGATTTCTCAATCTGAACATTTAATTTTGTAGTTGGTTTGACCAGAACAAACAAAAAAAATTAAAGAAGGTCTTAAACTTTTCAGGAATCTTTAATTCTCAGGGAGGAGTCTCAAGTTTTCAGAGAACAGTCGGAAGTATAAATGTATTTTCTTAATCAAATGCTACTAATAAATAGGTTTCCCTTCATATACAAAAACAATGCTACTACATCAAGGGCTTTGAGATGCTTTTCTAGGAATGGGGGTTGTCTTGCTCCTGCCATTCACATTCACTTGCCCAGTCTCCCTCGTGTCAAGCACCAGTTTGTGTAATTCCTGGCTTGAGTCAGGAAAATGCAGACGTACGTAGTGAATGTTGTGGGTTTATACGTCTTCTGTTTTCATGAAAGGATTGGGACTTACAAAAGCAGAAGCTTCCTAATATTTTCTGATCTTGGAAATATAAAAGTCATTTCTCCTCTCTGCTATTTTTGTTCCCTTGATATTTTGTGGACACAGAATTCTGCAGGGGGTTCAGTTGTGCTGAGTGAGGGAAGAGTCACAATACTCAGCTTCTGAGTGGGGGGTGTGGACAAGAGTGGATTTAGATCTGAAATTGAAGTGGTCCTCTGCATAGAGAATGCTAAACTAGTACCTCCCTCCATCTGAGACTGGATTAACTAATCCATGCTGAATTTGGGAGTCAGGATTCTAATGGGTCAGAGAAGATCCAGTCTGGTCTAAAGTGACCTGAGAAGCCTGGTCCCAGGTCACTCTTGGTTAGCAATACTCCTGGCACGCTGGGCTCATCAGATGACTGATCCAGGGGTTGCATGTTCTAGACAAGGGGTCCCCAACCCCCAGGCCCTGGACTGGTTACCGACTAGTCCATGGCCCATTAGGAACCTGGCTGCACAGCAGGAGGTGAGGAGCTGGCAAATGAAAAACTCAAATTACCACCTGAGTTCCACTTCCTCCCCTCAACACCACCAGCCCCCCATCCGTGGAAAAACTGTCTTCCACGAAACTGATCCCTGGTACCAAAAATGTTGAGGACCTCTATTCTAGACCCTTTCTCCATTCTCCTACAGGCATTCTTAGATTAGCCTCAAGCTGTGCAAAACGCTGCCTAAATTGGGCATAACAAAGCACTTTTTAATAGCACCCCAAGTCTGGATCATGTCCAGTCTGGTCCTGAGTGAAGACTGAGAGAAAATGGTGCTCCTTCGATGATCCACTAATCTCCAGGATTTCTTTTCCACCTTGGGTTGTTCCATGAGCAGAAGAGGTCACTCAGTGTTCTAAACCTCACAAGTGTTCAGTCCAAGTTTAGGAACATCATTTGCATGTTCATCAGACTCCCCATCAACCTCAAGGGAGGAGAGTGCAAGCATATCATGAAAAACAAGAACCAGAGGAGCTGCCACCAGCTGGTTTTGCTTACCTGATTTACAGTTGCTCCCACGGAGCCCTGCAGCACCATCTGAAGCATCTTGGCATCAGGGGGCTCTTGGTTAATGGCAACCGCTAACTGCAGGGTCTTCTTCTTCATGTCTTCAATGGCAACTTCAATTGGTGTCAAAACAAACTGAATGTAAGACAAAAATGTAGGGAAGTCATTGTCTAGTCTTATAAGCCACAGAAAACCTGGAGCTTTGCCATAGAGTGCACTTGGATTTAAAGAAGCAGCTAAGGAGGTTTTCAGAGTAATTTAAAATAATCTGCACAGGTTAAGAAGAAGGAAGGGCCTATTAATTTTGAGTACTTATTATGTTCCAGGAACTGTGCATACATTTATTATTTACTCCTTTAAAGAACCTCCTTACTTTCTACATTTTATAGTTAAAGAGGGGTTTGTAAGGTGAAGAATGTGCCGTGAAATAACACAGGTAGTAAGTGGGGAAGCCAGAATTTCATCACGGTGACGTCTACACTCAAAATCCATGTTCTTTCTACACTGCTAGGTTTCCTTTTGCATAATTAAACAAGTCACCCAACTTGTAACTGGGAAAGCTACCAGAAGAAGAGCATTCAAGGTCTTCCCCCACTGTAATGCAGGGTTTTGGCACCACCTGTACCTTCCCCTATTACCCCGAAGGTGAATTCCTGTTACATAGAATTCTTTTAAGGGTCAGTCTGCTGGTTGCTAATTTCTGGTGGTTTTGGATATGGTCCTTCCTGAATGTTATGAGTGGGCTTGTGTCTCCCTAAATTTATACATTGAGTCCTAAGCCACAGGACCTCACAATGTGGCCTTATCTGAGACAGGGTCTTTATGGAGGTAACCAAGATAAAAGGAGGTCATCAAGATGGGACCTAATCCAGTATGGCCCATGTCCCTGCAAGAAGAGGGAATGTGGACACCAAGACATACATAGAGGGAGGATAATGTGAAGAAACATAGGGAGCAGGTGGCCATCTATCTACAGGCAAGGAGAGAGGCCTGCACCACATCCTTCCCTCACAGCCTGCAGCAGGAACCAACCCTACCAACACTTTGAATTTTGACTTCTGGTCTCCAGAACTGGGACACAGTAAATTTCCATTGTTTAAGCCACCCAATCGGTGACATTTTGCTAAAACAGCCCTGACAATAAGCAGCCCAACAGGTTCTCAGAGAACAACAGATGGCCAAGGACAATTGTAAAGGCTTTTACTGGGACCATGAGTTTATTTTTGTGCTATACCTAATGTGCTAGTGTTCAAAAGTCCGAAACAATAATGAACACAGCAGATGCCTCCTAAGCCACCCTCCTCTTAACTGGGTCATAGTTCAGGTTTTCCCTGCCCTCGTGAAACCCACTCTCTGCTGTGCCTGCTGAACACTTGAGCTAGTGGGCCACTCTCCTGTGAGCTCGGTCCCTTCTGCTCTGGCCCAGTGAGGTACATATTCACCACAACTCACCTGTGTTTATTCACCAACTTGATTAGGCCTGTTATACTTGTTATTTGAATGACCTAATCTAATAATGCACAAACCAAGGGTGTGGAAAGAAAAAGAGTTGTTTCTATGAAAACCAAGCCCAATGCTTGGGCAAGACATTATGAAAGTTACTGCTATAAATATTCCTGTCATATTAGGTGTGCACAAGACAACTATAAAAGACTAGGCATAAGAAAAAAAGACTAGTCATAAAAATCCAGAAGGATTCTTCTCTCATACTGTTTAGCAAGTGCATTATGGGTAGGGTTTACATAAGAAAGACAATGCTGAATTGTGATCAGCCAACCCAAAATAATAGAGAAGGCTTGGCCCTGTATAAAAATGAATGACAAATAAATGTACATGGATGTGTTTTAAAGTAAGAGAAAATGTTTAATGTATGTTTAATTTTGAAGTTTAATGTTTCAAGTCACAGATCTGTGACTTTAGATACTTTCTTGACTAGTCTCATGAATTAGAAGTCTTCTGTACACAGAACCAGAGAAGAGCAAGGGCTCCTTCCTGTCGGTGTAGAGATGAGGAAACTGAATGAAGACAGGCGGCCTGTGTAGTGTCACTGGAGGAAGCTGGGACTGGAAGTCACGTGGTCTCCTTATCTACACTGCACGGTGCCCTGCCTCCGCTTCGACACCCACTCACCAGGGCTGCCGCCGCTGTCTCTGGTCGTTAACAACACAATCATGGCTGAATCACTTGTAAGCTTTTACATATAAAAAACTTAATATAAAGTGTCTAAAGCTTAAATTTATGCATTTCATATCAATTTATCATTAAAATACAATGTAAAATTATAATTATATAAACATGTTTATATTAAAGCTATAACTTTAAAATATAAAACATTCAAATATAAGGTAGTACTATGAAACATGTAGCTGCCTAAATGCGATTTCCTGGCATCACAAGTATGAGAGAATAACCACCAACATAACGTTTCAAGTGTGTTCCTTTTTAGATTGCACTCCAGTCTGCAATGCAGGAGGTTTGTGCCGGCAGTCAGAGAGGCTACCCAGGCCCACTTGTTCCGTGGCAGCCTGGTCTACAGCCCAGCCCCGCGGGTGCCATTACCTCCTCCTTCTGGATGACGCAGATGCGGGTCTTGATGTAGGGGAAGGCGTGCATGGTGGTTAGGACTGTGTTCCGCCGGTACTGCTCATGCAGCTCTCCACGAGGCCGCCCCTCCAGGGTGAAGGGGGTGGTGTACATGAACCTCCGCAGATTGAAATTCTTCTCAAAGTAGGTTACCCTGTCTTTCATCTCGTACTCATCAAAGTAAGGCTCCACAAAAGTGATCTGTATGTAAGCCTGAGGGGGAAAAGGCAAGGGAAGGAGAAGATGAGCTATTCGAAAATAACCACCCAGGACGCACTGGAAGGGCATGCTGGAACCAGCGCAGCAGCACCACCCCTCCGAGTTCAGTAACGGCACAGGAGCTGAGCGCGTCAGGCAAGACAAGACTTCAGCAATCAGCCAGGCCTCTTCGCCAGCTGCGCAGGGAGAGAGGCCTGTGAGAAGGAGAGGGCAGTGTGTGTCTGTGAAGTCAGGTCCACAAGCCACCCCTCCTAACTGATCCAACTGAAACTTGGTATGAAAGTTTGCCAGCTGCTATTCTGAAGAGACAAACTCTCCTTTCCAGGACAACCATGACCACTGTACATTTGGTGGGATGGCCGGACTAAATGAAACTGATAACACCTTGTGCTGAGAAGGATGGGGAGCAGCTGGAACTTCCACACACTGATAGTGGGAATGCACAACGGTACAGTTACTTTATGAAACAGTTAAATTTCAGTGACCACATGACCCAGCAATCCCACTCCAAAGTGCATCCCCAAGAGAAGTGAAAACTTATGTTCAACTTAAAACTTGTACACAAATGTCTACAGCAGCCTTGTTCATCATAGACAAAAAACTAGAAACAACCCAGATGTCCCTCTAGTGGAGAACAGATAAACAAACGGTGACACATCCATACAACAGAATACTGCTCGGCAATAAAGAGGAACAAACTACCACGACATTGTTAAATCTCAAGCGCACTGTGCTAAGTGAAAGAAACCAGACTTCAAAGCCCTACGTTTCCGTTTATTTACTCTGGGATTCCATTTACATGACGTCTGGAAAAGGCAAAACTGCAGAGACAGACTGCAGATCAGTGACTGTCAGGGGCTGAAAGCAAAGGGAGGAAATGGCTACAGAGGGGCAGGGAAGTACTTGGGGTGCCGCGGCTCTTACATTGATTGTGGTGGTGGTTACACGAGTTTGTCAAAACTCACAGAACACCAAAAGAGTGAATTTTATTGCGTGTACCTCATTTTAAAATGCACGTGCACACACACACACACACACACACACTGTCAATAAGGGCAATTTACTAAGAAAGAAGACCTTTTTAAAAATTAAAAAGAATGACAATGACCATAGACTCCGCCTCACCCACCCACTGAAATGGATGGGTGAGGTCACTGATCTCAGGCCATAAATCACTAAATAGTGTGATGAAATCCGGTTACAGTTCTGGGTTTGGATTCTTATTTAAAACTCTCACAGCCTACTCCAGGCATTTTAGAAGAAGGAAGAAGAGCACCTTGCGTCGGGGCTGTCACCAAGGACTCTATGTAGCGTGTGCTGTGCACAGAGCACTGCGGGCACACAGGCAGTCCCCACCTTCACAGACCTCAGACATTTCTGTCTGCAGCTCAGCTCAGGCCTTACACCAGTTACTGCTTCAAACAACCCTAGACTAGGGAGTGTGTCTCAAATGTGCAAGTCTCCTGAAATATGTAGAAAAATAAACCATTAAATTTGGCCAATTCTTCCCTGCTTGCATCATCTTTTAATATCCTGGAGGGCTGAACTGAGAGAGGAGTTTGGACTCCTCATTTTATAGGCCTGCCAGATGGCAGCAGCTCCTCTGTCCCCCACCCCTTAACAATACCTTGGACTTGCATTTTTTCCAGCAGCTTAGAAAGCTCTCTCATGAACATATCTGTCTGTGGGCTGAACGAGCAGGCATCACTCTGTGGTACAATAAAGAATATAGCTAATCTTTGTGTTTCCTGGGACAGAGCTTCAAAAACGCTTAGAATTTTCTGACTAAGTATCTTTTTTTATTTAATGAGGTGACTCTTGCATGATGGGTCCCAAAACAGTTTCAGGATTGGGGTTGGTCACCCAAAAGACCAACCATGTGATTAGAGGGTCGGGGAGGGAGGGGAGGGTGGCTGCAGACTGAGTTCAATTATGTGGTTGATGAGCTCATCAATCGGGCCCACCTGGATTGGTTCCATCTGGACACCAAGGCTCAGAGGAGCTTCCTGGTTGGTGAACACACTGACGGGCCGGAAGCGGGGTGGGCCTGGATTCCACCAAGAGGGCAGAGAAGCTCTGGGCTCCTTCTCAGACTTCCCTGTGTACCCTTACCCATAAAACTGCAGTCATCAGTATGGCACTTTTCTGAGTTCTGTGTATTTCTAGTGAATTTTCTGATCTGAGGGGTGAGGTGGGAATCTCCGAATTTATAGCCATCTGGTCAGAAATGCAGGTAGCCCGGGGCCCTACAGGACACTGGTGTCTGAAGTAAGAGCAGGCTTGTGGGGGACTGGGCCTGCACCTGGTGGCATGTGACGCCAGTTCTGGTTAGGGGTGAGACAGGACACCTCCTCCTGTGGGAAGCGAGGAAACTGAACTCCAAGCCCCTTGCGTCATTCCCTGACAGCACAGTGGCCCTACTCTTGCCTGGAAGGACACCTGCAGCTGAAAACAGCTGTTGGTGAGAAGGCTGCATCTTTTGAACATGTTTTAAATTGAGCGTTTAAAGTTTTTATAGAAAGGCAGCAGGACCAGTGAGTAAGAGTACGGTTTAGGAATGACAGACGCTGAGTCTGAGTACTGGCTTTGGCACGTGAATGATCACGGCAAGCTGCCTCACCATAGGAATAACGCCACCTACTTCACAGGGCCATTGGAGAATGAAATGATGTATGTAGGGCCCAATGCAGCTTTAGGTACACAGTTGGTGTTTAACAAGTAGTTGATTATTATGAGTAAGCCTACCTTTGAGTATGGCTTTTTTAAAATTTTCACCCAAGGAAATCCTCAGAGAGGGGAGAGAGAGAGACACTAATGGGAGAGAGAAGCTTCAATTGGTTGCCTCTCGTACGTGCCCCAACCATGGACCCAACCTGCAAGTGGTCTGTGGCCTGACCAGGAATCAAACCTGAGACCCTTCAGTTTATGGGACTATACTCCAACCAACTGAGTCACATTAGTCAGGGTGGTTTTTTAAAGATGTAACCAAATAGTAGTTGAACCCTTGACAGAAATATTTGGCTGCACTGAAATGACTTGCAGAATCTGACAGAGGAAGTCTTATTTTCCTGGGGTAGAACAAATGGAATCAGAGCGTGATGGTTATTTTTTGCAAATTTCCCCATACCTTGTTAGGATCCAACTTGGTTTTGTCCACAGGAGCAGAGTCTTTTATTACTTCCACAAATTCTGCACCAAAACATTGACTATAAAATCCCTAGGCAAGAGAAACCAACATATTATAAAGGTTATTTTAATGCAACTCTTTATCTCTGGGAAGTGGAATAAGGTTGGAATAAGGGAGAATTTGCTCATTGATTACTGAAAGTCCCTCTGATCTAATGAGGCAAGTCCAGTATCCCCTGAGACAAAAATAAAAATATAAGGACATCCAGCATTGCAAACTGATACGTGTTTCCTTACAGTATGTACACTTCTCTAATTCAACCAGTGTCATCATAATTCCTGAAGAAGCCCCAGGGGTATGGCACTATTTACTTCTTACCTGCTGTACCCTAGGGACTTGGAGGTCACTAGGCTTTCCATAATGTGACAAACCACAGTGCAAAAGAAGACAAAATATGTACTTCTAGTCCTAAGTTGGGGAAGCATATTAAGAACAAAAGTGTTCCTGGGGTCAATTGCTAGTTCTTCTCTGAGCTCAATGACTTTGGGCAAGTCACCCAGCCACTCTGGGCTATTGCTTCTTAGAGTAAAGTAAGGATTAGAGTCCTTTGTTTTATTTGGCATGAAAGATAGTATAAGAAGAAATTTGGCAACAAGGGTGTTTTAAGTTTTACAGCCACAGCAAGGCATAAATTCAAAATAATAACAAGGAAACACAAGGAGTGAATCTCTGGTTAATTGCTGTCAGTAGTTCAGGGGACCCCAGTTATTCACCCTGAGAGAAGGTTTTGTTTTGGGGGCACCCCTTGACTTTCCTCCTAAGTTCTAAGTGTCTGGCTCTTTCAATGTCTGCTTCCTTTTCCCTCACTTCTGTTTTTGCTGTTTCCCTTTCTCTTCAGCCTCTCCTCCAGGAACATGTTGGTCCCTTCCGCTACCTTACAGATGATATGTAAACATCAGGCTGAACTTGGGGCTGCCAGCCATTGGTTGGGATACTAACTCTAATGATCCAAACTGCGATTCCCCCTGGATCAGCAAGAAGAACTTGCTGTGCCATAGCCCATGGTGTGGCTACTGGGAGCATCTCTGTGTCAGAAGTGGGATGTATTGTCCAGTAACACCAAAAAGATGGCCACAGAATTTTCTAAGGATGATTCACTAATTTATTTGGCCACATTACTTCAAAGTCAAGGTAATCTTCAACCTGAAAAACCATGACTAAAATTTGGAAAGTGTTACAAGACAGCACATGACTTTGGTTGAATTTTTGGATAGTTTTCAAAATATTCACCCTTTAAATTTACAAACTTTGACAAGTATACACACAATCTTAGAAGACTATCCAAATCTTGCTTTACCTCATAATCTCACCTAATATGTTCATATTCTATATGCAATGTGGAAAAATTTATGTATCGATCAAAGATGAATCCATGACCCTTTGTTTTTTTGTAATGACTTAGTCTAACTTTTTTTTGGTAAAGTATACAATGTTAAGCACACAGAGTCTCTTCTTACCTCTAGTCTATGAGAGATCTCAGGAAGCTTGGTAATTGCGGGCTCTTTGTAAACAAATTCTTGTTCATCCAAATCCCCAAACTTGGATCCATAGAAGCCAACTCGGAAGTAGGTTCCAAACATTCTCTTATGACCCTGATGAGCAAAATAAGAAAACCTCTCCTCAGTTATGTAATTTATGAGGACCCATTGTATTGCAATGGACAGGAGTCTTTTATTGTTGTGTTATAAAGCATTTGTCCTTGTGGAAAATATAAACAGAAATCACTCCTTAAAAAAGTTAATGTTCATGGAATGAATTTTGGAAGTAATAACAAAAGAAATCCCATGAAAAATTTCTAGGACTTCTTTTAAGTGAGTTTAAAAGATTCTCACATTTCCTGCTTGTAAAGTAATTCAAGCTGCCTCCTTTCATACTCTGAATCAGGGTCAGTCCTCCTGTCCCTTCCTAGCCCTTTCCTGTTTGGTAGGTGAGAGCTGCGGTAATGATGTGCTCAAGGAGAGAGGATGGAGGGCTAAGCATCTCTGGGACAGGGTCACCTGCTGCCAGCTGACAGTGTTGGCCAGGATCCCCAGCTACCTTGCTAATGATGCTGTCAAAGGCCTTCTGCAGCTTGTCGTGAGTGGAGGTCAGCTTCCGGAAGTCTCGATGAGCTTCTAGGATGGGAATGACCAGTTTGTAGACCTCATTAACTGTCTCATACAATCCACCCTTAGAAAGAGAAGAAAATCAAAGAGGATTTAATCCTTGGAAACTTAGAAAAGCAACCAGAGTTCATTATGCACTGGAGAACGGGTTCAGTATTGGCACCACAGTATTTTACAGAACAGGAGTGACGTCAGAGCATCTTCGGTTGGGGCACTCACACTGAACGTGCTAAATGGTTCTGCTTAGTGATGTTCAGCAGGGAAAAGGATTTTCACAGAGAAAAAACAGGATAAGAGATGAGAAGAGCAGTTCAGGAAGGCAGAGTTAGCATATTTAAATGTAATCAGGGGCCCACTGAAGACCAGATGTTCGATATATGCCTGAAAGGAGTTAGTAGGATTCTAATAGTTCATTTTCTTAAATTTCAGGAAAAATATCAGCAGGAATATTTTGGACTTTTTCTGAATCCTGAAAAGGAAATCAGAAAAAAAGAAGCAAGAAAATAGTTAAAACAATAATTATAATACATAGAGGTTTGTAGGTTGGGAACTTGGAATTGAAAAATAGGAAAGAAAGAAAAATATAAGAATGAAAACAAAATTGGATCATCTAAATATAGTAAAGCATTAAATATTTATGTGGCTTAAAATTTGAAGGAAGAGGGAGATTATTAAAATACTTCTTCCCCTGCCCTGAATCTCAGTGACTTAATCCAGTGATTTCCGACCAGTCTGCCACAGCAGGCAAGCTGCAAACACTTTAAAAACATGCAGTACCTGACTACTTAGTCAGGGGCACTGACCTCTTTTCCCTTAGACTGTCAAGTAAAAAAATGGCAACACCCAACACAACAATAGCCATCTGATGTGAATGAATCAAAATTACACCTATTTTGTTGTCAGATTGGCAAAAAATATACTTTTGATATGCCGCAGAGTTTCAGTCATTAGTTTGTGTGTGCCATGAGATGAAAAAAGTTGAAAAGTGCTGGTATAATCTGTATTTTCTCTTATTAGGAGTTTTTATACCAAGATGGGGTTAATGAAGGAGTCTCAGTGGTTTCTGCTCCCCGCTTTCTGGGGGCTGGATCTGGCCTGCAGTGATCCCAAAGATGAGTCACTTGTTAGGAAGAAAGATGCTGCCTATTTATCCCTTCCCTCTCCTCCTAGTGGCGCCACCCTAATATTTTCCTCTATAAGAGGGAAGATGAGGCAGTGAAAACATACCTCATCATTTATTGTGTAACCCTGGGCAAGCCATGTCACCTCTCTGTGGCTTTGTTTCCACCCCTATTAAAGGAAATAATACTGCGAAACTGCTGCCCGGCCAATGAGCATGCAGGTAAAACCAGACTGCTGCAGTGATGAAAGGCTTTCTCCCCGCCCTTCAGAGGTGATGCAATTTGCATCCATCAAAGTCCCCCTGGCAATGTGTTGTCATGCACACCCGTGCACGTGTTGTCATGAAGTGGGGATGGCTTGGCCACTAAGGCCCCATTCACAGCACCAGGAGTTCAGCCCAAGCGTGGGGGCCAGGCTCCGGGGCCTGCTGTGTGCTCACCGTGCTGAACAGCTCGGCCGCCTGCTCCAGGAGGCCCACCAGGCCGCTCTCGGTGAAGTACCGGCCAGAGCACACGCCGTCCTCGTCGGGTGACAGGGTGTCTTCAGAGACGGCAGATTCCTCCAGCACGTTGGAAGAAATATTCTGAAACGGACCACAGTACAAGTTCAGAGAACAGGGAAACCAGACTAACAAAAGGCACCACAGAAATCCAAAACACGGGACCGAGAGCCACGTGCAAAGATCTGCAGCAGGCCTGAGGTTATACAGGTCTGGGCTTCCACGGGAAGGGTCTCTGGCTGCCGTGCATTCCGAAAGGACATGTGAGCAACTGGTCTTCAAATCCCACAGTTTTCTTTTTTAATAGCCATTAGGAGATATATAAAGGATACTTACCTCAACGTGAAAACAGTAGAGTTAGTTTAGTGAAACCACCTTAAGGGACATCCAGCTGGGGTCATGGTTTTTGAAAAGCAAAGACTAAATAACAGTTGACTAGACGCCTTGTTTCACTGGCTGAGTGAACCTCTTAGTTTTCAGGGTGTTTTTCTGAAGAATGTTGCTACTACTGCCTTGATTCTTAGATGAATCGCCACAATATTATATGCCAGTAGCAAATTGGAATGTCTTCTCTATGGAAATATTTATGGTATTGTAGCAGTTTTTCTCCTCCCACCCCCAAACATTTTGTCACTTCCTACATACTTCCTTTGCATAAACTGGAGTTTAAAGCCTCTGGCAGTGAATGCAGTGACTGAGGCCAGGGCTAGGGTGAACCACTGAAGAACCCAGGGCGGCACTTACTCTCAGGGCTGTGTAAGTGCTGACCGTGAAGTTGCTTGACCCTGAGAATGCTTCCTTAAACTCTATGGCTTATGTGCCTCACTTGCCTCACCCCAGCTCTGGCCCTGGCAGTGACCCTCACACTCTTGACAGGTCGAGTTGTTTTCTTCAACTTGTGTCACAGCTGTGGAAGAAATGTACATGGAGCATAGACAAAATGGGAAATCTTGCTAGCTTCAGAAATTTCAAACAGCACACATACCACTCGCCTTTTCCTGCACTCATGGCAGGTATAACTAATCAATTATAGCACTCTTTCCCCTGAAGCTTAGATATAGTCTCAACAGTCTTCTTAGCACAGTACTCTAGTCAGCCACTCTCAGTGGACCAGAGTTGGCTTTTAAAGTAGAAATCTGTCTGCCTCCTAGCTTGGCTAGCAGGATCAAGTGAATCAACCTAGCAATAGAGGAAAAAACAGTTGTTATGGTCCCATATCATCACATCTGATACTGTAATGTAGTTATAAGAATATAGGAGGCTTTCAGAATCTTTTGTGACCAGTCTTTCTTCCAAATGTGTTCTCTCTATAATGAAGTTTCTAAATGGAAGATAATAGAAAGTCCAAAAGATTCATTTGAAAGAATCTAACCAAAAAACAAATACTTTCAGAATTGTATGCAGTTTTCTACATGCAGAAGAACAGATTTGAGATTAAGTAGTTCCATTAGCTGTAGTCATAGGAAAAAGATTCTGGGCAGACTTCCCTGGCTTCAGAATCAGGAGGTGAAAGTAACAGCAGCATCTGAGAATGTATCCATATCTACATTGGTGAAGTAAATGGTGTCTCCGGAGCATAAGCATTTCAATGACCTCAGTTCCTTGGAATTCAGTGGCCTCGAAGTTATTTTCTTTTCACAGATTTATTATTTCCAGTTTATTGTTCTTTTCCAAAAATTCAATTTTATTGGAGCAGAACAAGGTTGAAAACTAAAGCACAAAGCATTTAAGAACTCAGCATCGAACATCTGTTATTAATGCTGCCAGAATTCTTTCACCCTTCTATAAAGTAAAGCCTCCTGGGGAGCCATCCATAACTCCAGGCGTGGACCTCGACTCTGGCCCAGCCAATTCCATTTCTCATTCCATTTCTCTAGCCATTATGATTGGTTCAGGCATGAGCACATGATTCCATCAGAACCAATGAGATGCACTGAGACTTTCTCAGGAGCTGCCAGAAAAAAATGAGGCACTTGTCTATTCTCCTAGACATGAACCTGGGAAGATGTAAACCTAAATACTTCTCAGTGAGTGTGGGAAACCTGTGAAGAATGCAGCCGACATAATAGAAAGCAGAGACAGGAAATGGTGTTGACACTGAGGTCTGATGACATTGTTTGGGCCTTTAGGTCCAGTTTGGCAGGTGCCACTTCAGGTTCACCTCCCTCATGTAAGCTGATAAATTCCATTTTTACCTTTGTTCACTCTGGGTTTGGTGTTTTGTACCTTGCAAGCATAAATTGCCAAATGGATTTAGTATGTCTCACTTGAGAGAAAAGAGAATTAGCTTTTAAGCATCAACGTAATTTGGCTTCTCTTCTGTAGCTAAGAACACCTAACTCACCATGTTTTGTGTATCATGAAGACTTCACACTTCACTGCCCCTTCTGCCTGCCCTTTCACCTTCCTTGTCCTTCCGAGCTTCCCTTGACCTCCAGGCTGGGTCACATTATAAACACTCACAGCATCTTTGTTATAGCCTTTATCATAATTATAATTGAATAAAGAGTGAAATAGTTTTATGATGCCACTTTCCCTGGCTAGAATATAAAGTTCATGAGGACAGAATGGGTACTTAATAAATATCATTGAAAAGAATGAATAAATGGACAAAGAATATGAAAAAGTATAGCTATATGCACCCCCATGTAAGGACAAGGTGGAGTTTCCTGTAGGTTCTAGAATAACTATTCTATCTCGCCGTGGCTTGACTCAGTCTAAGTAGATCAACCAAATTCGAGATGAAATTAGAATTGTAAGTTTTAATAATTACTAAAGTGATAGATATCAAATAAAATAGAATAATTTGGAAAAGGCATAAAAGAATAACAATAGTTCTGTTAATGAATACAATTCAAAGCTAAGTGATAAACCTAAAGATTTTTCTGGGTATTGAAAGACTAGCACTTATAATATTTACCCTTGATAATAACAAATGACCAAAATAAATTCAATGAAAGAAGCAGATAAAAAACCAATGTGATATTTTTATGCTTTTTGAATGAGAATTTAATTTTTGGCTTTTATAACAAATATTTCTAAATTGAGGAGAAAGGTTATTTGCTGAGAATAAAAAATAGAAATTCTTGTTATGAAGACCATAAGAAAAGAGGATTTAACGATATGGGGCATTCCCAGAGTGGTAGGTGAACAGAATTCTGGGAAACCAGAAGCTCCTGGCTCCACCAGCAGCAGATTTGGTGATTTACTTCCTAAGCCTGTGAAAGCTACTTTCAATTGCTCTCTCTCACTGCTTCACACACCGCATCACAAAAGTGCGTTGAAGAACAATAATGAGAACAAAGCCTTTTATAAAACCAGTCATGCAAATTCGAATAAGAATAATACAAACACTTGTAAGTGATTTTGTGAGTCTGGCTTGAAAGGGACTTAATTACTGTACCAACTATATTGTTTGTGGTTTTAGGGTTGGTCATTCCTACAGATTATGTCTCTTAAAAAAAAACAACCGGTACTCATAACCCCTTTTCCCCCTCTAAAACTGTTAAACTATTTTGTGAGAACAGTCCTAGTGGCTACTTAGCATTCTAGCCTGAACCAATTTTCAGGCCTGGCAAACAAATTCCCTTTGCTGACTATGGGAACACTCAGCTCATCATAAGAAAGTATTGATTCAGTCCCCTTTTTCCTTCCCACATCAATTTGGTTCTTCCTTAGTTTTGGGGTTAGGGAATGGGATACTACAGAGTTGGGAACTGTAATCCAAGGAATGGGCTGTAAGGAAGATCATTTCTCCAGTGTTTGGAAAATGGTTCACAAGTCTTTGAGAAAGAGTTTAAATAACCTTAGAAAAATTGCTCTGCTTCTTTATCTGTGAAGTGGGAGTAGTAATACCATTCCTATCTGCCTGCTTCACTGGTGCGTGGGGAGGTCAGATGAAATCATGGATGTGAAATGTTTGGGAATGTCTAAAGTGCCTATCAACTCTACATTTATTGTAATCGATAATTTAAAAAACAAACCAAGCTGGTACAGCAATGCAGAGAGGCAAATATAATACACTAAAGCAGGTTTTTCAACCTTGGCACTATTGATCTTTGGGGCCAGACAATTCTTTGAGGTGGAGCTGTCGTAAACGTTGTATTTAGAATGTTTATCAGCATCCCCAGCTTTTACCTATTAGAGGCCAGTAGCACCCACCCTCCCATCCTCAGTGGTAACATCCAGAAATGTTTCCAGACATTGTTGAATGCCTTCTAGGCTGTGGAGCAAAACTGCCCCCAGCTGAGAACCACTGCTCTACAGGAAGAGCTGAACTTGCCCCCACCTGGAAACTGACGCTGCCCACGGGCAGGTAGCTATGATCCTCCAGCATGCTCAGGTACTCGGCCACTAAGGCAGCTGCGTGCACCAGGCACATGGCGGCCTCTGTGTAGCACTTCTTCTTGGTGTGTTTCTCTGCCATGTTCTGGAGCCAGGTCAGCCGCAGATCCGGAGATGTCTGGTAACTCTTGGCGATTCTGAGGACAGAGTGGGAGAGTTTGGAGAACAACTGCTTAATGATACTGCTTTTCTACTGTGTATGGCCACTTGGTTTTTCTAAGAATTTTTTCCCCAAGAGTTTTACCTACACATTCAGAACACAAGAGAAAAGACCAACATTTATTAGTCCAGCTGTTTTTGTTCCATGTCTAAGGTGTTCTGGACCCCAAGAAATAGCATTTAATTAAACCTTTATGGGAGGAAAAAGACCTGATAAAGTGATATCTATTTTATTTTATTTATTTTTTAAAAGATTTTATTTTGGCAGGGGGAGAGGGTAAGGGAGGAAGAAAGAGAGGGCAAGAAACATGGATGTGTGAGAGAAACATTGATTGGTTGCCTCTTGTACGCCCCCAACTGGGGACCTGGCCTGCAACCCAGGCATGTGCCCTGACTGGGAATTGAGCAGGAGACTTTCTGGCTCACAGGCTGGTTGGTGCTCAGTCCACAGATGCACACCAGCCAGGGCAAATGATATCTATTTCAATGGATCTCTAGCAGTTTTCTTCCTTTTCTTTCCTTTTTCTCAAAATAACAGGAGACAAAAGTACTGCCATTTTTATACCATATCAGAACAATTTGCTTCTGTAGGTAGTTTCTCCTGAAGAAGAAGTTTCTTCTGCAGAAAGGCTAAAGGCAACATTTTAAACTACAGAGTAAAATATGATTTTTAAATAAAACTGTACATGTATGTTTTAATAGAATGGTAAAAATTATATAAGAATATAATAGTTGATAGTTCTTTTCTCTCATCCTATGGTAAGTAGAAGATAGTGTTAGAAAATAGGCATCTTACTTTAAATTGGGAAGATCTTCCTGGTAACTTATACATGAATCAACTTACTCTGAATGATTAATTTCTACCAATTTCTACATACAGTTTTGGATGTCATCCAAAACAGTGTGCCAACAGAGCCTGTGATAATTACATTAATAAGAGTCCCATGGTGACAAACCCTAGATGCACAAGTGACCCCTTCTTGATTGCATCAGAGAAGTTTACCTGTACATGAGATCCAAAAGCATCTCACCTGTACATGAGATCCATAAGCATCTCAGGATCTTCTTGAAATTCCCTCATTTTCACTGTGTCATATAGGATGCTATTCAGATTGCAGAGCAGTTCTTCTACCTGAAAAAGGTGAGTGTACAACCCCCAAATAATCTTTACTTTGCATGTAGTCCAGGGCAATGAGTTAGGATTGCACTGAAAGTACAAGGGGCAGCCAAGAGCAGGCTTCTCTCAGAGAGTCCGGATTAGTCTGAGTCCAAGAGAGTGGAAGGCAGTCTGGACAGGGTCCTCCGTGGCCATCACCTTTGCAGGTCCAGGTGCTTCTGAGGCCCAGATATGAACTGGCCCTTAGAACCCAGGAATTAGCCCTGAATCCTTAATACTATTTTCCCCTCTTGATCACCTTTTAAAAAAAAAATACTTTGAACTAGCTTCAGTGATTTGCAACTTGAAAAGCCCTAAACGGTAATCTGAAACATCAGGGCTTTTTATACCAAGTAGGGGAAAGCCTAGGACTTCAGCTTAGGTTCCACATTATATATATACACACACACACAATAATGTATATGTGTATATAATTACATAATATTTATATTATATATAAATATATATAATATAGATAACTATATTGTGATATGTGTATCTGTGCATATGTATACACATATACATACATATGCATAAACTCATATATATATGTATATACACACGTTCATTAGTGGTTGATCCCCACCAAATCATCAGACAAGGTGTGCTCCTCAGTCTACCTGGGTGGGGAAAGGTGTCGTCTGCATGGCCTCGTCCTCTTCTGCATAGGCCAAAATCGTCCTCAAGGACTTTCTCAGGTGCTCTTCATTAAAGTCTGACGCTTTGCCCACCAGAGATGCCAGAGACATGGTTACTTGCATCTTTACTCTTGCAAAGTTCTGCATCAGGAAAAAGGAAAGATGGAACAAATAAGAGGCACTCAGCTAGTAGATAACTGAAGACAGTAGAGCCAGACACCAATAACTCTCCAATGTTTTACACAGTTTCAATCATCTCCTTTTCTCTCCCTGAAAAGTGAGGTGTACTTTGTATAAGATTCATATTGTTTAAATGGTTTAAAAGGATATTGCTCTGATGTAAATCTGTTAGCTCCCTTTAAATTTTCACTGGGGCCTGGGCAGCCTCCATGCTGCCAGGCTAGAAGTTTCTTGCAAAGTTAGGTCACAGGATGTCTCCTTTTGTGCCAAGATTTATCTGGTTGGAATTTTAATTAAACTGCAAAAAGGAACAGGATCTCTCTCCATGGCCAGGATTTCTGAGATTCTGGACTCCGGGAAGACAGTGACTTTCTGTTTCTCCTTTCCTTCCAGGCCCATATAGAAATATGACTATTCTAAAGTCCTCTTTTAAATAGTTACATCTAATACATTCTGAGAACACTGCCTTTCTCCCATGGGCCAATTCATCTTTTAATATCACTTAAG
Organism: Trachops cirrhosus; assembly: GCA_028533065.1. NCBI lineage: Eukaryota > Metazoa > Chordata > Mammalia > Chiroptera > Phyllostomidae > Trachops > Trachops cirrhosus. The sequence goes on along the minus strand of CM052540.1, from coordinate 44,681,581 downwards.
CATGCTCATTAACTTGACTACAAATGTAAATTCCAAATAAACATAGCAATCTCTAGACAAGCTAAAGCAAAAGTTGAGTCTTTTGCAATAAAACAACTCCAAAGCCGCCTAAGCTTCAATGAAAACTCAGGTGTAATGATATAATCATCTTCCACAGGTCATTATGGAACTAGTTAATCAAAATTTATAAATAGGACAAACTCTTCAGAATTCTTAACCTGCTTGTTGTATTTTTTCCCCACAGATGCCAACTTTTAATCTACATATATTCATTTATTTTTTTATTGAAACACACATGTGGAAACCACTGCATTCATCAGTTTTGATGTTTACTTTTGGATGCAAATTCAAACAAAGGCTGCTACCCATCTGCATACTCGATTGTTTCTTCACACAGGAAGAAGGAAATTGCAACCCTGCGAACTTTTCCTCAACCAATGCTTTGCATTGATTTTCTCTGTTGAATCTGGATCACCCAGCTGGTCTGAGCTCTTACACTGGTGGCTCCAAAACTGAACCTCATGAGGAGGTAGAGGGTGGCGCAGGCTTGGCTCCGGGTGACATCCATGCTGCTGCTGCAATGGTGCAGCACACGCTGACACAGGTCCGCACACTGCTCCACCTCCTCCTCAAACAGCAAGTCGCCGAACTAGGAGAGACATAAGGGACTATCAGGCATCACTTGGCACTTTCATATGCTTTCTGGATGCTTGTTGAAATATGCGAATGTCTGCTTGGATGAGCAAAACGCCCAGAAGAGTTAATGCATGGCTCCATAAAGATAATGAGCTACTTGAGTCAGAAGATGAATTGAAGTAATGAAGTTGACTTAATATTTAATTATGAACCACACAACGAAGAACAGGGCTGTGTCATTAATTGCTTTGTTAGCTAGGTTGCATTCACTGGCAAAGTCACAGCTCTGAAGGAATTATCCTGACTTACTGAATTCCCTAAAAATTATTGGTGACTAAGAAAGAGAAAATGATCCTGCTTAGGGAAAGCAGAATTTTACTTTCTAAATGGAAAGATCTCATGTAGAAGGCATCAACTGAGATTTGCAATAAAGGGGGAGAATGTGAACTGCCTTAAACCATTTCACTTAAGGAATATCTATATTCGGGCTATGAAAAAGAAAAATTTATTTCTAAACTTTCTGACATTTTGTGACATGACGTTTTTATAAGACTTACTAATGGGTGTCATGCATAGGACTTCAGTCTCACTCAGATGAGGTACTGGAGACAAGAGTGCAAGGCAAAGTTGCTCAATGGACTTTTGCTCTGATACCTCCAGTGAGTGGCCATTCCAAACTTCTATTGTTCAGCCCACATTGCAAGTGTGACAGCCCCTGTTTTTCCTCTCCATGGTGCATCTGCTTTCTTTCTAGGGAGACTCCAGACCTTTACTCTGGCATCAATACAGTAGTCTGTGGGTTTGGGTACACCTGAAGGGAGATGTATGAAGCTAGATGAGAATCTTAACTCTTAATTAAGAGTCAGAACACAAGCAATCCATGTTTACCTTGGCAATGAGAGCACGCAGTGTTGCAAAGCAGTGAGTCAGGTAGGTGGTGCTCTGATCACAGCTCAGAGAATTCACCAGGACCCTGAGGACACCTCCCAGGAGGCTGTCTTTACAGTCCAAAGCCGAAGTTGCCTGGGGAAATAGAAGAAGAACATCACTGAACCCTGTGCTGTCCCAGTGGACTGAGGGGTGAAGACACAAGCAGACACTTTTGACAATTAGCACAGGGATGCTGAAGTCCCATTTCTTTTGATCTGAGATCATAAGGTTTTGTAAACCACCATGAATTTCCATTACCAAGAGAGATGAAGACCTATCTCCAAATGATTTTATCCCCAAACTCCCAATTGATTTGGGCTTTATGCCTAATTCTGGGCTGTTAAACTAAGTTATAAGGCACACCTCCCCCACCCTGGGCAAAAGCTTTTGGAATGTTCTTTCTTTGTATACAAGGCTCATCTTTCCTTTGAGCTTCAAAACACAACTGTGTTCCCAGTACAATAGGGGCTGCTTGGTAGCAGTGATGTTTCTAAATACGAGTTTGTTTACTAGCAACAGTAAGATTAAAACCACCAAAGATAATGACAAGTTTCAGCTTTCTTTGAAAATTGCAAATACATGTTAAGGACTGGCATTAAGTACATATCACTCAAAGTTGTATTATATACAGATATAATCAATGTGATGCCAAGCGTTTAAGTTATCAAAGATACCACATACTTTTTATCTTTATTTTTGTACCAGGATTACCTTAATTTTAGATAACTTGAAAGGTGGATACCTAAAATGCCACTGTGTTTCAACAATTTTTCTTCTTCTATACCCCCAAAACAAACACTGGAACTACTCTAATGATTTCTCACTAGAAACATGTAAAGTACTCATTTTTCACATTAACTAAAAACTGAATATAACCTAGACATCTTGGTAATTTTGGGAAACATTTACTTAGAAGATGAAATTAATGTGATGACTTATATTGTTCACTGATTGCTGTTCACAGTGATGCTACACTTCTCTACGGCAGGGATGGCAAATTCAGGGCACAAATGACTTTCCTTCACTAATTTGTGCCCAAAACAGACACACTCTTTTCTACACCTAATCTAGTCATAATCGTAGCTCCTATACCAGACATTGACCGTAATTCAACTGGAGTTGACTCACCCAACAAGACAAACAAACAATAAACAACCCTAGTGACCATCCTTATTCTAGATACTGAACGATGTGCCCACCATCACATCATAAACTGGATACACTCAGGCATATTTAACTACAAGAGTCCAGTTTATAAAGTACCTAATTCATTCCAAATGAACAGCAAGTCAAAAAAGCCTGAAGAATGTTCATTATCTCTGGAATTTGTAATCTGGACACTTGTAAACTACCTAACTTCATTTCTTTTTAAAAAGGCATTTAGAGATCATGTTTATTTCTTTCACAAGTTTCTCTAAAGAATTCTTTGTGAAATTTCAGTAAACATACTCATGCTGAAGAGATCGGGTGTTCGCTGTCCTCACCTGGATAATGTTTTCCTGCATGTCCAGGATGATTAAATTTGCTTCTGTAGCTAGATTGCCACTGATCAAGGCTTCTTGATCTAACTCTGCCTTTGTTCTAAGAAATAAAAAAGAGGTCAAATTAAAGCACATATCAGACCTGGCCATATCCCAGTGATAGCAATCTATGCAACAAGGCATAAAGAAATCTTCTAAATAGTAGTCTTGGAGTGAATACAAAGTGAGCTGGCTATGGGTAACTAAGGAGCGCAGGGTGCTTTTTGTGATTAGTGTCTGATTAAAAGATTTTCTAGGTGGAGTCTTGAATCCACCCTTATTCTCACTATTATAAATAATGATGAGACTTACAGAAATAACAAGATGGATAGAAAAGCAATTATTGGTTGCTACTAGCAATTATGCTAGCCAATCAGGCTGCTGCATAAAGCCTCAGGGCCATTCCTACATTTCATGCTTAAGAACCATCTCCACATCTGAGCCTCTGCAACCAACTGGAGGGAGTGAGACTGACTGTGGTATGAATTTGGCAAACAACAATGCTGTTGAATTAGGAAAGGGTGATGCTTCAGAACTGGGTCATGGAAGAGTGAGTCTCTTGATTTCCCAGAGGCTGCCTTGGGGTTGCACAGTCAAGTGCGGGCCTTTTGTCCTTTTCCAATGGGAAGTGAGATCGCATTCCTGTGTGGCAGGCCATCCAATATCTACTGGACGTTCAAGACTGGTTATTACCCACTAGGGAATGGAAAATTGACTGGTGCTCCTTATCCACCAGGTTACATTTTAGGGACTCAGAGCGTTCTATGCACAACTTCATGCATTCTCAGAAAATCCAAGTGAAGCTGGAAAGGGCTATCATCTAAATTTAGTTGCCAGGAAAGGGGAGTGGAAAGAATCGACTTTCCCAAGATGTCACAGTGGCCAAATTGTTAGCGCAGGTTGGGGTGTCATGAGGGGAGCTCCGAAGTCTTGGACCTGGACCACCAGCTGCTCTTAAGACCCCTTCACCTAACAGTGGGGGCAGCACCTATGTTCATTTCATTAATACCTCCGAATAAATATTTCCCTTAGTTTTAAATGTTTTCATGATTAGTATAGGCTCTTTGGTCCCCAGCTGCTTTACATGTTTTTCTCATTCTCCAATTGATGATATTTGTCTAAAATATAAAAGCTGAAATACTTTTTATTAATTTTTACTGATAGGTTTAGATTTAGAGCAACACTATCCAACAGGACCCTGATGGGGACCACATGTGTAATTTCCTATTTTGCAGGAGCCACACTAAAAAAAGCAAAAAGAAATAGGTGAAATTAAGTGTAATTATTTTGTTTATCTCAATATATCAAAAATATTGTCAATGTGTCATCACTACAAAAATTACTGATGAGATAGTTTACATTCTTTTATCTGTACTCAGTCTTCAAAATCTGGTGTGTATTTTCCCTTATACTGCTACTATCATGGCTGCTATATCGGATGGTGCAGGTCTAGGTATCCTGATTCGTTTTTTTTTTCCAAATTTTTTATTATGCTAGAATCCACATAACATACAATTTACCATATTAACCATCCTTAAGCATATACTTTGGTGGTATTTAGTACACTCATATTGTTGTGCAACCATCACCACTGCTAATCTGGCTTTTAAAAAGTCCATTAACTATTCCTTTAAAATAGTGACTCAAATTTGACTGCATAATAGAATCACCTGGGAAGTTTTACCAAATGCTGATTTCTGGGTCCCACCACTGGAGTTTCTGAATTAAACAGCCACGGGTACATCTGGGTACTGGAAGCTTTAAAAGCTCCTGGGTGGTTCTAACATACAGCCCAGGTTGGAAACTACTGTTTGAAAAGGGACAGAGCCAGAAAGACTGACACGTGGTCTGAAGAAAGTGGTGCAAGACACCACAATTGTAATTACAAAAAGTTTTCCAAAAAAGTTTTCTAAATCGAGAGCTTAATTTTGCTATGGTTTCTTTTAAAAAAGGAAGGTGGAAGGGGAAAAAAAGCAATAAAAAAAGGCACCACCCCTGAAGATCTGCAGAGGCGGATCGCTAGCTCTGACGGTGAGCAGCCCACCAGGCAGTTCAGGGCTGAGAACCGACGGAGAGAGAACTGGGAGGCCCTCAATGGGAAGGCTCGACATGGTGTTTCTGCAAGCAACAGGGAAAGGGTTCCCAAAACGTCAGTTTACACCACCCAAGCAAAACATGCCTTGTTAAGCTCTTCTTTTAATCTCACAGAGTAGATGTCCTAACCATCCATGCAGTTCTGTATCACCTACTGCATGCATGCTTAAAGAACTGTTTTAAAAGACTTTCTTTCTTTATTTATTTTTAGAGTGGGGAAGTGAGAGAGAAAGACAGGGAGAGAAACACTGATGTGAGAAACATTAATTGGTTGCCTCTCGACCCAACTGGGGATTGAACCCACAACCCAGGCAGGCTTGTGTCCTGACCAGGAATCTAACCAGTGACTTTTCAGTTTGTGGGACAATGCCCAACCAACTGAGTTACACCAGTCAGAGCTTTCTGTTGTTGTTCACTGCCTGATCTAGAACTTTTTGACCCTGAGAACCAATATCTTATAAATCAGTTCAGGAGACATAGAGCAAAAATAAAATACCCAAACTGAATGGATGTCATTAGTAAGACCGATAACTGGGCTTTCCAAGTAATATCTATAATAAAAATGTGTTTATCTTTTTAATGTTCTAAAATGAATTAGGTCCCCAAAAGTCTTATAAGTGGATCAGGATGATTCATTCTTTGTCAACAACAAAGATAGTAACTTATATTTGATTATAAAATAACATTGTTACCCAAGTCTGCCCCACCCTCCACTCCCTTGTGATGGGTGCTTTACACACCATGGGGATACCCTTCCTGCGCGGTGTCAAGTGTGTGGTGGGGGTGCCTTTAGCTGTGCAGTGCTTTGCTCAGTGAGCCCTGGGATCTGTTAGGCTACCTGCTGCTAAGCGGAATAGCAGACATGTGCTATACATTCAACATGTTTAGTTCTATGCCGTCATATATCCAGATTATTGCGCATATATATATATACACACACACACACATATCTCATATTTTTCAATCCAAGCAAGATTTTTCTTTCATTTCTTTATAGTTTTTTTCTGATAATGTACATAATTATACATCCGTAGTAGGAAATACAGCAAAGCATAAAGGGAAAAACATCAATTACTTCAAAAAGAAAGCCACTGCTAGTATTTTGGTAAATTTCCTTCTGGTATTTTAAAAATGTATTTATGACATATAGTTAGAGATTTAAGATTCTACTCTCAAATCAAGTATCCATCCTGCTTTTGTTTCCTTAACTATATCATAAGCATTTCCCATGTCATTAAAATGATTTCAAAACATTTTAATGCCAACTTAATATTTCCCTATTCATGAGCATTTAGAATGTTCCCAATTTTTAGAAATAATTTGATGTGTTGGTGATATAAACATCCTTGCAGAAACAGGTCCATGCACAATTTTGGAGAGGAAATGGGAACGGACACTACGTGACCCGGGTACCCTGTGCTGTCCCCAGCAGCAGCTTTTGTGAAGCTATCTGAGATGGCTGAATATCGTTTCCTTTAAATGTTTATCAGTGTGCTAAATGTTTAAGAGCTGGAAATCATAACTCATACCTTTGATTATACCAAGCCCCTGGATGAACTGAATTTACATAGAATATGATTTATTTTCTTATCCTTGGAAGGAAGTAGTAATACAAGTAGCCTGGGAAAAGTAGTTTGGAACTTTAGGTAAAAGTAGCACAAAGTTGCTGAGTGACTCACTTATCTAGCTTCTCATTAGCTTGCCGCCACTGTGTCTGCTCCTTCTTCCATCTCAAATTTTCATTTAGGTATGGAAATCGGTCATTCCCTAGGAGTTCAGAAATGCACGATAAGAATTTGATTAGCATGAAACCCTCCAAAATAACCAGAAGTTCTGTAATAATGTCAACTAAGAGGACTCAGCATTGCTTCTCTGGCTAATTAAAACCCATGCTGGATGCTGGTAGGAGACAAACCCCTGTGTCCATGTCCACATAGGCTTGCTCTTTGATTTATAAGCTAGAGCTTTAGGAGAAACTCTGCCTTTCTGGGGTTTTGGTGAGCATGTTTCTCATGAACACAGGGTTCCAGTGAAACTCTGGAGGGTCTCGCTGAGTTACTGGAAAGGACAGGGTGGCTGTCAAATGAAGGTGCCCAACCACCCCTGAAAAAGCTGAGCTCCCTTCAAGCTTCTGATCTTTGTGTCCCATTGCATCGGGTGAGCTATCAATAAGACTGAGGGTGCCTGAGCACTTCCCTCTATTCTACAGCGGTGAGCTCAGCCTCTTTGGGACCATTCCTGGTACATTGGGGTCTCTGGAGGACCAGAACACTCTGAGAGCATTGGGGAGATCTGTTCCATTCTGATAGTGCCGTGAATGATTTGGGGAGATGATCTTGGAACTGGAACTATCCAGTGTATTGGCCGTGCTCCACGGAGACAAGTCAAATATCCTGTGGAGAGCCTTTAGCCTTGAGAGAGACACCATTTCTCCCATACTGTGACTCCCCTTCTTGGATGTGATCTTCGACCACGACCACTGGGGACATTTCTGGGGTTCCTGTGACCTCAGGAAAGTAGCTTTCCCTTATAGACACAGGGCTAACATTACACATGCCATGCACAGAATCCCAGAACCTGCTGGTCTCTATTCCCATAATGCCTTAAGTCAGTGATAGTGCCTCCTCATGCCGGGAGGACATTCCTTCCCGCAGAAGGTGCAGAACTCTCTGACAGAAAGCAGAGAAGGGCGGATCCAACACACCTGGACCCCGGCGCCGCATCATCTCCCCTCTGGCCCCTTCACCGCGGAGCAAAGCCTCTTCCAGTTTGGCCTTGACATCCCTCGACTTCTGCAGGACTTGGGTGCTGACTCTGTCAGAACTTGGCTTTCCCTGCACAGGACAGAGGGGGAAGGACATTGAGTTTGGTAAGATCTATGTCCATGGGGAGATCTGTGCACTCCAAGGTGACTCCGGCCACTTTGGACATGTGCTACACAGATACACTGTTCTGGGGGATCCCACAGCTGAATCCCATTCACAGGGGTAGAGTTCTCTCTGCAGAAGGCAGGGATCCTTTCCCTGTGGAACCTACAGAGGTTATGGGTATGCAAATAGGTTATGGATTTTAATACAGAAATAAGAAAAATTACTGAAGCCTCCATTGCCCAGAAAGAGGGGGACCAGGACAACATAGGATGGGACTTGGGAGATGAACACAAGTCTACAACTGAGCCATCGCACACCTACCTTGTACTCAAAACACGAGACACAGATGAAAAGGAGATCTAAAATCCTGTTCAGCTGCATCGATGGCAGGTCTGAAATCCACTTCCTAATGAGGCTCTGGTCTGCGTTTTTCATGATCCAGAGGAAGCAAATCATGAGGTTTCGGGTTGTGTCGGCATTTAGCATGTTGTAATGCTTGTAGGGCTGGAAGCAGGCAGATGGGGAGAAAAACACAGGGGAAGAGGCTGAGCAGCAGAAACATTGAAAGTTTTAAGGGGTGTTAATCTCTTAGAACACTCTAACTGTATTTCTAACTTGGCTGGGGTCTTCTCCGGGAACTCCGTCTCTCCCTGCAGGGGAAGCTGTGTTCTTTGAGCTGGACTGCCTGGCCAAATGGCTCACCTGGGACAGTATTTGAGCCAGGCTTTTAGCCACTATTTTTAGGCACTCTCTGCCTCAGGAGCTCTGTGGTCTGGTGGTCTGCCCTGGACTTTGACCCCGCCTCCCGTAATCTCAATGATAAAAAGGGGCTCTCATGCTGCTAAAATCCCCAAGTACTTCTCCTTCAATCTGGACACTGGACAACTTAAAGCAGAGTCGTATAGCAGAGAACTGGCCTGGCTAGGTTCCAGAAATACCCTACTGTTCAAAATTTAACTTCTTTGCCACAGAGTCTAAAGTATAATATGCTCAACAAATTAACCAAATCCATAATTTAGTGGAGTCCTCTGCATTGTGACTTTAACCACAATTTATGTCTTCCTGGGTGTGTGGGTGTGGGGCTTCAGCTTATTTCCTTCAATACATTGCCACGAGAGTTCACGTTAGAGTGCTGGGCATCCTTTCTGCTACTTATCAAATCGGCACAAAGAGCAATATATGGCTGCAGCCTCGGTTCATGTGACGTAGCTAGCACCCAGTGGAATGCAGTGGTGAACTTTCAATGAGGTATTTGTGAGTACATGAGGGAAGTGTCGGTGTTGATGGGGATGACAGGGCTTATGACATTACTTTAGTTTTTCTGAGTATGGTAGTAAGAAGATATGAAATCTTTAGATATAACTTCACAGAGAATATCTCCTAACAGATGAGCTTTGAGCATTTGGCATTTGATCTAAGAGATCAAACAACAATGTAAAAGGCACCCAGCACCTCAAGCAGCTAACTTTCCCACAATGGATATTAGAAAGGTGGAAGAAGTCATAAAACACAGTATTTTCCAAACTATAGGATGAGTGCTATCAACTGTCAAATGCCTCTTTCTTCCCTCTGGCCCTCCAGCCCTCATAGGGGTTTGTTCACTGGAGATGTGGGTGGCAGGGTGACTAAATGCTGGAGGAAAGAGAAGAAAGTCATCTAGCAAAGACAAGTTAGATCTAGATGCTACCTTCCCAGGAGAGAACCGAGTTGAGTCCTCCATAGGTACTCTCTACACAGAAATGCTCAGTTAGATTAGCTGGAGGGTGCAGAGCTGACCTGACAAAGGGATGGTCAGAGATCATCAAGGAACAGAGGGAGATTGCATCTCAAGTTAATCAGAAGGTTGATTCCAGGAAGAGCCCCTCTTTAAACCCACAGTCTGTGCATGAGGACAGAGCCAAATGCCTCTGCTCAGAGTCTCTGGGAACCTAGAGAAGCTGAAGACCTTTCCTTAAGAAGTGCTCTGTCAAGTAACCTTCAATCTTTTTCTGGAGGCAGACACACTGTGAATAATAGATACATAGAATAAACATAGCTCAAACCTCCCACCTGAGGGAACCTTGGTTTGATCCTCTGCTACAGTCTGATTTCCCAGGTTCACCTCTTTCCTGGTTTTCTGAGCCTTGGACTTGGCACCACGGAGACTCTGAATTTGAACTGTGACTCTCCTGCTGGGGCCAGCACCCTTCCTGACCGTACATAGCCTCATCTGCACCATTTCCCTGCACAGCTGCCAGCCTCATGGTGGCTTCTTCCAGCATCAAGCAATACAGCAGAAATCTCACTGCCTACTCTATGATAGGTTCTAATAAGTGATTATAAAAACAAGCTCATCAGAAGACGGGAGAAGACATAAAATGAAAAATAAACTAGGGAAATGGGCAACATACCAAGGAAGACAGCATTGTTCCATTTGTCTTCAAATTAAAATGATTCCCAGCGATGGCCAGTGCCACATTGTGGTTAATTGCACCAATCCCTTCTTGTTCTTCATCCGAGCCATTGGTGCGGTTTTTTCCACCACGGGTGTCTGCAGCTGCAATTCAAACATCACTGGTCTCATCAATGCAGTTGTGCTCCTTGGAACTTACCCAAAGGAGCTGAAAAATTATCTCCATATAAACACCTGCATTCAAGTGTTTATAGCAGCTTCATTAATAACTGCCAAAACTTTAAATCACCCAAGATGTCCTGCAGCAGGTAAAGGGATGAAAAAATTCTAGTATATCCAGACAATGAAATGTTCCTCAATACTAAAAAGAAATGAGCTAGCAAGCCATGAAAAGATATGGAAGAACCTTAAATGTGTACTGCTAAGTGAATGAAGCCAATCTGAAAGGCTATGTACTATATGATTCCACTTATGTGGCATTCTAGAAAAGGCAAAGCTATGGAGACAGTAAGAGTTCAATGGTTGCCAAGGGTTAGGGGAAAGGGAGGGATGAATACGTGGAGCACAGAGGAATATTCAGGCAGAGAAGCTCCTTATGATACTACAGAGATGGATATTTATCCACACCCTTAGAATGTACAACACCAAGAGTGAACCCTAATGTAAACTATGCACTTTAGGTGATAGTGGTATGTCAGTGTAGTTTATACACCATTGTAAGAAATCCCCCATTCTGGTGGGGGATGCTGCTAATGGGGGAGGCGATGCATGTGTCGGGGCAGGAGGTACATGTATGGGGAATCTCTACACCTTCCCCTCAATTTTGATGTAAGCTGAAAACTGCTTTAAATAGTTGTCTTATGGAAAAAATACAACAAAAAAATAAAAATGGTGATTCTCAAAAGCAACCCCAAAATTTAAGTCTTAAAAAAATCTTTGGTAACGTTGAGCCAACGATAGTGCTTTCCTCTGTCCTCTGCCCAACACCCAATGTGTGACTGATCCTTATCAGTCCTGAAGCCAGCACAGTAAATTTAACTCTGATGTTCAGCATTATCTGTTACTGTAGACAGGGAAAAGCAGGCTAATAAAAAAGACAAAATGTCCAGTACAAGACACTGCTAGAAATTAATTTTTCAAATTGTGAAAATGAAAATCTCAAAGCTTTCATAACAGTTTCCTATCATATTTTAAAAATTTATTCACAAATTTTAAATAATAACAATATAAAGGAACCTATAATTATAGCATCAAACAAGTATTTTATAGAATAACAAGCTATTGTCATAAATCAAGCAATAATTTATTAAATTTTAAGTGTTTGAAATGAATGTTAATTTATCGTATCTGTAATACAGACATTACATATTTTATACATAGGTATAGATGTATGCAAGCAAAAAGTTTCAAAGGGTTAGTTTTAAGAACACTACCAATCACACATACAGAAAGTATTTAGAAAATGCTTAGAAAAGTGTGTTAAAACACTTGCAACTGACTGATCTGTTAACAACTCATATTTTTTAGACCTGTCAACATTATCAGTATTTGGACCTTCAATTTTTCAGGAAAAGTAGAGTGTGAACAGTATTTTCATCTGCTATAAGTTCTGCAAACAGAACTCAGTTTTTTTAAGAGCTCAATTTTTAAAAATAGTAATTCAGTATTATGTTTTAAGGCAATTGAAGTTTTAAACAAATGGTAAAATGAATGGCACAGAAATTACACAAGACCTGATAATATTACAGGGATATTTGAGGATACATTCTTGCTTCCTTTAAATATGCATAGGGCCATGGTTACAAGAACAGGAAGGATCTAAACAGGGGCTGCACAAAATGCTCCTACAGAAGTTCTCTTGCTCCCTCTGAGATGTAGGCACCATTATCACATTTTTACTCTGGAGGAAGGGGAAGTCATTGAAAGGCTCAGGATCTCCTCAAAGGTCCCATATAGTAATAAATGGGCTGGAGTTTGAATTAAGTTGTATCCTTTTAACTTAATTTTATTTTTCTTATTTTTTTAATCCTCACCTGAGAATATGTTTATTGATTTTAGAGAGAGAGGAAAGGGAGAGAGAAAGATTGATGAGCTGCCTCCCATACATGCCCTGACCAGGGATTGAACCCACAATCTGGGTATGTGCTCTGACTGGGAATCAAACCTACAGCCTTTTGGTGTATGAGACAATGCTCCAACCAACTGAGCCACCTGGCCAGAGCTATATGTTTTTTTAAAGACTATATTCTTATTAGTTTATCAAACTAAAAAGTACATATACAGTAGATGTATCATGTCACATTAATAATGGGATACTTTTTACTGTTAACCCCCCATCACCACATCACAAGCATAAGGTTCAATGCATATGTAAAGAAATTATTGAGATTTAAACGGTTCAAAGACAAAGTGCTCAAAAGTTTTGATCTCAAGTAACTGATTTGGAAAATTCTAATCATCAAGGAACAATGTGTGCTTTGGGGACAAACCAGTGATGGGTCTTTAAATGAAACTTTTTAGAAACTTCCACGCAAAACTCTGGCAATGGTCTGCAAGATGCCCTGCTCTGAACGACATCCTAAAAATTCAAAGATGACTCTGTTCTGCACTTGCCGGTCAGTCGGGCGCTGCTAGAGGAAGCTCTGGGCATCTCACCCTGCAGCCCGCTCACCCTGTGAGCCAAGTTTGCTTCTGTAACTTCCTTGGCCATTCTTTTGCTCATTTCATGAGTTAAATAATTCTCATCAACAACGATTTTAGAAATAACTCACTCATACATGTTACTTCGCATTAGAGGAAGCAGGAAAATGTGGATGGCTCCAAGATTCCAGGGATTTTTGCCTGCAAGGATGCTGGGCTCACATAAGCATTCCTCAGACCCCAGGATGCTTCCTCAGCCAGGGAGCAGTGTGGTAATTTCTAAGAACCCTTCTTGAGTTAGGGGAAAAGCAAGAACCATTCTGAAGTGGTCAGAATCCTCTGTGTGTGTGTGTGTGTGTGTGTGTGTGTGTGTGTGTGTGTGTAGGCAATGAGACTGTTTTTCTCAGGTGTAGGGTAGTTTAGTTCATTTATATTCCCTAATCCACACTGTAATATACACCCGTTGAGACAATTCATCCTTTCCTCTCTTTGTGAGACCTACTTCCAAACCTTAGCATCAGCTTCTTCGTGCCAAAGGCAAAATTCCTCAGCTACGGCAGAATTTCCTCATAATGAAAGATACCGTGATTTTTTTTTGTATGGAACAATTGTTTAGGTTCATTTGAGGCTGCTTCTTTACTTAAGCATTCATAAAATATGAGGAGTACCTTTATTTTAAGGCATTGGAGTAGTAATCTCCAGAGGAATTGTGATTTGTTACTATCTCATCCTTCATGGTATATAGTTTATAAAGTTCATTATATACCAGCAGACCAATGAATGAATGAACAAATAATTTTTAAATAAAAAACATACACAGGGCTATGTGCCTTACACCAAAAAAACAAAAACAAACAAACAAAAAAAACAAACGTATTGGTGTCGTAAAAAGGTTTGGGGAGCACTGGTGAGCAGAACTGTTCACATAACCATATCAGCACTAGAGCTAATGACAGAAACCTCATTCTAGTGGAACACTTAGCAGGGCCCCCCATCAATCCAGAGAAGGAAACAGAAACTATGGTTACCTGTAAAGTCATGGAGCTGCGGCAAAGCATCCAAAATGATGCCAACCAAAGGCAGGTAAAGGGCGGCAATTTTGACCTTCACCTCTGGTTTGACACAGCGGGGGTCCAGGTCGTGAGAACTTAGCAGGCTGTGAATGGCACTGACAGCTTTCCTTTGCACTTTGCTGATCCTGTGGGCACAACACAGAACGCTAGAGGTTATGGAAGTTATAAGGGAGAGTGACCAAAATGGTCTTCAACAACAAGGCATGACCAGAATGCTCCTAAACAATGGGGTGACAATGTGAAAATCAAGAAAAACTGGGTGGCAGTGTATACAGCTCAGAGACAGACTGCCTGTGTTCTAGTCCTGGGTCTGCTGTTAGCATGAAGTTTCCAGGTTCATCATGTTGTAGCACCAAGTACTTCATTACATTTTATTGTTGAACAATACTGCATGAGTATATGACCTATGACCTTTTATTTACCCATTCATCAACTGATGGATATTTGGACTGTTTCTACTTTTTTAAGATTTTATTTATTTATTTTTAGAGAGAGGAAAGGAAGGGAAAAAGGGAAAGAGAGAAATATCGATGCATACATGAGAGCCACATCAGCTGGTTTCCTCTCACATGTCCCAAACTGGGGACCTGGCCCAAAACCCAGGCATGTGCCTTGACTGGGAAATTGAACCTGTGACATTCTGGTTCACAGGCCAGCATTCAATCCACTAAGCCATACCAGCCAGGGCTCCACTTTTTGACTATTATGAATTATGAATGCTGCTATGAATATTTTTGTATAAGTCTCTTTGTAGATATAAATTTGTTTCTATTGGGTATATACCTCAGAGTAGAATTATTGGATCATACGGTAACTCTGTGACTAACCTTTAGAGGGACTTCAAAGTGCTTTCAACACTGACTACACCATTTTACATCCCTAGCAGGAATGCATGAAGTATCCATAGTCCATTTGTCAACACTTGTTATTGTTGGTCTTTTTTATTAGCTATCCTAATGGGTATGAAGGTGTTATGGACGGCATGTTTGTGTCCCCACAAAATTCATAGGCTGGAACCTAATCCCCAAAGTGACTGTGTGGGCCTGTGGGTGGGGATTAGGTCATGAGGGCAGAGCCCTTATAAAGGAGACCCCAGAGAGCTCCCTTGCCTAATTCTGCCATGAAGGACACAGAGAAGATGACCATTTCTGAACTAGGAAGGGGGTCCTCACCGGACACTGAATCTGCTGGCACCTTGGTGCCAGGTAATTTCCACGTGCTTGAAAACACTACAGATTTATTTAATTGTTTAAAAGATTTTTATTTTATTTATTTTTAGAGAGAAGGGAAGGAAAGAAGGAGAGAAAGAAACATCAATGTGTGGTTGTCTCTTGTATACTCCCCACTGGGGACCCAGCCGGGGACCCAGCCTGCAACCCAGGCATGTGCCCTGACTGGGAACTGAACCAGTGTCCCTTCGGTTTGCAGGCCCGCCTGAGCTACAGCAGCCAGGGCAAAAACACTACAGACTTAATGATGTGTGGACATCTGTGGACACCCCCAGGTAAAGGGGGCTGCAGGGAGATCCATTAGAAACTGGAGCTGTGGCTCCTTTCAGGGGTCCAGGTACTAAGATCTGTCCCCCTGGCCCTTGCATCACAGATGGGCAGGTGTTGGTGGGTCTACTGATTGTCTTGGCAGCAAAAAGAGGTATTGATCAAGAGGAAGTATTGTTAAAGGATGAGATCTTTCTGAGAGTTCAGTATACATGGTAAAGTTTGTGGGAGTACTTCTAATAACTTACCAGGAGAGTAATTGATCAACCCAGAAATCAGGGATTATTGTGTTGGGGAAGGAATGATACTCTTAATTAGTTACCCACTGGGGGGTAGAAAAGGTAGGGTGCATTTTGCTAGTATAATAACAGCAACAAATTTACAAGGAATCAAAACAGATGTCAGGGCTGTTTCTCCAGACATCTGACTAGAAGGGAAATGGAAAACAGAACTACTGCTAATGTGATTAATAAGAGTACTTTCAGAAGTCATGTAAATCAGTCTTATTAAAGGACAGTTAAGAAAGTGTGTGTGTGTACACGTATGAGAAGGCAATTTTCTTTGGGCTCAGACCTCTGTGTTAGCACCCTATCAGAATGTGTCAGGGCACTTTGTGTTGCTGTGGAAATTCAGGTTAATTATCAGCTAGAAATGCTACTGAGAAAATTAAGAGGAATTTAGTTAGAGTTGAGAAAAGATGAAATTGAAGCCTTGGAAAATGAAGCCCACTAAGGATACACTCAGGAAGGAGGCAGAATTCAGAGCTGAGAACATGAGGTTTCCCACACTTACTAGCAGACAAGAGACATACATTTACTTAGGCAGTATCAGCGGGAGCAAAGCATGTAAAATCTATTTGTCAGTGCAGTTACACTAACTTGGATGTGCTCCTGTAATAGTTTCATGCAGAAACGTCCTGTTTCCTTCACTAAATTATAAGCACTTTGAGAGAACTTGAAAACAGGAACAAAAATCTGTAACATACAGCCACACTGCCATTAATCAGCATACTTTCCCCCCAGAAACTTCTTCAGCAGAGGAAGACAGAGGGCCAAGTCATAGAAATAGGTTTCCCAGGCCAGGAGATGGTGTGGTAGGGAGAGTGAGCACTGGGGAGGGACTTGGAAGACTGCGCTGAGTTTGGTTCTGCTATGTAACTTTGGGCAAGTTCCTTCACTCCTGTGAGTCTAATCTAAACACCAGATTACATTCCAATCCTAATGATCTTGGGATCTGAGTCCCTGAATGGTGAGCTACGTGGGGGCAAGGGATTTTGTCTGTTTTGTGTGCTGATTATGATATGCTCCAACACTCAAGTGTGTCTGCCCCGTGTAAGGCATTCGGTAATTGTTGCATGGAATATATAGCATTTTGGAAAGCATTGCCTCCTTCTGTCAAATCAGGGAGACGGTGATTTTCTGATCATAAGGGCTCATGGAGCATATGGGGAGAAGGAAAAAAGTGGGTGGTTGACCATCCTCTGTGTCCACTGACTTCAAGGCTGGAGACTACCACATGCCCCTCAGTGATCAGGTTTACAAGAAATTAAAGGATTTATAAGCCCTGGACCTGAGCCGGACCTGAGCCGTCTCTTAGCTTGGGAGGGTCTCTTGCAAATCTGGACAAAGGGCAACTGCTTTCTCATTAACAGCCACTTTCTTTGTCAGCACTGAGCCTGGTGGCATCTTGCTGCTACCCCTGTGTGCACACTGACCCCCCAGGGGCACATGTTGAAAATGGCTTCGTTCCTGAGGAGTTCACTGATCAAGCAGCTCTGGGAAGCCTGCTACACAGTAGAGCTGGTAAGTTCTTCTCAATGAAAAGTGGCTGGAAAATGCCATTCTGTGGTTTCTCTCCCTCCCCCATGCCTTACCACATTCCTGTGGGCATAGTTTTCTGAAAGCACTGATGCTCTTACCCTTTGGAACTGGTGAATGGCAATGTTGTTCGCCAAGAACAAGGGGTTGAACTGCAAACTTATAGTAGGTAGCAGAATATTTTTTTTTGCTTCATATTCCATTTGCAATGTCAGAAACATACCCTTCCCCTTCAGCATCCAGGGAAGCAGCCAGTTCAGTGAAGAGAAGCCCAGTGAGGAAGTGCTGCTGGCGGTACTCCGGAGTCAGATCGAACATGCTGGCAATCTTCTGGTCCTGGAAACTGGAGCAGGAGCTCGAGTTCTACAGAAATGCAAGGGGAAGTTCTATGAGTAACAGGAACTGGAATTAAGATCACGAGAGCAAGTGGTGTGGTCAGGCTTTGTAAGCACTACCCATTGAGGCAGGTAGGTACCACTACTATCTCCACGGGATGGATGAGAAAACCAAGACATAGAGTGGTCACTTAGCTTCCCCATTCCCACAGAGAGAGGACTGCCCATTGGGAAAGACATCACAAAAGCATCCAGAGTCTGTCACACAATGAGTAATGCTTCCTTCCCACCCACAATCAAAAGTTGAAGATGAAAATCCTAGGATAACAATTGGATAGGGGAATGGGAACTGGATCCAATGCTGTACCTGTGAGTCGGCAATTACGCTCTGACAAACTGCCAGCTTTGTAACAAACAGGCCCCTGTATATTCCGCTGCACTAAATGTGGTTTACGCACGGTATTTGAATTCGGCTAGTCTGGAAACTAGAAGTGGTGTCCAGTCAGGGAAGTGTCAGATTGGCTAGTCTTAGGCAATCCTTGTGCCTACGGGGCGTACTTTATATTTCACTAAGAGAATCTAAAATGTCTCTGGAAACCCTTGACATTTTCCTAACTCCTTGGGGTAGTTACAAGGGAAATGTGGGCGAGGACCTAGGGCAAAGTTAGCACATTTGGAATTGTTGTTTGCAAGACAGATCTTTCTCAGTCCACACTCACAGTCACGTAGCTAATATCTGGCTCATGTTTTTTGGCAAGATTATTATTTTTTTTAATTAACAAGACAAGCCTTCACCTTTGTGCTAGTATCAAGGAATATGCAACAGAAATAGAACCTAGTATTGAGAAATCCCACTTGCTTCTCTGAGCTACTGATTTGTTACATATAAATGGAAGGTGACTATAAAATAGCATTTCCTTAAAGTTTTGCTAGAGGACACTAATCCTTTGAGAAATCTATGGAAGAGAAACAAAAAGTTCCTGGAGTCAAATCATGTTGGGAATCACTGCTTGCCATGTGCCCCTCCCATTTCCTCCTGCACCACTCCCCAGTGTGTTCACAACTTACACGAACAAGTTGGAGACTCTTGGATGGCCTTCTGCAAAGAAATCTGTTAACACAGGGTTTCCAAAACTGATATGACTTTGGAATCCTGTATTTGCCTACTACCTCTCAAAATTGTCCAGAATCTGGGGCCCACTGAACCTAACTTGAGAAACACTGTTCTTGGCCAAAGTCCTGTCTCTAAGTATTAATACAAGTGTTACTCTTTTTGGCTGATCATGTCCAAGACTTGTTAGAAATACACTCTCTATAAACCAGGCTGTTTGCTTGGTGTGTAATGAGCTCTTTTCAGTGCTTCAGGAGCTAAATTATCTGCACTATGATTCAAGGTGGACTCATCTTGTGCTGAATTGCATTCTGTAACAGTATCAGCAAAAAGTTCTAAGTAAGATATTCGACGATATAATATCCATGTGAAAAACAACTATTGGGTCATTTTGGAATCAATATAAAGGAGCCTGCAATTTCATAAATTTTGTGGTGCAGGGGTTTAGGAAAAGTGAAGTGAGTAAACAAGACTAATGAGCTAAAGTAGAAAGATGATTAATGTGAGATGGAAAAAGACATATGACTTTTCTACAAATTTCTAAATTTTCATAGTGTATATGGAGTCCTTGCTCTGCTTGGCCTCAGCAGGGACCCTGGAACCTAGAAAGAAACCAATCATTTAGCATGTAAACGCTCAGTTAGGTGGTACGACTTTGGGTAGCATACTTGTATTTATCTGGATCAACTGATCTATTTCAATAGCTTGATTTTTCTTTTAATTAAAAACACCAACCTTTACAGAATAAGTGACTAAACTAAGCTAATGAAGAGAAATAGCAAGCACAATTCTTTCAGTCAGCTGATTACCTGGGAGGATATGGAGGGACAGGGAGATACTGGAGCAGTGTCAGTGTTCATGAAGAAGAGGTTCAGATTGAGGTAATGCTCGTGGCTGCAGAGGATTCTCAGGAACTCCAGCCTCATGGAGATGAGTATTGGAAGGCTGTTCAGCTTGGCTGACAGCTGGGAAGAAAAATGAGAAAAGGAAAGAAGCATTTATTATCAAGTCAATGGAGTTGAGGTTGACAGACATGAAAATATCCTTTTGCCCCAGATTAAGGCAGTCAGTTTAATACAAATGAATGGGACAGGGCAACAGATGGCACCCTGCATTACAGGGAGGCCCAGTTAAGTCGTCCTCCCTGCACTGTTTCCCTTCACGCTTCTAGCCTAACGACTGTCCAAAATGAGGGTTCCTGTCCCGAATGCCAGTCTTGTCAAATCTCTAATACCACAGCAAGCCTCTGCTGGAAATAATCTGGAGGTATATATCAGTATAACACAGTATAATTAATTTTACAAAAAACCCTACTGTGTCCAAGAAACTAAATGAAAGGAATGGACACCACATGGTGCCACACAAAACTAAGGGACTGTGACTGGATGACCTTAATGCCGCAAGTGTTCTTTTGTAGTTTCTAATTAAAGGCCCCAACGGGAAGTTTGCAAACCAGTTCCCTGGATGAGAGCATCGAAGCACTTAGGAGAGTATGTAGTCCCTGCAAAAAAGCCATGGTGTTTGCTTCAAAGGGGGAGAGGAAGAAGGGAGAGAAGGAAGAAATAGAAAGCTGAGAGTTTTCAGGAAAATTTTTTCTTAAACAAACAAACCATGAAATTAGCAATGAAAAGCTGACAAAGGTGACAGTCTGGAAGAGATCTGTTGCTTCCCTCCTGGGAAAGTTGACAACTTAAGGACCTTGGCTCAATGGGCTGTGACTCAGAGGCAGCTCCTCTCAAGGCAAAGTATGGGAAGAAGGATTTGACGGACCCTGAACCTCTCAATATGTCACTATAGACACCCTCCTGCCTTGGCACAGGAAACCAGCACCTCATCCTTACAGATGGACATGCCTCCTCTTCATGCACTTTAAGAGCAGTTTTATAAACTATATAATTTAAATGAGCACATTTTTCAGCCATTTTAGGAGAAGCCATTGTGTTGTGCCATTTTTGCCTATAGAACCAATTTGTAGTTAGACATTTATCTGAAACAAATAGATGCCATTATGTATTATGTAAAAAAAATAAAACATGACTTCTTTGTAAGAACAGTGATGAGAACCCATATTCTTATCGATGTACATTGCTGGCTAATTTTGGAGCAAAGGGGCCATCAGCAAATTGCACTGGTCAGAACTCTGTCTTATGCTCATCACTCATTCACAGAGGTGTTGGATCAAGCCAGTTATCAGGACATGAATGCATAAAATAGTCGCACTTGAAAAGGCCACACTGTGGGTACCTGTCATAGTTCCCTTGAGATTTCATTAAAGACAGAAATTTCAAAAATAACTTTAGTGATGTTTAGAACAGAGAAAAGTGCAGTTTCTGAAACATCGCCTCAGTGGCCCTGCCCAAGGGATGGGTGCTGACTTAATGGCACGTTGAAAGTAACATGGAGCAACTGAAAACTAGATTTTTCCATTGTTAGTGACTATTAATAAAAGACTAAGTTTATACTCATGGTCACAAAGTCCATAAATGACAGAAAACATGACAAAATGTTTGAATCAGATTATGCAAAATGACAAAACCAGAGGACTTTGGAAGAATAGAACTTGCCTCAGGCAAGATGTTCATACTGTATCTAGATGGCTGGGATCAATAAATTCCATCCCCATTGACCAGGGTCAGTTTCTCAGGCCTGTGTGCTACTCACTGTGCTAAGCAATACGCATGGATGTCACTGGCAAACACAGAGCATATATTCAGAACCTTAAAACCCCAATAAATCAAATGTATTCTTATCTCTTCTCAGACCAGGAAGCTATTGTCCCAAATGTTGACACCCCAAATGACAGATGTGCTTAATGGCATCACTGGCCTTAGAATTCCTAGGTCTCCAGATTCCAAGCCTAAGGCTCTCTGGCAGTGGACACTTGGAAAGAGGGAGAAAAAAGGAGCATAAATTAGAAGTACACTCTAACTTAAGAAAAGGAAAGGATTAAAAAGAGAAAGAGCAGAGAGGAAAGAGAAAATAAAAATGTGCATTTGCAGGGCTGGTACATATCTACTTTTGATTATTTTATTTGCCTTTTGTTAATAAAAACTGCCCACAACGAGCAGTCATGAAGATTCTCTCCATGACCAAGCGCTAGTCAGGCCCCTCTGAGCTCTTTTCCAAATAGGTCAGTCTTCGGGTATACCCTCCAGAGCCCAATTTTAGCAAATATCCTGCTAAGACAGTTTAGTCAAAATCCCCCACCCTTGATATTAGAGCACCCTTAATATCTGACCAAATAAATCCTCAACCCTTACCATCCTCCAGATGGAGGTGATCACCCTGGCCTGCCTTCAGCAACAATCCTGTTTGGTCTGTTCAGCCAGAATCTTTCCTTTCCTCTGACGTTTCCTTCCTCTCAGTAATCACTCATCCACTGACCACCCCACTCTGCTCCTTGGCTGTAAATGCCCACTCTTCCTTGTTATATTTAGTGTAGAGCCTAACCTCTCTCCCATATTGCACAAGCCCAAACCCATCACAGTGGTCCCTGTACCTATCACAACGGTGCTGAATAAAGTGTGCCTTACCGTTTACAGGTGTCGTAAATAATTTTTTCTTTAACAGAAGCTAGACCTGGACTTATAGTGATGTTCTAGCATCTCTTTTCCATATATAATCTCTTGGAAAATGGAGTGACTTCTATTCATGATTCATCCAGCGACCTGTAATCCTAAACACCTAAGAGAGATGGCACATTCCCCGCCACTCCAGCCTGGTGGGATGTGGAACAGAGGGCCCACGCAAGGTCAGGAGGTCAGAGTGCAGCAGGTGTTGGTGCTCAGGGACTTCCGATGTTTCCTTAGGGTTCTCCTTTTATAAGTCAGTGTCCTTACTGGGAGTTCCTTTAGAGAAGTCATGGTCTTTTTCGGGGGAAGGGCAGATCTTTTTATTTTACAAATGAGGAAATGAGACCCACAGAAGTTGAGTGACTTCTTTAAGGTCACTAAGGGATTAACCACAGGGAGCCACGCCTGGTAGAACAGGGCGATTAACTCATTGTGCCTAGGAGTCACGCAGACATGGCTCTTTTCTCCCTGGACTAGTTACATTATTCCCTAAAATTCAGCCTTATCATCTGCAAAATGTTGATAATAACACCCTGCACAGAGTACAAGAAACGACTTTTATAAAGTGCCCAACAGAGTGCCCGGCGCAGAGTTAGAAGCCAGTGGTGGTGACCACGGCGGTACAGGCGGAGGTGGTGATGGTAGACGTGGTGGGTGGCAGTGACGGTGGGAGTGGCAGGTGATGACAAGGGAGGCAGGTGGTGGTGGTGGTGCAGGTGACAGTGGTAGTGATGCTATAACAGGGTTATGGAAAGAAAGAAGTAGTAACAATGACAACTGCTATTTATGTTACTATTGTTGGGACAGTCTGGCGGGGACAGTGAACATAAGAACTCCATTAAAAAATTTGAGGGGATGGCACTGATAAAATTCTTGGATTACAAAATATTTGCTCAGTGAAATTCAGTCTCTTTTTTATTTTATCAGGGTCCTTTAAAGTCAGAATTTCACAAGAACAGTTTAATTGATTACCCTAGTATGTGAAAAGAGATGTCTACTTTGGATTCTATACCTGGTCAAAGAGTGAATGCTATAGCCATGTAATGTCTGTTATATGGTAAGTTGATAAAGCAGATCGTATCACTAACAGATTTCAGTTTCCGTAGATGAACTTGCCAACCCTTCAGCACTGGCTTGTTGAGCGTTCCTGGAATGAATGCCTGCCCCTGTGTCTAGTGATGCCCACCGCACCGAACTCGGAATGTTCACGAGCCACGCCGAGCTGGCCATGGCTAAGAGAGCACACCACGGCCACGAGCATCACGTGGGATGAGAAGGGACCAGGAAGAACGCACCTGTGTCTGAGGGGACACTCACCTGGTTGCAGTAATGTTTGATGAGGTTAAACACAAAGCCACGATCCATGAGTGAGAGAAGATCATACAAGAAGAAAGCCAGGCTGATGTTCATCTTTTCCGCCTGATCATTTTCCTTAAAAACAAACAACAAACACCCAAATCATTCCATGATAAACCCTGGTCATAAACCCCCAGGTGCCTGGTGGAAAGGTTGGGAGAGGTTTTTATAGTCAGTGCTCCTCTGGGAGACACTGGGCAAAGCAGGTAACGCTGCAGAATTGGAGCAAATACCATTTAGAACTTAACTGAAGCCAGGAGTGTTAGGTTGAATCAAGTAATTCCTTGTCTACTATTAATATTAAGGTACATTTCCTTCCAGTCTTTTTTCCTACATGCACATTTATGTGTATATAATTGAGCTCATGCTCTATATACAATGTCAGTTCTGAATTTTTTCATTCAACGTTACATAATAAACATTTTCCTATATTCTAGTTTCTCATTTTTCTTCATATGGCTCTACCATAATTTATATGATTCTGGTAAGTGCTGTTTTGGTAAAACTAACTTGAAATGTACTGACCATCTTCAATGAGACATATTCTTGTAAGGACTGTTGCAGAAAATCAAATCTGGATAAAATAGTCCATTTTTACCTAAGGGCTTTCCCCCTCCAATTAGGCAGGACCCCCAGCCTCAGGGAGGTCATAGTTGCATGTGGTAGAGTGAACTCGTGTGTAAACCGAGGCCAGGGTTTTGTTTCCATTACTCCACAGTGCTCGTATCTCTGAAGGGTTTTACAGAACTTCGGAGCAACCGGGAATTCACTTGTTCATGGTCACGGGTCCTACTCCCAGAATGATAAATGCATTTTCTCTGATACTATTGAAATGTTCCTCATGTTATGTTGTGCAGTTTGCCATTCCAGTCCAAGCTGACCAGCCACCAGCATGGATGAAGACCTGATAAAGAAGCGTCCCCAGTGTCACTGAGCAGCAAGTCCTTGCGCTCTCAGCATCCTCCACAGGGGCCACTCCTGGGTCGTAGACACACCTGTCTGAATATCCTGGCACGGAATTGCCAGTCTTGGTTTTGCTGCTAGCTGTGTGACTTTGGAAAAATTTACCAGCCTCACTGTTCCCCGTTTTTCACACCCGCCAAAATGGAGACCCCATGGCCGCTCTCACAAAGTTTGCCATGAGAAAAACCAAGTGGTCATTTCTCCCGAGAACCTGGTACTACACAAGTTCTTTACAATGAGAACTTAATGTTATTATTAATAATAATTAATAATGATCATTGCTGGCTCAGATTTTACAGCTGCCTTTAAAATTTGGTTTTGTTTCATTTGTAATATTTCATATAAATATTGTGTATTTAACTTTCTATTTTAAAACAATTTTCAACTTATAAGATAAGGTGCAAGAACAGTACAAAGAACTCCTGTGTACCCTTCAACCAGGTTCATCAGTATTTGACGTGTTGCTACATTAGCTTGATCGTATCTCTCTATCTACATGATTTTTCTCTGAACCATTGAAGAGTAGGTAGCAAATTTCATGCCCATTTACCCCGTAATGCTTCAGGGTGTGTTTCCTGAGAACAAGAATATTCTCTCTCATCTCTACATTGATGGAATAATTTAAACCATTGCAATTCTATGTTGCAATTTCTTTATAGCAGGCCCCCTGCCCCACCCCAGGGTCCCATCCAGTGTAAACAGCAGCATTTAGTTGTCAAGTGTAGTCAGTTACATTGAAATCACTGTTTTAAGATGATGTCTATTTTCCTCTGATTCTGAACACAGCATATGTTTCAGGTGAAACATTTAGAAAGCAAAGAGTAAAATGACACAATTACCTTCTGAGGCTTTACTACAAGGGCTGCAATCTCCGAGGTGACCACATTAACAATGGTAGTTATGTCATCTTTGAAACGGTCGGAAAAGCGAGTCCTCCGAAAATTGTCCTGTTTGTCCGTGTTGTGTACGTACTGGGCCATGCTTTTCACCTATAGTGGGGGTGGAGGAAATGTCAACATGGAGACTGGTGACCTGCCTGAACACTGCGGAAAAGGAGAAAGGCTGGAAGAAAAGCTCATTAACAATAGACTTTCTAACACTTTATTGGTGCTGGTCATTGCCCAAACAGGAGGCTCTGGACTGAAAAATGCTCCTGACACACAAATGGTTTCCATGGTGGCAGGAGGTGGGAAGGGTGTCCTCTTCTTGACCCCAAGTCAGGGGGCTTCCTCCTTGCTGCTGACAAAGCCAGGGAGCTTAATTCTTTAGCTACTGTGTCATAAGGCTCCCCTTCTCTCAACTGCCAATGTC
Organism: Trachops cirrhosus; assembly: GCA_028533065.1. NCBI lineage: Eukaryota > Metazoa > Chordata > Mammalia > Chiroptera > Phyllostomidae > Trachops > Trachops cirrhosus. The sequence continues at coordinate 44,655,465 of CM052540.1, read as the reverse complement.
AGGGGGGCAGACCTAGGCTGGGCCACCAGAGCCACTTCATAACGCAGCGCACCACCCCAACAGAGGGGCGGCTCACGGGACTGGTTTCGATGTGAACTGACGTCACTGCTATCCCTGAAACTGCAGCAAGGAGAAATGGGAAGAGATGTTCCTCCTGTCTTGATTTCAAGTTGAAATGGAGAGCACGGCTCTTTCCAGGAACAATTCCATAGTGTGCTAGCTGGAGACTCGACCACTCTTTGGAACATTGCTTCTAAGAGAAATTATGTTTTGAGTTCTATAAGACTAACTTGTTTTATATATACTTTAAATATGTATATTGATATAGGTATGAAAATAGGTAAAATATATTTATGTATTCATTTATATTTTATACTTGATATTTATATATTTATATATTTATGTATTTGAAATATATATATTAAAACAAAAACCTGTGTGTCAATTGGTGACTGTATTATGACCAGTATACCACCAGCTCAATGCCTACCACAATTTTAAATCAAGATCATGCTTATTTTTTGGACTTTTCCCTGGGACCAGGAGATTTGTGGGTCCATACGACTCCCTTGGATACAGTCTGAGGTTGCATATTGGCTGTGTTGGAATCTGCTGGGAGCTATTAGGAACAGTTTGTTGGGAAAGACTGGGAGTTCTGGCAGCTGGGTGCCTACCCTCTGAGGCCATTTTCATGAATGTGTCCAGGCTAGTCAGAGAACTGCCACAAAAAGAAAGGGCCCTGGAAGTTAAACCACCCACATTTGCCTGTAGGTGGCCCCCCAGGTCGGGGCTGGAAGAAGAGGGAGAAAGGCAGTTGTACGGGGAAGAGGACTCCTGCTGCTAAGAGCTACACAGGGGAGCTTCTTTGCACTAACAGCAGATTTCTTTTTAAGAGTGCAGGACTGGCAATTTTCATCAGCACTGAGACAAACAGATATTTAAAAAAACAAGGAAAAGGTAAATTAAGAAGAGAAAACAGACCAATAAGCTTTATGGGTTTCATGTTTTAAGATAACGCCATGGCCCGCTTGGGGAAGACCTGAGAAAGTACGGTCCTGAAGCCCAGTGTCAGAGCCACGGCTTCTCTTCACTGTGAGGTTCTTCTTGGGTCGGCACACATGGACGTGTCTGCACCCCCAAGTCTCACACACTTGGTGAGAGGACCTAATGAGGGGTGGGAACTGGACCCCATTTTGGTCTGACAGTACTGTCTCTTGTTATGCTAACAAAGGACTGAGGAAGACAAGGCCTCTTTGTTTGGCGCCACCCTATTCCTGATCCTCTGCTGGCGACCCTACCCAGCACCAGGCTTTCAGAGCTCACTGTGGTATTCGGCTCCTGCCTGCTGAGTCTGGCCATTCTACCACCAAATAAATAATTCCCACAATACCGCACTTCCAACCAATGGCCTCTGTCCAGACCGTCAGTGACTTGCCAGCTACTGTGTCCTTTGTATCTCTAAGAGGAGCATCCAGTAGAAATGTTAGTGGATGCCTGACCCATTATTTGTAGGGTGGGGTAAGGCAGGAAAATATGTTCCCTCATACTGACCTTTGTGACCTATTCAAAGCAGGGTACCTCCGAAGAACACCTTGGTGCAGAAGTTCATGTCCTAAGTAAACTAGGTCACCCATTTACTGCTGGGTTCCCAAAGTCTGGCTCGGAGGTTTACAGAAGCACAGAGATTTATTCATTAGCAAGTTTGAAACTCACAAAAGGAGTGTTCAACAGCTCTAATGCCAAAGCGGTTGTTCATTACTGCTCGGGCATTAACACAACTGAAAGGTGTTAAGCCTCCCAGGTTGTTGGCCAAGTTCAAGGAGGTTGTCCTTTCTTTCTTGTCAAGATTCTTGGGCAAAATAAAACTGTCTTGGTTATTATTATTGTCATCATCATCATCTTTAATCCTTACCTGAAGATATGTTTATTGATTTTAGAGACAGCAGAAGGTGGGAAGAGGGAGAGAGAAAAACATCAATGTGAGAGAAAAACATTGATTGGTTGCCTCCCATTCCCACCCTGACCAGAGATCCAACCCACAATCTTGGTATGTGCCCTGACTGGGAATTAAACCTGCAATATTTGCTGTAGGGAAGGACGCTCCAACCCACTGAGCCACCCAGCCAGGGCCTGTCCTGGTTTTTAAATAAGTTGCTAGGCATCCATAAAGCAAATGCATGAACAATGCAGGAAGGACTGGGCACCTTGTCTGAGACTGAGATCAGTTTCCTTGCAAAGTTCTGGCTGGGGCCGACATTTTCCATTTACCTCCACCCAATCCCTTAGATCCATTTCTTGCCCTTTTCTGCCTGTTTCTGAACCTCGAGAAGCTGACCTCCATGGACTACATCTCTCAGGCGTCCTTGGGCTTCCGGCTGAGGTTAGCCAATGGAGTCACCAGCAAGGGATGCGTGGGTGGGAGGACAGAGGGGTCCTGATATTTGTCCACACCACTGCCCTCGTGCCCACCACAGCAGGTTCCTGGCGGGGAATACATTTGTCTAGGACTCCAGCTTCGGTCACGGGGCCCTTCTCCGCCTTAGCTTTCTCTAGGCCCCAGTCACAGTGCTCCCTACCCTTGCTTCCTTAGAGCCAGAAAAACAGTGTCCAGCACTTGCTGCTCTGTGGGTGCCTCACCAACCCTTATCTGCTTCTGTAACCTTACGTTCACACTGGGGAAAACCCCTCCAATAAATGCTTTTCAGTTAACCCTTTTGAGTAAAGCCAACGCTTTCCTGTCAGGACCCTGGCAGACTTAGGTTATAACATGCTGAACCCTGGGTAATGGTGTCTTGGGTGATCTGCAGGTCGACCAACCCCCTCCATGTGCTCAGACTGCCAAGAGCTTTCTTTCCAACTATTGCATCTGTTTAGCATAAGGGATTCTTAGAAGAAGCACTATCGGTTTTAGTTTTTGCTTTCTCTCCTGGGCCCACCAAGTCCCAGTAAATAAATGTGCAAGGTCAAAAGCAATTTTCACCTTTTCCATGGTTCTTAGCTCCCTGCAGTGAGGGGCAGCAAAGCAGTACTGATGAAGCCCTGGGTGGACCTGGAGACTCCTCTTGTGGCCACCATCCTCCCTCAGACCCTGTCTGTAAATTGGGGATGACAGAAAACTCCAGCTTCAAGGTTGAGGATTAAATGAGATAACACTTAAAATGGTGGCTGGTACAAACAGTAAAATGTACAACACATTTTTGATGTTGTTATTTTCCTTTCTCAGAGATGCCAGCTATTAGTAATCATATGAAGGACAGAGCCATTGTCCTACACACGTAGAATGCCGATGTGCCTTCATAGAAGAGCTCCAGGCTGCATGTGGAGTGGCCATCCCTGCTGAGTTCATTCTAATTGGGAATGGAATAATTGCAGGAATGCATTAAAGCTGACTTCTGCATGTGGTCATTATGTGTTGTAATTTTGACCTGCCAAGGGGAGGCAAATGGCAGAGGCATAGAACTGGAATAGAAAGTTGCAGAATTGAGGTTCCGCCCCTCACTGGCTGAGAGGCCTGGGCAGACCCCCACTTAGCCTTTGTGTCCTGTGAGTGCAGTGGCAATAATCCTCGCGGCTGCTCTCCCACAGGGCTTCACTGAGGTTTTAGGGACACATTAAGAAGTCCCTAGAGCTGCTACCAGAACCCTCACATAGCACAGTTTGAGGACCAATAACCTAGGAGTTTGGTTCTCCAGTGTGACAACTGTAGCACTAATAATACACAGTTATTAAATAATACCTAAGAATGATTAGGTGAAGTGTGTGTGCATGTATGTATGTGTGTGTGTGAGCAAATGACAATACATCTTTATACTGAGATACTACTTTCTGTTGAAGGGCCTTTTTCCCTGTGAGAGGCTACAATATTGAATTTAGTTTTTGCTTCTTGCTTTTTAAAAACCTCGCAGTATGACAGATGAATTTAGTTTGAGATGGAGATCATCTGTACATATTATCTATAGAAGGATTATGACCCAAGTGAATCTTCCTTATGGAGAAACGTGATGGTGGGTGGGATGGGTAAGTAGAAGCCGGATGTGTGGGGCACGAATGCTGCTTTTGATATTCTCATGCCTCAGGAAAGAGTTTAACGGCCAGTCCACTTGGCTGCCAGAACGCAGAGCTCACGTGTCACTGCTAAAGCTGTTGCTCTGCAACCTGTGAGCTGCAGTTGCCCCCTTCGTCAGCATGGATTTTAGAATGCAAAATGCTGGCCCTGGCTTGGCACAAAGACCCTTAGCTCTGTTTAGGCCTCAGAGCAGAGGTGGCAGAGACTACGGATCTGCAGTGTGTTTAGAAGCCACCCAGGAAGACCAGTTAAAGTACGATGCTGACTTCCACCCCTCCTCCTCGTGCTCAGTAGTTCCAGGGAGAGTCTCAGGAATCTGCTGTGCTTCTGCTAAGCACCCCCAGTGAGTCTGACGCAGGGATTTGAGACTGAATTTTGAAAAGACACTTCTCTAACAAAACCAATCTTCAGCTAGGAGTTGGAACTTGACGAAACTCTCAGGAATTTGAATCCTAGGTGCCTTTCTGTGGCATGGGCCTGAAGTTTTTTAAAACCCTACTGCTCACCCCTTCCCATTTCCACTCCGGTGTGCGTTTCATTGTTTCCTTTGACCCCCCTGTTCTCTGGGTGTTGTTGTTTAGTGTTGTCCCCGCTTTCTTAGGCTTGAATGTACGTAGATCGACCAGAGCTCAGGTGAAAACCTGACCCTCTCTCTCTCTCCAGACAAAAAAAATTATCCACTTAATGCCACAGGAGAAAGAACCAGGTAAATAGAAAGCTAACTGTATCACTAACTATCAACCCACTCCTAATTCTTGTTCTGCTGATTATCTGTAAATTTTTATGTGGTTGGTGTCTGCCCTTTTATACCTTTTTCATTTACCATCACTTCCTAATGCATTTCCATTTATCAACAAAAGTTTTTCTTACTGGCTTTATGGTAAAAATCTTTTCATTTCTAGTAACAATTAAACAAAATAATAGGTTTACTATTATTCTCTTTATTTTCAATTCAAGAACTACGTTGTACTTTTGCTTTCCTGCTAGAGAACTGATAGAAGTTGCAGGGTAAACAGATTTACAAGTTTCATTTTTTCCCCCCAACAAATATTAGTTGGTGCTTGTATGATACCAAGCCATGTGCTGGGTCTAGAGGTAGGATAAGTGGGAAGATAGACTTGCATCCTAGAAATCTAACCCAAAAGTCAGGAAGCAATTATAAGTTCTGATAAATGCTAGAAGGGAGATAAGGTGCTGAGCAGGAGAATAACCAAATGGAAGGCATATTACAGTATCAAGAGGTAAGACAGAGCCTCTTGGAGGTGGTGACATTAAAGGTGAAACCTAAAGAGAAGAACCAGAAAAGTATGTGCATGGGAGGGAGGAGAGGGGGGAGGGGAGAGAGAATTTGAAAAAGCCTTTGAGGATCAAAAGGCCTTGGCATCTTCAGAGAAGGAAAAGGGGAACAATGTGGTTGGGTGAGGGGGGAAGGCAGGAGATGAGCTGGTTAGAGGCGGAGGTAAACAGAAGCACAAGAGGGCTTTGTGGGCCGCGGCCAAAAGGAGCGCTTTATTTCCCGTACTCTGAAAATCACGGAAGAGTTCTAAAGAGGAGAGTGACATTATCTGTTTAATTTTGGGAGCTCCATGGAGAATGGATGGCTAGGGCAAAACGGCATGCAGCCAGGTCAAAGAGGAAGTTACGGCAAGAGGCACCTGACAGATGAGCGCGGCTTGGCCAGGTGGCAGGTGGTGAAGATGGTGAGAACCAAGGTATTGGAGGTAGATTTTCAAAACAGAACCAACAAGATTTGGTGGAAGATGGGTGGAGAGGTGAAGGAGAATAAGATTTGAAGTCATACATCCAGGTTTCCAGCAGGAGCAACTCAGGGGATAGGATGTCAGTTCCTGATACAGGACACTTCACTGCCTTTCTGCAATGTGCTTTTCATGCCCTCCTGAGCACAAATGTAAACATGCAAGAATCTCACCAGAAGCTCAAAGAAGAACCAGGCGTACTTGAAGACTGTTTCTCTCACCATTCCAGTGCTGACCACCATCTGCAGGGCGAGCTCCTCGTGGAAGTGCTGGACGACACACACACACAAGAAACCACAGTCATGTATGACAGGCTGTGAGGACAAATGCTTTATATTCCAACACCTCTTTTCTTTCTGTAACAATGGCGATAGCTTTTAGTTACTGACACGAGTGTCCTCGATGTCCTAGACCACAGACGGACGGCAAGATCAATGCTGAAATAACCCAGGCTGGGAGAACATTTGGGTAGGAGAAGGCTGGTGGCAGCATCACACAGGAGAGCTAGGTTTCAAGGGCGGGCATCAGCATGGGAGTGAGCCTGCATTCTGGCAGGTGGGTCGGAACTGGGGCTGCCTGTGTTCCTCCTTTCAGATCCTGCAGCAAACCCTCTGTGCAAACTAGTCCTCTCTCCACCCTCCGTTTCTCGCCCATAAAGTCTGTTGCTGGTTGGTAGCAATGGTTCCCAAACTTGAATGTGCATCAGGATCCCCAGAAGCCTTGGGAGGACCCAGACTGCTGGGCCCACACCCAGAGTTTTGGATTCAGACTCAGTAAGTCTGGGGCAGGACCTGAGAATTTGCATTTCTAACTAGTTCCTGCTGGGGATCTCTATTCGAGAACCAATGACTACATGGCATCTGAACTCCTGTCCGACTGGACAGTTCTTGTTTTTATATCCCGCTATGGCTTTGTGGGAAACGTACTAGGTTAAGTTCATGAGCAGATCCTCTGCATTAAAAGGTAGAGTGGTAGCAGCCTGAACTTACAACTTCTAAACTCCGACATCCCAGAGTCAGATGCTTGAAATTCTCAGCTCCACTTTATGTCTACACTGCCCTTCAAGTCATCTGACTGCTCGACAGCAAATGTAGCAGACGGTAATTCTTCCACCTTTTGTACCTTTCCCATTCTCCACTCTATCTGGCTACTTGTTAATATCCTTGATACCAGTGCTGATGGGAAGAAGTTTAGGACTAACGGTAGGGCAGTAACTCATCTCAGTTTGCCTGAGACTGTCTTGGTCTTAAAATGAAAGTCCTGCATCTAAGAAGCCCCCCTCTCTCCTGGGAAAACTGAGATAGTTGGTCACCCTAACTAATGACAAAAATGGGTATTTTCTATGGATTTCACTTATCAAATGACCACAAAACATGGAATAAGGCAGATGAACTAATTTTTAATCGTTCTGTGGGTAAGAAAGCTAAAACTATTTGAACATCCTAATATCTGACCCTACAGCGTTGGCTTATGTGGCAGGTGAGTTTTGTCCAAAGCAAAAACTGACTGTAGCAAAGCCTGACCTTAACCAACCTTTAAATCACCTACAATGTATAGTATGCATGCAATCCAATTTACTAATTCCTGTGTGCATTAAAACTTGAGAGTTACTCAGTTAAACCGAAAGGAGAAAAACAGAAAATCTCTATATATGCAGATGTCCTGGAATTCTATTTGCATCCCCAACTGGTTCTGGTAATGAATGAAGAATGCTGAAGCTTGTCGGTGGGTTCCACTTCATTCTCCCATGTGGGTCAAGCCTTTATAATCTTAACACAAGTTAATGCACTTGTTTGCTGTGGGAGTCTTAAGTGAAGCCTCCCTTCTGGGGGAGGAATGAGGCTGAGTGCTAGCCTAGCAGGTGGTCTACGTGTGCACATGGGGTAACTGGTTACACACAGGTCTTCCCACTGCGGGGCAGACAACGCTCCACCAGCTTCAAATGCAACCTCTGGAAAATAGGTCAGTGTGAGTGCCAGCGTCTCACGACAAGACGAGATTAGAAAAGGATAAACAGCTTCTTAAGGTAATTTATGCTTATTACAGGAAGGCCTTGCTCCAGAGGTCATAGAAAACAGCCAGGCAGCTAAACCCTGTCTGATCAGCTAGGAAGGAAACACATTGGCTAAACTTCCCTCAGAAATAAAATGATTTTCTTCTGGTCATTGAGATGACCAGACACCAAGTTAAAACAAAGTAACTCAAAACTAAGTAATGATGGCCCTGGAAGAAATCAGGTGTTGAACTGAGGTTGTCAGGCTGTAGGAAAAACCATGGTTTTAAGAAAGAAAATGGTACCTGTAACCAGTCACTGCCAAGCGCAAAGCTAAGTTTTGGAGTAAGTGAAAAATTTATTTTCAGCACCTACCTGAATCTTCTTTCACTTCTTTTACAGTTACCTCCTGGTAGCTCTCCCCAGATTTACGGTGCCTGGATGACTGCGGTGTGCAGCCCACATGGCCTCTGGATGCTTGATTTTCCCCTCACCCAGTCTCAAGTGAGCTATATATAGTGAGGTTCGCTTCTTCCCTCCCTGCTTAATACACATTTTCCTGAGGTGTCAGCTCTTGCAAATGGCTTCCATCTTAAATAGAGGTCTTGAAATACACTCAAGACCTTAACTTAAGTAGCTACTATAATGGTGAAACACGGGTGCATGGTGGAGAAGAAAACTTGGGAGAGACAGCTTTTCCCCTTAGACCATATGGGCAGTGACTCTGATTGGAGAATTCTGTTAGTATAAGGAGGTCTGGTGAGCAGTTTTACTGCTTGTCAAGTCTCTAAGCTTGTAGAACAGGCTGACTAGAAAGAATTATGAGGAAGCATTTCATATTTCTTTGATATATGTAGTATCAAAATAAAGGAAACCTAATTATTTCCATTCACATTTTTTGAGGATGAATTGTCTCCAGTTCACCTTCAACTAAAAGAAAAAGCTAATGCAGTGGTTCTCAAAGTGTGGCTCCTGGACCAGCATCGGCTAGGGGAGTATTAGAAATGTGAATTCTTGTACCCCATCTTAGATCTATGAAATCAGAAACTCTGGGGATGGCGTCCAGACAAACCACCCAGGTATGTCTGATATTTAGTAAGTTGCAGAAGCACTGACTTAATAGGTAATGACAGAAAATGAGGGATAGGGACAGGGCCCCAAATATCTAGTGTGTGTGAGAGTGTGTGTAAGAGTGTGTGTGTGTGAAGGGTGGGAACAAGGCACCAGCAAATATTATCCTTACACTGCCCTGCTCAGTACCTTTTTGCTGGCTGCCCTTGGGGCTCCGGTTGCACTTGGAACATCATTATTGCCAGAGCAATAGTAAGACATCCGGTTGCAGTTGCGATCGGCAATCTGAAATACACAAACCATGACTCAACAGATGACTGACAGTGGTTCACTGGGAAGATGAGCCAGTGGCCTGAAGTCACAACCTCAAAATTCATTTTTAATGTATTTCCTATTTTTACCCTGGTTACAAAGGTAAAACAATTGTCATATATAAATACAACACAAAGCAAAGAAGGTAAAGTTACGCCTAATCCTACTTCATCTATAGTGAAACCTAGTTAAGCACCAGGGAGTGTGCAGAACAGTTCCTTCAAGTCTCTGTGACTTTATTGGGAGACTGGAAAAAAATGTGTGGGAACAGTGCCCCTCTGTGGGTTACTGTGGTACTGTACCTAGCCTCCTGAACACTATAGATAAGAAATTGTCCAAAACCACATGGACAAACTTTTATCCCTTTGCTACAAAACAGTTAGAAAATTCTTAACCCAGTCCACATAGAAATTCAGTATTTTGATTTTTGTTAACCTGTGGTGATTAAGGCTGTCAATGATGACTGTGGATCACTTCTCCCCTGGGCAATCAGAAAATGACATTGTTTAAAGGGACCTTTATATATGAGCATGAACCATGGGGTGCTGGCAAACGTTTAACAACCAGCTCTCAGGGGTGAAGTGAGGAGGGCACTGAATTGTAGCACTTGCCAATTTCTGTGCCATAATTTCTTGCATCATAGCCTATTTCAACTTAACATGGTGTCACTGAGCATAACATTGAGATGTGCGGCAGCAAACCATTATATACTGCTTCCAAAAAAACAGATATGATAGACATAAATGATCTCTAGGACACAGATAACAGTAAAATGTAGTAGAATACTTAGGAAGGGATTAGGTTTGAGGGGATAAGCTCTGTAAAGTGGAACAATTTAGATTTCTGGACAGGTTGCGAAGGTGGTACAGGGAGCTCTAATGCGCCCTTCTCCCAGATCCCATTAAGGCTAATGTCTTACACAGCTATGGTGCGTCTGCCAGAACTAAGAAATTAACACGCCACATCACTCGTGACTGAACCACAGCCCTTCTCTGCATTTCACCAGCTTTTTCGCTGACGTCCTGTTTCTGTTCCAAGGTATAGTCCAGGACACCACATTGCATTTATATTTCCTTTGTTTTTAACATCACTTATTTAATTGTCACTTTACATAATTTAATTTTTAATAATTCAGACTAAGAATTCATGTAGGAAAAAATTATATATTTTTTGCTGAATTATATATTTTGAAAAGGTGTATTGTAGAGTTTGTGAATTATATCACAGTTTTTAAAAATTTCAAATGAGAGATACTCTACAAAATATCTGACCAGCGCTTCTTAAAACAGCAAGATCGTCAAAAACAAGGAAAGTCTAAGAAACTGTCACCACGAGGAGGAGCCTAAAGAGATGTGACCGCTAAATGTGATGTGGTGTCCTGGATGGGGTCCTGAACAGGAAAAGGACATTAGGGAAAGCCTGAGAAAATATGACCTTTAGTTACTAATGATAACATGTCAATATTGGTCCATTAATTGTGGCAAATGTACTATTACAATGTACAGGAAAACCAGGTATGCGGTATAGAAAAACTTTCAATGATCCTATAAATCTAAAACTGTTATAAAGTAATAAAAAGCTTATCAAGAAAAAGCAACCAATTCATGGCAGGAAACACAATATAGGGCAATTCACCAAACCTCTCAGGATCTCAGGTTTTATTTGTTTATAAAATGTGGCTGTACTCTTTGGAATTATTGTATGGGATAATCAATCCATAGATGCTAATGAATGCAACAGGCAGCTAAGAAAACACAAAACAAAATAAAGACAACCTTTCTAGGCATCCAAAAGAAGTCAAAGCTAAACGTTTTCCCTTGAAAATAGAAGTCATGATATTCATTGAGTCCTGTGGTTAAACCAGCTGTACCCTGAAAGCCTCCTACCACAGTGAACTAACTGAGCGGGTCCTCCATGCCTGTCTTGCTTCTGCCTCTTTCAGGATGACCTCAATCACTTCAAAGAAAAGAATATTAATAACTCTAAAGCTGAGCATGAAAGCATTTGACCAACACTGCAGTCAGCAGTAGTGGTTGACTTTGTGTTATTTCTCCAAGTATTAGTTAAAAATAAAAAAAGCCTGCATCACTTTCCAGGGTTTGACATCTTCCCTACCTTTGAGGACATGATGTTCTTAACTTCCTCGTCTGCTGCGGAGTGCGCCCCCGCGAGGTCTGGGTTACTGCTGCTCATCACCCGGGCCTGCATCAGCTTCGAGCTCACAGCAGCGGCGGACGTGCGTCCATACGTGTGGTAGCGAGGGTCAGGGAGAGCAGTGGGGCCGCCTGCACCCCATCAGGTACAGACATGTCAACAGAAAGGGGGTCAGAATCACTCACTGGGCTTGAGAAGGAACAGAAGAAGGATGGGGTAGGTAGTGGGATGAAAAGCTACCGGATTAGGGCTTGGAATTAGAGCCTTGTGATCAAATGCCTAGGGGAGGCCAGGGAGGCCAGATCTGGGGGGAGGTGGATGGGCTGCGAGGCAGAAGGGAGGGGTGAGAACTGCAGTCAGTCGACTGCTGCTCAGCTCCAGCCCATTACTGCCGCGGGGAACCAGCCCTCGGGGTCGAAGCTCTGTTGGATTTCTCCAGATAAGCTAGAAATGTGGGTATTTTGGGTTAGTATTTAAATGATGACAACTTTGCAAGTGTCCTCTGAGATTTCAAATCCAAGGAATCATCTAAACCTTATGAGGATAAGTGTATATTATATATGAATGTTTTTCACCTTTAAGTATTGACTCGTCTCCAAAAGTGATTCTGTGACGAGTCTATGATATATTACTGTAATTTAAAAAAACACAATTGAAATTGTAGGTTTACTTGAAATGAGGCTGCATGGACTAATAAAAGTGCCATGACTCTTCATCAGGGCCTGGGACCTTGGAAACTCATTGATGCGACCTTTTATATCTTGCTGACCAGAGGTTCTGTTTGATTATGACCTATGTAAATAATTAAGAGTAGGGAAATGTGATTTTTTTTAATTTCAAAAGTTCAGTTTGGGAGAAATGAGAGAAAGGATTCAATTTTTCATCATGAAAAACTTAGGAACCACTGCTTATCACTACCATCAAATATATATTATTTTCTTTGTCATTATTATCCTAGAATCCTAAGTGTCTGTTGTCATTTCTCCAAATTTTAAAAAAGAGATCCTAACTGAATCAGAAGTTACCATCTGGGGAAAGACCAGTGAGGGATTATCAAAATGGCAGAAAAAATAAGTGCTTCGAATAAAGAGGGAAGATGGCAGGAAGAAAGCAAGAGAAAAATCTAGAAATAAGCTTTTCCTTTTAATATTCATAGCATTTTTTGTCACTCTTCAACTTTCGCGCCTTTTATTTCATTTTGCAGTGGCGGTGGGGCGAGTGGGGCGGGTGGGGCGAGGGCGCCCCGCCGCAGACACGCCCCCCCCGGCCGCCTACCTGACTTGGGCAAGTCCCTCTGCAGCTCTGGCAGGCGGAAGACGTAGTGCACGTAGGAGGCCAGCAGGCAGTTCCTCCCGTGCTGGTCTTTGCTCAGGTCCTTGCTGTTGTGCAGGCTGTTGGCGATGGCCACCACGGACTCGAAGGCAAACTGGGAGAAGTTGGCTGAGGAACCAAGATAAAAGCGGGCGGCTTCACAGTCGGTCCTTAGTGAAGCCAAGGCCAGACGCTCTCTAGGCGGAGACAGGGAGCCCTGCCCGCTGACAGAGAACCGGGGTGGTCAAGATGGCGTCTGAGGCAGAGCGAGTGTTTTAGGGAGCTTCAGCTTGCCGGCTCTGCTCACTGCCAATGATTCCTCATTTCCTCCCTCGTTTTCCTCCTCCCACCAGCACTGTGGTTTTTCATGACAAGGACATGAGGCTGTCCCGACACCCTCCCCTCTCTGAAGCATGAGGTGAAGTGGTTCTACTCCGTGAAGTCTGCACTGACGTCATCCACATCACCTGGGAGCCTGTGACAAACGCAGAATCTCAGGCCCTCCCCAGACCAATTAAGCCAGGACCTGCATTTTAACAAGACGCCCAGGTATTCTCATGCACACTACCGTCTGAGATGCACTGTTGCATCCTGGAGTACAGATTAATCTGAAAACGTATGAATATGGTGTCATTCCCTACTGGACCTGTACAGAGGATGGGTTTACCATACCCCCTCCTGCTCCTGAGCTCAGCCCTCCAAGTCTGGCTCCACCTACTTATCCAGCCATGGGCCCTTTTCTGCTCAAACTCAGCTTCCCTCAGAAGGAGGCAATGTTGGATTATCCCCATCACGTCTGTTCTTTCTCATCTTGGCGATTTTGCTGACGCTGTTGTCCTCACCTAGAAAGCCCTCTTTGCTCCCGCCTGCAAACTCACACCAACCCTTCAATGCTCAGCACAATGCCCTCTCCTCCACAAAGCCTTTGATGCCACTCAGTACAGGTCTTAACTGACACCAAGTCACAAGGTTCTCTGGCTGTTTCCGGTGGAAAATCCTGTCTTTCTCAGTAGGCTGGAAGCCCTTCCAAGGCAAAGTGCACTTCTCATACTTTCTTGTCTCTCCACGGTGCCTTCCATAGTGCCAGACACAGACAGTTCTGAATAAATGCTTGTAATCTAAAGGCGTCTATTACTCTGCCTGCTCTAACACACTGCTGTCCCCACATGACAAGGAGGCAACTAGCTATGGAGAAGAGGCTCAAATTATACGAATGAACATTTTGTCTAATACACAAGTCTACATTAAATAACTGAAACATTCAAAGCAGTATGCCACATAAGTGGGGACATAGAAAGAAATCTGGGGGTGGGGTGGAGGTCACTGTTCTGCAGGAGTCTAGCTGAGAGGAGACAGCTACATGTATGAAATGTAGCCTGCAACACCTATCTGCAGAACCACAAAAGAAGCATCCCAGGTACACTGCAAACCAAGGGATTAAGAAGACATGCTCTTCCCTGGGCTACGAGTTCAGCAAGCACCTCTCTTACCCTCTGTCACCACCAGTTTACTCAGATTCCACAGCCCAACTTTTTGTTTCTTTCCTCACTCTCCTGTGATTTTCTGGTTCTCTGCTTTTGCCACTCTCCTTTACTGTCCCCATTTGTGCTGCTTTTTTCTACCCCCCCTTCAAAGTCACATCAAATACTTTCTTCTTCCTAGGGGCCTCCTTCATCCTCGCAGATGGATGTTTTAATGCCTCCTCTCCCCTAACATCTAGCTCTGTCCTTTTGAGGATTCTTATCCTGTGCTGCTGCCGTTCACTGTATTGTAAGTCCCCTGAGGTCAGACATGCTCTCGATTATTATTGCGAAGCCTGCAACTGTTAGCTCCGTACTGGGACCAGAGATGGTACCCAAAAGCCATCTGCTGGACTCGGTAGCACAGGATAAGATAAGCCCAGCAGAAAACAGTTTTAGACAAAAATGCCCTACAGCAGCCAGTCTGCCCCTGTGGGAGGCAGGAGAACCATAGGGCCCACATCTTACATGACATTATTTCTGAAGGAAGTTTTATACATTGTATTCAATGTTAATTTGTTAAAACAAGCCTTTAAAATATACTATAAGTCAGAAAATAGATGAGCGGTTGCTAGGGGCTGAGGGAAGGGGTGGGTGGGGAGTGACTGCTAAGGAGTGTGGGGTTTCATTTGGGGCTGATGAGAATGTTCTGGAATAAGTAGTGGTAGTTGCACAACCTTGTGAATATATTAAAAACCACAGAATTGTACACCTAAGTGAGTTTTATGGTATGTACATTACATCTCAGTGTAAGAAAGTGATCACATTGCATTTCAATTTAGAATTCCTTTCCTTCCATTTAATGAGTTGTCTTATTCTTTTAAAATATTATATTTCCATGTTGGTCAAGAAAATAAAAATATCTTAGAAGTACAAGAAATACATCAACTACCTCTGGAATGGAATTTGAAAGACTACCTCAAATCATTCAATAAATTTATTTTAAAAACTATGGTTTGAAGCATTCAATCTGAACTATTTTTTTAACATGCAGAGAGAGTAAAAAAATAGTATTGGACTTAGCCTCCCTTGGACTCACATCATCGACAGAAAGGAAGATCATACTGTCCCTGATCCCAGGATTTCTGGAGAATCATGTTTCCTAACACAAGGCACTGCCTGCCTCTTCCCAGCCCCACAGGCCTCCTACCTGTCTGCCCAGCGATGACCATGGGCTGCACGGACAGCTGGAAGAGCTTGTCCAGCACCAGGTGCAGGAAGAGCACGAGAGGCTCCAGGCGGGAGGAGTTGAGGCAGATGATGCTGAGCTTCAGCTCATGCTCCAGAGTTGTCTCACTGATCTTGTGGTCCAGCACGCGGATGGGGAAGGACACCTGGCTCTCCAAGGAGTGGCAGAGAGTGAAGAACTTCTCCAGGTGGTTGTCCTGGGAGGGTGGACAGCAGGTCTCAGGGGTCTTACCCTATCAAGACTCACCAGTGGATTCACAAACACAATCAAATATAAGAGGTTCCTTTTAGGCACATCCTCTCATCCCATGGTTCAGACCAGAACTTCTAAGACTCATACATCCCAGAACAAGGTCATGAACTACTTTCCTGAATGGTGTGCACCAAATAGAGCCTCTCAATAATTATTGAGAAGAAAACAATTTGAGCTCTGACATGTTTTATAAGCAGAGGTAAGTAAGCACAACAGGTAAACACAGCCAAAAAAGGGTTTAGTTAGGTGCAAAACCCAAACAAGGGCAGGAAAAGGAGGGAATGTAGAAGTGGTGGGGGACAGGCTGGTGAAAGGGCAGAATTACAGAGGGAAATGAGATAGAGACTTCACATGAAGTCTCCACACACATTTCTCAGCCAACGTTGCGGGGACCGGGTTACTTCATTTAGTTGCTCAACTTCTTTGTAAGGTCATCTCATTTAAACAAAAATTAAACCAGAACAGGCTTGTAAGTCCCCATAAAGAACTAACGGTTGTTTTTGTTCTACCCACACACAAAGCTCTGCATTGGTCTTCTACCGGACTGTCCTTAGAAGGTTCTCTGCTGCACCCCCACCTTCACCGTCAGCCTTCCAGCTCTGATGGAAGTGGGCCTTGCTGTTCCTTACCTGGGTGTGAACGGAAGAAACAGCTTGCACTTCGATATTAAATACTCCCTTATGTCCTTCGGCCCACTTAATGGGAGGATTCTGTACAGGGACTTTCTGTGTTAGAGGAGAAAAAAAAAGATAACAATTCAATCCCCTTTTCTGATTGCTAACAAGCAGAGGGAAGCCACTTGGCTGTAAATGTCAGGGTTATACAAATAGAAAACTCCCTGGAAATTAATAGAACTGGCCTTGGGGTTAGAAGCCCTGGGTTCAAGTTCAGTTCTGCACTGAACCTACGTACTGGATTTTGCTGTGTATAATGTGCACTTTTTGCCCAAATTTTTGAGGGAAAAAGAAGGATGCACGTTATACATGGGTAGTACTAATTCTATGTCTATATAAATGTTTTTAATTCTTTTATTTGTGCTTATGTATAAAGAGAAGCATAACTCTTGAAAGCAATAATGATATTCATATGTTAAAAAAATAAATGCTAAAATTCCTTTATAATACAAAAAACAAGTACTTACATATAAATAAATAAATAAATAATTGAATTAAAAAACTGAAATGAAAGATTTTTTTCTGAAAGTTTGGGCCAAAAACGTGGGTGCACATTATATATGGCAAAATACGGTACTTTTACTTTAACAAGTCAATTAGACTCTCTGGAACTTCATTTTTCTAGTGCTGAAAGGGGGGTGGTTTAAACTGAGTGATCTATCTGTAAGCTCCCATCCAGCACTGATAACTCACTGATGCTAGGAATTAAAATAATGTAATACGTAGGCGATTTCCTCATTAATCAGGAAAGTCAGGCAAAGTGTAAAGTATCTTTACATGACATACAATTTTAAATGTTTTTGAGTGCCTGCAATTATATTCCCTTTTAACAAAATGTTTCCAAGTAGCAGTCCTGCTAGGCTTCTGCTTTAATTATTTAAGTGACTGTTTTATACCATTTATGTATCAATATAACTTGAAGAGGCCATTTCTTGCCCTAAATTCTCATGGAATTATCTTCCTGTAAAGACATCATACAGCGCTGGGCGAGGAGGGCCTAGCCTACCACAGCTATGTGAGAGTGGATTTCGCATCTCTTGCATTATAATGGAAGGAAGCATGCTGTGTTTGCAAGGGTGGGATGTGTGGATGGGCTAGGTACTTGTGGGAATATCTAAGAGAACATCACAAGCTGGGGTCAAAGCTGGATCCAGCCCACAGACAAGTTCTGTTTGGCTCAGTGTTAGAAACTTCTTTGAATTAGTTGCCAACATTTAAAGTCAGAAAGTTTCACATGAAAGCCTATTTGTCTAACTTCTTTTGAGAACTAGAAGATATGAAGACATTGGGCTTTTATCCCAGAATGGCACTGATTTGTGGAGTGGAGGAGCAGCTGTGACCTTCAGTGGGCAATCTCTAGCATGAACAAATTCCACCAGGATCTGGCACTCATTATTTTTTTAGACTTTATTTATTTATTTTTTAGAGAGAAGGGAATGGAGGGAGAAAGGGAGAGAAATATCAATGGGTGGTTTCCTCTCATGCATTCCCTTACTGGGGACCTGGCCCACAACCCAGGCAGGGGCCCTAACTGGGAATCGAACCAGTGACCCCTTTGGTTCGCAGGCCAGTGCTCAATCTACTGAGCCACACCAGCCAGGGATGGCACTCATTAATGAGTCCAGCTCCTGGAGACACTGGAGTCTGACATCTATGATCTTAAGCAGCACGGTTCACTAAACAGTGTGTTGTGAGACATATATGTCACTTAAAATTTTCTAGTAGCCACATTAAAAAATTAAAAAGGAATATGTGATAGCAATTTTAATACTACATTTCATTTAACCCAATATAGCCTAAAGATTATTGTTTCAATATGAAATCAATATAAAAATTATGAATGAGATACTTTACATTATTTTTTTCGTACTAGGCCTTTGAAACTGGGTTTGTATTTACTTACAGCACATCCCAGTTGGACAAGCCACATGTGATTAATGCCAACTGTACTAGACAGTATAGGTCTAAAAGATATAAGGAGGGGCTGAGGGTATATCTACAAAGATAGTTTAGATAGCAAGAATGAAAAAGGAAATAGTAATTACTCAAGCAGAGAGCTTGATGCTTGATATGCATTATTTCATTAATGTTCATTGCAGCCTATGGGCAGGTATGGGCTAGTTTCACTTTGAGATGTAGAGAGGGTAAGCGACTCATTCATGTTCACACGACTAAGGAGTGGCAGAATCTGGATTTTGGATCAAAACTTGTCTTTAAAACCCAGGTTTGTTCTGCAGTATTAAGGAGATAATTGAGGGTTCTAGGCAATTAGATTACACATGAGGGAAAGGTGGTTTTGAAGGGACTATGGGTCCAAATCATAAAGCGTAATCAGGGAATGTCTGTGAACATACTCAGGTGGTTCTGAGGAGAGCAATTTTGGTCTAAAGCCAGGCACGTGACGGTGCCCAGGGCAATGAAAGCTTCTCTCTCCAGAGAAAAAGGGAAATAAGAGAAAAATGGAATAGCCTGGGAATGACGGATGGGTAGTCAGAGTAGGAGAAAAAAGTTGACTGTTAAGGTTGGGACTAAATAAGAGTCCTGGGAATTTCTTCAACTTGAAAATTACAAAAGAAAAACACAAAAGAGAGGAAGGGGAATCTGTATAGATTAAAAGACCCTTAAAAGACAAGTCAAGCAATGGCAATGTATAGACCTTTTTGGATCCTGATTCAAACAAACAACTGTAAATAAAAATATGACATTGATGAGATAATTGGAAATTTGATCATTGGATATTTGAAGATATTAAGGACTTACCCATTTTTAATGTATAACAATGATATTGTGATGGTTAAACAAATAGCCCTTATCCTTGGAGATACATACTAAAATATGTATAAATGAAATGCTACGATGTCTGGGATTGTCTTCAAAAGAATACCAACTGAAGTCAACCAAATACAATAAAAAAGAAAAAAGAAATAAACCTATGCCAACCACACTGAGAACACAAGAACTGGTGCTGGTGTGGCCAGAATGGAGAGTTCAAGGGTTCCCTTTCAATGGCTATACCGCGGCAGAGTGGGTGAGCAACAGGCAGTGCGGGGAACGCCACTGGCAGTGCGGGAAAGACCACTGGCACTGGCAAAGGAATGAAAACCCCACTACCATCTGAAAATTGACCCAGAGGAGAAACAGGTGGAATCTAGCCTGGGAACCTTTTCTAAGGGTCCATGCTGAGAGTAGCTGTTACCACAAGTGGGCTCTATTTGTCTCCCCTTTCATAACACATTATTCTGTGAATCCCTTTTTGCAGATAATGCAAGGTAATGCTGCTTCTGACCAGGATGCATTTACTAAACATTCTGAATTGGTGATTTCTAAATAAGTGAGTTTTCAGGGCCAGTTGTTTTTCCGATCCCAGCAGAACCATGTGTTCTCAGAAAACACCATAACACCATGCTGACAGATGCCTGTTCCCCATAACATGACAAGCATCCTCAATCCTGTTTAAGGGACTGGGAAGTGGATCTGGGAAGGTGGTCCTAGACCATAGCTGGACAAGAAACAGCTGATGGACAGCTTGCTGGTTACCTCTGCAGAATGCATGGAGTAGTTGGGTGGCAGCTTTTCCAGGGCGACTGGGAGACAGTAGGATCCAGTTTGAAGACGTTCATTTAAGAGAATTGGCAGCCACTGAAACAGATGATATAAAGAATAAAGTGGAATTTATTACTACATATAATTCTGGCAATTTATCTAGCTCACAATAATCAAATGCAACTATACGATGATTAGATATTGACCAGGACTCTTTTTGGCAGTAATTTCTGTCAAGTTCTTTGCATTTTAAATGATCTGAGGGTTCCTGAGATCCTAACACCAGTGATTTACTGTTTCAGAGCCAAAGCAGTAGTGCTTTTCTTTAAAGCCAATGTTTGTGTGAGTCTGAACAACACCAATGTTGTTTGTTGTTAAGTTTAATATTTTTTAAAGAAATTATTTTTTTGCTCCCTGGAGAAGAAAAGAGCTTGCCAACGGGTTGGCAAGAGTAGGTTTAGAGTTGTGAGTATGTGAAATACGGAGTTTATTCCTGTATTATTATTTATTAACTATTGTATTATTTTCTATATGAACAACTGTAAACCTATTTTTGCCCACCCTGTATGTGAAGCACATATAAAAAAATTGGAAATACTAGATATGCAATGCTTTTTCTAAAAAAAATAAATGAGTGTTCTTTCAATATCTATCTCCCACTAGCTTTCCCTTTCTAATTTGTCATTGGCTAAGTCAAGTCATCTCTGCTCTTTGCTATAATCTAGTTTGGTACATTCTGTTACTTCTGACAGGAAAAAACAATGAAATAGAATTTAGTTGTTTATCTCTGCAGGGACCTTGGATGCACCAAGAACTTCAGTGTGAACCGGCAAGTTGAAAATGACTCACTGAGTATCCCAGGAGACTTTCTACGGAGGCTCCTTGCTTCTGCTGACAACTGATATGATAGAAGGTGAACAGGAGGTGGTGATTTACTGTGAGCTTGGCAGGGAGCTTGATTTTCACTTCTTCATAGAAGTCAGGAGACCTGTTTCAAAAGCACATTATACACACATAACTTTCAGCAAGAATGATGACTTCTCTGACTATAACTATAGCACAGCGGACTCTTTGTTCTTCAGAATTTGTCTGCTTGGTGTTTTGCATTTCATTTTACATCATTCTGCTCTTAAGCTGGAAGTCCTTGGGACCACACTTATACCACTAGATACATTTCACTTACATAAGAGCACTCAGAAACTAAAGACTTTTGGGTAGAGAGGATTTCCCCACACAATGGAAAAATCTAGCAACTTGAAAAGGGGATGAGGTTCAGTGTCCTGCTGTGACCTCCCTTTCTCTCTCTACCCCAAGAACAAAGACAGGCACATCAAAAGATTTTGGAGAAACGAATGATGCAGGAGGAAAAGGAATCTGATTTTACTGAACTATGAAGTCCCAGCTACTTTACCAAGGGCTTCATGTACATCACTCATTTATTCCTCATCCCAACTCTGGAACACTGGCTCAGACGAACACTTAAATGGGCCAAAGTCATCAGGCCAGGATCAAACCCAAGTCTGCCTGACCCTGTACAGAACCCTGCCCTACCTGTAAAATGTGAAGAATAATTAAGACATTATTTTGGAACTCAATTTACCCACATAATAACAAGCATTCCATTTCCCCTTTGGGCAACTTAAATGTTCTCAAATTAGGTCATGGTGTAGGTGTAGGGTGGTGTGCAGAAGACAAGGAGACAGAAACAGGAGGGCTGGATTTTGCTTCTGGGCCCCATCCAGTACCTTGAAGCCAGTTAAAAAGTATATTTCTTTATTTTATAGCATAAGACCCCTCCACTATAAGACCCCTCTGTATTATACTAGAAGAGAAGGCTCCAGGAAAATCAAAACAATATTAGGTTCCTGAGGATATGTTCTTCTCCCAGTCTTAGTGGCAAAAATTGTGCATCTCCAACAGAGAATCATGAATTTCCTCTGTCCCTGAGTCCCTGAATTATAAACACCATTGGAAGGAAGCAGGATGGGATTCAGAAAAGCCAGCAGATAACAAAACAATCTTGGCATGTGTTTAGAACCAAAATATACTTACTTATTATGGTATGTGACAGCTGTGTACACTTCCTGCAGAAATTCAGGCCCATTGGACTTTCCAAAGATAACCTGTACACCAGTATAGAAAGGACCAAATTAACAGTGATATTTGGATATATCAAATCAACCATCATCAGTCCAATAGGATGCTCTGTTCTCATAGAGCTCTATTTTGTAAATTCAGAATGCTGAGCTCTACAACTAGCCCAAGCACATGGATTCAAAAGAACTGGCTACAAAGGGTAAAGTGAGGCCCAAGGGGGCTATATTAGTGACTGAGGGCGACAGATTTGTCAGACTGGAAAACTGGTGCTCTGTCCACTCTGCCTCACTGCCCAGAGGTCTGTATTTTCGGGCAAACTCATATTGTTTTGTCCACAGTTAAAGATCCCTGGTTGTGGCTCCGTTCCCTCCAGAGACATGGGCCTGGTCACTGGGGTGATCAGGACTTTACCCGCCCACAGGTTTGTGCTATTTAGAAAACACACTTCTTGGGCCTGATTCAGCCCTAACAGTGCATGATTTGACAAGTGGACTCACCTTTGGGCAAAGAAATAAAGGGCCCTTTCTATTGCAAAGGGATGCAGTAACCCCTTTGCTGGGTCCCAGGGATTGGTGAGTAGAGAACAGGCTGGAGTTTGGCCCCCACTCATCCCTGGCTGGGCACCTTGGCCACATTCAGGGTCTGCCCAGCTGTACCTGGCAGCTCTGGTGGATTTGCCATGAGCCAGAGCAGAGAATTGGGGAGGGGGGTCTTCCTCTAGGATTTCTTTCCCAGCACCACTGCAAGATAATACCTTGCATTGGGAAGGTAGATGAGATATTAGAAGGATTTTTTTAAAGGAGATATTTGAAGAATGGAAGGACTGAAAAAAATGATTTCAGGAGGATGGTATAATTGAATTCTATGACTTACAGAAAATCATAATAGCTAACTATCACTTTCATTTGTGGCAGATGGTTAAAAAAATACAAATTCTGGCATTTTGGGTTCCTTAGAGAACACTGCATTATATGTTTATTATTTGATTTATATTTTGCCTCGGGGTGGACATCCAGTCCCAAAAGGTGTTGAGGTGGCGGGTCTGTATTCCTTTTAGGCGTACTTTACACCCCTCTCTCGGCGTGGACTGGGCGTGGGCAGGTGCATGCTGCCGTGCACAGCTGCAGGTGCAGCGATGCAGCAGGTGTGCTGGGCCTGCCTCTCTACTGCTCGTACTGTGAGGGTGGCGTGGACTTGATGATATTTTTCAGTCTTCTAATATAGTCTGCATTTCCAAATTCCTCCTTATGGAATGAGTTAGGACAGAATCTTTCCATTGAGACTGACCCTGTCTCCCCATCAGCCTGCTGGGACCAAGACTGGATGAGCCACAGAGGCCTCTGCACAGGCTGAGTAGTGCTGTGCCAAACAGACATACTCAGTGCGCTCGTGAGCGCTGCATTCTGACTGTGTGAACTGACAAGGGACGTTCAGGACACCTTGGTCTGAGGCAACTGTTTATTTCCCTCTTTACCGGCATAGCGCTGCTAGGATCCTCTCCACACATAAACTGGATCTTTATTGTAATGTTCCGGGCAGATGCTAGTTTGTTAGCGAAGTTCAGCCTCTGTGGGTAGACATAGAGAAGGTTTCTGGAAAAGAGAAGATGCAGAACCAGTGAATAAGGCCTGGAGCTATTTTAACCATGTTCTCCAGTGAATGCTAAAGCCTACACTCATGAGGTGATTTTTCTGAAGGAGGTTTTCCTTCAGAAATGAATTATTTTTGGAGGAGTAAGCGAGATACTGCTGCTTTTTCCTCCTCAGCTTCAGTCATCTGATAATAACCAACAGTGTTGTGTTTTGTTACCTATAAAAATGTGTCGGCTGCAGCTGAAAGAGTCTTACTGTCTTGGGTGTGTAAATCTGTCTAGGGGCAATCATTTATCTGATACACAGATAAAAAAGCATAAAAGGTCCAGTTCACTTTAAACAAAATTCATGGCCATAGATGATGGCCTCATTTGACTTCCTCTCTAGTTTCAACTTTCTAAATGACATGACATTCTGTAATGGGTTAGCTTTCTTTTCTTATCTAAGATGACAGTTCAAATGAGCTACATAATAATAACATAACAATGATGTAAATGATATATCTATTCAACAACTTCAGGACAGTTATAGACTCAGTATAGTTTTGAATATTTTTTCTCTGTATTTGCATTATTTCTAGTATATTTCATTAAAAGGTAAGCTGTATGAGAATAGAAATTTTTATCTGATGTGTTTAATTCATTAATGTATATCCAGCAGCTAGAGTAGTGCCTGGGACATAGTAGGTGTTAACTAAATCTTTGATGAATAAAAAAATGAATGTGAATATTTTTAATGAGCTAAGCAGATACAAGATTAGAAGGTCTAGGAATCAGGTTTTTTTTCTTTCATATTCCAATCTAGATGAACCTTTAGAGTGAGTTTAAAATTTTGTTATGTAAAATATTTCATGCAATTTATCATTGTTAAAAGCAAAGATATGTATTTAACTGAATCTTATAAAAGCTATAGTCTTATATCAGGTATCAAGCTGAGGTTAATTCCATCACAAACAGAAAACACACCACAAATCTGCATTGCTCAGTCTGTTCCACAAAACCTCAGAGCTCTGCAAAATGTTAGCAAGCGTGTGGAGAAGAATAGGAGGGGAGGGGGACGGAATGCTGCTGGAAAAGCCTGTGTAAACCAAGATAAACAGGTGAATGTGCCTTGTGAATCTCTTGCGGGGGTGCAGGGGAGACTCTGCCCTTTCCCTAAGTTTTTGACCTCAGAACACATTTCATTGATTTATTCTTTCATGGTCTATTTCACAAGTTTAACATTCTCAGAAATCATTTGGGAAAAAAACTGAAATAGCTTTTATAGCTACAGAAGAACATTCCACATCAAGGTAGGAAGAGTTAGAGCACAAGAATTCTCTAGTGAAATACCTTGCACAATAATGAATGCTCTCACGTATTCAAGGAGAAAAAAATCCTCGAAAACTGCCAAGAACACACAGGAGCTGCTATTTCTTTGCATGTGCAAGTTCAAAGGCCATGGAGGCAAATAAATAGCATTTCTACGTCTTACTTGAGCACAGTTTCTCTATAGTGGTAACTCACTGGAGGCAGAATAGGGGTGACACAGTGTTGGGAACAGATGTGAGTTGCTGTAACCTATGACCTGTTTAAGCCACCCTGCCTCTTGCATGTCATTACCCTGGCAAGTAGTGACTGGCACCACATTTCCCCTCACTTGCTGGTCTTCACTTCCAGCTTTTTCTTGCTACCATGTGGTCCTGTTGTTCTTTTTTAACAGGGCCATAACTGGCTGTAAATGGTCAGCAGCACTGACCACTTCCTACATTCTAGTGAAAAAGAAGATAAATGCAAGACAATGATTTCATCAAAAGGAAATGAATTAAATTTAGATGATGGGCAGAATACTCACTGGGTATCAAATATCAGTGACATGTAGATGGCCTCCCAAGAAAAGCAGATGACAGGCTGTGACACAATGAAGGGATCAGCATAGAATTCTGGGGTATACAAGATGGGAGGCACCTAGTCCAAGCCCCAAATTTTAAGGATGAGAAACTGAGGCCCCGAGAGGTAATGTGACAGTTCATTCTGAGTTAGCCACAGAGTGGGCGCAGGATCCAGTTTAGTGCTGCTTGGACTCTACAATGTAGCTGTCTCAGTGACACCTTCACAATCACCCTCTGTCAAACTGAGGGGGCTACACCTTGATGCAGGTAGGTATGGGGGACCTCAGAAGCCAGTGGGAGTGGATATGGATATAGTAGTGACAGAAGGCAGTTCACAGTTGGGTGTGGGGGTATATGTGGGCTGTAGACCCCTCTCTAACTCTTGTTCATTTGCTACCACTTTCATCAGCAGCACTAGTGTTTACAGAGTGGCAGTGTTGGGGGATGGTTAAGGGTGTTGGTGTTGGAGCCAGAGAGCTGGCCTTGGGCAAATTACTTAGCCTTTCCAAAGCTCCTGTGAGGCGAATAACTTTCTCTACCCCCTAGGGCTGTGGTGGGCATTAATGAGTAAGAGTTTAATAAATGATAGCTAAATGAAGATTACTTCTTCCGCAAAGCTAGTAAGTTACACACTTCAATCTACATGCCCTCGTCCGAACCACCCTTGTTTCTCACCCGGACCACTGCAATGATTTTCCAGCTCATCTTTTGATTTCTACACCTGCCCCTACAATCTATTCCTTACATACTGGTCGGAAGGATCTTGCAAAAGTGTAAAATAGATTATGCCAGGTCCTACAACACTTTCCCAAATTTCATATCATGGGCCTATATGATCTGGCCTTTGGCAATTTCTCTGATTTTACCATTCATCACTTTCCCACAGTGGCCTTTTTGAAGGCCTAAAACATTCCGAATTTATTCTCAACTGGTGCCCTCTGCTCTTTCTACTAGAACTGCTTCTCTCAGTTTGCTATGCGACTGATTCCTTCTCATTGCTTGGGTTTCAGCACACACGTTATGTCCTCAAAGAGGTCTTTCCTATCCTATTTAATCAGATCATTCCACACACACACATTCTCTCTCTCTTTTATAATGATAAGATCAGTATAAATACATGTGATGATGAAAGTAATATGTGGTTATAAAAATAATATGTACCCATTAAAAACATTGAATACTTGGCAAGTACAGAAAAGAAAGAATAAACTGGCACTCTGACCCATGTGGCTCAGTTGGTTGGGTGTCATTCTTCAAAGCGAAAGGTCTCTGGTTCAATTCCCAGTCAGGGCACACGCCTGGGTTGTGGGTTTGGTCCCCAGTCAGAGCATGTATGAGAGACAACCTCACTCTTGTAATCACCGTACTGGTGTCTGTGTCCAGCCCCCTAACACACTCCCCACTCTGACAGCTGTCAGTCTGTTCTCTGTATCTGGGACTCCATTTCTGTGTTATTTGTTAGTTTATTTTGTTCACTAGATTCCATGTATAAATGAAATCATATGGTATTTGTCTTTCTCTGACTGCTTATTTTACTGAGGATAATATTTTCCAGGTCCATCCATGCTGTTGTAAAAAGTAAGATTTCCTTCTCTCTCTCTCTCTCTCTCTTTTTTTTTTTTACAGCTGAGTTGTATTCCACTGTACCACAATGGAATAAATGTACCACAGCATTTTTATCCACTCATCTACTGATGGGTACTTGGACTGCTTCCCAATACTGGCTATTGGAAATAACACTGCAATGAACATAGAGCTGCATATATTCTTTTAGATCAGTGCTTTGGGCTTCTTTGGATATACTCCTAGAAGTAGAATTGCTGTGTCATCGATCTGCTCTTGTTCAGTATGATCAACTCAGGGTGGCAGGAAGTGATGTACGGGTTAGTATGTCCATGAGCTCTGTAAGTTCTGCACCACATCTTGGTGCCTTTGTTCACCTGAATATGCTCAATGACAAGAGAATCTACATCTTAATCCTGAATTTCAGCATTACTCTCTGCATTTTTAAGCATGTGCAGCAAAAATTCAGCACACTTTTTGGGCCACTGGCACCATGTTCAGCCCTGCTGTTTGGCCTGGGAACACTTAACCAACTCCACCATTGTCTGGATGGAAGGCACACATTGCTTCTTCAAAGCGACATCTTTCAGATACTTGGTGGCTTTTTGGACATGCATACCCTTGATGGCCTGGGCAGTTTCACAAGTGTTCTTAAAGTGAACACAAAGATTTGAACCTCTTGATTTGTATGATTTTGTGGGGTTTTCTGGGTCAAGTGAATAGCAAACCATTCAGAGGTCATCTCAGGCCACTTACGTAAAAAGCAAATATTCTTTTTTTTTATCCTTACCTAAGAACATACGTATTGATTTTAGAGAGGAGGGAATGGAGGGAGAGGGAGAGGAAAAGGGAGAGAAACATGGATGTGAGAGAGAAGCACTGATCAGTTGTGTCTTGTACACACCCCGACTGGGGACCAAACCTGCAACCTAGGCATGTGTCCTGAACGAGGAATCAAACCCAGACCTTCCAGCTTACGGGATGATGCTCCAACCAACTGAGCCACACCAGCCAGCATGAGAGCAAATATTTTTAATAACCATGATTTTAATGGCTTCATGATATCTCCTATTATAAATGTGCCATAATTTATACTAGCCTCCAAAAATAAGCATTTAGATGATTTCACTTAAAAAAATTATAAAGCTGTGATAAACACTTTGTATATAGGTATCTCTTGCCCTTCTGCAATGTAGTACACTTTGGGAAGAATCCCATTTAATTCTATATAGTTCTTCATCTTTGAACTAATTGAAAAGACACCACCAAGCAACCTTTCTTTATGCTGTGCTTGAAGAAATAATGAGCCAGGGTTGGTACAAATGCTTTGAAGTAGCTAGATGAAAGGGACCATGTAAATCACAACAGCAGTAGCCCTGCTAGACTGGGTAAGCAAGTTAGCTGCCACAGCACTCCTCTCCTGCAGCCTGATGCCAGGGCACCAGCTACCGGTTTCACACATTCCCCACCACTGGCGACAATTTTGCACACTGCTTCCAAAGGGGCTGCTGACCCCAAGTTCAAACAATGTCACCACGGCATTCAGTGTCCTTCCTGGTACTGAATACACTTTCCTCTGAGTGAACGGTGAGAGAATTTAGTCCAACATCCGTTTCTGCAGGCTAGGAAACTGACTCCCAGGGAGGTTAAATAACTTTGCCTAAACACTTTTTTAGGAAGATGCATTTCCCAAGAATCACTATATTTCTTAATGGCAAATATGCTAAGTTACATGTTTTGTTAGATCTGCAGGTTTTTAAAGACATGAACATAAAAAAATAATATTTTCTATTGGGAGGGTAGATATCTGCCTTCATGGGCCATCATCTACAGAGCCTAAACCAGCTAAAAGTAATTATTAACAAGCTGATGAATAGGCTCATACATTTTATATGTAGTAAATTAAGGTCTCATATTAGCTAGAGAAAACCCTAAGAATTATATCTAATGATTTTTGAGAGGATAGCCCATAACCAAAACAGGAATTGCTTAGTATAGCAAAATTATTTTGAAAGCTTCTTTAGGAACAATAGGGCCAGTGTTATGCAAGGCAGTTAGTACACACTCTCATCTTCCCCCAGGAAAAATGGTGTTCTTCAGTCATATGCATCGCAACATAGAATGGAACATTTGGTATTCATCAACAATGTTCTTCCCAGAGCTACTTCAGATGGCTTCTCTCGGTTACAAGCTGTTTTGGAAACTCCACATTCTTTCCACTGATTCAGCAAAGCCTCTTAACTAATTTATATCCTGCTATGATTTAGCAACTCCAGGAAGTCAGAGGTTAACTGGTGGGATTTAATCATTCTTAGATCAAGTCGTTGCCCAAACTGTTTCTGTTCTTCACTGTCTTGGGATAGTCTTCTATTCTCTTTGCTGAAAACAGGTTATCCCAAGGGACCTTGAAATCTTTCTAAGCCATAATGCAAAAAGCATCAGTTTGGTTCCTCCTCAGTTTAGCCTATTCTTTATCCAGTGCCAGGAAACAAAGAGGATGCCATGCTCCTGTCACTCATTCCCAAGATGACATCAATGTTCTCTCCCAGGGGCTTCTACAGCTTGGAATGGAGCTCAAGATGCAAGTGAGCTACAGCAAAACTCACACTGGCCACCTGTTTAAACAACTGGACACCCTGAACACCTCTTTAGCTGAGCTTCTAACTCAAGTTAGCCAGCAGGAGAGAAAGGGTGAAGACCTGGAGAGGAGGGCTGAGCAGCTCGACAAGAGGAATGAAGGCCTCCATCAGCTGGTCGCTGAGCTCCAGCATCAGCTGGCGGCGGGGATACAGTACAGAGAGAAATTCAGTGAGAGGTTGGAACTGCTGGAGCGGAAGATGGAGGATGCCGTGCTCCTCAAGGCAGACGGGCTCTCTCTGACACAGGTGATGGACGACATCATGGTGAGTAGATCACTACTGATCGTTTTGGTCAACTATTATTTTTTGGAAATGAAATATTTTTAATACTATTATCACTATTTTAAATAGAAATACCATTCTCTTGAAAAATAGACCCCAAATTAAGATCATGATAGGAGTTACTTCTGCTGTGAGAAAGCCTGATCAAGGAGAGGGGTGTTGCAGATTAACCCCATGTGATGCAAATGCTTATTTATCTTCCATTGCTGGTAATGGCAACCCAAACCATGTTTTGAATAAAAGAAATTTGTGTCACTCACTCCCAGGGAGTGGGTGGAAGAACACTCAGTCATGTCATAAAGCAAAAAGGTAGCTTTCTATTCTCTGAGAATATTTTACTTACAGAGCCTCGGGGTTCCCAACGAGAGCCAAAGGATTAACTGTAGTTGTTCAAAGTCAAACAATGCTTGGTGCTTCTTATGTCCCTCTTTGAAAGTGAGACCGCCTGGCTTATTTCGCTTAGCATAATGCTTTCCAACTCCATCCATGCTGTTGCAAAGGGTATGAGTTCCTTCTTTCTTTCAGCTGCATAGAATTCCATTGTGTAAATGTACCATAGTTTTTTGATCCAT